>CM045761.1:63238076-64438076 GCA_025200525.1 Camellia lanceoleosa
CCTAAGCTCTTTCAAGAACATATGTTGCCGTGACAGCCTCGTGAGAAAGTTTACTATGTTTAGATTTGAAATGAGGTATAAGTGTTCTGATAGAGCAGGTTATAATCATCTTCTCGTTAATAATGATTATGTTTGTTGTTTTCTTATTCTTCATACTTGTGCACAATCAGAAGAAGATGTAAAACATGGGACTCATATAGATGAATTAACATTAATCACCATTATGTTGCTAATGTCATCTCGGTGTTTCAGATTCACTTATTCATGTTGATGGAAAATATTAACATCTATAACCATTGTACACTGATCAATGTGTGTAACCACCACTACAAATGATTTGGTGCTAATATTTTATGGAACGTAATCTATCGGTGACGGCAATTCTAGTGGGAGAACGCGTCATATTATGATAATCTAGTGACGAATATAATCATGCAAGCTGGCGGAGATTGTAAGAATTTTCCTTAATGTGGCTTTGAAAAGTAATTATATCAGATTCATCTCATTAAGTAAGATACATGCACATCAATTAGATGGTGACTAATTATTGATGAATGCAAATTATATATAGCAATGTATAAAGACTAATGCTAATGCACATTGAATGGAAGTGATTCATTAGAATGAATCTAGAGATGCACATTGTATTATGAATATGTAAGATACATTGTCTTTATCTTAATAAATTCATTAAATATAAAAGATGCATTATGTATCATGAATGTATAAGATACATTAATCTATTTAATGAAGTTCATTGGAATGAATGGTTCTTTTGATGGGAAAAGAATATTAGTATAAATATGTAAGGTCCAAACCATACTCTTTCATCAAAAACTTAAGTTGACATGTTACACAATAGAAGGCTCCCATACGCCTAGAGAGAGTAGGTTTTAAGATCTTTTAGACAAGTCAGAACTTAAAGATCAAGATCTTTCCATTCAAGGTTTCTTTACTGTAAAAAGGATTTTACTATCATGGATCAAGGTATGTATTCATTTTATTTTGTATATTAGAAATTCATATAGTTTTTCATGTATGGAATTGAATCCTTAATAGTTTTTAGTTTATGTTCCGCAAAGTTTTTCTATCAAAACAACTTCTCCAGAGAATAACCGGTTAAGACCAAGTATCGATCCACATGGACTAATATAAATAATTTAATTTAGAAATTTAAGATAAAAAGTGTTGTTGTGAATTTTTGGAATGAAAATTAAATCACCAAAATAAGCAATTAATTAAACAAGAGTAAAATAAATATCTTAGGATTTCAAATTCACCACTAACCTTATAATGGTTGGAAGTAATTGTACTCAATCCTTAGAGAATCATTGATTAAGTCAAGAGGATTTAATAATATCAAAACAGAAAAGTCATGAATTATCTTCTACTTAACTTACGGATCATTACCACTAAACTAAATTAAACTACGGCTGTAATGATACAATAACTGCTTCATTAGGTTAGAGTAGGATTCGTCTTCAACAATTCTATTTATATACAACAATGTTGAAAACTAATATATAACATGATTTGAAGAAAATATTCAAAAAATCAAAGAATTATACAACTATATCCAAATCAAATTAAAACTACCAAAATACTAAATGTAACTTACTCAAATTATTTGAAGTTAGGATCCGTATTCATCCTGAAACAATAAAAATTATTTCCTAACACCTATTCTAATATTTACAAAAATACACTCTTACTTCTTGGCTAGTCTTTTGTTCTTCCGAAGCTGAGCTCTCCTGCAAGCTGTCCTCGCCCTCCCCCCATCCGAAGCTCTCACTCAATTCATAGGAGAATTTGACCAACTCGTTGTTAGCATGAATGGAAAAGAGTGAGTTGGGCCACCTTTCTCTTTTCCCTTTTCTTTTCATTTTTCTTCTTTTTTCATAATTGTGGGCAAACATCAGCCCTTTTTCTAACAATCTCTATTCTCTTTCCTCTTCTTTTTTCTCTCCCTTTTCTTTCTTTGCTTCCACCGAGCTCTGCTTTTCAAAACAAACATACCAAATATAATTACTATAACATTTTATTATATATGTACATATATAAATGAAGAATACTGGACATGACAGTGGGAAAGATTCTTCCACCGAAACTTTATTTATTTATTATTTTAAATTATATTATAATATAATATAATATCAAAATATATTATTTATAATGATTTAGGTATAAACTCTCTCAAAAATATGTGCAAATACATAAAATTACTACAAAATTATAAAATAATATAAATAAATAAATTAATAAAGTGTATGTTAATAGGTTAAACGGCATAGTAATATTTAGGCACCGATAACTTATATATTACCGTAATGCATCAATAGTTATATGTACATAATAACAAACCACTACCAACCATGTGAATGTTCCACGATTATCTTTATAATACCAAAATAACATATATCACATCAACAATGCATTACTCACAAATCACAATTAATGTTAATATTCACATTAAAAATAATCATACTAGCACTTTATAAACAATGTGAATGTTTACCATGTATGGTTGGATATTATTTACCAACATACATTTGTAATATAAAAATTTATATCAATATTTAGACCTTGTTTGGCAAATGGTGATTTTTAAAAAGTTAAAAGTTACTAAAAAATCAAAAGTTAATAACATATAAAAAGTCAAAATTTCTCTTTTTACTCTATTTTTTGCACATCTTTTCGTAAAAAATTAAAAAGTCATTCCAAACATACTAATTTTTTTACTTTATATTTTAGTTAAAAAGTCAAAAAGTTACTAAAATAGTCTGTTCCCAAATGAGGCCTTAATAAGGGATACGATTTAGGGTTTAGAAATGTGAGAGATTTTTGTTCTAGAATAAGGCAGATTTTCTTCCTATAATGAAAGAGAGTTTTTTCATAAAAATAAAGTAAAGATTTTCTTTCTAAAATGAGGTGAAATTTTCTCCATAAAATAAGAGAGATATTTTCTCTATGTAATGAGTGATTGTTGTTATTTTTTTTATTGTGGATTGTTTTTAGGATAAATTACAAATACACTTCTGATGTTTGATTAAAATACAAATCGTCTCTGTGATTTTAGAAATTACATTTCATCCTCTGAGATTTTTAATTTCATATCAAATCGTCCCTTTTATTAATAAATCATCAAGTCAATTAACAGTTTTAATTATGTTAGAAATATGTTTCAATTAATAATTTAGGTAATTTTATTATCGTATAGGAGAGCAATTATAAATTTTATTTTTTTAGTTAATTTTGTTAAATAAAATTACTAACAATAAGATATATTTGTAATTTTTTTCAAACTATAAAAAAGCAATTCAGTGTATTTGGTTTGAGTTTTACTGGATTAAGTTTTTTGAAAACTAAGTATGTTTGGTTTGGATTTGTAGAGTAATTTGGGAAAAAATTTCTAAAAATTTGTTTGGTTTGTAAAATTTTTTCAAAATAATTTCCAAAATCACTTTCTTTTTACCTATCAATCAATCACTTTTTACGCTCTTTTCCTCTCATTCTCAATCATTTTCTCTCACACACATCTACTCAATTATAACAAGATTAATGATTGGGCCTTGAATTTGAGGCTCGAATTTGCTTAGAGAGAGAGAAGAGACAGAGGGAAAGGGAGCTCGCATGATCATAGAGGGCTTAGCCGCCTCGATCGTCGAAGCCCCGCAGATCTTTCAATGTTGCCGTCGCGTGTGTCACCCGGCCACCTCGCCTGATAAATTAAATCTGCGTCCTTGACCGTGTCACACCCCACCACCGTCACTTTCTTGTAAATCTCTCATTTTGCTCACCACATTTCCTTGCGTCGTCGTCTGTCTCCCGGCAAATAAGTCCCCGCCTCCGCCTCCTCCTCACTGTAATTAGGGCCCCCTCCTATCCTCCTCCTCCTCCTCATCCTCCCTTCTCTTCTCCTTCTTCCTTCTTCATCTTCTTCCTTCGATTGAACCAAAAAAAAAAAAAACTCATTTGAGCCAAATTAGAGGCCTCTATCGCGTGTATAACAAAATATCAAATCATTTAAACTCTCAAATTCCAAAACTTCTTTCAAAATACACAACCAAACAAACCAAAAAAAATTTTAAACTCTCTTCCCAAAACAATTTTTTAAAACTACTCTCACAGAACCAAACCAAACATACCCTAAGTTTTTTGGGATTCGTATTTTTTGTTTTTAGTGAATATTTTTAAAATTTTAAACATTTTTTTTACTTTTTTAGATGCACCTTAGTTAGATGTATCTAAAAAGTAAAAAATTTATAAAAAAAATATTTTTATAAATTAATAAATACATTAAAATACAAAAAAATGTACTGAATTCTTGTATTTTTTTGTATTTTTAATATTTAGTGAATTTTTAAAAGATTTTTTTTACAATTTTTTTACTTTTTAAGTGTATTTATGTTAGGTATGTATAAAAAGTAAAAAAAAAAATTGCTTAAGATATTTTAAAATATTCAGTAAAAACAGAAAAACACCGAAAAGAAAAAAATAAAATTTTCTAAAAAGTATTTTTTTAAAAATAAAAATAAACAATTTATACTTTAAAAAAATCTCAAAAAATATATTTATAATTTACTCTCATTTTTAAAATGAAAACATAAACAAAAAGTTAAAAGAATGATTTCACCATAAAAATGAAAGAGATGGAAGTGAGGCCCCACCTTGTGGAAGACTTTCCTTCTTGATGCTTGAATTCGCTAAGCGGTGTGTGGAATTTCGTATATGTGTGAGATCCACATCAAAAATAATGTGGATCACAAAATCATAAAGGGCCCCCTATCATTACTGTTTCACCATATTACTCTAAAACATGACCCAAAACATAACAATTAAGAACACGAGTTTCTGAAAAACGGCTCCTCTCTTTATTTTGATTCGAGAATTGATTATTTTAATAATTATTTTTTTTTTTTAAAAAAAAAGTATAAAATTTAATAAAAAATAAAATAAAATTGAAGAGGTAGAAAAGGAGCCGTTAACCGTCCAATAATTTTCGGAGATCCTTTTTGTGGAATGGATATCTCTCAGCTTCTGGTTCGTTTCCATTCTTGAAGGCAGTTTTTCAACCATCTCAATCCCAATCCAATCCAATCAAATCAAATCCATCTAATCTACAAATTCTCGCGCCTCCTCGTCACAAAAACCCCTAATTTGGGATTTTTTTCATCCCAAATTAGGGTTTCAACGATCACAAACCAACCACGAAATCACTGTTCCGATCACTCGTTCGCCTCGATCTTCGCCTTTTCCTTGGTTTGATCTACCAATTTCCCTTGATCGGTTCGCTTTGCTGTTCTTTACGATGATTATATCTGCTACACACAAATATTTATCTATACGATCGTATATTTATTTGTATTTTTATACATAGAAGAGATAGTTTAGTTTGTGAGATGAAGCATTCGAAGAAGAAGAAGAGGTCTCGACCTACGAACCAAGTCGGCGTCAAAGGCGCTGCACGCGAGGGAGAGAGTGAAGAACGCAGAGTTGTTAAGAGTTTGATGGAATCTTTTACCACAGTTTCTATTGTTGGAGCTTCTTCGGCTTATCGAGAGGCGAATGGGGACCCGAGCAAGGCGGCGGAGATTTTGGGAGAATTGTTGGAAATTGCCGATGATCAGGCCACGAGTTGTTCAGGTTCGAGCTCAAGTTTGGGTCCAAGCTCGGCGGAGGTGTTTATGGACGCCAATTGTGGTGGCAGTGGAGTTCGTGGAAGGGGTTTTAGAGGGACTAATAAGCAAAAGAAGGTTATTGCATCTACAGGGACGGTTTCGACAATTTTAGGAAAGGAATATGTAAGGTCAAGTCCAAGGAAGGATTCATATAAACCACTAAAGGGGTATGCTTATGGACCTGCAAACAAAGGAGACGCCGAGCAGTTTTTGTGCTCGATGCTTGGAGACGACTGTGAACTGAGCATGGCTGTTGTTAGAGACGTTCTATGTGAGTTACCCCCTTGTGTCAAATTTTGGTACTAAGTAATTAAATATTATTTGTGAATGGATGAGACTTGCATGTATATGGTCGCTGGAGCTAAGGTTATTCAGCAGGTGTTTGGCATGCACTAAAAAAGTGCATTTTTTTTTTCCATACATACATAAGGGTTTGTTTGGGATGTCCTAAAAAGTGTCTTTTTGTCTTTTTACGAAAAGATGTAAAAAAGTAGAGAGGTGATATGATGGAAAAAAGATAAAAAGATGTATTATATAGTAAATGCCAAACAAGGCTTTATTTAGGTTACATCAATCAACATTTATAAACGTCTTCTCTCTAGCTTTTTTACCCACTTTCTTTACTTTTCTACACAATTTTTTTATAAAATGTAAAAAAAGTACACTTATTTGGAACATCTCAAACCATCCCTCAGTTAGAGCAAGATCCTCTTTATAATGATGAACTATGAAGAATTTGTCAGCTTACTGAATAACCTTGTTACTGACTGAAATTGTTTTTTTCATTTCATGTACCATAATGGCATCACTATGGAGTTTAATTCTGAAATCAATCTCTATATCTCTTTATTCAAAGCTTTGTGTCATCAAAAAACATTACTGTGAAATTTTTATGTACGTGGATCAGTTAAAATAAGTAACAATTGTTTGGAGAATGTGGGTTAAAAAGGATGAGATCTTAAAATGCGAATTTGAAAATGCTTGTGACACTTTAATTAAAGAGAATAAGTAACAATTGTGTGGAGAATGGCTGTTAAAAATGAGAGGTTACATGCCTCGTCAAGCTATGCCATGAGCAGGTTTTCATCTACCTAAATTAATTTTGCATCAGGTTAGCGACCATAGTATAGTTAAAACAAGATGTGATTTAGTGGCTTAAACCTTGGTGTGGGTAAATAAGATTTTTTCTTGATATTTATTTAAACATAACTAAAACAACTAAATGATGAAAAACATCTTCTATAGAGGAGTATATATCTCCTTATATGAATTAGGGTGGTAAAGGTAAGACAAAGATGGTCGAAAGACGAGAGAATGGATGGAAGAGGGACATAGTGAAGCATTATAATTTCACACTAAGCATAATCAAGGAAAGTTACACTCCTAGATCTTAATCAGGGGAAGCTTCAGCAATCACACTTGGGCTTTTAGAGAATCAAATCAAAGAAAAGATGCATTGTGCATTACAAGTAACTTAGCTCAGGCTTCTTTGTTTCCTCATTTCTATACTCGGAAACTACAAGCCTTTAAACATTGGATATGTAAAAGGTTGCTTTCAATTGCCAAGTACTTAAGCCCAAAGTAGCTTCTGTCCTGGGTGAGAAGTAGGTGCGAACTAGTAAAAGAAGTTAGTTGAGACTTTAGTAACAAAAAGATCAAACTATATTCTGGCCTAGATCTAGTAACAATAATTTGTCTTTTTCTTCAATCAGACCTTTAATAAATTAACAAATTTTAAGTTGACCCATATTTGTGTGATGCCATCTATGATCTAAATCTTCATGGGGGTAGTGGCAGGGATTGACTAATTCAACTTCCTATGTTACTATTGATAAAATGGAACATCATTCTCTTTAGATGAGATGTGGAGTGTTCCTATGGAGTTTTTCATTTGTTCTTCATTCTCTGATCAAAAATTATTATTATTATTATTATTATTATGTTTTTACTATGGAAAAGATTTGTTATGGGATATCCAAGGTTGTTATTGTGTGTTTGCATGAGTGCACTGATGTAGTAAGGAATATGAAACTTTCAATTTTATATATTTAACATCAAAATATGTACTTTTAATTGAGTCATTGGTAATTTACTAGGTATATTTTGAAGGGGATTTTAGATTAATTTGGATATTAAGGGGTTGTTTGGGATGTTCTAAATAAGTGCACTTTTGACTTTTTATTAAATATGGATTGAGTTTGAAGTGATGTGGTAGAGAGGTGATGTGACTTAAATAGAATGATGTAACTTAAATAGTATAATGACTTTTTAACTTTTTAGCTTTTCTTGAAGATGCCAAACCAAGCCTAAATTGTGGGATTAAAGTAGATGCCATGAAATGATTCTTTAAATGGTATTTCCAAACTATGAAGCATGGGTATTTTAGAAAATGTTGTTGTACTCATACTAAGTACTTACCCGATCTTGGTATTAGTACGCTAAGGGCTGCATCGCGTCGGTACTCGAGAAATCGTCTTTGGGTACTTTTATACATTCTTTGGCAATTGGATACTCCATAGGTACTTCATCGATGAGATTGGTACATCGAGAGTACATCAAGTTATAAGACATTAGTGGAGATATGTTTAATTTTTAGAGAGTTTTGATTTACTTGAAATTGCAAATCCTTTATTTGATATGTCGAGTTGAAAGATGTATTATTCAATGATGAAGTTGATGGAAGTGGCGAAGTTTCAAGTTTTCAGTTTTCAATGAAGTTGATGGATGAGTGGCATTCAAGGGATGGCGTAACAATAATTGAGCATGGATGAGGAGGTGGGATTTGCGGTGAGGACAACATGATGGAAAGTCATTTACCGGCTCTTATGTACATGATGGTTGCATCTGTCAAGAATATAGTAATAGTTCAGGTTTGAATATGGAAGAAGCTTTAGTCATAATTTAACATGAATTGGAAGCAAAGAGATCTGTCCTCACAACATCATGCATCTCTTTCATCAGTTATAATTTTACATTTATCCCTTTGGTTGTCCATCCAGTTTGTCTTCTTATTGTTCTCCTGGCTCTTTTTATTGAATTTGTATTTATCTTTACCAAAAATATAAATGGCGACACTCTATTGTTTAGAAATGGCATTAGGTATGACATTTTGGAGATGGGGAGAAAGATGAGTTCTATATCTATGTTGGACTTTTGATTTTTCGTTGTTTTTCACGAGCTTCAGTTATATATTGCCTGACCTGAAAATTTTGGTATAATATGTTTGAGATGAAGTTCATGTGTGACTGAAATGTTTGTCTCTGCAGGTCAATGCGGATATGATGTTGAAAAGGTGAGCACCGTGATCAGGACTTCATTTCAATTCCTTCCAAATTGATCTTGAAAGTGTGTGGGATTGTGTTTTGTTTTTTCTTATCCATTTTTAACATTTGATCTAAAAAGCGTGCTTTGGTAATATTTACAAATTTACTAGTTCTAGTTGGTCTGTTCATTGACCAAATTAAGTCTACTCCACTTTTTGGAATATTTCTGATTAATTGTTTACTCTACTTGGCAGAGCCTTATACACTCTACTTATCAAAGCCTTATCCCAGCCATTGGTCTCCTTACACTAGCAACTTTGCATTATCTTGGTTTGTCTTTGTCGAATGATATGCTAACATGTCAGTTAATTTGGTCTCTCATTTTTGCACTCTCTTGTGCAATCGCTTCACCCCTTACTTGTGCTCTCTGTCTGGTTCATGGTTATCTTATCTCCAATAAAATTACAATTATTAGATACCTAACATAAATTAAAACATTTATCAATTGTTTTGCCTATAATCCTTTTCAT
Source organism: Camellia lanceoleosa (assembly GCA_025200525.1). Classification (NCBI taxonomy): domain Eukaryota; kingdom Viridiplantae; phylum Streptophyta; class Magnoliopsida; order Ericales; family Theaceae; genus Camellia; species Camellia lanceoleosa. The sequence goes on from CM045761.1 coordinate 63,247,548, forward strand.
TGTTGCATGTAAAATCAAGGACAATATGTTCCCTTGACAGATTATTAATATAATGTGTTGCCGTATGATAAGTTGCCTGTAAAAAAATGAAATTGAGTGTGTTCACTCAATGAGTGTTTTTCTTTGGAACGGGTGTTGGATACAGACAGGTACAGGCTGAAGATGTCAGTTCATAAGTTCTCCAAATTATAGGATACCGGGACTTTGCTATGAAGTGTGTAAAATTATGGTATGGACACAAGGACATAGCACATGGAACACTAGAGATTGTTGTCTAACACACAAACAACTAATTGTTGGATCACGATGAATCATATTGTTTTATTTGCTTTGTGAATTATTTTATTGGTTGAAGTGAGATTACCTGTTTCTATATTAAATTAAATGTAGTTGCCTTTGAAGTAAAAAACTATGTTTTCACTATTTTCTTTTCTAAGAAATTGTTATTTATTATATTATATTGATACCTTACTGTGTCTCAGGTTACTCAAATTCTATTTTTTGTTTCATTAGTTATATTATATATGCACATGGTTTTGTATGTGTATTTCCCTAAAGATATGCCTAATGTAATAAACAATGCGATTTATTCAGCAGCAAGTGGCAATACAGAACAATTCCAGTGTACCTGGTACTGCAGCCTACCATTCAATGTCATGATAAAATCCATTTATTCTAGTGTTACGTTTTGCTCTATAGTGAGCTCTATCCTTTTAACTGTTACCTCCACCTAGAGTAATGCTGCAAATGAACTGAGCCAAGCTTTTGTGTGCTTAGGCTTGGCTTTGTTCTATGGGGAGGAGCCTACCCAAGTTTGTTCTGTGTCAGCTTGATTTGGTTTCACAAGCTCGTGAGCCAAGCTCCTCTCGGCTCAACTAAAACATGCTACAACACTTTTTTAGGACACATGTTATATTGTAATGCATTTAAGAATAAAGGATGAAAGTCACTCTGTGTGTTAGATGGATTAGAAAAAACGTTGAGAAAGTGTACAAACCTATGGGCAACTTTTATCTTGCAATTGTATTATATTTATTTGTAATGGAATTGGTATTTATTTTTTTCAATGGTTAAATATTGGATATATTGTTAGTAAATGGCCCTAAAACTTCTTTAGAATTTACAATATATCTGTTTAATGGTGGATTTGATGTAGGAGGTAGCCATGACGGTTTTGAAGAACGCCAAGAAAACCAATACAAAGCCATGTTCACGAACACAGATGAGTCGAGCAGGGCGTCGCTTGGGCTCAACTTTTTTATTAAATGATGGTGTAATCAAAGATAATAAGAGGCACACATGACACAATCCAGCTTTAAGAAACTAGTCTACAGAGCTGATTTTCTTTTGAGTTGTATGATTAAGTAGTATTTGGGTTGATGTAATTTAGAATATCTAAATGTAGTGGTTGCATGTTGGACATGTGTCAATAGGTGGCCACATGTAAAATCATGTGTTGCTCTTTTGTCTCTAATGGCTGCATGTAGGTCATGGGTGTCACCAACTTATTATTGAGTGGCTTCATATTTGCTACTTATCACCTTATTATTTTGTATTTTTTTAATCCTAGGTATTTCATCATGAAGTAACCTCTTTACCTATTATATATAGGGCCACAATTGTTTTGAGGTTTTCTGAGGAATTAAAATTTCAGATTTTGTTATTTTTATTGTAGCCATATTTTCCTATTTCTTAGGGTGATTGTAAATCAAAATCCTAATTCTTCGAATCGTGAATCAAATTGAATTGAGAATCATAAAATTCAACTTACACTGTAAAATTAATGTTAAACAATTATATATTCACTAGTTCTTTTATAAGAACCTGATTACACTATTTAATTGGGAACACATTTTCTTCATAACGAGAGATGTGGGTCCAAATCCCGCCAACTATATAATTTTGTATAAACTATAATATATTCTCTCTTGACATTCAAAAAAATGGACTTGGAAATCCCAAATAGAATAGAAAGAAACAAGAATATATCAAAAAAAAGAATAAGAGACAAGAATAAGAGGGAGTTCTTTATTTTAAAGCATTGGGATACTTTCATGAACCAATTATATGGTTCTAAGCACATTTTTGTATTTTAACAATTTTATCCTCTAACCTTGTCTCCCTCTAGTCCAGTTTCCCATTTCTCTTCAATCTCCTTCTGTCTTTAGAAACCCAGGTCCTTTCTCTCTCTCTCTTTTTGTTCTCTTGACTCTCTCCACACTCTCTCCAATTTCCTTCAACCTAATAACACAGCACAACAACCCCCCTCTCTTTATTTTCTTCTATTTCTCCTTCTATTCTGCCTTATCTTTTTTTTCTCTCTCCAATTGTCCTTTCTCTCTAATACAAATGCTGATCACCCATGCACCCACCATTAACATGTAAATACAATTATATAGACATATATTAAAAGTATATATGTATGTACATGCTCTAAGGGCACTTCTTCTACTCTCGAAGCATTTTCATAAATGATGCTCTAATGCTCCCACTCTTGCTCCCGCTCCACATTTTGGTTACTTAGATCACCTCCATCGCTCCCGCAGCCATAGCTGTTTTTTTGCCTAAAACTTGCTTTCATTTTTTACTTTTTAAGTAAAAAACTCAGACAAGGAAAGGAGAGCGTAAATGCATTGCTTTTCACCCCTTTCAGTTCTATTATTTAGAAAGTTGAACCGAGAGATAGCTTCGCATATTTTATTTATGAGAGCAAAGAGTTAAATGAACAATTTCAGATTCTAACCTTTTCGAGTGTGTTGCTATTGTCGAGTTTATTGTTCTATGCTGGGGTACTGTTGTTATCCAACAAAGTAACTATATTTGTCTACTGGATTTTGATTAGTAATTTCCAATATACTTATTATTGACCAAGAATTGCAACATGAGTTCAAGTTGGAAAAATTTTGGGATGAATGTATATTCGATGCTAGGCTTCTGAGTACATTTTCTAAATTCTGGTTCCTCTGATTTCTCTTAGCCTTGTTTTTTTTTTAGCTGCGTGATAGTGCATGAATTGAAACATGAACTTTTTCAATGCTGGCTCAGTAATATTAAACTATGGATCACCCACTGAATATATTAGGATCCTTGATTATTTATCACAAATTGGCAGACATCTAAGGTTTATACTTTTCTGTAGTTTTGGATAGGCCCATGTCTACAACCAGAGTATGGGAGGCTTTTGCCAAAGCAAGAAATTGTTTTGACTAGTTGCATAGTATAACCGATCAATGCTTTGCTTGCTTTGCTAAATGCCTCTTCTTCTTTGGCAATAGCTGCTCGCTTTTGGATGTTCTAATAGTTTGTAGAGCTGTGTTAATTTATATCTTGATGTTTCTGCAATTACATGTTTTCCATGTAAGTATTATATTGTCTCTTTAAAGAACCTAAATTTGTTTAAATATTTATGTTTTTCCAGGCTTTGAATGCACTGCTTGAATTATCTGCTTCCTCCCTTGAGCAGTCCAAGAATGGTCTATCTTGTGAGCGTACCGCAAACAACAAAGAAGATACACAATACTTTCTTGATTGTAGTGACAATGTAAGTTACCTGATTTTTAATTATTAATTTTGAAAAACCTAAGTAATTTGTGATTAAATCAAGATTAATTGTAACAATTCCCAAATAATTAAAACTAACAATCTAAATCATCTAGTACATATGAAAGTGATTTAGATTGTTGCTTCAACATCAATAAATCGACGCAAATGATTTTTACGTAGAAAAACCACAATTTGACCACCTCTAATAATGACACGCTACAAATCAATTATTTTGAAAGAAAGAAATAATACAAATATACCAAACAAATTACCCAAACTCGATACGTATCTCTTTCCTTGCAACTTCGTCTCGAATTGATCAAATTGACATTGAATCCACAACATCCATGTCGAATCAACGTTGTGCCGATTTTGAACTCCTTGAATACTCACGCTTGAATCTCAGGATTCCACGAAGAAGAGCGCTCTTGAAGAAGAACACTCAAGCAACTCTTTGATGTATGCTTGTCTAACCATATGTGTTTAATACTCAATCAAACATCAAAAGAAACCTAACAAAATTGCTCGTAATAAAACCTAAAAGCTCAAAGAAGATTTGGATGGAAGCCTTAACTTTAAAAGCAGTTAAAACACATATTTATAGAAAAGGGGCCGTGCTCGGCGAAGGATCTCTCGCTCGGCGATGAGGCGAATCGCATGAAACCCATAAGTGCCTTCGCTCGAGTGCACAAAAACCATTCGATATTTTCTTCTTGTGAGCAAAATCTTTGGGACAAAACTTCTTTGCTTAAGCCAAGTCCTTTGCTCAGCGAGCAGACACAAAACCGGGAATACTTACGACTCGATAAATAATGTTTGTTCGCGAATTGACAAGACTAAGGGACCTAACAAATTTGGTGGGAACTTCTTGGTATTTACTTTTGGTAGCTTATAATTGTGTTGGTTTCTCTTGGCCCTTGGTTATTATTTTGCTATTTTTCATTGTTGCTCTAGACTTTCTGAGGAATTGAAGTCCTTGCATAGAAAAAGTTAGTCAGAGGGTATGTTACACAGACTCTGTTTTTTGAGGTACTCGTGTCGACATGACATAGGTACAAGTGTAGAATATGGCCGGGATCTGACTAGATACATCTGGATCTGTTTGAAACTCAAAGAGAGAGAGGGAGAGAGAGAAAGGGCTGAAACTCACATTTGCGAAGCAAGTCAAGTCATGAACTCGACCGAATCGAAGGAGATCTAAAAACCAACATCGCGAAGTCAATTCCACCCAGAAAATGACCCTAGGGCTTCGATTCCCCTTTGGTCTCTCTCTCTCTCTATATCTCTCTCTCTCCCCTTCTTTGGCTCCGTCTCTGTTCTCTTTCTCTACTTTCTAATTAGATTTATATTATATAATATAAATGATATTAATATATAATATAATATTATTCAGCTAAAAAAATATTGTATAATATAATATATCATAAATAATATAATTTGTGTGTAAAATAAAAAAAATTATTTTATCATATAATATAATTTATTTTTTGCCTAAAATAATTTTATAATTTTTATTTGTTATTTTTTTTAACAAAATATATTATTCCTTAACTTTTTAAAACTCATCTTCATATAATAAATATATTTAAAAAATAACTATTTAATGTATCTCCGTGCCCGTATCCAAATTTGGATTCATATCTACGTATCTTCAATTTTTAATTTTGAAGTGTCTGACCCTTAGATCGCTTTTGAACCGAACCGAATCCGTGTAATGTAGGAGGCTACATGCATAAAAAATAGATAGGTCAGTTCCCTCACGAATTAGCATTGATAATGACAAGTATCAGTTGATGCATTGTAACACAAATTATCAATGATAATGATGATGTACCAGTTGATGCAATTTAATTTTAAATTCTCAATCGATAATTTTGGCGAGGATCTGATGTTTAATTTTTGACCAAAAAAAATATTGGCTTGTTGATAATCACTATCTTTCTCTCTCTTTTTATTTATTTATTTTATAGTATTAACATGAGAAAAAATGAATATTGGTTATAAAATTTATTATATTTTATTTTGGTTTATTGGAAGCCATAGCCTTGGCATCCTAATGAGTGCAAAAATTATTATCTAATACTACAAGAAAGGCAGAAAAAGGAAAATTCTAGTTTTTTTTTTTTTAATTATTTTTATCAACAACAAACAAATATATTATTAAGGCACAAAGCCAAAAGAAAGGAGGATAAGGCATCCTCTAAAAAAGAGTACAAGTGAAAAATGACAAAAACAACAAAAGGAGGAAAAACCTAAAACAAAGAAAAACGCGACATATTACAAACTGACACCTAATTTACTGCAATCAAAAAGAGAGGAATTCTTTTGAACAAAAGATACCCCAACACCCAAAACAATTCTAAATGTCAAACTTTATCTCATAAAAAATCAACATCCCAAGATTCTTCTTCAAAGATGTGCCCATTTCTCTTTAACCAAATGACCCAGAAAATCGCAAAGAGAGCACAAAGCCAAAGCACCTTGGCCCTCTTCGACTTGCCCAATACTCGAAAATCAATAAAAGTCATTTGTGCACTCTCTTTTGGAGCCATCCACATAACATTCCCTAAACAAAACAACATTTGCATAAGCTCGTTGCCACTAGACAATGCGAGAAATATATGATCCAAAGATTAGCCATTCTTGCTACACAATATGCACCATTGAGAACTTAGAGAATGGGAAACCCTCCTCCTTTCCAATGTATCATTTGTTAAAGTGCCTCCATGAACCAAAATCCACATGAACATCTTTACCTTAAGAGGAACACAAGCCTTTCATATCTTCTTGTGAAAAGGGAACAAAAGTATGTGAGACTTATCAATGAGTTTGTCGAAAAAAGATTTACAAGAAAAGGAGCTCGTAGAACGAACAGCTCATACCCACTTGTCCTCCAAATTTGGAATCAAAGAGACATGTTCAAGCCTCCACAAAAGATCCACCAATTTCCCAACTTCCTATAATTAAGATTTCTAGGAAAATTAAAATTTCAAGAGCTGGAGCCAAAGGCGAGCATGTCGTGGAAGTTCTGAGAATAATTATGAGACTGAGACACTTTGTACAAATGTGGGAAATACACAGTAAAGGAAGAAGAATCCACCCAAATATCCTCCCAGAATTTGGCAATTTCCCCATTACCTACTCTCAGAAATAAAACGGAACTAGATTGGATAAATGCAAGAGATTGATTTCCAAGGAGCTTGACCATTCCCCCCTAGTGACCACCCGCGAATCCCTACTATTAACATGAATCCCATACTTGCTTCTAATAACTGTATGCCATAATGAATCACACTCGTTTGAGAATCTCCATAACCACCTGCCAAGTAGAGCTATGTTCCTAGCCATTATATTACCCTAAGTTTTTAAAGGCGAATGTCTACCTCGAGGTGTTTTATCCCTCATGAGGCGAGGCGTAAGCCTCAGGACATTGAGGTGTAAGCATTTCAAATTTTAAATTTTAATATTTAGTGAATAAATTAAATATTTTTAAATAGTAAAAAAATAAAAATAAAATTAAATATAAAGGTGAAAATACTTTTCACCTTAAGGCGTTGAACATTTTACTGCATAGAATGAAGTTTTCCTTCACTGAAAGTGAAATTCAACATCTTAACTTTAGTGATTGAGATTCTCACTTGACCATTAACTATGTTTTTTTCTTAATTATTCATTTACTTAATTTTTTTTGTAGAATATAGTTGCAAAAAGGGATTCTTTTTATTTTCTTTTTATGTTTAAACAATCTAATAGACTAAAAGTTTAACAAAAACCCAAGGCAACCTTTGCATGTGAATACTTCTCATATGCTTATGCGCAAAAAGCGTACAAAGTGCACTTAAGGCGCATGTCTCAAACTATGATGCGCAAGCCTTTCGGGAGTAATGCCTAAAAATCAAAGTCTTAATGTGTTTTACCTTAGCCTCGAGGCAATGCAAGCCTCAGAAAAGCCTTTTCAAACTCTAATATTACCTATGGTCAAACCCCCTTTTTTCCTTAGGAAATGAAACAGTCTCCCAATTCACCAAATGATCATTTTTGCCCGCATCCTTCTCCTCCCAAAGAAAGTCCTGCATCAATTTTTCTAAAGATCTTGCCACCTTAACTGGATTCTTAAGCAGAGACAAAAAATAAACTGGAATACCACCTAGAACTGTCTTAACTGCAGTGAACCTACCCCTCGAGAAAGTAAAGTCCTACTCCATCCTTCCAGCCGCTTCAACCACCACAAAGTTTGCAATATTGGCAAGGAGCTTCTTGCTATTAGCAGCCGTAGTTGGTATTAATGCCCTAGGTGCATAATGGTAAAAGGAGAGAGAAATTAGTAGCTTTTCACCAACTCTCTCTCTCTCTCTCTCTCATCCACATATGCATATGTATAGCATCATCATTGTCATCAATTGTTATTGACATCAATACACTCTTCCAAGTCCATGTTAATTGCTTTATGAGTCTGACAACAATTTCTTTATGAGTATCTTTATGAGTATCTATATCTATCATGAATATAGATACTGATATTTTTTGTAAGTATATTTTGGGGTAAAAATCATGGACTCCCCCCAACATTTGATAAAAATAAATACACAATCACTCCCTGATATTTCAAATATATCATGGACATCCCTTGACATTTAGAAGTTGTATCAGCAAGACCTCAAAGTCTCACGGTCATTACTAATAGTAATATATGTATATTTTTTTCCAGATGTCAACCAACATAATCTATGATATCTTCATATAGCTCTTAAGTTTATAAATCCTGACCATTGATATTTGACAAAAAAAAAAGCTGAGGCATACTGAGTTTATTTTTTAACACAAAATTTGTTTTTTTTTTGATGAACACCAAAAGCTTAATTAATAAAACTGAAAGAGAAGGAGGAGGATGAGGCATCCTCACAATACAAAGCAATGAAGAGACAAACAAATAAGACCCTATCCGGCTAAAAACAAACAAAAAGCTTATAAAGCACCTGCCATGACCAATCTCTAGCTAACAAAAAAGTGGAACTCCCTTAAATAAAGAGTTCTGACGCCCAAAAAGAAGATAAGTGACAAACATGATCCATAAACAATCCACCTCCGAAACTTATCTTCAAACAACCTCGATTTCGCTCACCATAGCACCCAAAAAGTGGCAAAACGGCAAGTCCATAAAATTTTGGCTCTCTTGATCTTCCAAATGTTTGAAAATCAATAAGGAGCATATGCACACTCTTTTAGAGGCCACCCACATACCACTTCCAACACAAACAAATCTATGCCATAACATCAAAGCTATTGGACAATGCAAGAATAAATGATCCGCGGATTCACGCTCTTATAACATAGAATGCACCGAGGATTTAAAAGCGATTGGGTCTCCTTTTACGCAATGTATCATTTGTCAAAATACCCCCATGAACTAAGGCCCACATGAACACCTTTACCTTTAAAGGAGCACAAGCCTTCAAACTTTTTACAAAAGGAAATTGAGGGATTTGAGCATTATCGATGATGTAATCAAAAAAAGACTTAGAAGAAAATATTAGGACGAATGAAGTGCTCAAACCCTCTTATCCTCCAAAGAGGAGATAAAGAAAAGTGATCAATTCTAGATAATAAAAAAACCAAGCTGTGAAGCCTCCTATCATTAAGATTTCTAGAAAAGTCAAAATTCCAAGCAATTGGGTGAGAGAGAGCAAGCCATGGAAGCGATTGAAGAATTATGAGGCCAAGAGCCACTCGATAAAGATGAGGAAAATCTGCGAAAAGAAGATTGACCCATCAAACATCTTCCCAAAATCGAACAATTTCCCGTTACCCCCTTACGGAAAGATGTCGAGACCAACACGAGAAAATTTGAGAAATTGACTTCCAAGGAGCACGGCAACTACCGTAAAACCACTCGTGAATCCCTCCATTGTCTTGAATCCGTATTTGCTCCTTATAACCGAATGCCATAGTGAATCAATTTCGATTGGAAATCTCCATAACCACTTAAGCCAGGGCCACATTCCTAGCTACAATGTTACCAATAGCCAAACCCCCTTTCTCCTTAGGTAACAACACCACCTCCCAATTCACCAAATGATCCTTTTTCCCCTCATCCTTACCTTCCCAAAGAAAATCTCGCATCAACTTTTCTATTGACCTTGCTACCTTAACTTAATCTTGAGCAGAGATAAATAATAGATAGGAATTCGCTCAAGCAGGTCTTAACCAAAGTGTACCTTCCTCGAGATAATAAAGCCTTACTCCAACCTTCCAACCTTTTACCAATCTTTTCCATTCTTGGAGACCAAAAGCTTCACTTCTAGGATTACCCCCAATGGGAGGCCCAAATACTTAATCGGAAGGATTCTATACCACAACCTAAAAGAGCGCCTTATGCGAAGTTGACCTAGTTGCATATTAATTCCCACCACACTACTTTTCCCAAATTAACCTTGAGCCGAAATAAGCCCAAAAATTCTCAATATCGAATAAAGGTTAAGTGTCGATTTTCATCCCCTGTGGAAAAAAATATAGTATCATCTGCATATTGTAAATGGGTCACACTAACTCTATCCCTCCCCACCTCCAACCCCTCAACAAGACCTGTTTCTTTAGCTTTATCAACCATTCTACCCAAAACATCAGCCACTAAAATAAAAAGAAAGGGAGAAAGTGGGTGCCCTTGTCGAAGCCCTCGCGTAGCCCTAAAACACTCCCCAGGTTTACCATTAACTATGACTGACATATTGCAAGTCGACAAACATCCTCTAATCCAAGATCTCCACCGACCCCCGTATCCTTTCTTATCCATTACAAAATCTAAAAATTGCCAATCCACATTGTCATATGCCTTTTCAAAATTCACCTTAAAAATAAGCCCCTCCCTTCCAGAACTCCTATATTCCTCCACCACTTCATTTGCCACTAAGGCGACATCTAAAATTTGTCTTCCTTTCACAAAAGCCCCCTGCACCCTAGACAAGTATCCCCTAAAGACATCCTTAGTCTTTTTGATAAAACCTTGCCCAAAATCTTATACAATAACGTTACCAAACTGATAGGCCTGAAATCTCCAATTCTAACGACATTGACTTTTTTAGGAATTAAACAGATGAATGTGGCATTTGAGTTCAAATTAACAATCCCCGACTCATAAAATTCCAAAAACACTCTCAACAAATCCCCTTTCACCACCTCCCAGCAATCTTGAAAGACAGCCATAGAGAAACCATCCGGGCCTGGAGCTTTATCTCTCTCACAATCAAAAACCGCCTCTCGAATCTCTGTTTCATCAAAAGGCCTTTCAAGCCATGCTGCAACTTCCGGATCAATGGTTCCCCATTCCAGTTCTTCAATCCCCGGTCTACTCATCTCTTCCTTCGAATAAAGTTGGGAATAAAACTCATAAATGCCACTTACAATCTGATCCTCCCTATCTTCCACAACCTCTGGACTTATTTCAAGTCTCTTGATGAATTTCTTTTTTCTTTTCCCATCTGCAACCTTGTGAAAAAATTTTGAACTAACGTCCCCTTCCTTCAACCATTTGATCTTTGCTTTTTGAGTCCAAAAAATTTGCTCTCTAAAAGTCAGCTCCTCCAGTTTCAATCTACACTCAGATCTTTCCCTCCTCAATGACTCAACTAGACCCCCATGCGTCTCCAACTCATCTAACTCTACTATTCTACTCATTACTCCCTTTTTTGAAGATTCCAAAGACCCAAACACCTCCCTGTTCCAACACTTTACCTTCTCCTTGACCATCTTCAACTTTCTCATAAATTTAAAACCTTCCCAACCGTGACAACTTGCATTGGACCACCATTCCTCAAAATTTCGCTTAAAACCTACATGTTCCAACCACATGTTCTCAAATCTAAAAGGCGTCGGACCCCATTTTAATGGACAACTTTCTAGCACAATAGGACAGTGATCTGAAACTACTCTTGGGAGCGATTCTTGTCTTGAATTGGGAAAAACCCCATCCCACCCCAAGGAATATAGAAATCTATCCAGTCTACAACATACCAAATTCTCTTGGAGGTTAGACCAAGTAAATCTGGTATTGCACAAAGGAGGATCCACCAGCTCACACTCTCGTATAAATGAGTCAAAATCTCTCATCCCCCTAGTCGGTCTAAACCCATTAAGTTTTTCTGAGACCGTCCTAACCACATTAAAATCCCCCCCTACACACCAATTTGGTGAACACAACCCAAATAATCCAGCTAGCTCCTCCCAAAAATCCTGTCTCCTAGAAGGCCTGTTAGGGCCATAAACCCCTGTCAACCACCACTCCGAACTATCTAAGTTCCTAAACCTGATTGATAGCGAAAACTCCCCCACTATTGTTTCACATTCAGAAACAACTCTCATCCCACAATATCAATACTCCCCCTGATCGACCACTAGCAGGCGAGCACACCCATCTCCTATGTCTAACCCCCCAAAGACTTTGCATAGACCTTCTCTCGCATACTTCAACTTTAGTCTCCTGTAAAACAACAATATCCGGTTGGTGATGTCTAAGAAAATCCTTAATAACACCCCTCTTTTTCCGAGAGCCCAGACCCCTAACATTCCAACTAAATATCTTCATAAGGAAACCTTACCTCCCCTAACCGCCCCGCTTTTCCTCTCATAATTCACTGAACTTGCTAAATTCCTTAATTCCGTTACCCCTTTTTTACTACTATCACCTTCTTTTCTAACAACTGACCCCCTTGTGAACCTATTACTCACCCTTCCCGACCCAAACATATCCTTAATTCTAACTAATGACAACCCCATGACCTGCAATAATTGCAAAAAATGAGGAATCTCACTCTCCTCAATTGGACAAGTTGCGTACTTACTCAACTCATTCAACCATCTTTCTGTTTCTTCTTTCGCTCCACTGAAAACCTGGCCTCCCTTGTCAAAATGATTTTTGGAAATCCTACACTGATTATCTTTCACCTGACCTTGAGCTATATTTGCATGTAAAGACTCAGACACTAAGGTAGATTCAATCACTGTGGCCCTCGGGATAGCAGCTAGAACCCCTTGTACAGCAGTATCAACTAATGAGACATCAAGAACAGGGCACAAAGAATTGGGTGAAGAGGCGAAGACAACCCATCTGAACCCCACCCCGGAAGAGGAAAAATGCGGAAGAGCATGTAACCCCTATGAAAAGATGAACTGCTACACCCTGGGTAATGGAAGAACTGACCTGATGCAAAGCTTCAGAGACCTTATCGAAATTCTCATCCAAAGTGGTACAATCTATATTAAAAAACCGATTGAGATCCCAATCACTATCTACTTGCTCATCCTCACTAATTTCCCCTTTAGACCTCGATTCGGAGCTTGCAGATGATCCATACTCCTCCAAATTTTGCAATACCTCGTGTATCTCAAAATGGCCCTCTTCCACCTCATTAATCTGCTTTTCCAAGGTCCTTATTACTTCCATCAATTCCTGAATTCCAGTCTCTGGCCCTTCATTGAACCTCTGTAAATCCCCCACTGATCGATCGACAACATCTGCCAGCCCAAGATGGATTTCCTCTGTATTCAACTCTCTGTGAGTGGGTGACAAGATTCGTATAGCACGAGCGACTTGGTCTGAACCATCGCATGGTGGAAATTGGGTAGACTCCATCGCTGAACGGCATCGAAGACCATCTTCTCCATCGCAACCTCCATCGCAACCTATAACCCGATTGAGCCCCAGCCCCGAAACCTCAATCGGGTGTGAAAAAGAGACCCTTGGGCCTATAAAAGCATTTGGGCCCCTTTCAAAACTCAGCTCAGCTGCTGATTTTTCAAGATGGGCCCTTAATCTTGTGAGAATGAGAAGCATGTGGGTCTGAGACCACAGGCCCACCATCACGACTAAAATTTGATACTAACAGTTCGTGGGCTGAGCCCACCTCATTACCAAGCCCATTAGAATTAAAACCAAGCCCCTTTCAACAACACTATGGATAATTTATTCTCACATTTTCCATATTAAAGTTTAAATCTACAACAAAATTACTCTTATGTCCTTTATTTTAATTTTTCACAAAAATAGAAGGGTAAGAGAGTAATTTTGTTGGAAATATTAACGAAGATAGTCTTTTAACATTGATTGGATTGCGAATAATACAGCTTCCAATTGTTCAGGGGTTTCATCGATATATTGAAATGTTAGGAGATGTCCATGTATTTTTACCAAATGTGAGGAGAATTTGTGTATTTTTGCCAAATGTCAAGGGGTGTCATGATTTTAAATTAAAGTGTAAAATAGTCTTTTAATTGGAAAACTTAATAGAGATTTGCAAAATGGGTGCAATCGATACAACTTCCAAATGTCAAGGGTCTTTGTGATATATTAGAAATGTTAAAAGGTGTCTGTATTTTTATCAAATGTTAAGATGTCTCTGATTTTTACCCTGTAATTTTTACCTTATTCCAAGGCCTCTACAAAATCAAAGAATTGATTCAAAGATGGATTAAACATCTCCGGAACACTAACTATACATATTAGTATTAAAAAAAGGCTCTTAATTTAAAGCCTAAGTGCACACCACACATTTATCTCAAGAGTTCCATTCTGTGAAAGTCTTCTATGTTCCGAGCATAGTTATTTTCAAAATAGGCAAATCAATGCTTGCAAATGTTCTTCTATTTTGCTCACCCCATATTAACCATACAAGTGCTTGAGGGACCAAGTGCCAAGCTTTCTGGATTTGTCATGATATGTACCCATCGATACAACAATTTCTGAAAAAATAGTGTATAAAAACATCGAGAATGCAGTTTTATATGTATGTAAAAAAGTATTGTTTCTGCAGTATTAATGACAAGGTGTCATTCTTTATGAATCTATTATTCATTGTAAATTTTTAACAAATAAAATTTAAGTTTGCATATGGAAAATGATGGTTTTGTTCTATTGACATGGACTTCAGACTAATTCAACAGGATTAATGTCATTTCTTTCCTATATTGTAGTGGAAGTACTAAAATTTCAAGTAACGCGTTGGATGCATGTATGTACTGAGTATTTGGAAAGTATCAGATAAATTGTTCAAATTTTGCACCCAAAAAAAAACAGAAAAATTATTTAAAAGTTAAAAGTTATTTTTGAATTATGGATACATTTTGGAAGAATCCAGCATGCACTCACTAATGAGTATTTGATGAACATCAATTCGACACCCTTGTAGAGGTACCCGTGCTATGATGCTACATACCTTCACTTGAAACCTTTATGGGGCCCAAGTCCATTCCCTTTTTTCTGCTTTAACAATGCTGATTCTCTCTGTAGTCTACTCCTATGCAGTTGATAAATTTATGGTTTAACTATCAATTTTCAGGGTTTTTTTGGGAATTGCCTTTTTTAGTGACCTTTTGACTTCTTGCGAAAAGACGTGCAAAATTGTAGAGAGAAGAATTGACTTTTTTGTAGTGATTTTTTGACTTTTTGGCTAAAAGTGTGACTTCCCAAAATAGGCCTTTCAGTTTCCTACTGTTAATGATGTTGTCACGAATTGTGTACTTCGGAAATCTGCAATGAAATGGAGCTATCTTGAGTTGATGAGTTGATTTTGCTTGTTTAGCTTGATAGTTTGAAAATCCAGACCATGGTAAGCTGATTATTGAAGGTTTATTGTCTAGTTGGCAATTTTTGTTTGAAGTATACTTGCTTTGGTTTTTCAAATACCAATGACACAAGCATTCCTTTTAGTAACTGAAAATGTTTTGAAGTACAAGTTTGAAATAGAAAGTGCAGTCATTTTGTGTGACGATTCTCTTTAGGTTTACAACATATTTGAAGACCCTTGCGATTTATTGTAGTGAACTTTTGTGATTCATGAAAATTTTATTACAGTTAACGGATAGGGTATCTGACTCAACTTCTCAAACATCTGAAAGCGAAATTCAAGATAACGTGTGGTCTATGGATCGTTGCAGGTAACTTATTCAAATTGTTGATGTAACCTATTTTTCTTCAGGATGATTCTTATCTGTTTCTCTACATTCATATTTGTAATGGTATGCCAATTGTCTTGCATGGGGATGGCACTGAAAGTGAATTTTGAAAGAAAGTTGGGTTTTAGGTATCTATGAATAGGCCCGATAGGTTTCTACCAAAATCTCTGATAGGGATTTCACAACAGAATTTTAAAAAAATTATTTTGATTCCCAATATCCTTGGTCATGTTTGTGATGTATACAAAACTTTAATCAACCATCCATAGAGATAGGATAAATGCTTTAAACACAAAACCCAATTTGGCATTCTTCGTTTGAGGTTACTTGAATCTAAAACTGTTCAATTGCTTGGTCTCCAAAAGTAGCCATACGAGACAAATCTCAAACACGAAGGTATCTTCATACTTCATAAGTTTTTCACACAGAGAGAGAAGATGCCAGTTAAAGGCCTTGAGATTATGCTTTATAATCAATTGTCAACTTTATAAGTGAATTATTTTATGTGTTATCCTTGTATGCAACTACAGTATTTCTTTATCTATTTTGAACACTTAAATTGACATAAATGTATTTGCTTCTGTGCCTTATGGCATTATAGTTAAATGTTATATGGTCGAAGATTAATTTTGTTCTTGTACTTTAATATTGTGTGGAACTGGATCCTGAAAGCATAGTTGTGTTCTTTTTTTTTCCCATTGTATTTTCTCAGGAATTATTCAGAGGTTCTCACTGGTTCTAAAGTTCATTCTCCAACTGACCCTAGGAGTTCTGAGTTAGAACTCCCTCAGAAGGTGTTGGAATCTTTGTTTAACATGTCCAAGAGTTCTAAACATGAGCCAAACGCTATGAACTGGAGGGATGTAGTGAAAAGGATGGAGTCTGTAGGACAAAGATTTGATTATGACCCTGCTGATGCTACAGAACCAGAGCACATTCATGGTATGAAAAAATTTGTCATATGACATTTTGTTTGCATCACCTAAGAAATTGTGGAAGAGTGATTGAGCATCGTCTAAGAGTTACGACAACAGTGTCAGCGAATCAGTTTGAATTTATATGTGGTAGATTAATTATAAAAGCGATATACTTGCTAAGAAGATTAATAGAGAAGTACAAAGAGAAGAAAAGGGATCTTCATATGGTTTTTATAGATTTAAAAAAAAGTTTACGGTAGGGTTTTAGAGGAAAATTGTGTGATTGAAAGGTATATTGATGCGATAAAATATATAATTTGAACATGTGACTACAATTAGATCATCTACCAGAGAAATTAGTCAATTTTGAATCATTGTAATATTGCTTGAAGGGTCAGCTCGGAGTCATTATCTATATGTCTTAGTCAATTGAATTAACTAAAAACATTTAGGATGATATTCCATGGTGTATATTGTTCTAGTAGATGAAATTTCGGGAGGAATTAACACTAAAATTGAAATCTAGAGAAAATGATTATAGTCAAGGTTTTAAAATTAGTACAGTTAAATTTGAATATATTAAATGTAACTTTAGTAACAATAAAAGTATAAATAATGGAGATGTGAAGATTGAAAACAAAGAGTGAAAATTTTATAGGATAGAAAATTGGACAACTAAGAAACAACACTTTCATAAAATGAGTGTAGCTTAGATAAGGCTGCATAGGAAACACAAACACTTCAAGATGGGTGCCATGTTCATGTTCAACATAGCGCATACATGCGTGTGTCCATGTGTTTGACACGCTCTGTGGCAAGTCAATTTTTTTTATTTTAATTTTTTTGGCAGGATACATTGGAGACACTATGGACAAACGTGTTCAATGCCTAGACGGGCTTTAGGACACCTATGTGGCCTTTTTTTTAATAATAATTTTAGAAAAGCTGATTTAGGGTGAAAGTAAAATATATATATGAAAAAAAGGGAACCTCTTTTTCCTAGTGTACATCTTTTAAAGTTTCATGAGTTGTCAGAGATGTCATCATGACTACTCCGGTGCTCCCATGTTTGTGACTCTCTCTCTCTCTATATATATTTATATATGGATGGCGATAATGCCACACTTATCATTTGAAATGGTTATACCCTTTTACATATAAGATTGATGGTTCTATCTTTGCTCTACTTTGTATCTCTCTCTTGCACACTTTTCTCTATTCTTCATTCATCTTTCTTTTTTAGTCCCTCTGTGCACTGTATCTCTCCACTTATCTTCTCTCTCTGCTAGCTCCCTCACAAATCACAGAACTTCTACCTTCATCAAATACAAGTCAATACGCCATTGAGTCGACAATCCATCATGCATTCACGAACTACTCTAGGATAAGACTCGAAGCTGGTCTGGGTGTAAACCTTAGTTGCATGAAGCGAGAGCGGCGAAATGTGGCCACTTAGAGGAGCCATAGATTAGGAGTGTTCATGTATTATTTTTATTAATTATATTTTATTTATTATAAGTAATAATAAATTATGTTAAAATAAATAATAAATAAAAATTAAATGTTTTATTTTATAATTTTTTTAAAGATTTTTTTATTATGTATGATTTAAATAGATTTCTTTTAAACAATTAAATGATTTATTTTATTTATTATATGTTAAGAAGTTAAGAAATAATTGTTAAAAAAATAAATAATAAATAATAAATAAAAATTGTATTATATATGATAAAATAAATAATTTTTTATTTTAGACATAAAAATTATATTGTTTATGATAAATTATATTATATAAAACAAAGTCAAATATGAAAATGGAGAGAGAGAGAGAGAATAGAATAGATTGAGAGATAGAGAAGCAAGAGAAGCAAACAAAGGCGAAGAAAGAGAGAAGCAAATAGAGGCGAAGAAAGAGAGAAGCAAGCAGAGGCAAAAGGAGATCGAGGGTGAGAGAAGAGAGCGAAGACCCGGGCTTGAAGAGAGGGCAGACTAGGGCTTGAAGGAAGTCAAAGGGCAAGATCGAAGTCGTCGAACAGAGGATCGAAGCCAGCGACCAGGTTCTCTCCTTGCCCTCTCGAGTGCTTCCTTCTCGCATCAGATTCGCATTTCCCTGTCCTCAGATTTGCGATTCTGCTGCGATTCTTCCACGAAGCCCAAAATCGCACTTCTTCCTTAGAGTCATCACCATCTGAGGCGATTCCGCTACTAAGGTGTGAGCAGAGAAGTAGACTTGATGGTGACAATGTGTATCAATCTTTTGTCGTAATTTGGTGGTACATGGGTGAGAGAGATGTTGGTTTCATCCATTGGGTGATTAGGGTCTTGAAGAGTGAAAAGAAGGAAGACAGAGAAACATTGTTCAATTGCTGTAGAGAGAGAGAGATGTTGGTTTCATCCATAGAGTGATTAGAGTCTTGAATAGTGAAAAAAGGAAAACAGAGAAGCATTGTTCAGTTGCTGTAGAGAGAGAGGTGATTAAGGTCTTGAAGAGAAAAAAAAAGGAAACATTGTTCAGTTGCTGTGGAGAGAGAGGTGATTGGGTTCTTGAAGAGTAAAAAAAAGGAAGACAGAAACAGTGTGCAGTTGCTGTAAGAGAGAGTTTCTGATGGTGATTGCACTGTAACGATCATCTTGAGGTTGGAGGCTGTTGCTTTGAGAGAGAAATAAAGAAGAAAAAGGGAGGAAGAAGAGAGAGGGAGAGACCCATGGACAGTTATTGAGTCTTTGTTGGCAGGAGAAGAGAGAGACCCACTTTCTGTGCCTATCCAAGCCTAGGGAAAGAAACAATACAAAATTGGTTTCTGATGTGGGTGGATTCATTGAGAGATTATTCGTGAAGATGGCAAATGTGTTATTTCATAGAAAAAAATGTGTGGAATTAAATAATAATTTTAACAAACATATTGGGCCAACACAGCCTTATTTATGTACGCATCATAATTTTAACAAATATATTGGGCCATGTCCAGCTCTTCACCATACTTTTTAACATTTCTTGTATATTGTAGCTAAAGGAGATGCGTATCAGGTGCATAGAAAAGCTGCAACGCAGCACTGGGATTCAATGAAATCCTACTATCAGAAGGTAAACTGAGTCCAGCACTTTTGTCTACTTCTGATGGCATTGTCGTACCACTTCTGTGTTTTTAATTGAGATTACATATTTCCTGTAATTGTCATGGAAATATCATATCTTTTACAGGCTGCAACAGCATTTTCTAATGGGGAACGGGAATATGCAGCTTACCTTTCTGAGCAGGTGGGTGTGTTTGTTTCCAATCAATGTTGCTCAATTTCCCTTGTTGATTACTGATTTATATTGTTGTTTAAGATAAACACATGATGGTTACATAGTTGTTTATTGGAACTATCACCCTATATTCGTGGACTCTTCAAAATAAATCACATACTTGTGTCGGATACTGACACTTAGACAAGGGTGTGGGATAAAGAAAGTATAGCATAAATAATTGACCCCCATAATTTATGTTATTAGCATTATTTATCTGATTGCTAGATGCTCTTGTTATGTTAGTTGTAGTTATGGGGTCCTTAATGCTGAATGGTCTTGAGCTGTGCAGTTGTAGATGGTGTAATTTAAGATGAAGGGACTTCTTGATAAGTGTTGATCAATCATGGCACAAAGAAAAGTTTAACGTGATTAAATCAGTTGAGTTATACTCCATTTGGCCTGAGCCATAAATTGAATAGATTTTTCTGCCTTGCTTTAGGGAAGGTCATACAACAAAATGGCTCGAGAGGCAGATGAAAAAGCAAGCCAAGAGATATTCAAAGCTAGGTAAGCTGTTGCACAATGAAGCAGGAAGAAAAAAAAATTCTTTTACTTTTTTCACCTCTACTTTTCAGTATTTCTTAGATGAAGCTTTTATGTTGCTGGGATTGTGCAGAAACAAGAATATAGAAAATGTGATAACAATTGATCTGCATGGCCAACATGTCAAACAAGCTATAAAGTTTTTAAAAGTTCACCTACTCTTTGGAGCATATGTACGCTGTAAGAATTTTCCTAATGGATTATGTATCTGAGTGTTCTCATTTTGTTCTAGTGCGAAATAAATTTAATTATTCTGGGTTGTAATTTTGTAGCATACCCTCACCACTCTTTCTTTTCCCTCTCTCTGCTGTAGCTGTCCAGATTTTCAGGGTTATCACAGGATGTGGGAGCCATGGTGTGGGGAAGTCAAAGCTGAAGCAGTCGGTATGGGTTCTAGTCATCCTGGTTCTTTTTTTCATTTTCTTATGAAAGTTTTCTTTCTATTTGTGTCATATCTTACTATAGAAGTTATGAGAGTTTTCTTAAATTCTTCCTTGCTTGCCTCCCTGTGAAGTGTGTTGGCTTTAGACTGTATTTGGATCAATATTGAGGGAGGATTTGTCAAGGCAAAGGAAAATGGAAGGGGAAAGTGAAAAAATAAATAAATAAAGAGCTTGGATTTTATTCACTTTTCCTTGCTTTTTGCTTTTCCTTCACAAATCCTTGATCCAAGCATATCGTTAAACTTTTTCATATAGATTACATAGTGATTTGGATCCCTGGTTGCTGAACGAACTTCTAATTGAAGAGCTATGAGTATGACTCTTTGAGCTGAATCAAATTTTGATTTTGTGGTAGAATAAATGGCAAGGTTTTTAAAATCGGAATCCTTCATAGGATCGGTAAGAGGGTCTCTTTGATCTTATCAAGGATCGTACGATTCTACTTTCTATTAAAAATAAGGTAAAAATACAAATCCGAATGACTTATATTAAAAATAAGGTGAAAAATCACAAATCCAACAATTCTACTTACGATCCTATACAATCCAACACAATCCCATACAGTCAGTCCTATACCATCCTACTTGCAATCCTTCTATAACACCAATCCTACAACGATTTGGATTGTTTTGACTATTTAGGATTGTATGATTCTACAATTCGGATTGTGATTTTGAGAACCATGATTAATGGTAATTATAGTGATATACTCTCTTTTAAGTTAATGAATTGCAAATTTGCAATATGTCAGGAAATGTTTGTGAGTACATTGTCATCTTCTGCATGGTGTGTTTTCATAATCTGCACATGGAGTGACCAAAAAACATGTATATTACTGCAGGAAATATAGTGAACTTGTCACTGTTTATTTATTTTACATAATTATTCTGATGGGGAACACAAAGGAATTGGTTGAAGAAATAGGGTTTAATAATTATAATTTTGACAATATTTTATATTTTGAGATCTATTTTATTTCATTATGTAATATGTTTATTCAATTTTGGAATATTGTTGAATGTTTAAGGTTATGGCCGTTTGTGTTATGGTTGTGACCCTTCTCTTATCTCTTCTTTCTCCCTCTCTTGGTGCTACATCATTTTGGTATTAGGGCAAACTTTGATCCATTTGTCTCTATTTATTCGATGTGTCTTCTTGATACGGCCTCGGCCTTTGAACCAAAAGTAAAATAAATCTCAAAATATAAAATATTGTCAAAATTAATTATTGCATCCTGTTTCTTGAACCAATTCCTTTGCGTTCCCCATTATCTCTTATTCTCTCTTCTTTCTCCTTCTCTTGGTGCCACGTCATAATCATTAGGTCTGATTAAGAAGTATTGTTGTAACAGTACTTGGGGGAGATCCATTTTAAAAGAATTAAATGGGTTGCGAGTGTTCTGTGTGTGTATGAGCATGAGCGCATATATAAGTTTACCATAACTTGCCATTTAATGCATGCAGGTGATTAATCTCGTTGAAAGGGAAGGTATTGAATGGAGTGAAGAGAACCGTGGATCGGTCCTAATTAGGCTTGATGGGCAGAGAGAGTTCGCCTTTCTAGAGTCAGAAAACGATAGTGACTAGTCCTTTTAGTTCTGGTGTAAAATCACACCTGGGACTTTCTTGTCACTGGTGTTTGTATACCAAGAAATAAATTTTAGAGAATTAACTATTTATCTAGTGTTGGGAGGACCAGGTACTTGTGTAGATGTTTTACTTGTGTACAATATCTTCTCTTTAGGTAGACTGAAGTGTGGGCCGGACACAATGCCATGTTTTACATGTATTGTCCTCTGGCTCAGGCCTCATTTGTACAATATTTTTAACACGTATTTGATTTCTATGAAATTATGCAACTTAAATTAGTTAATTATAATGTGATTATGTATCATCATGATGCAAAATTTATCGGTTGTAATTTGTCAGTTGGGTTATGATTTGCTAGTTAGTTTTGGGTTGAAGATTGTTGGTTCGGTTAGGGATTCTCTGCCCTGAAAACCCGGCCAATGCACACTCAAGAGTAACACACTGATGGGAATCTGGAAACATGAAAATTTGAGGTTCGATTGTGTGGTGTGAGTGTATTTGAAGATAGTGAAAGAGATTTTGAGGGCAGATAATTACTTGCCCCTTGGTTGTGTTATGTTTTCTCATTCAATAATGATTTTGCTATCTTATATGTTTACACCGCATTGGTATCAATTATGAATCGAGACCACTTAATGACACTTGAGATAAAACACAGAATATGATAGGAAAAAAATTGCAATTCGCGCATTATTGTCGAGAAAAATCTAGGTACACAAAATATTTCAAACCCCGAATGTATAGAAGTGACTCAATGTTCGCAACTAGAGTTCGGCTTGTTAAGGGCTCGGCTCGTTTAATAAACGAGCCGGGCTTGTTAAGGGCTCGGCTCGTTTAATAAACGAGCCGAGTTTGAGCTCGCATAAGCTCAGTTCGTTTATCTTTATTTAAATGTATATAAATAATAATATAAATACATTTTTTATATATTAAATAATATAAATAATATTAAAAAAAAATTATCGAGCCGAGCTCGAGTTTCATTAAAATTAATGAGTCGAGTCGAGCTCGAGCTCAATAAACGAGCTCGATAGGTAAATGAGCCAAGCTCGAGCTCAGCAAAGTTCGACTCGGCTCGGTTTGTTTGCTGCCCTATTCGCAACTAACTCATTTGCTCTGCATATGGAAATATTGTTTATTGTTATATACTTTGGTAGTCCAGATCCAGAAAGTAATACTTTAGGCCATTCCCATTATGCCGTGTTTCCATTTCTCTCTTAAAAGCCAACACAAGGACAATAAACTTCATTATTTTAACTAATATAAATATACTCACTTTATTTGGTTTTAAGTTTTTTAAAATAATTTTTTATATTTTTTTATTTTCAATGAATTTTTTAATGTTTTCATGTTTTAATATTTTTCTTTTTTACTTTTTATATCCACTTATCTAGTAAATATTTGTGAAGAATTTTAAAAATATTCAATAAATACCACTAAAAAAATATGAAAATTTATTGAATTTTTATAATATATATATATATATATATGCATATATATTTTGTATTTTTTGTATTCAATGAGTTTTTAAAGATTTTTTGCAAAAAATTTAGGGGAAATTAGGGAGAGGTCCTCCATACATGTTTGTGTAAGGATTTAAGGATAACAAAAATTATTTTGGAAGCAAAGATCTTTAAGATTTAAAATTTTAGAAGAATAAGGACAAATTTTGACATACATGCACCAAAATGTCCTAATTTTTTCCCTTAATTTTTTATTGGTTCTCTCTCTCTCTCTCTCTCTCTCTCTCTCTCGTCACGATCTATCTCCGGTATCACTTCTATTGTATCTCCAACATCGTTACCACATCCACCAACATTCATCTACTAGTGTCCTTTTTTTTATTAAATTTTATGAGTTTTGATTGAGACCTCGAATCCTCTTCCCCCGAATGCCCCTAATCGACGAAACAACGTCGTTTCGTGATTTTTTTATTTTTTTTTTCCATTTCAGAAGAAGAGAAACAGAAGGAGGAGGAAGAAAAGAAAAGAAGAAGAAGAGAGGGGGAGGGGGAGGAGGAGGAGGAGGAGAGGAAGAGAATGAGAGGGGGAAGGGAGGGAGCCAACAAACTAGGGCTGGAGGCGGAGGCGGGGCAGAGGAGGAGGCTGGGAGGCGGAGGCGGCAGCTGAGGCGACGCCGAGGCGGCAAGCCGAGTCACATCGGGCGGCACTGGCGGAGCTTCCCCCTCTTCTCTTCCTCCTCTTCCTCGATCTTCTCTCTCTCTCTCTTTCTCCCTCTCTCTCTCTCTCGGGGCGGGGGGATTCGGGGGGAAAATCTTTTTCCAAATTATATATATATATATATCAATCACGTCTACCAACACTCTATCATATACCACCGTTATCTAACCACTGCCATTGTGCATAGATTTAACATGTTTTACTTTATTTCTAATCGATTTATTTCATTATGTCGATTTGTTCACAAATTTAATATATGAGTTTTAAATCTCTTTTCTCTCATTTCTTTTCCCCTTGTCTCTTTATTTTCTTTGCATCTCTATATTTTTCTTTGTGTTGAAACACAAAATTTCTATGTTTTTGTTTTTCTCTGTGTTGAAATATAATTTTCTCTATATTGAAAAACAAAATTTTCTGTATTGTTTCTTTGTCTCTAAGTAAAATTTTTCTTTGTATGAAGTAAGAGTAATTTTACTAACATAAAAACGAACACAGCAAAATTTTATGAATTTTTTCATTAGAATTTTATATTACTCATAGATCTTGTTTCAAAGATCTTATCAATAGGATTTTAAAAATATAGATTTTACAAAAAAAAAAAAAAATGATATATAAATCAAAAGTTATTAAATTTAAAGTTTTGAAATGACTTAAACAATATAAAAGGTAACTAATTAGAAAAATACTTCATTCACACGATTTCTTCCCACAAACCTGCCTGAATGACGTGGCAAGATTGGTTAGAAGGTTTTGAGAGAAAAAATGAGTCGCTAGAAGGTTTTGAGAGAAGAGAAGTGTAGTAGCGTGTATTATTAATTTGTCTTTTTCTTGTCACATTATTCAATAGGGGTTTGTGGAGAGGAAATTATATAGATGCTAAACTAATTATGGGGAATTATTTTTGTTCAAAATGGTTAAACATGTTATTGGACAACTTTAACACTAGAAAATTTGTTTATCCTTATTTTTTTTAAAGTAATATTAGTAGAGATCTCAAAAAACATTTACTTTTTAAATATACTTAAAACGTTAAAACAATTATTACAAAATTAAAAATATACACTAAAAATTTTTAAAATATAAATTGGGTCGTGCTAGGGAGCTCGAATCTGAGCTCCCCCGAATGCCCCGAATTCCTTTTTTTTTTTTTCTTTTTTCAAGAAGAAGAAAAAAGAGGAAGGGGAGGGAGAGGAGGCGAAGGAGGGGGATTGGAGGGGGCCTAAAAAATAGGCTGGAGGCGGGCGATCGGCGATGGCAGAGGCGATGAGCGAGGCATGGTGATCGGCGGAGGCAGAGGCGCGATCGGCGCAGATAGGAGGCGACGGCAGACGGATCTGTGAGCGATGGCGGCGACCTCTTTCTCTCTCTCTCTCCCTCTCTCTCTCACTCTTTCTCTCCCTCTCCCTCTCCCTCTCCCTCTCCTCCCCCTCCCCCTCCTCCGCAGGTCGAATGAAAATGGCAGGAAAAAAAAAAAGCCTAATGCCCAAAACGATGTCGTTTTGGGCATTAGGGGAATTAGGGGGGCTCATTTTCGAGTTCTCAAGCATTATTCATATAAATTAAAGTTTTTAAAAATTTCAAACTAAAAATTTTTCCATTGAGAAGAGAGAGTCAACAACACGGTACGGTGTTTCGTAATAGTTGGGTCTGCATCCCATGTGCCTCAACTACCGTAGGGTATACGTACGGAGATATTTTAATTCAACAATGCTACAGACCACTAAATTCCTACTACTAACACCACCATTAATGATGTGGAAAGCAAAAAAAAAAAAAATTACAAAACTAAGACACAAAATATATGTGGCAGTGGATGGGACCCACTGCCACATAATTAGAGCAACCACTAATTAGTGGTCTGTATCATTTTTCATTTTAGTTTCACTACATTTTATTTGATAAATTATAATTACAAATTTATTTTATATTTAAATTTATGTAACACTTGATCAATTTGTAATGGGAAATTTGCTAGTCATGTCGGTCCCTTTTTAATGAGAAATTTGTTTAGTCATATAAATAAAAAATATATATATTATTATCTTTTTTACATTAAAATATAAATTTACTTTGTGTATCTTTATATTTTCATACTATGTATATTAGTTTTGGTTTTTTTAATTTTACTAAAAGTAATATCAGTGTAATTATGTTCAAATTGTGAAACTTACTTTGGGTTGTTTAGGAAGTGAGTTCGGTGGATTTTTTGGTTAAAATAAGTTAAAATAGTTAATAAGATAAAATGTTATATTAAAATCAAAATTTTATTTTTTCTCTTACTACCATGAAATCAATTACAAAAAAATTTAATCAACTTTCTAAATATAATTTTTTTAGCCAAATTAAAATAATCAACTTCTCGAACAGCTTTATATTGATGCCAATATAATTTACCCTTTTTTATTTGAGGAGAATAATGTCTATGGACAAAAGGAAACCAACGATGTTGAGCATTGTTGTTTGAATGTGCTTGACAAATTTTTACATACATGCACCAAAATGGCCTAATTTTTTTCTTTAATTTTTATTGGTCCTCTCTCTCTCTCTCTCTCTCTCTCTCTCTCTCTCCTCACCACATCTACCGGCACTCTATCATATACCACCGTTGCCCAATGACCACCATTGATAGCCTATCTCTGATCTATGCATAGATTTAACATGTTTTACTTTATCTCTAGTCGATTTATTTCATTATCGCTGATTTGTTCACAAATTTAACATAGGAGTTTTAAATCTCCTCTCATTTATTCTCCCCTTGTCACTTTATTTTCTTTGTGTCTCTATATTTTTCTTTGTGTTGAAACACAAAATTTTTGTGTTTTTGTTTTTCTCTGTGTTGAAATATAATTTTCTCCGTATTGAAAAACAAAGGTTATGTTTGGTAGAGTTTTAAAATTATGATTTGAGAATAGAGTTGTATTTTGAGTTTGTGAGTTTTGAAATTATGATTTGAATGTGAAAAATTTGTTTGGTTATGAGTTTTGAAAAGAGTTTGAATTGAGTGATGTGACATAATATTAAAAAGTGGGTGTTTTGAAAAGTGGGTGTGAAATTAATTTTCTAAAACTGTAACCAAACAACACACTTAAACTAAGGGATAGAATTAAATTTTAAAAATTCTACCAAATAGAGCCAAAATTTTCTGTGTTGTTTCTTTGTCTCTAAGTAAAATTTTTCTTTGTATGAAGTAAGAGAAATTTTACTGTGACATAAAAACGAACACAACAAAATTTCATAAATTTTTTCATTAGAATTTCGTATTACTCATAGATATTGTTTCAAAGATCATATCAATAAGATTTTTAAAATATAGATTTTACATATATATATATATATATATTAAATTTAAAGTTTTGAAATGATTTAAACAATGCAAAAGGTAACTAATTAGAAAAATGCTTCATTCACACAATTTTTTTACCACAAATCCCCTTAAATGACGTGACAAAATTGGTTAGAAGGTTTTGAAAGAAAAAATGTGTGGCTAGAAGGTTTTGAAAGAAGAGAGGAGTGTAAGAGTGTGTATTATTAATTTGTCTTTTTGTTATCACATTATTCAATGGATGATGATTGAGACCCTCTTCAATCACTACTCCCACCAGTCCCACACATACGTGGCGGGTGGTGATTTAAAAAAAAAAAAAAATTGGCCAATGTGGTTGAGAGGGGGTCAAGGGGGTGGGGGAAAAAAAGGGGGTGTGAGTCATTATTGTTATTTAATAGGGGTTTGTGGAGATGAAATTGTGTGGATGCTAAACTAATTATATGGAATTATTTTTGTTCAAAATGGTTAAACATAACCTGAACACTAGAAAATTTGTTTGTCCTTATTTTTTTAAAAGTAATATTAGTAGAGATCTCAAAAAATATTTGCTTTTTAAATGAATTTAAAATGTTAAAAAATTAATTACAAAATTAAAAATATGCACTAAAAATTTAAATTAAAGTTTTTAAAAATTTTAAACTAAAATTTTTAGATTGAGAAGAGAGAGTCAACACACGGTGTTCCGTAATACTTGGGTCTACATCCCACGCGCCTCAACTACGGAGATATTTTAAGTTCACAATATTTTATTTGATAAATTATAATTACATTAGATTTTTTTTATATTTTAATTTATATAACACTTGGTTGATTTGTAATGAAAATTTGCTAGTCATATTGGTCCCTTTTTAATGAGAAATTTGCTTAGTCATATAAATAAAAAAATAATATTATCATTTTTTTACATTAAAATATAAATTTACTTTGTGTATTTTTGTGTTTTCATACCATGTATATTAATTTTGGTTTTTTTTTTTTTTTTTTAATTTTACTAAAAGGGATGTAAGTGTAATTATGTTCAAATTGTGAAACTTAGGCCCCTTTTGGAAAATGGGTTATAATTCACTTATCAGATTATAACCCATTTTTTCTCTTACAAAAAAACTGTTTATAAGCAGCTTTTAACCAAAAAACTGATTATAACTATTTTCTCAAAATTAATTTTACTAAGGGTTGTTTAGGAAGTGAGTTTGGTGATTGTTTTGGCTAAAATAAATTAAAATAGTTAATAAAATAAAATATCACATCAAAATCATAATTTTATTTTTTTTTCTTACTACACTACCATGAAATCAATTACAAAAAAAATTAATCAACTTTTCAAATATAATTTTTTTAACTAAACTAAATAGTTGAAAATCCAACTGAAGTGGCCAACTTCTCAAACGACGCTCTGTATTGATGGAGTATGGTTTGGAGGGGAGTACGCATTCAAAATTACGGGTAGGCCTATTCATTTGATCTTGAAGTGGTCCTGTGATATGATGGAGTATTTTAAGGGTAAATTATTTATAAGTCCTAATATTAGACTTAATTTTAAACAAGTCTTATTAAAAATAAATTTTTATAAAATTGTCATTAAAAATAAATTTTTTTATGATAATTTTTTATATAAATCGCTAAAAATTAACAATTAGTTACTTTTTTTTGTTATAATTTTTATAAATTATCGCTAAAATTTAAAATTAATAACTTTTTTTATATATTTTTTTTCATAAGATCTATTAAATAATAAATTCACTTATTAACACCTCCACGTAAGTACATGTATTTTAATAGCTCAGAGGAGTGTATCAGCCTCTTTAGTTCCATTGCTTGGACAGGAAACTTGGACAGGGTGGTTTATTTGGTAGGAGAGTGACAAGGTCTTGTTTGGTAACATTAGTTTTTAGTTTAAAGTTAAAAGGTCAACAATTTATATTAAAAAGTTAATTTTTTTTTTTTAAAACTTTTTATAGATCTTTTCGTAAACAAATTAAGGGAAATTTATCAGAAAGTCCCATATAATGAAATTGTATTCCATTTGGTCCCATGAATATTTTGTTTGATTAGGCAGTCCATGATAGTAGAGATATCTTACTAATAACTCCTTTTTTGAATTACATGGTTATGTGAGAGACAAATATGCCCTCACATTAATTATGAGCTGTTATGTTTTCATTTTCTTCTCCTTCTTACCCTTCCCCTTCCATTAAACAAAACCTTCTCCTTCTTACCCTTCCCTTTCCATTAAACAACCCCCTCCACCCAAAAAAAAAAAAAATAATAATAATAATAAATAAATAAATAAAGTCAAATCCAGTAAACCCCAACATACATATCCAGCAAAGCTCGAATTTTGTAGTAAATTAAAGCAACCCAACAATCCAATCAAGCACAAATCAAATGTTGTAGTAAATTAAAGCAAATCAACAATCTAATCCCAACTCGTTTCTGCCGGAAGAAAGCTCAGAAGGCCCCAAGAAGTGCATCGATTTGCTCCATGAGTGCCGACTGCGACATCGTCGGAAGCAAGTGCCGTACCACAATCTTCGTTCGATCTAGAGGGCCCTTCATGCGTGAACTTGGCTTGGAAAGCAAACCCCAGAAATTCGATTATACACAGCAAGTGAAAAAAATTGGATGATTCAAACCCTCAAAACGCCCCCGAATCACATCTTCTGCGAGTGTCGCGATCGATTGGAGGTGATTAAATGTGATATGGCTTGAAACGTGAATGTGAACTTTGATTGAACGTGAATGTCAATCCCAGTTGGACGAGAACGTGAATGTCAATCCCAGAAATTGGATGATTTCTTCATCGACGTGAACGTGAATGTCAATCCCAGGTCGATGTACCACGTCGGCGTCGTCATATGGACCCGTCAATCCGGCAAGTCGGTGTACCACGTCGATGATCTTCAATCCGGAAGATCGGTGTACCACATCAATGATCATCAATCCAAAGAAGTCGGTCGATTGTACCACGTCGATTGTACCACGAGATTTGCTAGAGATCAATCTCGCGGACTCCACTACCAACGACGCATTTACCGCAGTTCACGAAAACCCCTCATTTCCCACTCTAATCTCATCTAAATCATTTCCCCAAAACCCTAAATTTTCCTCTAAAGAACCCTCTACTCAACCCTCATCGTCTCAAGAACGAATCGACCGGTTCAAATTCATGGGCTACTCTCAATAGTCCAAGAACCGAATCAAAATCCGGCAGAACACCTTACGATCCAGTCTCGGGGCGTCTCGTCACAAGTAGAGGGTCAAGACGAAACAACAACGATGGAGAATCTGAGTCGAGCAATGGAGATGAAGATGCGTCAAGAGGAGTTATGGGGATGTTCGGAGGAATTTGGGAGGTGGTGCGAGAAGAGGTTGGGATTTGGGAGATTTTGGTGAATAAGAAGAAGGGGAAGTCAATGTGTGGGGAAGAAAAAACGTGACACAACTCACATCAAAAAAAAAAAAAAAAAAAAAAAAAAAAAAAAGCTCAAAGTACTTGTGTTCACATCACAACCCACGTCACAGAAAAAGAGTATTATTACTTTTTTTTGGAACGTGAATCTCACACACCCCTTCCCATAAATACATGTGGGTCTACAAACTCAAATTAACATTTTAATGGCAAAATAGTAAACAAACAGCCCAAAGGACTAAACGGTTTAAAAGAAAACAATTAGGACCACATGATCTACAAGATGAGAAAATGGGATTTACTGGTCAATTTCCCAAAAATTAAAAAAATATTCTAAATATTAATTTTTTATATCATATTTTAATTAAAAAGTTCAAAAATTATTAAAAAATCTGGTTCCTAAACGAAGAGTCTGTGTTTAATCAGAGGCCTGTGGATCTTTTCTCAACACTGTTTCGGATCAAGACGGCTAAGGCCGAATTTGGTAATATTTGTAGCCTCAATACTTCAACCAGATTCCAGATCTCGTCTTGCTCTTGCGGCTTTGATGGTGGCCTTTTAGTCCTTTGTTTGTTTTCTGCCTATCAGTTTTTTCTTATTTTACTTGTTCCCAAAAAAATAAAAAAAAAGTTTCAAATTTAAAAAATATATTTAAAAATTTATTCATAATTTAAATTGAGTGGATCAGATTTATTATTGATATGACTCATAAAATTTATGACAAATTTGACTCATAATTTATGACTCATTTTTTGAATAAATTTTATGACAAATTTGATGAGTCTGTATTCTTTCTAGGGAGAATTATTTATAAGTCTTATTAAGGAGACTTAGGCTTAGTTTGGGAACAGGTTGTTTTAATAATTTTTTGACTTTTTACGAAAATGTGTGCAGAAAAGTAGAGAGGTGATGTGATGTATTTTAGTTGACTTTTTGGTTTTTTGACTATTTTAACCACTTCCCAAACATAGCTTTATACTACATATGGTTCTACTAAAAAATTTATGTTTCCATAAGTCTTATGAGAAGTTTATTGACACATTTACCCTCAATATTAGTTGTTAATATCATAAATAATAGTAAAACTATATATAGAAAATTGAATGTTACCATAGATCATATCTATATAAACGTAACGTAACGTGACATCTACATAAAAGTAACGTGACACCTATACATAACGTGACACATATATAAACGTAACGTAACACCTATATAAACGTAACGTGACACCTATGATCTATAAGAAATTACATGTTACTATAAATCATATCTACATAAACGTAACGTAACGTGACACCTACATAAATGTAACGTGTAGGAAATTGAATGTTATCATAGAACATATCTACATAAACGTAACGTGACACCTATGATGTATGGTAACATTCAATTTCTTATATATGAAATTGAATGTTACCATAGATCATATTTATATGAAACGTAACATGACACCAACATAAACTAACAACATTTTCACATTGAATTTAAAAAAATAAAAACTCATTAAATTTGCAAAACGTAACGTGACACCTTACCTTACGTTAGGTTTATGTAGGTGTCACGTTATGTTACGTTTATATAGGTGTCACGTTACGTTACGTTTATGTAAGTATCACATCACGTTACGTTTATGTTAGATCTTGTAAAATACATTTATATCTAAATAGGATTTGAGACTCTATAAAAAATTATACATAACTTAACCTACCATAAGTGTCTGAAAAATGACTTATAAATAAGTCTTTTTTTTGTCTAAAAGATAAATTCAAAATGATACTCCATCACCTTTTTTTCTTTTCTTTTTTATTTATTTATTCAATCGTTATATGTGATTTGATTTTGGGTAACAATCTGTAAAATTATTTTTGGACTCTCTTTAAAAGCGTACTATAATCTTTATTAAATTAAAAATTAGTAAGATAACTAGAATATCATCTCCCATGATTTGCCAAATTATTATAAAATTTAAAAAAGGTCAAATCTTATAACAAATTAGACATAAAATTTGATTATTATTAAAAAAAAAATGCCTTAGACCCCAGTAGGGGTTACTGGGAGTCATGTGTGTGGCCCTCCCATTGACTAAAAAAAAAAAAATTATTTTTTTTTTCTTTTTGAATTTCAACGAATTATGGCCCGCCACCTCACTGGGGACCCCAGTGGGGGGTCTCCAGCATTTCCCTTATTAAAATTGGGCAACACTCTGCTAACCTTTCTTATAATGAAATCTACAAATACCATTTTTAGTATTTTGTGAAGAAATAAAAATAAAATAACATTTGTATTTGTACAAGTCAGAACAAATTTTTTTAGATAGGTGTCGGAATAAAATTTTAATATGTAATATTTTGACACTAATACAATTTGACTTTCACATTATTATTTTGACATCAATCACGAGAGATATTTTTATTTTTATTTTTTTTGTTTTTAAATGAGCAATTATCATTTTTTGTGTGTTTTGCAGTTCTTTCTATGACAATATGTTAAGCTCAAGATTCTTTATTCCATTGATTTAATTTTAATTATTAGATTATGTTTTAAAATTTACATATTTCAAAATTCTTATAAAATACTCGTTTGACATATCACATTCGGTTTAAAATCATTACAAAAAAAAAAGTTAATAAGATAAAATGTCACATTCAAATTATAATTATTTCAGCCTTGTTTGGTTTAACTCTCAAAACACAATTTTTGAAAAAAAATTTCAAAATCACTTTCTCTTTTCTACACATCAATCAATCACTTTTTTCTCTCTCCTCTCTCCTTCTCAATTATTTTTTTTCTCACACATATCTACTCAACTACAATAAAATATCAAATCATTCTAAACTCCAAAACTATTTTTAAAATATACAACCAAACAAATCAAAAAATATTCTAAACTTTTTTCTCAAATTTTTTTTTGAAAATTTATCTCACAACACAAACCAAACACACCCTTCATTTTTTTTCTTACAAGAGTAAAAAAAAAAAGTCGAAAAGTCCATCATAAACGAGACTTTTTACCCTAAATTAGTCAAAAAATCAAAAAATTAACTCACATCCCAAATGAACTCAAAATTCAATGACTAAATTTACATAACTAGAAGAATAGAAAAATTCAAAGATGAATTTTGACGACTGGTCTTTCATGGGTTAAGGGGCCAAATACAATAAACCCTAGACTCAAGTCCAGCCTAATTCAAGTTGTTTTGAGTATGGTTTATAAGTTATTTTTTTGCTTATTAAAAGATGTGTAGAAAAGTAAAAAAATAATATGATCCAATTAAATTAATAAGTCAATAAGTTGACTTTTTTAGATGTTTGCAAAAGAGACCTTTGGGTATCTCCAACGATTCACCAATTTTTTCACTAAATCTAAGTAAAAAAAAATGCAAGTTTCTCAATTTGATACAAGCCACTCCAACGGTTGCACTGTAACTTGCATCAAAAGTCTGGGGACGTCTGGTGAGACGATCGGCCGGTCGACTGGTCAAGGCACTAAATTTTTTTTTCCCCCTCCATTCTATTTCCCAATTTGTTTCTTATTTTTTTTCCTCATTTTTTTCCCTCCATTAAACATTTTCCATTTTTTGTTGCCTTCAATAATGATTTTCTTCCAAGAACCGATATAAACACATTAATTCATGTACCATGTACCATATATCATATAAGAGGTACATTATATCTGGAAGGCACCAGAACTAAAAGCAGAGCATAATGAGTATCTCAAATTCTTACCTGAACATAGTACCCCTTGGTTTACCCTCTGTTTTTTGCTCATAAATCAATCTCTCTCTCTCTCTCTGTGTGGAGTGAAACTGATTTTTTCTATTTCAAAGAATCAGCAAACAACTCAGTTCTGATCTGGGTGAATTTTATTCAAGCTGAAAAATAGCTACTTTCATATATATTATGGACATCTTTAGTAGGCAGATAGAAAGTATACAAATATAGCACAAAGTAATTGCATTTGAAATCAATACTCTACTAAAATTAAGCCCTTATTACTACCAATCCCATAAAGTCACTACACTTTCTCCCAAAAATTTATCAAATGCTCTTCTTTTTCTTGCTATCATTTGTGTGTATATATATATATATATATGTACAGAGTTTCTTCTTTTCTTTTATTTTCTTCTTTCTTAATTATTTTTATAAATTCCAATGGTAAAAGAATCTATACCTATCGTTGGCAAGGTCAGTGCTCTCCAAACCTAAGTCCAGATTTGGGGAACAATCTGTACCTATTGATTCAAATTTGATCAAAGAAATAGGCTTAGCAATGCAAGAAAGAACTGAACATAGCTCATTTTCACCTGAACACAGCAGCTTTGCATTTTTTGTATGCAACGAACGATTGGTGGGACAACTGGCCAAACGTCCAGCCGATTGTCTGGTAGAACCCACCTCCAATATAAACATATAGTATTTTGGTGAAATCTGATCTAGTTCCTCATTTTGGTGAAAGTTTTGGCTTATTCTCAATTTGATATCATTTTGATAAAACTGTTGGAGAGACAAAAGTGGTCGTTTTTCATTAAATTCAAATCTGGTGATCAATCTGATTCACCGTTGGAGATGGTCTTAGGACAAGTTAATAGGTTATTTAGTTTAAAAATAAAAAATAAAAAATCACTACCTAAAAGTTAACTTTTCTTCTACTTTTTTTGCTTATTTTTAATGAAAAGTAAAAAAATTAATTCTCAAAATAACCCTCAATCTCACTTGATTTGAGCCAACCCCACATCGGATCTAAGTTTGGCTGGGCAAAAGTCCACCAAACCCAATAGACTTTTGAGTGAAATGATGACCCAAATCCCTAAAAAACCTTTAAAAAATAAAAAATAAAAAAATACGAGATAATTTTTATTAAATTGAAGCTTTTTTGGATACATGTTAATAAATTAGTCAAAAAGTTAATAAAAAAAATAATCAATTCTCTTATTTTGTTTACATATTATTAATTTAATTAATTAAATGGCCGTTGATAGAGTTAAGTGAAAAAAAATGATTCATGTAATCGATTCTATTTAATGAGACTTAAAACTTGATTCGATTTAATTTGGTTGTATAAAAAATAAAATAAAAAATTACTCAAAAAAAGTCAATTCCCATAGGTCTTGTTAACAATTTGGAAAAACAATCAACTTATTAACTTATTTAGATCACATGATTTCTTTATTTTTTTACATATTTTTTTCAAAAAAACCAATAAACTAAAAAAAAAAATCACTTTTCAAAAAAAAAAATAAGCCTCAATAGGCTTTTAACATTTAAACTTAGAACTACAATGGAGAGTTGCAGACAATAAACTCTAAAGTAGAGTTGACAGCGAAAAAAAAAATTAAAAAACAAAAAAAATCAAAACATTAGACCCACCCATTACAGCTGTCTTCAGGTTCTTAGGTTAGAACCTTCAAACATTTTTGTTAAAACTTAGGGCTTGTTTGGCATAAGCTATATAAGCCAAAAAGTCAAAAAGTTACTCCAAAATCCAAAAAGATATTACTATTCACCAAAAAAAAATAATTAAAAAATCAATTTTTTTCAACAAAAAGTACAACCGAATTGATTGAAAAGCAGCGGCTGTGTGCGGCAGTTCTGAAAAAAAGAAAAGATTGGGTGTGCTTGGCACACACACCGTTGTTTGGCTTGTGGGGGCTATCACGGGTCCCGTTTTAATAATCTGAACCGTTAAATGTGTAGAACTCGTCGATTACTATATGTCTGCAAAAAATCACATTGATCGGATATTGATAACTATATGATCAGATCAGTTATGTAAGACAAATGGATGGTGTTATAATTAATTATTGAAAAATAAATATTATGATCAGATAGCTATCGATATCCGATTAACGTGATTTTTTATAGGTACATAGTATTCGACGAGTTATACACATTGAACGGTTCAGATTATTAAAATGGGATCCGTGATGACCTCCATGAACCAAACAAAACCGTGCAATGCTTTGTAAAAAAAATAGACAATAATTTCCAACTCCTCCTCACAGCTGCCGATTTGTACTGTTGGGGCCCACCTGTCACTATTCATCTCTTACACACTCTTTTTATACAATTTTTTAATACACATTTTTTCATAAAAATCCAAAAAGTTAACCCAAACCTCTATATTTTTTTCTCAACTTTTTTAGTCCAAAAAGACAAAAAGTGCACTTTTTTAGTACACCCCAAACCAGCCCTTATTTTGAAGGTAATTTTCCAATCCTAGTACTAGACAAAAGGAAGCAATCATCCAATGGCAGAGTTGTAACAGATCTGGTAAGATCTCATCAATGAAAAGCTAATTCAAAAAATTAAATAATAGAAATAAAATAAATCAAGAGAGCCCGTGACTCCTCCCAATCACAGACCCAGTCAATCATCCGCCACGACGACTTCCTTTCTACAATCGTACGACTACGGTTGGGCTGTCACCTCCCATCACTCACATCTGGACATCTCATCTAATAAACTGAAAATAAAATAAATAAATAAATAAAAAACAAAAAAAAAAATGCCATTTGTACGAGTCGGTTATTCTGTTCCCAGATGACCGCCCTCATTTCTGCACAACCTCTAGAGAGAGTGAGAGAGAGAGAAGCTGATCTATGTATGACAACGATTGAGTCATCGTCCGCGGTGGAATCGAGCATGGAGGACACTTCGCAAACCCTAACAAACCATCAATTTTCGAACAACACGAACAGGAACGGCCGCGGCCGCCGAATCGGAGGGGGAGGAGGCGACGACGTCGTCAGCGGGGATGATGAAGAATTTAGAGGCGAAGAGTGTGATAACGAGGCTTGGGACACACTGAGCAAGAGCTTTCGGCAAGTCCAGTCGGTGTTGGATCAGAACCGAGCTTTGATTCAACAGGTTAACGAGAATCACCAATCGAAGATGCCTGACAATCTCGTCAAGAACGTTGCCCTAATTCGAGAGATCAACGGTAATATATCCAAAGTCATGTCTCTCTACTCCGATCTCTCCGTTGACTTCTCCAACATCGTTCAGCAGCGACGCGCGATCAACAATGACGACCACGTGGAGAAGATTGCAGGCTCTTGAACTCATCATCATCATCACCGATCAATTGATTTCAGTAATTTTCAATCACCTTTGCTCTGTTTTACACTTCTGTTCTGTGTATGTAGGTTAAGTCTGGTCTGTGTTTGGATTTGTCTTTGGTTAGTCTGTTCTATTCGGAATATGGCATGTGTTTGGTCGAATTCGGGTTTTTGTGCATGGATTATTGGCTTTTTAAAGTTATAGTTGGGTCGATGGCGGTGGCATTGATAAATCTGTTGCTTATTTGGTGCTGTTGTTATGTTTTTGTGTTGTAAGGACAATGGCTGCGGGACCGCCTATTATAGCTTGCTGCCCGCAGACGTAATGAGGTATTTATGTTCTGTTTGGTTGTCTCATATTGACTTCACTTTATTTTCTTAGTTTTTATAATTGCTAATTACTTATGAATATCCATTGAAGAAGTTAGGTTTCGTAGTTTCCAATTAGTCTCAACAAATTAGGGTAGCATTGACATGGAGAATCGTCACATAATCAAAGGGGAGATGCTACAATGTGCATCCAAAAAAAGGTGCATATGGTATGTCTCTCATAACTTATTTACAAAATTTCATAACTTAAAAACAAAATGTCATACGTTTTTTATTACGAAAGTAATAACTTTTTTTCACTATAAAATGTCATAACAAAAATCATAAAGTGTCGTAGCAAAACTACTAAGTGTCATAACAAAAATCATAAAGTATCATAACATTATCATGCCTAACTTTTATGGTGCACACCAAAAATTCATTATTTATAACTTTACCACAAAATGTCATGACATATATTACAAATAATCATAACTTCCATCATAAAAAATCATAACTTTCTTACAATGTGCATCTTTTTAAAGGGTGCAAGTAGATTTCTTCCCCTAAATCAAGGAGTTAAGAAAACCTTACTTTTTCATCCCATGACCATAATTACTGGGGGAGGTGTTAAGAAATGACTCACGTATTGCGTAATTCTAATCATGGTTTTTAAAATCAGGTTTCTATGTAGAATTGGTGAGAGGGTCTTGTGGATCCCATCATGGGATCGGATCGAGGATCGCATGATTCTACTTTTTGTTAAAAATAAATGATGCATATTAAAAATAAGGTGAAAAATTACAAATTTAGGGATCCTACTTATGATCCTATATGATCGATCCCACACAATCGTACTTGTGATCATGCTATAACTTCGATTGTACAACGATTTGGATTGTTTTGGCAATTTAGGATCATAGGATCGATCCTACGATTAAGATTGCGATTTTGATGACCATGATTCTAATAAGGATGCAAATTGGAAGAAAATCATTTGAGTTATTCATGAAATTCCAGAATGATGATGCATTTTTAGAAATAAAATAAAATAAAAAATTCTAGGTTCCATTTTTCCAGAATTACATTCACTTTGCTTGGTTCCTCTTTTCCAAAAACACTTTTCAGAAAATTCTACTTTCTTGTTTTCCGTGTTTCTTTGTTTTTGCTGAATTTTTTTAATATTTTAAGCAATTTTTTTTTAACTTTTTAAACATACCTAACATAAATATACCTAAAAAGTAAAAAAATTGTGAAAAAAACCTTTTAAAAATTCACTAAATACCAAAAATATTAAAAAAAAATGAGAATTCAGTACATTTTTTTTTGTATTTTTATGTATTTATTAATTTTTAAAAATATTTTTTTACAAATTTTTTACTTTTTAGATACATCTAAGTAAGGTGCATCTAAAAAAGTAAAAAAAATTGTTTAAAATTTTAAAAATATTTACTAAAAACAAAAAAATACGAAAACTAAAAAACTCAGTTTTCGAAAAACTTAATCTAAAAAACTCAAACCAAACACATTGATTGATTTCTTTTTTGCTCCTGCATTTTGTTAACTTGTAATTAGGTCTTTTGTGTTGTTTGGAGTACAAATGCTTTTTTTGGGACACAAATGCATCGAATTGTTTGATTCTAACTGGATAAAATATTTCATTGATATGCACATCATGGAGCTATGACTTGATCTTTTCTATTGTATCCACATTTAGCATGGTTCTTCATGCGGACGGAGCAGGTGGCGTTGTTCACTAGTTATAACTTATCAAAATAAAGAATATGGGTAGTTAATTCTTTTCACATCTTTGGTTTTTCACACTCATTACCTGGTGATCCTCTGCCTCAGACTTTCCTTGGCATTTTTGTTGTCGGAGCAAGCGTTTGTTAGTCTTGTACAGTAGTGTCAAGTGTTGCACTTTCAGTGATTCATGTATTAGATCAAGGCTGATTTCATCATACGAGACTCTTTTTGGCTATTTGTTTTCTTGTAACTTAACACATTCTTGATTGAACAGTTTTCAAGGCTATTTCATTTATCTTCAAAATAACACCATCGATTCCAGTTTCAGCCAAATGTTACCTGATGAGAAGCTTTCAGCTACATGAGCAATTTCCCATACTCCCTTCCTTGGTTCAAGGAAAATGGGCTTAGTAGTGTATTGTAAGGTCTACCTTTTCGTTGGAATGCTTACATCTTTACTTTGTGAAAGTACGGCTCTTGTATATGATAAATGCACATTCAAGGGCTTCTTGTTGCGGTGCTGCTACAAGACTGCAGTGGCATAATTTGAAATACTGTAGATAAGCTGGCCCAATGCCCATATACCTAAGAAGAGGAGAAAGATACATAAATTTTCAAATGAAGAGTAAGCATAATAAGATGATTTCATCAATTCTACTGTTTATGGAATGGAATGGAATAACAGGCTATATGCTTGCTTTGCTTTTTGGCCTTGTCCACTCTGTTAAGAATTTATTATTACTTGGGACCTAACAGTTTGAAAAGTTTGTGCGAGAGCAGGGGTTAGGTTAAGAATTTGGAGTAATTTGTCACATTATTTGGTATAAATATATATTATGATATTTTTGAGATTTTCATCAGTGTGCATCCCTTCTTATTTTTTTGTTATGAGTAAGAGGGACTAAGTTTTTTTTGGCAGCTAAAGGGTATAGGTTGTTGTCTTTCATGTGTAAGTTGTTTAATATGGTGAGAAGCGTGTATCACTGAAGTTAAATTCCTGATTCATTCTTTCAAGAGAGGGTAACTTTCTATGATGAGTTTTTTTTTTTTTTTTTAAATATTTATTATTTATTTATTATCAGAGTTTCTATGATGAGGTTGGGAAGAAAAACTTGCATTAAGAGAGGGATGGTTTAGATGGAGCATGATCATACTTTCTCTAAAACTTCAACAAAAACGGTTGCTTTTGGTGGAAAACTGAAAAGGTGAGCAAAGGATGCACAAATGGTTTTAGCTGAACAATGAGGTAGAGCCAATGTTACTATATTGATTAGGGGGGAGCATGGTTGAGATTGGTTTGATTTAGGAAAAAATCAAGACCAATCCACTACCTTTGGTTCTATCAAATTTGAAACCAAAGCAATCTATGAAATCTTGGAACCAATCCAAACCGAGCCACTAAACCACGGTTTGGTTTGGAACTGCGGATTTTAAAAATATTATCATTATTCATAATATGATCACAAAATATTATTCATAACCTAAGAATTGTTTACGTGATTGCTTAAAACTAGTTATATCACTATACAAAAATATATTTATAATAGTAGAGAGTTATAATATATATATTTGATACTAATAAAATATTTTAGTGTTTACTTTTAGTAACAAATTATATATAATCTAAACGGTCCGATTCAGTTCCAATTGGATTCGTAGCTATAAAACCACAGATCGAACTGTGAAGTACGGTTTGCTTATTTAAAAAACCAAAACCAAACCGTGCATTGAGAAAACCAAACCAAACAATGTGATTTGGTTTGGATTGGACCGATTTACGATTTTTTCGGTTTTTATGCTCAGCCCTAATATTGATGCAACATAGTTGATGTTGGGACCCAAGAGAATATGATATATTGATTGCTAGCCTTATGTAATTTTATCATTTTATTATGACTTTTAGAGAGTTTTAGCGACATTTCTAGGAAGCTGTGTGTTAGTGTTGTGTGTCTATGTCTAACATAGACTCTTGTCGGACACTTTCCAACATGTGTCAGACACACTTCCAAATCTATCATATTATTTTGTGAGAGTCATGCTACATCGTATGTGTAGACCTTTTTCTTGTCAAGGTTGATTTTTGAATAGGTCT
Source organism: Camellia lanceoleosa (assembly GCA_025200525.1). NCBI lineage: Eukaryota > Viridiplantae > Streptophyta > Magnoliopsida > Ericales > Theaceae > Camellia > Camellia lanceoleosa. The sequence continues at coordinate 63,289,940 of CM045761.1, forward strand.
AGAGAGCATGTGTATATATATTGTTGGCTCTAGTGTGGAATTGGATCTGAACCAAATTATTGGACAAACTGTTCTTGGGTGTGCACTCAGAATTCAGATCTAGGTTCTGTCCTGACCATTCAGGTTGAGAATATGAAGTATCTACAGATGGATTGATGAATTCGCGTATTGATATATGTACAAGTCAATATGATGTCCATAGCCCCTAATAGGTTCTACATTTGATTATATTTGAGCTCTATTCGTCTTTCGGATTTCCTTTGCTTTTATTTTAGTTCTTTTCCTTTTTTATTTTTTATGGTGATGTGTTCGTCTGAATTGACATGTCTAGTCACCCATTATGGTCTCGTCCCTTTTTTTCTTTTGATACATTAGAGGGAAAGGGGGGTGTCGATTTCAGAACCTCCTATTGAGGTACACAAATTCTGGCCATTGGGCTAACCCCAATAGGTGATTTCTTTCCTTTGTTTCTGAATAAAAATCATGTGTTTTCTTGTTTTTCTCTCTCTTTCTATTAGTACTTTTTTCACACAATGATGTTAAGCATGGAATTGGCAGCCTCACTTACCGGTGCAACAGCCCACCACTCCTCACCTCTTCCCCAAAAAATAAGATTTGTCTAGCCAATCTCTTTTGAGTTTTCATATTATTTGAACTCTTCTATCACATTGTAGCATTGGTTGGTTGTTTGCTATCTTCACAAATCTGACATTGTATCAAATGTCATTTTCTCATTACAATTGCATAAGTTTGTTTATTTCATTCTTCTTTAGGAGCCATTTGACATAAGGTCTGAACTTCCCATCAGCTGACTGCTTATATTGATTACGGTTATAATTTTTCCATATTGCCTTGAATTGGATATGGATTTATGACTTGAAGTCCTTGAGCCGTTCATGACTCAATAATTTATTTTTTGTCATTTATCTTTTGTTTTCTTCTGCACATTATATGAACAGTTTAATGGGTTTTCTAATAGTAGTAAGCCTTCTTTGACCACCACTAAAGTCTGCCTCCACCTCCATTCAATATACATACTCTCCTGAAACAACAAACATTTAGCTAATTATTACTTTCTGAATGGTATGGATTCTGAGGGCCTAAAATTCAGATCGAGGTCGTGAGAGGCTGCAAGTTGCTGTTATTCGAGGAGATGCAACTATACCAAGTAGTGATGGAAATTGTGGTGATTATAATTACTGGACCTTGGTTGCAAGATTCGACTCTTTAATTCGCAATTGTTTCTTTCTTGTGTTCATTCATTTCATTTGAATGCATGTTTGGTCATTCATTTGTAACTCTTTTGAGTATTTGTTGCCTGAGTTGGTGTTAACTGTCAGTTTCTTTTTTCTTTTTGTTTTTCTAAAATATCCTCATGTAATTAATCGTCTGTAACTTGCCCCATACAAGTATGATTCGATTTTCCCGATGGTGTATCAAAACACATCTTAAAAACCTTGTGTGGCTGAGGGGCAGATCTGAATTATGTCTGGCTGATTGGAAGGGATTGAGATTGATAATACCGTGGGCACCACATGGGCTCTGCATATTTTTGTTGTCCCCTAATACTTCGTTTAATTGGCTAAAATGGGTTGAATTGGTAGTACCATAGTATTGTTAATACCTCAAATTCACTCCAAAAAAAAAAAAAAAAAAAACTGTGAAAAAATATTTTAAAAAATTAATGAATACACAAAAATATAAAAAATATACTGAATTTTTGTATTTTTTTAAAAATATTTTTGATATTTAGTGAATTTTTTAAAGATTCTTTTTATGAAAATTATACTTTTTTAGTGTATTTATGTTAGGTTAGGTGTGTTTAAAAATTAAAAAAATTGCTTAAAATATTAAAAAAAATTAATAAAAATACAAAAAAGTAGAATTTTCTCAAAAGAGTTTTCAAAAAATTAGAAACAAACATAGTGAATGGGATTATGGTATTGCTAATGCAATGGCCATGGGATTAACCATCTCATCTCATCGCAAAAAATAATTATTCTCATATTTCATGTTTTATCCTACTTTAATTGAGTAGAGTCCGAATATTCTCACCGTTTATATAATTTCATTTACCTTAGAAGTGAATCGTACTATATACGGAATAAAAATTATAAATGTGATTATAAAAAAATTACAAGATATTATTAAGTCCAAATTGAGTAAGCCAATTAAACATTACTTTAGGATCATGAAAAAGGTTTGTGGTAAAGTATAGTCAACCGCCGATTAGAGAGAGATTGTACTTGTTATATCACACACATGGTATAAATCATTGTGTGTGAATGTTAATTCAGGAAACAATATTATAAATTTAGAAAAAATATCAAAAAAAAAAAAAAACTCAGAATTTAACATCTATTGCCAAAAAAAGTATTTTAAATATATGTCACTGATCTAAATTTCATGGTAATTTTATGGAACCATAGACTTTCTTAACTCAAGTTTCATTAATGCGTGGTATGACTTTTTTGTTTTTGTTTTTATTTTTAAATGTCTATATGCACAAAAGAATTTGGATATAAAAATATACATATATAAAACAAATATTAGCAATTATAGATACAAATTTTATTTTCCAATCACAAATCACAAGCTATATATCCATCTATCTTGCTTTAGAATCTCATGTTGGCATTACTAATGTTTTAAATAATTTATTGACTTGACGGCCCACAAACCAGCCACACTAAAAAGAGAGTACTTTAAACGAAATAAACCCACGTTTTCTGTATACACATGCCCACACTAATATCTAACACATCATATGTCAAATAAATAAATAAATAAAACCTAAATATTGAAACGAATGTAACCATTTGTAATAGTGGAATTAGTGTGATTCAAATTTGTATCAAGATGTTCTCATTTATGTATGGATTTTCATATTTGTTCAAGAATAAAACTGATTTAATTTTTAAAAGTAATATCCTTCCATTAATAATGAGACGGTATTAAAAACATATTCATAATTTAAAATGTATAGATGAAATTTACTTTTGAATAATTCATATTATACCAAAATATGGATGATACATTAAAATCCAAACACTCTGTATGATTTTGAGTTTTCAAAAATAATTTTTTGAGTTTCCAATTTGTATTTTTGTAAAAATATTTCAATCATTTTTTTTTTAAAAAATCTACTTAATCATGATATATACTACATATTTTTTTGTTATAGATAGGGAACCAAGATATACTTAAAAAGCATTACATTTGTGCAAATTTTTTAAAAGAATCATTAAATACAACAAAAAAACAAAAAATGTATTGAATATATATATATTATTTTATATTTTTTGTATTTCGTGAATTTTTTAAAGATTTTTCATAAATATTATATTTGTTTAACAATATCTAGATTAGATGTATCTAAAAAATAAAAAAATTGACATAAAATATTTTTTAAAAAATACAAAAATAAAAAAATTAATTTTCAAAAAAAACAAAACAAACAAAAAGAGTGAATGTTATTCAAACTCCCAATAATAAAAAAATTATTGGCTGATTTTGGCACAGTTCATGGCCACACCTCAAGTTAATCACAAACCATCATATCTACTTATATTTTTCAATCACTCAATACAACATCGTAAATTCTTATGGATTAAAGTCATAACCAGCTAGTAATCAAGAGATTACCTACCGCCTCAATCAAAAATCAAATCAAATTTAATATTAAAGGGCCAAATTACATAAATAAAATTTACAAAAATGATCTAATGAACTGTACATACATGATGTAGGCCAAAAGATACCACATTGAGGCCACTTAAGTTACATGTTTAGTCTTTCAATATTGTTTATTTGGTAGAAATGATGTAGGTTTGGTTTGTGTTTCTGAAAAAAATTTCAGAAATTTTCTCTACAAACAAATTTCAGAAATTTTCTCTACCAAACAAATTTTCCCAAAAAAATTTTCCAAAACACACAAACCAAACAAGTTTTCCAAACAAATCTCTCTCAAATCAATCACTTTTTCCAAAACTCTCTCTCAAAACAATTTTCCAAAACAAATTTCCCAAAAAACCAAACCAAACATGTTTTCGTACTTTTTATCTCTAAAACACATCTCTCAAACACAAACCAAACATACCCTTCGTGCACTTGTACAGATGTGGCAGGAAATATGAAAATTCAATCAAAAAGGGTACGAAAGCAGATTCCCCGTGCGAGAAGTGAAGAATCCGAGCCAGTCAGACCACTGTACGTGTGGCCAAGCTTCACCACACGTGTGGCCTACCACCGCTTGAGCAACCCACATGGGCGCTCGAGCGGCTCACCTAGGGACGCGTGCACAGAATTTTCGGTCTATTTTGCTGAGAATAAAAGAAAAAAAAATAGCCAAACTTAGGATTTAAAAAAAAATTAATTCAGAGAAAAAGGTGGTTATGGTTCTAAAGAGGTGATTTTCTTCTAAAGTTTCATGGGGTTTCTTCCTCATCTTCTTCCTCTTCCTACGCCTCCATGAGTGGCTAGTCTTCTTTTCTAGAGTTTTGATGAAACCCTAGTCATGTAATTAAGTTTTTCTTTTTGATTTTCAATTGTGTAAAGGTTTGAATAATTGTATGATGTTTTAGAAGTTATATATATATATATATATTTCATTATTTCTTCAAATATTCGGCTTTCTGTGATTGTTAAATGTTTTCCATACAAGAGTTTTCTATTCTTTCACATTCAAGGTATAAGACGAACCATACTATGAGAGACGAGTTGTGTCACTATCTTAGTTGAGAGTGAACGATTTGTACTACTTGAGATGGTTCGTACTCGTACATTGAACGTGATGATTTTCTTGTTAAATGCTTTGAACTTGTAGTTGCGAAGCATTATTCTGTTTGAACCATAACATAATTGTTTTCAATTTAAAACCCTATTTATATAACTAGTGATGGACTTATTGCCCTAGGTTTTTCTCCAAATCAATAAATTCAATTTTATTTATAATTGATAATTTAATTACTTCGTTTAATTTATTTGTTATTAAATTAGGTTATGAACAATCAATCTTTTCATCAAAATTAATTTAGAAATTTAACAATTAAATTAGTCTAATTTCACAATTGTCCCTGTAGATCAATACTTAGACTTGCCATTATTCTAAAAAAATTTGAGATAATATAGTGATTTAATTTTAATATGTGTAACTACCTATCAATACATTACTTAGGGGTTGTTTGGCGTGTCCTAAATAAGTGCACTTTTTATCTTTTTAGACTAAAAAATAGAGGTTGAAAATATGAATGTTTGGGTTAACTTTTTGACTTTTTATAGAAAAATGTGTAATAAAAAATTATAAAAATTGATTTATAAGAAAAAATTCGACTTGAAAATTGTACAACCGTAATTATTAATTTTTGATGAATAATATTAATTTTTTAACTTTTTAAATAACCTTTTGGCTTTTTAACTATATGTCACACCTGCCTTAAATAACTCGTACTATACAAATCCATATTACGTAATCTCTCTACCAATGACAGTAATCCATATTGCGTTATCTCTCTACCAATGACAGTACATGTAAAATGCCAAGTTGCGACCTCCCAACCAATAACTTCTCTAATAATACAGGGGAATTTGAACTAACAGTCGCCCATGACTAGCCAACTACCTTGGCGAGAGAGAGAGAGAGAGAGGCCAACTACCTTCCCAAGAGAGAGAGGACTGCTAGGTGAAACCCCAGGAGATTCCTCCATCATGGCTTTTGCTTTTGAATTGCAACAATGGCCGATTCAACCCATAATCTCCAAGGTCAGACCCTTTTTTTTGAATTCATTTCAAAATTTTGACCTATACTTTCATTTTTTTCCACTTCTTGTTGTTCAGTATGGAAGAAGAACCAGAGCACAATCCCACTCCCACTCCCACTCCCACTCCCACTCCGTCTGTTTCTTCTTCGAATGCAATAGATGGTTCATCGTCCGATTCACAGGTCCATGAAGAACCAGAGCCAGAGCCAGAACCAGAACCAGAACCAGAAGAGAGCAATCAATTACCCCAAATTGACGACCGCCGCCGCACAATACCCGGAGTATCTTATCGGCTAAACATATCGATTTCCGATTCTCCCTCGACCCAAGTCAGAGATGACGTCTGGTCTTGCCTCATCGTGCTCGTCACATTTTGGTTCTTTGGTCTCTCCCGATTATCCTCTCTATTCTTTTTGTTTTTTAAGTAGTGGTTTCTTTTTTTTGGCCTCTGTTTGGTTGCTGAGAAACCTCACGAATTCAAGAAGGCGTTAATCTTCTATACCATTTCTCTTTTGGGTTTGCCAAGTTATAGAAAAACTAGATTCAACCAAGTCCCTTACTCCTATTTTTACTCAAATTTGAGTATTGGTTCGATAAGTGGCACAATTGTAAATTTAGAACTGATTATTACATCACTCCAAAATTGTCTTTAGAAATATGAATTTAAAAAAGGTCTCCCTTGATTTGGGTCAAAATTTGAGTGGAAACTCTTTTTGGCATGAGTTTGAGTAAAGAAGTGGAAAGAGATTTTGAGTATTTTTTAAAAATTTAAATTTGATAAGAACTGGAGATGCCCTCAGACTTTTTAGCAACTTAGGTCAAAAATTGTTGAAGTATATAATATTCAAATATAAATATTGTTTATATTTCCCCATAAGACACAAACATGGTGGATGTTGTTTGCTTAATTTATTTAATGAATCGATTTGGCCTCTTTGTACATTTCTTAAATTTGTTCCAGCAGCATCGATGACTGTGATACTAGGCTTTTATGGATCTGTGAACTTGCCGTTGGGCCCGAATTGCTCTTGCCTGATACAAGTTAACCCTATCTTTGTGCAGTCAATTAAGGTTATTTATTCCCTTGTTATTTTATTCCTTCCCAATTGAACTTTTTTTTGCTTCTGTTATTATGTGGTAAATTGGTAATTAATCTTGTTAGGCATGTAACCAGGCACAGCAAATAGGTGAGTCAAAACATGGGCCAATGCTGTATGGATTTTATGAGCCCCCTCCTCTGGATACTGAAATCACCTGGTCTGAAACACATAATGCATTTGTACAATCTGCCTATCACAAGGCATAGATTCTCAACCCTTTATTTTTGTCTTCTTAGTAACATTGAAGCACTGACTTTCCGACACTGTTCATATGTTTTGAATAATAGTTGCGATTAAATTTGTTCTTGCATTGCAGGAGTGGGCATACTTTCTTAACAAAGGGTCTAAAGTGAATATTTCATACAGTGTCAAATCCCCCAGTTCTGCCCCTTTGTCCCTTGTAATAGCCCAAGGTAAATTTAAACTTTTCAATCATGAAATTATGGCAAGACAAATAGTAATTTTTTATGGATGCAATTGTACAAGCTACTTTTCAAGTCTATAAACTCTTTTTTGATAATGTCAGGGATTAAAAGAAATGTAGTTTCTGGAGACCCTTTTTGATTTTGTTTTGAAATGGTTTACTAACATTTAGGTCCCTCAAGGAGCACATTGGAATCATCCTGATCAGCATGTAGATGTTATCTGATACATATGGAATTGTTATGGTCTAATGAGTCGTGTTTAATCGTATCAGAGAGTGACATCAATGAGTATGAGGGAGTTTATCTTTGTTATTCATATGTGAGCATATATATAGGTTTCCAGAAAGTTTGACTTTTATGTATAGGAATATTTAAAAACTAATCCAACTGCTTCTAAATCTTGTATCTTCTCCCACTAGGAATTCTAAACCTGTTACTTATCTCATGTCCACTGCTATGCACTGTGTTCTAGCTGTACCAGCTTTAATATAGCAAATATTCCAAAATAATCTATCAATTACAAGAACTATGAACCCTCTTAAGTTATAAGTTTATCGATAGACACATGTAAACATTTTAAGCCTCAACACATACAAAAATGTTTTTAGTTTCTTCACTTTATTTATGACAATTCTGCAGGTAGAGACAGCCTTGTTGAGTGGATAGAGGACCCATCGTATCCTAATACAACTTTGTCTTGGAACATTATTCATGGTAATAAGGGGGGTAGCGTCACTGTTATATATTGTATGATTAAAAAAATTGTGGTGGATTAGGTTATTAATCTTTATGTCTTTTCCTTCACAGGAAACGGTATCATCCAACAGGAAATTTTGTGGTCTAAATTGTATTATATTGCTGTGCGAAATTTGAACTCTGAGGAGGTGGAGGTAATTGTGGAAGTGTTTAAAGTCCTCTGTGTTTAGTAGGGAAAAATAAATAAATAAATAAATAAAGAAGTGATTTTCTAAGCTTGTGAAATTGTTTCAAATGATACCAGAATTATGGAGTCCTCAGGATGGATGCTTGTAGTATTTGTTGCTCAAAATTCAGCTGGACAGTATCTTCCTAGAATTGATTGAGATTACATCGAATGAATTTCCTATTTGTAGTCCACAATCTATGCACCTTTAGAATTAAGATGGCCATTGAGAATTTTATTCTCTATGGTCTTTAGTGCTTCTAACAGAATCCTTTGTGTCAGAATAGGTGAAACATCGGTAAGAATCCTTTTCATTTGCAAAACTTTGATTGCTTTCATTCATCTCCAAGGATTTGGTTACATAAATCATCTATATTCTCTATTTGGTTTTGAGCTTTCAAAAATAGTTTTTGAGTTTTTTTTTTTTTTTTTTATAGTTATTTTGTTTAATATTTTCATAAAATATCTTACATTTTAGATGATTTATAACTGCAAGAAACAGTAGTATTATGAGCTTTTGTGCAAGGGAATTATTAAAAGTGATAAATTCCCATTATTTGTTGATCCATGCAGTCATAGAGTGATATAAACCATGTTATTTAACATATATTTTTACTGTTAAAAATATAGTCAAATTATTATCAATGGGGGCAATAATATACGTGGTATAAACATGCTGGTGTCTTCACTTTGACTTATTTTGCGTAATTCTGCATTGACTAGGTTCAACTGAACTTCACAATAAAGGGTTTTCTCTATAATACAACCCAGGCATATTACAAGTGCTCTCTGAGTCATCGTTTATGTAGTTTGAAGCTTTTTCTTCTAAGGGCAAATGCTGCTGTGTTAACTTCTCCGGCCACAGAACAGGTAAAGAATGTCACGATGTCAATTTGTTTTTTTAACTTAAAAATTTATTTTTTAAAGAGCTGCCCTTGAAATTTGTTCATATATGCATTTTCTACTATATTTATCAGCGAGGTTAGAATTTCAAGATGCCTTAACTGTGAATTATATGAGCATTTGCACTGTTTTATCAAAATGTGTTTGGAGATGATGTATAAAATAAGTTATTAACTGGAAGAATCCATGATAATCATTACTAATGATTTTGCTTGCCTTAGTCACTGTGGGGGCATGAATCAACATCTAGAGTCCTTTTTAGTTCTTCTCTGTATTCTCTTACTCAGAAAAAAAAAAAAAAAAAAAAAATGATCTTCTCTATATTTAGCCATATGTCTCAAAGAGTCAAAGACCAATTGTAAATAGTATAAATGGATCAGTTGCAGATCTGATTCATGAAGATTTCGATTTTTCATTTATGAATTTAAACTCCTCGTGCTTCTCTCAGGGTGTGCCATATAAAGAATGGCTTGTCAAAGCCTCTTATGGACCACGGTGGATTACTTATGTTCTTGGGTCAGGTAATTTACTAATTGCATTAATGTTATTTTGCTTTGATGTCCATCTCATGACATCCCCAACACAATTTTTAAAATTTTTTTTATTTATTATTATTTTAGAATGACTGTAAAATAAATAAATTCCTTTCTTTACATTAGTTACTGCTCCTGGATGTAGGTATAATGACTGTAATCGTCTTACTGGCCTTTCGAATCTGTAACATGTTACAAATAACCAGGGAAGACGAAATAGGATTTCGAGTGGGGGAGGTGGGACCTGAAAGAGCTCCATTGCTTTCGCATAAAGACGATGATCTTTTAAGTCAGGGTTCATCTTATGATTCTATTTCACATGATGAGGAGGAAGTGGATGAGTGGCTTATAGTGCCTTCCATTGATGGAAAGGCATCAAAGGAGGGGGAAAGCAATAGCAGCCCTCGCCGTCTTTGTGTTATATGCTTCGATGCCCCACGGGATTGTTTTTTTCTTCCATGTGGGCACTGCGCTACCTGTTTTGCGTGTGGAACAAGGTTTGTTTTACTTCTATTGATTTGCAATATGGGAACTATTTGTTCTTTCTATTTTGTGAATTAGTTTCAAGGATTCACTTTACTTGATAACTAAGAAACATAAACACGGATATGGGTAGATACGAACATGGAACACAATTATTTAAAAAAAAAATAGGGACATGGACATAGCGGATATGGAAATCAAAAAAATATATATATATATATATATATTTTTACATATTTTATTTTTTATGTAAATTAATATTACATGATCTATTAATTATTTAAATCGTCTAAGTAAAAAATATTAAATGTTCAACATCCAATGCCCATCAAGAGCACTAAAGAAGAGGGGAAGAAAAACTAGTTGGCTGGTGTATCCCCAACGTGTCCCGTGAAAATAAATTAATTAAATAAAGAGACATGCCAGTACATGTCCCCTACCATGTCTCAATGTGTCTTTGTGTCCAATACCACTACGTGACGAGTTTTGTAGTGTTGGATGCTTCGTAGCCTGTTGACCACAGTGAGATGAATTTCTTCATACATTTGTTTTCTACAACATCCACCCTATAGAAAATAACAAGGAGTGTTCATGGTCTGAGATTCATAATTCATTAAACTTTGCAGGGTTGTGGAAGAGGCTGGTACTTGTCCCATTTGTCGGAGGACGATGAAGAAGGTGAGGAAGATTTTTACCGTTTGAGCAGGACATGCAAAATCTGAAAATTTGCAGATGAAGTGATTTGTACTTGGAGAAATTTTATCAATCCACACTGAATACAGATGAATATTATCCGTATACGTGAAGTGATGATTGGATAAAGATTAATGGAGGTTATTCATCAGAGTTTATGGAACCTGCTAGTGGTTTTATGCTGGTTGTCAACCTAATGTGCAGCCCCTCTTTCTTTCTTTGTGCTAGTTTGAGCTATCACCATGTCTCATTGTACCTTGATTGTTTTCGAATGTGAATACTTGCTTTTTGAGTGTACATAGGCTGTAAATGCGTAAAAAAATTTCTAGGGGGTTTCCTCTATTAAGTTGTTTAATTTTTTTTCTCATTGGAAGAAGGTGGTGGTGGTGGTGGTGGTGGTGGTGGTGATATTATTCTTAGTTTTTTCTTCATTTTATTTTATTTTGTGTTGAGGATGGACAAAGGAGAGTGTTAAATTTATAGAGTAATTTGATGGTAGTGCCTAATTCATCTAATTGCCATGTCCCAGGGCACAAGGACACGACAAAATATTTAATATCCTCAATTATTTTACGTCATAAAATATTTTCAAAATTTGAGTTAAAAATGTAATTTTTTAAAAGTTGAAGAGGGGTACGTGCCCCTCTTAGGGCTCTTTTGGGATTAGAGCAAAACGTAGAGTTTTGTGGCTAGAGCAAAACGTAAGGTTGTGTTTTTTTGCTCATTTGGGAAGTGGCAAAAGTAGGTTAGAAAATTACATAAGTACCCTCAATGTTTATATCTTGTGGGTTTGGGTAAAATGTAATTTTTTTAAGTTTGGTGAGGTTATTTTAGTCATTTTAGTGTGATGTGACACCATAAATAAATATTAATTCAAAAAAAAAAGTAGCTTTTTACCAACTTCTCAAATCACTCCCAAAAAGCTTGGTTAAAAGCAAAAAAGCTGCTTTTTACCATCTTCCCAAAATACCACTTATAGTCTTTTACTTAGCTATGTCCCTGCCTAGATGTATGAACATTTTGAAAATTGACATTTTTTTTTGATCAGCTTGAAAATTCACATTTTAACGTGTTAATGTCATGTTTCGTGTTGTTTTTTTCCCAGTCAATCATCCCTGTACAAGAATTGTAACCATTGAATTATTTTCTATTGCTTCACTTGTGACTTTTTGAAAATTTGGAAAAAAAAAATGCAAATAACACAATTGCATGGTAGGCAAAAGAGTTCCACATTCGCCATTAATGTTACTGAAATGAATAATGTTAGAACGATTTATTTATTAGTATAATATTATACTTTTGCATGGATAATTTTTAAATACCTCCTCAAATGTGAGAATTTGGTCAATATTACTCAATTAAAATATTGAATAAATTATACTAACTTTTTTCAAATCTTTTTTGAAATTGAATAAGAAACAATTTAAATCCTTAAAGTATTTTTTGTCATTTTAGACCTTCAAATATTAATTTTGTCATTTTGATTCTCAGAATTGTCAATTTGAGTTAATTCAGTCTTATTTTTAACGTCCGTTTACATTGATAATGGGAAAAGTATTTTATCCTTGGATAAAAAACAGTTTTGGTCCCTAAAGTATGTGTTTCTTGTCATTTTAGCCCCTAAAGTTTTAAATCTTGTCATTTTAATTCTCAAAATTGTCAATTTGAGTAAGGACCAAATTGATACCTAACTAGTGAATAGATTAACAGCTTTGTAACTGCAACAAAAAGTAGTACAGTGAGCTTTTGTCCAAGAGAATTATTAAGAATGACAAAAATTAAAAACCCTTTATTTTTTGCTCCATACAGGTTTGTGTGATAGGTAGCCGATAGCTAACACAAAAAAAAAATTGTTCAAATCCCTTATGAATATGAATCTTACTTTAAATGGAGAATAATGATTCATATGAATATGAATCTTACTTTAAATGGAGAATAATGATTCATATAGCTGATCTTATTTTATGGGAGTTAAAACTTAGTTTGATTTAGTTGGATACAATCGATAATGAGCGATATAAGCCATGTTATTAGTATATTTTTTTATTGTTAAAAATATATACTAGTTAAATTGTTATCAATGTGTGCAATATATTATTTCCCTCGATTCTGCACTGACTAGAGGTTCAACTGAATTTCACAATAAAGGGTTTTCTCTATAATACAACCCAGGCATATTACAAGTGCTCTCTGAGTCATCATTTATGCAGTTTGAAGCTTTTTCTTCTAAAGGCAAATGCTACTGTGCTAACTTCTTCAGGGACAGAACAGGTAAAAGAATGTTTTACAATGTTAAGTTTTTTTTACTTTTGAAAGAGTTGCCCTTGAAATTTGTTCATATGAGCATTTTCTAAGCGAGATTAGAATTTCAAGATGGTGAACTATATGAGCATTTGCAGAGTAGAGGTCTGGTTGTTTTAACAAAATATGTTATAATGTATAAAATAAGTGATTAACTGGAAGAATCTATGAAGATGATTACTAATGATTTGAATTTTTAATTTATGAAGTTGAACTCATCTTGCTTCTCTCCGGGTGTACCGTATGAAGAATGGTATGTCAAAGTTGCTTAACTTGATAACTACGAAGCATGGATATAGATATGTACACGGATATGGACATGAAACACAGTTATTTCAAAAAAAATGAGAACATTGACATGCCAAACATGGGTTTACATATTTTTAGGATTTTTTTTAAAAGTAGGGTGCTAGACTGCCTCTTGGAGTGACACCTGTCCTAACTTCATCTTTCTTCTCAGCAAGTGGTTGGTTTGTTTTTTAACGATAATGCTAATCAGATCCTCTAGAAAACATGAGCCATTAGATGGTGAGTGGGAGTCTTGGATAGCGGTCACTTGTCTTGACTTGGTTAACCCACGCTTCCTTTGTAAGAGCTGTTTGAGCAATTTACATTATGACCGTTCGATTGCTCTAGATAGTGGATATGAACATGCTCTAATCATTGCCATCTGTCCTCCTAATTGACCTGTTTGAACCTTGCTAATATCCACACATAATTATATATTAATATATATATATATATTTACATATATCCATTAAAGGAAAGAGATAGAGGCACATGATTTTGTTCCTAAACCCTTGGGATTTGATCAAATTAGAATCAAGACGCATGATTGTAGCCTCCTTTCCAAAATCTGACACCAAGATTTTGCTGAAGTCACCCATTTTTTGGTACACTAAATGCACTCGTGCCACACACCTATTGGCCTGTCAATTTAGGTACAGATAGGATGATATATTAATTATTTAAATCTAAGCAAAAACATAATAGACATTCAACATGTAACATCCATCAACAACACTAAAGAAGAGGGAAAGAAAAACTAGTTGGCTGATGTGTCACCGACATGCCCTGAAAACAAATTAATCAAATAAAGAGACGTGCCAGTACATGTTCCCACTGTGTTTGTGTCTGACATGAAACTTGTTTTAAAATGTCGATACTTCATTGCCTGTTAACTGCAGTGACATGAATTTTTTCATACATTTGTTTTCTTCAACATCCACCCTATAAAAAATAACAAGAAGTTCAGAGTCTGGGATTCATAATTCATTCAACTTTGCAAGGTTGTGGAAGAGGCTGGTACTCGTCCCATTTGTTGGAGGACGATGAAGAAGGTGAGGAAGATTTTTACAGTTTGAGGATATGCAAAATCTGAAAATTTGCATATTAAGTGATTTTTACTTGGATAAAATCTTACCAATCCACACTGGATACAGATCAATATTATCCATATATATATGAAGTGATGATCAGATAAAGATTAATGAAGGTTATTCATCACAGTTTTATGGAATCTGCTGGTGGTTTTGTGCTGGTTGTCAACCTAATGTGCAACCCTCTTTCTTTCTTTGTGCTAGTTTGGGTTTGGGTTATCACCATGTCTCATTATACCTTGATTGTTTTCAAATGTGAATACATGTATTTTGTTTGCTCATAGGCTGTGTAAATGCATCAAAACTTTTCTAGAGGGTTTCCTCTGTTGTTGAGTTGTTTTAATATTTTTGTTGGTTTGGAATGAGTAGTTGTGGTGTTATTCTTAGTTTTTTCTTCATTTTATTTTATTTTGTGGAAAAAGGAGAGCATTAAATTTATAAAGTAATTTGATGTAGTGTCTAATTCATTTAATTGCCATGTTGAATGGCACAAGAACATGACAAAATATTCCTATTTTTTAACATATTGATTTTAATTTTTAAAACATTTTCAAAACTTAAACTAAAAATACAATTTTTTAAAAGTTGAGAAGGGATATTTGTCCTTCTTAATCGTCTATTAGTTCCATCTCTATATAAATATATCATGTTATGTATTTTTTGAAAATCAACATGTTGATGTGTCAATATCATATTTTGTGTCGTTCTTTCCCTAACCACTCGCTCTGTACAAGAATTGTAATCATTGAATTAGTTTCAATTACTTCATTTGTGGATTATTATCCATTCTATTGAAAAATTGAACAAAAATTGTAAATAACACACAATGGCCATTAATATTACTAAAATGAATAATGTTAGAATGACTAAATTTATTTATTAGTACGATATTATACTTTTGCATGGATAAAATGTAAACACCTTCTCAAATGAATTTAGCAGATTTGGTCAATATTATTCTATTAAAATTTTGGATAAATTACACTAATCTTTTTAAAAATTTGTTCAAAATATATTAAAATTTTAAATTTGATATAAGTATATTAGATTCTGTTAATATTTTTTTAATAGCATTTTTTTGTATATATATATATATTTTAAAGAAGCAACCAACTGTCATAGATAAGGATAAATACATTAGTTGTATTTAAAAAGTAAAAAAAATTAGGAAAAATTAGTCTAAGGTCCTTCTCCCATTTTTAATAATGGAAAAGGTCCACAATATTATTTTTTGATATCTAAGGTTCCTAGACCCACACCCATATATCATATCAGAGAAATTTGACTCTGCTCTTCTTTTTCGATACCCAACTCTCAGAATCATCAGCCCTAGACTTAGACCCAAAAAACACTCCTCTCTCTCCTTGGCAGTTCGCTCGCGTGGACCAGTAGGAAGCAACATCAGATCTACGTTGGTGAGGCATTTGGCAGAGGTAGGGTTGTTGAGCTCAAAGAGAGGGATTTTTTGGGGCTTTTTCTTCTTTGTCTTCGCCGCCGCAAGAGAAAAGAAGTCTGCCGTCTGCTCCGCCTGCGTCTCTGTCACCGGCACTGCCTGTTTCTTCTCTCACGTCCCAAAACCTCCATTTACTTCAACCATCAAGCCTTGGTTGAATCTCTAGCCACTAAATGTCTTTCTCCTCTGAGAGATTGATGGATCCATGGGTTGATGGTCAGGTGTTGATGGAATGTGCACCGTGTAGTCCATGTATTCACTATTGCCAATTTCACTATCGAGATCATTCGACTCCCTCCAATAGTTGACAGATCAACCTGAGGAAGTTCTCCTCACAGAGATCATAGTCATATGACTTGACTTTTCCTGATGTGATTCTGAAGCTTTGGGGATGATCTTGAAGCCATGCTATTGAAATGAGCAAAGAAAGACAATATGTCACCAGTTCTTGAAATTATATATTGTAAAGGAAAAAACAAAGAAACACATCAGCAAAGATTATTCAGTCACAAAATTCTCATAGTTCAAACTAATTTAAATTCTCTGGAAATTCAGATAAAATTTCTCTAGAAAAATTCTTTAGAATCCCTCTCTAATAGCTTTTGCTGTTTGAGCTGCGTATGTATGTTGGCCATTGGTAGTGTGAAATATATGAATTTGAGCAATTTATTTGCAGTAACTTTTTCTGGGTTTCAGTCTCTGGTCCAAAATTTCTCTAGTCCAAAATTTTCTTTGGTGAGCACTTTACTTTGGTTGTGTACTATTAGTATATATATTACATTTCTCATTCTTTCTCTTTTATTCAACTGATAAAGGATTTGATTGGTAAAATGATTTGGAATTTTTTTTTAGTTTCAATTTTCTTTGGTACAAGATTTTGAATTTTCTCTAATAAAAGATTTGAATTTTCTCTAGTTTTACAAAGAAAGGATAATATAGAAACAAACAATTTTGTTCAGAGAAATTTTAATTTTCTTTGGAGAGAAGGGAAATTTCTCTAAAAATGAGGGAAAGCTAGAGAAATTTTCTGGAGAGTGGATCAGAGAAATTTGAAAGTCCAGAGAAATTTTGTTTCTTGTTTGTACTCAGTGTAATAATTTTGTGCATAATCTGTCTGGTGTGCACATTTCTCTTTGCATCAGTACTGATAGTGGTGGTGGTGCTTTGCTCTTTTTTTTTTTTTTTTTTTTTAAATTTTTTTATAAAGTTAAAAACCATAACTGTTAGTTCTTTACATAATCTAGAAATTTCGCTGAAGAGAAATAGAGAATTTCTCTAGGTTGGAGAGAATTTCTCTGGTCTAGAATTTCTCTCGATAGATTTTCTTTGGTCTAGAATTTCTCTAGGAAGTCCAGAGAAATTCTCTGGATGAAATTTCTCTGGATGAAATTGAGGGACCTTAGACATTATGAAATTATTAGATGTCTTTTATACTATAAAACCTTAATATCAGGGATCTTAAAAAAAAAAAACCCTCAAAAAATTACTCATAAAATCCAATTTGGAGAAAAGTTATTCCATTTAGTCCTAAAAGCTTTTTTAAAACCAATTAGTCCTTTTTATTTTGGGTATATTGTATTTCCTTGATATGGGATTTGAAAGTTTACTTGTTTGTTCTTGTGTGTGATTTTGTTTGAATTTTTTCCTAATGTTGGGTGGGTGGGTAAGGTAGGTTTTTACGGCTTTTTTTTTTTTTTTTTGAGGATTTAGTAGAGTGATTTGTAGGTGGATGATGTTACTCAATTTGTAGTGTTATTGGTGTGGTGTTGGTTCATTTTTGTGGTATTCGTCCATATTATAACATTGACATTAATTAACATTTAATGTAACACTAATGTAGTACATAAAAAAAACTCTTTACCATAGTTTTTCCAAACGTAACACTCCAATATAGCACTTTAAAAAAACTTCTTAATGTAATAACACAAAAAAAATAACCTCCAATATAATATTTTAAAAAAACTTCTTAATGAAATAACACAAAAAAAAAAAAAAAAAAACTCCTTAGGCCTCATTTGGGAACATGCTTTTTTTAGTAATTTTTTGACTTTTTGGCTAAAATATGATGTTAAAAAAACTAGTATGTTTGGGATAATTTTTTGATTTTTTACAAAAAGATGTGCAAAAAGTAGAGAGAAAATAATCTTTGACTTTCTGGTATATGTTGTTAGTTTTTTGGCTTTTTTAATAACTTTTTAGCTTTTTGGCTAAAAAAGTCACTTGTCAAACAAGTTAGTGTATTTTTCTCAAACGTAACACTCTAATATAATACACAAAAAAAATTCTTAATGTAACACTCTAATGTAATACACACAAAAACTCCTTAGTGTAACACTCTAATATAACATGCAAAAAAACTTCTTGATGTATTTTTTCCAAACGTACCACTCTAATATAATACTCTAAAAAAATCTTTAGTATATCATATAAAAACTCCTTAGTGTAACACTTTAATGTAACACGCAAAAAAACTCCTTAGTGTATTTTTTCTAAACGTAACACTTCAATATAACATTCCAAAAAAGTTCCTTAGTCTAACACTTTAACGTAACACACAAAAAAAATTTTTGGTTTACTTTTTTCCCAAACATAACGCTCCAAAAAAAAAAGGAGGCAAATTACATATACCTCCCTCGATGTTTAGCTAAATTACAGATTTCCCCTTGAGGTTTCAGAAATTACAGATACCTCATGAGGTTTATATTTTCATAACAAATTACCCCCCTGAAGTTTATATTTTCATAACAATTTGCCCCCTAATTTGTAATGCAAATTGTACCTTCAGGGGGTATCTGTAATTTCTCAAATCTCAGGGGAGTATCTGTAATTTTGCTAAACCTGGAAGGGGTATATGTAATTTGCCCAAAAAAGAAAAAACCTTCTTAGGGTATTTCTCATAAACATAACCGTCCAATTCCAATGTAACACTAAAATAAACAAATAAAAAAGAATGTGAGATTCTTCAAACCATTCCAAAAGGAGTATAAATATTGCTTAGTAACTTTTGAACAAATGTATAATTTCAAACTGTGAGTGTTACGTTTTGAAAAATAGTACACTAAAAAGTTTTTTTAGTGTTTTGTGTGTTATATTGGAATATGTTATATTAAAGTGTTACGTTTGAGATTACATTGATTGAAGTGTTACGTTTAGGAAAAGTACACTACGATTTTTTTTATTTTTTATTTTTTATACATTGGAGCGTTACGTTTGGAAAAAATACACTAAAGAATTTTTTTTTTAGTGTTACATTATTATGTTTGGAAAAAGTATACCAATGAGTTTTTTAATGTGTTACGTTATTGGAGTGTTATATTAGAGTGTTAGGTTTTTGTTCGTAATGTTGAATTTGTTCTAGAATGATAAAAAATTTAAAACTTCTATAGTTCAAATTATCCAAATGTGTAATTTTATATTTTGAGAAAATCACTTTTATTCTTAAAAAATTAAATCCAAACATGTAAGTAATTATCCTTTTATATAATTTCTACTTTAATAGAACTTTTGGGTTTATAAGAAAAAAAAGAGAGTTAAATTATTCACAAGATTATATTTTAGGATAAAAAGTACAATAATTTCACAAATATTTTTTTGATGAATATTTTATTTAAAACTGAATGTATCCTTAAGAAAGTTGGGAGGGACTCATTCTTTCCATATTTTTTCTCTCCTTCTTTCTGTATTTTTTATTTTACATTTTATCAATAGGAGAATAATTACGAATAGGAAAAAAGTGGTGGTATGGTACACAATCACTAGACCAAAGACCTTGGTCGGACTATGTCTCCCAATTAATTCCTCAGTCAGTAACATTACATATCCAAAAAAATTTATTCATAAATTAAATCAGAAATATCTAAGTGTGATCCAGACTCCTAACCATACATCCTCTTTCCAGTTAAAATTGTGAGTGTTTGGGAAGTGGGTTTTTTGTAAGTTTTTTTAGTTTTAGGATATTATTGGATAATTTTTTTTTTTGTGTTTAGGAAGATAGTTAGATTTTTTTATGGTTAGATGTGATGTTTGTTTGAGAAAAAGTGAAATAATTATGGGATTTGATGTGATATTTTGTTTGGATTTATTTTTTTAAATTTTATAATCAATTTGTCTTTTAGTTTAAAAAAAAAAAACCTAAAAAATTTGTTCGCAAGCAGATCATATAAAAAAGACTACGGATACAAATCAGATCATATTAAAAACAATCATGACCTTACATATCAGTTGCTTTAGATCATTATAAAAAAATGATTTTACTTTTATGTGGCTAAATTTTTTATTAATTTGTGTTCGTAAACTTATTATTTTTTGAAAAAGTATCTATTTTGATCTCTCAATACACAGTCTCCTATTCCATACCTGTATGTTATTAGATATAAAATTTGGAGTGGGAATGATCTCTTTAATTAGTGGATTCAATTAGTGCTCTTTTGGAAAGCTGATAAAAAGTCAACCTCTAGCTTTTTACTAATTTTAAATTATATCACCTCTTACATAACTTACTTACAAAAAGACAAAATAAATTAAAAAAATCAAAAAATTAATTTTTTACCAACTTCTCAAAACACAGTTGAACACCAAATTATAATAATTAAAAAAAATTTTAAAAAAAATTGCGGGAATTATAAGGGATCATATCTATTTTTTTTGAACCATTTGTATAATTTGACTTCTCTATTGGCTAATCTTTTGGGATTTCTTTTCCCCCTTTTTGATTATAAGTGGAATGAAAGAGGAATTTTCTTTGTTTTCTTTCTCTATCACTTTTTGATTATACTTTTAGAGTGTTGGAAGACCCCAAAAAATAAAATAAAATAAATTCCCAAAACTGATTTGCCTTAAAAAGCAAATATACCATTCCTAAGATGTAGAATAAAGTAGAAACATCAACAATAAATGTCATTTTCCAACTAATACCAAAATCAATAAAAATTATTAGGTATAAAACTTGAGGTGGGTTGATCTCCAGAATTAGTTGGTTTAATGATTCGGATATCGGATTATAATAATCAAAAAAAAAAAAAAAAACACAATAAAAAAAAAAAAAACTTGAGGTGATTCCAAGGGATCATATCTATTATTTTTGAGCCATTTATCACAATTTGACTTCTCTATTGGCTAATCTTTTGGGATTTCTTTTCCCCCTTTTTGATTATAAGTGGAATGAAGAGGAATTTTCTTTGTTTTCTATCTTTCTCTCTCACTTTTTTATTAGACTTTTAGGGTGTTGGAAAAAAAATAAAATAAAAAAAAATCCCAAAGCTGATTACCATTCCTAAGATGTAGAATAAAGTAGAAACATCAAAAATGTCAAATAGAACTTATCTTCTAAGAAAGTGGTTGCTAAGTGGTTTTCAATTCAGTAAGTAGCAAGTGGATGGTTTCCTTTGAATATGTTCACTAGAATCAAATAAAGTTACAATGAATGAATGAATCAAATTGGTTCCCCACTCACCGACCCATTAAAATCTTCTCATCATCGTCTTCTTCATTCAATCAAATCAATTAAATTAATTCAGTTGGCTGTTCTTCCATATTTTTTATATTCTAATTGGAAGGTCTGAATTAATTAATGTCAAATATAAAGATTTATTATTTATTTGGAATTAAATTCATTCTAATTCGTGGAGTGTTTGGTCCATTGGGCTCGCCACAACCTCGCTTTAAAGATTTAATTCTGTTAATTTTTTACATTTTAGATTGTAAATCATTCATTAAAAAAAATAATTATAAAATATATTAATTCGATGATCGTAACCATAACGTTAGTATTAAGAAAATGAACGATTTAGTGTTAATAATTTCATAAATATTTTTAATTTAAATAAAATTATATTTTTACCCCTCATTTAATATGATCAACAATTTCATAAATATTTTTAATCTAAGTAAAATTATATTTAATTGTAAAAATTATGATATTGTATTAAGAAATCATAAATCACAATGAAAAAATTAGCAACAAATTCTATTTTGTTTTGAAAATTACTATCGAGTTATATCAAATTTCAGTATTAATAAATAAGTAATATTTTCTTTTTATTTTATAAATTGTTGTAAAAAAAATTCAATTATTCATAATAGTATATTTTATTTTATTTTTCTCATTAAAACATGAAACAAATATTTTATAAATAATTTTTTATGTAAAAATTTATAAAAAAAAAATATTTTTAATTGTTGAAATTAAATGAACTTTCATAAACAAAAGTATAAGTATAAGATTTATCAATTATTTCATGCATAGAGAAATATATTTGTCATAGTATTATTTTCATAACTCTTTGAAGTTTTAATAAAAATTCATAATTTGAAATATAAAAAAATGATGTTTTTTATACTATAGTTGTTTTGATCCAAATGTTATTTATGATTTTTTAATATAATATTAATAATTTGTACAATTAAATTTTTTACTTTTAATTAAGTTAAAAAAATTGATTATAAAATTGTTATTTATATTAAATGAGAAGGGGAGAATTGAGATAAGATGCACCATCATGAAAGAATGAATTTTTTAAACACATTTTATGACAAACATGACTTAATTATTCGTATTAAAACTAATATAGGACATAATAATGATCTTCAAAATAAAATAGGACTTATAAATAATTTTCTCTTTCTTTTTTTTTCCATTGATAATCTACACATTGGGATCTAAATAATGAACGGATTAAATCATTAAAGTGAAACCAAAAGCGGATCCAATGGCCAGTCTAGATTGTTGAATCCACTGAGAATCTAGTTCCGTTTCTTTGATGTTAAGGAGTCTTTCTTTAATTGTTTGTTTCTTTTATAATAGGATAAATTATAAATATACTTTTTTAGATTGTTTTTTAAAATATAATTTATCTTTTGTGATTCTAAAAATTACATCTCGTCACTTAAAGTTTCTAATTTCATAATAAATAATTCTTTTTTTTTTTTATCAATAACCATCAAGTCCATTGATAATTTTTAATGATGTCAGAAATATATTTCAATTAATAATTTAACTATTTTTATTACTATATAAGAGTTAAAAAAAAAATTACAATAGAAAATTTATAATTTTTCAAATCATAAGAGCCAATTCACATTTAAGTAAATCTCAAGATGTGTTTTGTAATTTACCTTTTATAATATTATAAGATTTTTTTTTGGTGTGTGTGTGTGTTTTGATCTAGTAGTTGATAGTCTTGTAGGTTTGTACTAGGTGTCAAAATGTACACATTTAGGCCTCTTAAAATACAATTGTTAGTTCTTGAATTATTGTCACTTGATGGTTTTAATGAGTTTGTATATGTGCATGTAATTTAGACTTGTGAGATGAAATTAATCTTAATTTGAAGTATTTGAAATTTGAGAGATAAGGTTCAACCCAAGTTTAAAGGGTCGGAAGATGTAAATAATTGAATCAAGCATTAAAATTCAAACTCACGAAATTTGAAGAAAGAAAAGTTAGAATTGTTGCAATCCCGCTATGAAAGTCACACTACGCAGTTTTCAATATTTTGAATGTATCTCTCTTGTTCGATATCGGATTGAAGTGATTCAAATGGAATTAGAATGATAACTCAAAGGGTTACAATTTTATGTGAAATAAGAACTTTCCAAATATGACTTTTAATAGGTCAAATAATGAGCATAAAAAGTTAGAAATAATTACATCTAAATTTTCCTTTCATTTTGAAAAATTCTAACCTCTGGAATATTACCTAAAAGGCGCTTAATATCTACGAATATAAAACCCTATCCATTATTAGGGTTGTTCATGATTTTAGAGAGAGAATACAGAGGTTAGGAAGTCATGTACGGCGGAGCTCTCCTCATAGGATTTGGATGAAACTTTAATCAAACAATGTTTTGTATTTAGTTTTGGATTTTTATTATTGCTTCAAAAGTTGCATAAGATTAAGACTCTCCTATATTATTAATTTGTTTTGAATCTTTCTACCCAGCACATGTTCTTAGTTTCTATGATTCTAATTGTATGCTTATACAATAGTTTTTATTGATTTGCTTTTGCTCAGTTAAGATAGTTTATGCTAGGAGAGATGATTCGGTCGTGAGAATATTCATGCTAGTACTAGATAATCTATGCTAATCGTTAAATTACAAACATCCCCTAGACGATACTATTGAGACTTGTAGTCAATAACAAATTATAATTGAATTAAATAATAAATTCTTCAACTGATACAGCTCATTGATTACAATGTTATTATGGATTCGAAATCTCGAGTCTCTTCTATTTGATTGATATTAGTTCAATTATATTTATTTGTTTAATTTAATTAAACTTATATAAAATTCTTCTTTTTTACTTTTGAATTAATTTAAGAATTAATCTGAAATTTAATACACAACTTAACCTTTTAATTCATGTGGATCGACACTTGAACTTTTCATTATTCTACGGAATTGAGATTTAATTTGATACTTTGTTTTTTATGTAAAAACGACTTACCATTGATTGACCAAAAAAATTGGCTCGATTCAAATTTGGAAAGGATAATATATTACGCAAATTTCAATTTAATGTTTTATGAGTGACACTTGAAATGAATTGACTCTACAAATTTCATTTTCTTACCATATATATATATATTTAGTTCCCTAGTATTATTGAAATGGGTGTATATAATATACATGCATACACTTCAGAATTTAGATACCACCTGCCCAGGTAAGGTGGAATCCAATCAAACCAAACCAAGCCCTGTTGGATGTTGCTTAAACCCTACAATGATATCCACAAGCACTTGTCATTGGTCCCAATTGTAGTTTTGACTTGGCTGATATGTATATATATATATATATCAGAGTGTGTGAACAGCCCACTTGTTCTAATCTTTATGGTGAAGTTAGATCAACTGGCCACTTGTTACCCCACTAGGCCCCTGCTCTTTATTCGGTTTCCAAAACCACAAGGATAAAAGTTAGAAGAGTTTAGGCAATGTCAAAAAAGTCCACGAATATAAAAATTAATTATAGAATTAGACAAATATATATATATATATAAAATATTTTATATAGACAAATAAAAGGTCCGCGAATATAAAAATAGATTATAAAATTAGACAATATATATATATATATTTAAAATATTTTACATATGATTTTGTAATCGTAGTAATTTTTTTTTATTTTAATACATTTGAAACTATAAGATAAGTCTAAGCTTAAAGGGGAGGGGAAGTGGGTGATCTCCATTCCAAGGTCCAACTACTGGGCTGCTCCAACGTCATTTTGTCATATTCCAAATGTAATGTCTAAATAATAAGATAAATGTTAATTATGAGAAGAATTTATTTTATTTATTTATATTACCTCCTATATATATATGTGTGTAATTAACGCAATAAATATTGTGTATTTATCGTATTAAAGAAACAGTATAACTCATTACTCAGATAGTCATATAAGTCGTATAGAAAGTAAAATATTTTGCTAAAAATAACCACTACAACACTTAAATATGAATGGAGATGAACTTATTCACAACTATTATGCCGTGTGTATGGACAACTATTATTGGGGAGGTTGGGTGTCGCAATGGTAGATATAGGAAAAGAGTTTAAGGTAGCATAAGGAGTTAGGAAAGGGTAAGGAAAGTTAGGGTGTCAATGATGGTTAGGGGTGTAAATTTAGCCTGACCTAGCTTGAGTCATCTCACTTGGACTTGGGCTCACCTCGGCCCATGTCGGGCCTCGTGAACTCCCATCAAAATTCAAGTCGGACCAGGCCAGCCTAGTCCACGGGCCAGAAAATTAGGCCTAGTCCCAAGGATATTCGAGCCTTGGGCAAGCCTCAACATATTTTTTGTTTTTTATTTTTTCTATCGAAATTTTATTATTTGTTCACTAAAAATGACATTGGACCTCGGGCTGAGCCTTGAGCAGGCCTCCGGCCAGGCCACAAGTCGGGTCCACAAGTCAGGCTGGGCTTTAAATGACGGCCCAGGCCTATGCCTAGGGTCTCGGACTGGGCTTGAGCATGAGCTTAACCGGGCCGGGCTGGGCCCATCCCAGGCCACGGGCTATTTTTACACTTTCACTTCCTAGAGACCCTTTACCTCTAAAAAAGATATATTTAAAATTGAAGAATCAATACATACATATTCATATTCACAGACAGAGTAATAAAATAATATTCGGTTGATTTGAGAATAGAATACTTCAACAAAGTTTTGACTTTTTGACTAACAGTCCACTTGTTTGGATGAAAAACTTTTTTCAAAAAATATTTTTCAGATAAAATATTTTTCTATATTTGGTAATGGTGGTAGAACGAAGGTGGACGTGGAGGTGGTGAGTTGATGGTGGCGGTGATGGCAATGGCGATGGCGATGGTGATGACGATGGTGGTAGTGGCTGTAGCGAGGGTGGTGTTGTGGTGGAAGTGCGAGTAGTGATAGTTGTGTAGTGATATTGACAAAATTTTAATTTGGAAAACGTTTTTCACCTTTTAAAAAGTAGAAAACATTTTATATTTAAATAGATTTGTTTTCCATTGATCATGAAAAATATTTTTTATTAATTTTCGTTTTCTATTAAAAATATAAAAAAAACATTTTTCATTCAAATAAATAAAATGTAAAGTATAAAGGCCAATTTTGAGAACCTGACTAAAAACTAGTTTTTTTAATTTTTAAACTTTTTTAGGTTACATCATTTTTTATTTTTTTACACATTTTTTAAAAAATAATTTAAAAAAATTAAAAAATTTACTTTTGAACTAGTCTCAAAAACAAGCCAAAGTGACTTCCCAAAGTTAATTTTTCGTCCAAAAAGTAATTACCCTTGCACTTGGTCTTTTACTTTTGATTACTTTATCATTTACCCTTTTATTACACAAACACCTCCAATGCAATGGATCACGTATCGGATCTCCATTAATCCGGATTGTCCGTCCAACCAATCAGACCTCAAAAGTAAACAGGTGAGTGTACCGACGTGAATCATTGCGGTTGGAAAGAAAAATTATTAGGTTAAAACACTCCGAGACGATGTTAGCCTATTTTGGGAAGGTAGTAAAAAATAATTTTTTAATTTTTAATTAAGTTTTTGATTTTTTTAGATAAATAATTTGAAAAGTTAGTAAAAGATTATTTTTGACTTTTTTTATTAATATTTGTTTATGATGTCAAATCACAATTAAATGACTAAACTATCCCTATTAATTTAAAATATTTACAACTTCACTCATATGGCACATTTTGACTTATGAAGAATAGAATTGCAATTTCACCAGTAACTAAAAATCAACTTTTCAAATAAAAAAAATACAAAAAAATAAACTTTTAACTTTTGATACAAAAAAAAAAAAAAAAAAGAAAGACTAAAAATTAACTTCTCAAAATAGTCCAAATCTCATGAATCATCAATAACATGTCTTGTCTTCGCTGTACCTCACCATCCAACACTAAATTATGATTTTTTTTTTTTCTTTCATGTTTCAAGATGATCAAATAAATTCTCATTCTCTCCATCAATCCCATCTTGGCTAAAAACGATCAGATAAATTCTCGCAAGGGAAATGAATTATCTTTTCGTGGCATAAGAGATTGTGCGGTAGTGGAGGATGATGTGGAAAGAGCAAATGCACAAACTGCGATTTGTCAATTTAATTTGACACACCAGGTGGAAAATTGTACAATTATATGGCAAGTTTATTTTGAGAAAATAACAATTCACTATAACTTACAAGTTTGAAAATAAATAGATTAATGATTAATTTTGCAAATTTTAATAATTAAAGTTATAAATTTTTTCATAAATTTGTAATTATTTTGAAAAGATACAATTTATTTGTAATTTTTTTAAGAAAAACGATTCATCTCTCTAATTGAGGACTTCCAATTCCACCTCGAATAATTACGCTATTTGGTCTCATGGTTGTGTAACACTTTTTATGGTATGAGATATTGAGTTCGATTCCTATGAAGAAGAGTTTGATACCTTTTGTGATGGTTATTTATTTATCCTCAATTACAGAAGTGGTTGTAATTATTTGGTTGTTGGGGTTGACCTTGGTATATTAGTTGTGTTAAGCTTTATTGACTCTCTAATTATTATGGGCTAGTAATTTATTTAATGATGTAAATATTTCTCATACTTGTAATTACTTTCTTATTGATTGATAAAATAAAATAAAATAAATTCCGTTCCAAATGACGTGGTTAGGACCCACGTAAAAACACACCCACCCTCTTCTTTTTCTCTCTCAAGCTTCATTTTTTACATCCATATTAGGAGTGAAATTATGAAAACTCAATTAGGGGATGTAGTGGGACTATTTTTTCAATTACTTTTGTACAATTATATAGTAAAATTATTTAGTATTCTTGAGACACCACGTGATTATGCCACCTACCAACCATCAAAAAATAATAAAAAATCGTGAATCTTATCACTTTTATCAATCACAATTCACTTAGAATACCACGTGAGCATACCCAAGAGACAAGTCATCACCATAGTAACTACAAATTAATAGAGTTGTTGAAACTACAAACAAAAACATCAAAACCATTCCACGAAAGACAATTGACAAATACCATTTAATAACTTTTCAATTATAAAAGATTTGTTGAAGCATAGTTTTACACATGTATAAAAAATTAGGAATATTTTTTTTCATAAATTTCTCTTCACCTACTTATATTCCGCTTAGTCAAAATTATTTTTTTATATTTCAATAAGTTCTATAGATAACATAGTTATCAAACTATCCTTAATAATAATACTCACATTAACAGTGTAAATATCTAGTGATATGAACATTCACACTATAAAATATGAATGTTCATACCACTAAATTATTAGGCATTCAAAAAATATTTGTAAGGATAAAATTATCATAAAATATTTTAAATATGAGAATTAAAATTTGGTGGATCAAATATCCAAATAATAAGACTTGTTAAAATATAAGAATATGTTATGGATTGGTTGAGATACGAGTATTTGAAAAATAAATTCGTAATAAATCTCCCCAAAAATTAAGTTGATCTAGTAATGATATCCACATAATTTCATTATATTTATTTATTTTTTAAAAATAGACAACGAAAGTGATTTAAAAAAATCTATCGTTCACTTTATTGAAAACAAATATAATCAAATCAAGCAATTACGTTTATTGGATAAATTTGTTTTTTATTTTATTTTATTTTCACAAATGATCTATTAAAAAAACTTAAACTTTAAGCTAATGATGGCTCAATTGGTTAAACTACACAAATAGCTCGTTTGGTTCGGTTTTTCAAGATTCATTTTTTTATAAAATTGAAATTTTTTGTTTTTCATATTTTTTTTTTATTTTCACTGATTTTTCTTAATATTTTCAAATATATATTTTTAATTTTTAGATACACCTAATATAAATACACTTAAAAGGATAATATTTGTGAAAAAAAATCTTTAAAGAATTCACTAAAATCAAAAATACAAAAAAAATTTACGAAAATTTAGTACATCTTTGTATTCTTTTGTATTTATTAATTTTTTAAAATATTGTACTTTTTAGATACATCTAAGTAAGATGCATCTAAAAAAGTAAAAAAAAAAAAATTACTTAAAATTTTAAAAATATTCACTAAAAGCAAAAAAACATGAAAAACAAAAAAACTCAATTTTTAAAAAATTGAATCCAAAAAATTAAAATTAAACACAATCCCAATCCTAACTTAAAAGATGACTTCCAAACTGGAGGGAAGCTCATACATTTGAAAGATGACTTCTTTTCTAACCCTAAATCCTAACTTAAAATTGTTTAAAAACCAATCCCAATAAATTATGCTAATAATTGTTCATTAGACCTTTAAAATAAGGGCGCTTAGGCTAAAAATCCAAATTTAAATTCTTGTTGCATAATAGTCGACGTGCAGAACTAGTATGTCCATAAGGACATCATTCTGCAAAATGTCCAAACTACCCCAGATATATATTGTTCCCCAACCAAATCAAACCCCAACCAAACGCTCTCTTATCTATTGAAAACTCATTCTCTCTCTCTCTCTCTCTCTCTCTCTTCCACAATCGCAACCACTTCCACCTCCACCTCCACCGTTAGCAAGCAACGACACCACAAGCTTTTGACCTAGGAGTGATGCGTTCGTTTTGTTGCCACCAATTCAATAACGGTTATGTCTGTGATTAGATCTAAGATCAGATCTGTGGCTTGCCATCTTCTTCTAGAAGAGAGAGAACCATAGTGAAGATGACAACATTGAGCACAATGCTTCGCTGCCTCTTTGCCATTGTCACCGCCTTCTCATCATCTTCCTTATTTGTCACAACCCAAACCTAACCCTATAAGTTTAACATCGTAACCGGCCAATAATCTGAGATTACCAAGGCCTTCCTATAAAAATCAAAATAATCGAGGCTAACAAAAGCTTATAACATAAAGATAACAAATAGTCCATTGAGCTGTGTATTTATATGCACAAATCAGATGTATATAAACATTAATTTACCCACTGCACAATACATACATAATATCATATACAAAAACATCATTCATGTACATATATACACATAACAAAAGCCCGACAATATGATTAAAAACTATACAACGGTCTTCTCAACCTAGCCTCAACTTAGAGGCACCAAAACTCAGTAGGGCTTCAACGGGTGACTCAACTAAAGGAACCTTTCTAGGCTTGATCTCCAAGATGCTCACCTATACATATATATACACAAACAATGAGCTATAGTCCAGTGAATAACATTAAAGTAAAGAGGTTAGTGAATGAATTTCAAATATATCATATCCATATAACAAATCATATCACAAGCAATCTCATATCGAAACATAATAGTGGTACATCCAATAGAACATATCACATTGTCTTCCAACTAGAGTAATCGGTTCCGGATACCGATTAAATATATCACCACTTTGTCAAGTGGCTAACGAGATCTCGTAATCACTTATTTGTCATGGACCCGCGTTAACATGTTGACCTCCATGACTTGGGACCATTCCTTGGATGCCACAGTAGATTCAAAACCAGATATTCGTTCATATTCACAAAGTACCATTTCAGAAAAATATAACTTTTCAAATAACATTTCAAATATATTTCATATAAACATATCTTTACAGTAATGTTACTCAGTGCTTGGTCGGTGATACACCCAACAGCTTAACCTGCAGAAACATATCCAAGCATACATTTCATAACATTTTCAATATGCAAGCGGTTCTAAACTAATTTGTTTCATTCGTTACTTATTCGCTATCTTGTTTCTCTTTATTCTTTAATTTCCTTCGTGTTCATGCTATGCATATGGATGTGTATTACACGTGAAAACCATGTATATAAAGGCCCAGAAGTCAGAAAAATAGAAAGAAGACGAAATCGAAAAAAACTGCACGTGCGGTGGCTTCATGCAGTGCCAAAACAGAATGCAACTTTGAGCAAATGAAGGTTGACTGCTTGAGTGGTGGCCCAGGCCACTCAAGCAGTCTGGGTACATTTTCAGTTCGAAAATCTGCTTTGCAAGGAAACTCATTCTTTTTGTAAAATCAACTTCAATTTCAAACAAACCAAGGCCCAAAACTCTTAAAAACATGTTAAAATAACCATGTTTAATTTCAAATTCAAACCATAACTTCAAAACGAAACTCAAATCTTGATCTTAGAGTGCAAACCCTCAAAATATGCATATATGAGTTCAAACTCACAATCCATGGAGTTTTTCCCCAAAGTAGAACAATCAAGCAATAAGTTGAAGATATGAACAAGAAGTTCATGAAATCATGCCATGTATGTTGCTATCTAGAGCTCATTCTCACCATTCCTCTCTTTCATGTTCATTAGAGTTCACAACTCTAAAACAACCATGATTTCCTCTTAATAGGACTTAGATCTTTAAAGATGATGAGTAGAGAAGGTGCAATTCCAAACATTTTGAGTGGAGAGTTTACCTTAAGTTGATTTTGGAGATCACTCTTCCTTCTCCCTTGATCTTTTCTTTCTCTCATTTCTTCTTTGAGTTCTCTAGAACTCTCTTCTCTCTATCTCTCTGTCTCTCTCTCTCACAGAAGATATTTTGTTGAGCTATGACTCAACTAAGGCTCATATAGATATATATATATATATATATATAACTAAAGCTTAAATTGATTTAAATCTATTGAATTCATTTTGAATCAAATTTTTACAAAACTTCTCATTAAATCCTAAAAATCATGCTAATCATAATTATGCACTCGGTTGTGGTTTTTGGTGCCTCTAAGACCTTCAATTTCTAGTTTAAAGTTGTAATTTCAACAGTCAAAAAATATACATTCAAATCCTTATAATTCACAACAAATATACATTCAAATCTTTCTAATTCACACCATGAGACATGCAATTTCACAACAAACACCTAATCAAGTAGCACATAATAAGGCAATTAGATGGTAATTAATCAGTTGCATGTCTGGGTCATTACATTATCCCCACCTTAGAAAGTTTGGTCCTCCAAACTTGTCTGATTATGTCATAAATCAAATTCGGGTCCCATTTGTTGTTTTATTTTCCTTCCGTTGCATCACTAATTCCTCTTTTTATACAGTAATATAAAAGATCAATCAAATTTCCCATAGTCGAAACCCATACGTACAATAACTAGGCAAGTGAACAAGTAACATTTCTCAGTCCTTCCTGGAATTCTAATACCATGAGGTGACAAATTTCAATATAGATTCATATAATTCCCGATTGTTATAGGAATACGTCATTCATACAATGCAGTCATTTGGCACGAGAATTTCATTCACAGTCTCATAATTGTTTTCCATCCAGATTTCAAAATTTCAAGAAGGTAGTCAGTAATGTAACAAAGAAATCTTTATTCAAGCTTAGCCTCGAAAAACTAATGTCATAATTAGTAGCCCTCAACAAAGCCGGTTCGAGATTTTAGCAAATAAGTTCCCAGTCTTACTCGCAATCCCTAAGCAGCTTTTATTTGTCTGTCAGTCTATCGAATGGCTCAAAATCAAATATTCATTCAATTTGTTATTTCGTATAAGCAATTGGCAACATATGTCATAGCAAAGGTTTCATGAACAAAATTAGAATAAAAGTTTTTAATCCATCACAATATTCCAACCAAAGTCATGGTTCAAAATATACTCAATATCCCATATCACAGTCAATCATAGTATGCTCCCATATCTATTCATTTGCAGTACAATTCAAATTATATTAAATAACAGTTCGTAGTACATTAACTAAAATTAGTATGAAAGATCAACCCATCAAATTCTGAAAATTCACAAGTCCAACAGTTTTCCATAGCACGGGTGTTTTGTTAAATTCATGGCGTTTCAACATCTCATATACTATACACCAGTTGTAAGTCTTAAAAGCAGTCATTGACTTTCGTTGTGTACTCGTACCCCTTCAAGGATTTATGTTTGAATTAAGCAAGTCAAATATAACCCATTAGAAATCAAAGTATGAGGCATATGTTCATAATGTCATTCAGTAAGTTCAAGCAGCATGTTCACAAATCATATCGAATCAAGGAGTGTACAATTCTCATACTAATTGCCACATAAACATTTTGCATATAAGTAAGATAATACCTGTATCTGCAGTCCCAATATTCTGGGTGTTCTCTGACACTAAGGTGTAAACCCTTCATTTCCTTAAACTGCTCTTTTTATGAGTAAATGTTACAGTTGTTCTTGGTGCCATTGTTGATCCAATCCCACTGGTAACAAGTCTCTCATTGCTTGGGTGAGCTTGTGGACAAGATTTAGCTAAATGTCCTTTCTTTTCACATCTAAAGCAAGCTCCGGATAAGCGGTGACATATGCCCCAATGTTGTTTCCCACACTCCTTACATGTAGGTATCTCTTTGCTCCCTTTACTTTCCTGACTTGTATTGTCAAAAGTTCACGAATTTGATTTTTCATTCACAGAGGTCACTGAATCATCAGTTCTTTCAACTTTATGTTTCTTCTGTTTCTTACTCTCTCATTCGGTTGTTGATGTTGACTTAGACATTTTCAACGCGGCGATATTTGCCTCAGACATCAAAGCTCTATCAAGCACATCCACATACTTTGGCAATTTTAACATATTTACACAGTTAAACATATCAACATGTAGTCCGCCCTCAAATTTCCTTTTCTTCTTGTAATCTGTGTCAACCATGTGAGGTGCATAATGGGCTAACTTAGTGAATTTTGCTTCGTACTCAGCCATAGTCATGTCACGTTGATTTAGTTATTCAAATTCGAATACATTCATATCTCGAATGCATTGCGGGAAATATTTTTCATAGAAAATTTCTTTAAATTGATCCCATGTCAAGTCTCTATTCCCATCCCGTACAAACATCCATCATCGTCTAGGTTCCTCTTGTAAGGTAAAGGTTGCCAATAAAACCTTTTGTGCCTCAATGCACGGAAAAACCTCAAACAATTTCTCAATTTCCAATATCCATGCCTCGGCTTTTAAAAGTTCAATGCCACCTTGAAAGGTTGACGGCTTCATTTTGTTGAACTTCTGTGTTAGAGCTATAATGTCATCATTGTTGATCTGTTCCATTTGGACAGGTGACAGAGGAGGAGGTGGGAATGGTTGTCTCTGTTGTTGTTGCCTCAAAGATTCAGCCAATAGTTCAACCATTCTTTCCCAATCAGTTTATTCTTGCATCGGAAGATCCAATCTCATTTGTATTTCTTGTATTCTCTATTGGTCTATATAAGACAAAGGTAATAATAAACATAGGAAACTAATTCTCATAGATTTCATGTTCATCGAGATCAACTTACAAGTTAATTCACATATTTTCTTAGTTCATGCTCATAGTTTTCACTTTCATTTCCTTGTCAGACACGTACATAAAATGCACACATACTCACACATGACAGTGTAATGTCCCTATGTCTTTTCTAGGACATTCTATAGCTCAATTGGACACGTGTGTGGATAAATTAACTCATACTCTGATACCATTTTGTCACGACCTACACCTGCCCCTATAGGTTTACCGTCGTAACCAACTTGTAATCTGAGATTACCAAAGGCCTTTCTGTAGAAATCAAAACAATCAGGGCTAGCTAAGCTTATAACATAAAGACAATGAATAGTCCATTGACCTGTGTATCTATATGCACAAATCAGATGTATATAAGCATTAATTTACCCACTACACAATACATACATAATATCATATTGTAGACGTCCCCAAACATCCCAGGAGGGAATCCCGTTTTGTTCATTGGGCTCACTACAGTTCAGGACTCAATGTCATGGTCCTATATCTTATCTCGCGGAGTGCAATGCAAGACCGATGAATCATCAAAGAGTCCAAATCCTGCAAATTGTTTTGAAAAATAGATTTTTAGAAAGAAGTGCCAAACATGGACTGCTTTGCTAGATACAGAGTCGCCACCTAAATATTTTATTTTGGGGGGAATTTAGGAAACCCTGAATCGTTGCCTAAGGCCACGTGTCCATCATCACCAAAGTTGCCTCGGCTCGGGAACTTGGGTACGATTGGGGAAGGTCACTTCGTGAGCACCCCCGCTCGCCTGATCAAAGATCGGCCTCTACTAACCATGATATCAAGTTTTGAAAACATTATGTGCTCTTATTTCGGTTATTAGCCTAGAATTACTATGTGATGCGCGCAGCATACAAGTATAGACTGGATCGCCTGAGTTGGAACAAAACATTTCATGTTTGTTTCTGAAACTCGCAAGTAGGCTAAAATGTGGATTTGCCACCCTCAGGTGGGCTTAAAAAACATGGTGATTTGCCACTGTCTAGTGGGCTTAAAACTCGCAATCAATGAATTGTTCCAATTCAGATAATCCAACCTCCACTCACAGGAATTTAGGCAGTTATATCACATAAGCACTTAGTCTCATGGTAAGCATGCTATCATGGCAGTCACTCACACGCATGCAAGGATGCTAAAACATAAAAACTTACCGAGTACTCCAAGCCAAAACAGAAGCTATGTTAGAAATCCATGCATGATCCTAACTATATAAAAATACCTAATGCAACACATGCAAAAATGCAACTTATAGTAGGCTCGGCTATTCTAAAGATGGCATGTGAAATGTTACAACTAACAAGTATTCAACTCGGAATTGAAATACAATGCAGTTAGTATGATGCGCCGAGCCCGGTGCATGCAAAACGGATGAATGAATGCAAACATGCTATCACACTGTATGCTAATTGAAACATGCCCTAAACTAACCATCATAAGCTGGTAAATAAAATGGAGAAAGACGTGGGGTTGGAAGGCATACATCGCACACACGCACACTTATTACAATTGTGCCCTCGCTCGGAGGGTCCGAATAAATAATATACAGTCCCAAGTAAATAATATAGTCCGAATAAGTACAAAACCCTAATTAATGAATAAAATTAACTAGGAAAACAGTAAATTAGCATGCAAGCTCATGGACCGCCTCAGCTCTGTTCCGAATGATGAATGATGCATGCTTGAGTTGCCTTGCGCGGAAATCCATTGCGATGCCCCGGTTTGCCTCTGTTTGCAATTAATCTCGGAATGCTGTGCAAGGCTTTAGAAGGCTGTTGATTCTTGATTTGCTGCAACAGAGAGCAAGAAAGGGACATGGCAAAGTATTTTCACATATGTATGCACACCTCGATCATCATGCCACCAATTACGCATCTTGATGCATGATGGCCGATGAGTCGAATTGCACGTCTCAATATGAAATGAATGCACATGAAAACACAACAAGACCTAAAATCCATCATGGATAATCCGGAGTGTCGGCGACCGGGAATTGAGACACATTCCGTCACTCGAAGTACGAAACGTCCCTCATTTCCCGTGCTTAGGCTAACTCCTATCCCAAACACAATGCAATATGCATGACATGCATGAATGCAATCCTAACATGCAACCTAGCATACGCAATGCTATGAGATGGTATACACAATGCACGATGTAGCAAGGCATACATAATGCTCTAACATACAACCTAGCATACGCAATGCTATGAATTGAAATGGCATACACAATGCATAATAGACTTACACCAACATAAGTGGACCTCAGCTACACTCACATCAGTAGCCATTAGATGAAAATGAGACAACCGAAATGCGCGCACACATGGACGTAAACCGAGGACCGATCCTAAGACACAATATGCAACTCTAACAAGGCATGGAAAAGAATGAGAGATGGCATATGAACATGTAAATTCCAGCACTGAAACATGATGCTAAATGATCCCGAAACATAGAAATATGGCACCCGATGCATGAAGTAAACCCCAAAACTCAAAACTAGGCACATGTATTGACTTATAGCTATGGAAAGAAAGCATTATTTGAATATGAAGCACAAAGACAGAGCCAAGGTAGTCCCAAAACATGCACATTTCTAGTTTAAAGCATGGCCAAAAAGTGCTAACATGATGGGCTAAAACAACATGCAACAATGGCTAGTAAACATGGTTTATATGGCATGTATATGAAGCACAAGAGAACTCATCAAACCAGCCAAAATCAGTGAATAAAACATGTCAAAATCTGTCCAAATAACCTCTGAAATGCAGCCAACACATGCAAAAATGATCAGTTCCTTCAAAGGGCCATACAAGGGGTTGTTAAGCACATATAAGATAGACACTTAGCAAGACCAAAAAAACTCTGGAAATGGATTATGACAGCCCTAAATTTCACCAAATAGGCTATGAAATCAGTCTAGGAAATATGCAAAGGAAGGCCTCTTTGAGAGGCCTTGAATGGGATTGCTCTACACATGCATCATAGACATAAGATATGGAAAAATGGGCTCTTAATAGAGCCTGGGCAGACCTTAAAACCCTCAAAATAATGCCTGAAACATTACTTCAATGCATGTAAAATAGAGTCCCTTTGGAAGGCTAAACATGCTAGTAAAGAGAATGAGGGGTGAGAGGGTCACCCCTCTATGATTTCAAAGCTCAAAACCTCATCAAAGACACAAAAAATCCATTGGATTTCAGTGGCTAAGAGGCCAAAACAAGGCCAATGCAAATGCTCAAATGTATGGCTCAAAGCATGTAAAAATGAAGCATGCAAGGAAGGAGATGACTCCAAATAGAAAAGTGACCTCAAACAAACTTAAAGAGGAGATTAGAACAAGAATTTTTCCAGTTTATAGAAAATCCCAAAAATGTTCACAAGTAAGGCTAAAACATGATGCAAAAATAGCCCTAAAAGAGAGATTGAACAAACAAGGAAATAGATAACTTCAAACAGCAAAGTGTCCTTAATCAAAGTTGAAGAGGGGATCAAAATAAGATACTTTACAGTTTGGGTCAAAGCCCAAAAATGCAAGCAAGAAGGGCTAAGGTATAGAGCAAGATAAAGCTTCAAAGAGGGAGAAGATGACTTACCCTTGTAGCACAGCAATGAAGCAGCTTTTGGTCCAAGAAAATGAGCTCTCAACCTCTGCAAATGACCTCCAAGGTGCTGGAATGGATGATGGAGGTGGTAGGCTATGAGGTGTAGGGTAAAATGGCCAAGAATATGGGTGTTTGGAGGCTTGAAGTATAGATATAGAGGGTTGTATGTATATGCACTAGCTAAAATCTTCTAACCCTTGCAAATGGTGGTGAAGGGTTGATTATATAGGGGGAGAAGGCTATGGCTTCTTGGAGAAGCCAAAAGGGGGGCTCAAAGCTTCTAAAGGAAGCTTGACCAAAGGGGTTAAGCTTCTTGGGGAAGCTAGACCAAAAGGGTCAAGCTTCCTCCAGAAGCTTGACCAAAGGGGCCAATTCCACCTTGAAACCAAGCAAAGGGGTGAAAACCACCTTAAAAGGACCAAAACAAGGACAAACCCCTCGGACAGTGGGTCAAGTGGAAAACAGCTGGCACAGCTGGAATACACTCACGGAGACAAAAATGGCCGACCAGTTCAAAAGGGCCAAGGTGGTAGGCCGACCAGGGGTTAAAAGGTTCACCTAAAGCTGGTCATCCATCTAGCCCTTGAAGTTAGCTTTCCAATGCCGCAAACCTTGCATTAAAATTCCTCATGTGGAAAAAGTTATGGCAGTTTTGGGGAAGCTGCACAGATTTGGTCCAATCGGATTGATCCCCTACTTTAACCAACCATATCTCCCCCACCTGGACTTGTCCTTAGGAGATTCTTAAGTGTAAAATGAATCCCCGGAAGTAACTTTCCAACGGTGGTGGCCTCACGTCTTAATTCCTCTTGTGCAAAGAGTTATGCCTGTTTCAGTGAAGCCGCGCAGATGTATTCCTTCTTCCTGGATTCATGTTGAACCAATTTTGACCAAAAAAAGCTGTGTTTTTAGAAAAATTTCTGGTCTCCCACCCTCCTAAAAGCTTTCTAACAATGAAAATAGGGTCCCTGCCAAAAATGGACCAAGACGGATGCAAAACGAAGGTTAGAGGGCCAAAACACGCAATTCGGGGCCCCGAAAACAGGCTGTTAGGCACCGAAAGTGGCGTTCGACCACGAAGGTGGTCTCCTGGGCCACAGTGTCTCTCAAAAGAGAGGAGACAAGGTGTGTGCCAAAAACCGGAGCAAACAGAGGTAGTTAAGCGGTCCCGAACTGAGGCGCACGGCCGACGGCTCCGAAAACCGGGAACTGGGCTCCAAATGGGAAAAATGGCCTACGACCACGAAATGTAGCCTACGGCCACTGAGAGATGGTCTACGAGACCTCTCCCTCCCTTCAGGAAGTGAAACAGAGAAAACTGGGCCTGGTTCGCAAACCGAGGCAAATCACAAAAGAGTCCGGAAGTTTGGAGGCAAGGCTTGCAGCCGAAACTCTGCAACCTCAGAACGAGCACAATATGCGACATCACCAAGTGCTCAATCAGTGACGTCTGAGTTTTAAGGTCGGTCAAAAATGGGGTGTTTACAGTTGCCCCTCTTTGACAGAACTCGGAAGTTAAGAAGTGACGGGAGTAAATGTCAAAGCCCAGAGACGACCGATTTTTGACAAGGCCGAAGACTTAGACAAACAGGCGAAATAAACAAAGATGTGCCCGCAGGCATGCCCGCAGGCAGGGGGCAAGATGCAAAATGATATGCAGGAAGATTTTGATACTTGGACTTATACGCTACGCGAAGCCGATTTGAAAATTGGACTTATACGCTACGCGAAACCGGTTTGATAATTGGACTTATACGCTATGTGAAGCCGGTTTGAAAATTGGACTTATATGCTACGCGAAGCCGGTTTGGGGATTTATGCAATGCACTATAATGTAGTGGCTAGAATGCAATGTAATAGCTAAGAGGCGAAGGTACCTTACAGGGGCAATTGGTAATGACTTACCTCATGCTGCTGGGGATCTTTCGCTTTTTCTTGGTTGAACTGTAGGTACTATTTTTCTCCCTGACTATGGTCGCAGCTTTCCCTATTCTCCAACAGGGTGACAGACTAGGTTGATTCAGTATCCAGAATTGAGGCGCACACATATGCTATCTCAATCTATGGGGCTGCCATATAGATTTCAAGCCAAGGATATACCCCTGGGTATTTAAACCAGACTTTAGTCTCGGAAATCCCGAACCTTTGTGTTCTAGGTATGAGCCATTC
This sequence comes from Camellia lanceoleosa, assembly GCA_025200525.1. Classification (NCBI taxonomy): domain Eukaryota; kingdom Viridiplantae; phylum Streptophyta; class Magnoliopsida; order Ericales; family Theaceae; genus Camellia; species Camellia lanceoleosa. The sequence continues at coordinate 63,330,446 of CM045761.1, forward strand.
AAACTCTAGTTTCCACCGTCTCAGTTGGTCTCCTAGGAACTCACTGCTAACACAGGCAAGTGGCTATACCAGACTGCTGGAAGTCGTTCGGGCACGACAAACACCAAAGGAATTGCACTTTTAGAGGATTTAAGGTCTCCTAGACCAGGGAGTGCACAAGACGGTGCGAATAAAGATGTAGGATTTAAGATCTCCTTAGACCGGAGGATTTAAGGTCTCCTAGACCAGACAGTAAAATAGATACGATGCAATGGATGTAATAGATGTGATGCAATAGATAATAGATGTGATGCAGGATTTAAGGTCTCCTTAGACCGGAGGATTTAAGGTCTCCTAGACTAGACAGTAAAACAGATACGATGCAATCGATGTAATAGATGTGATGCAATAGATAATAGATGCGATGCAACAGAGAGTACAATAGATGCAAAGGGTAAACACACGCCAACCACGCTGGACTCGTGAGTGAAGGGAGAACAAAGAAAATCAATCAGGAGCGCGTTCCATGCAACCTAAGATAAATTCCAAACACGCTGAAATCGTGTGAGGAAGATGAGGCTCCAATCACGCTGAAATCGTGAGAAGAGGTCCGAAAACAACCGCTCAAGTGTGCGTACAATGCAACCTGAGATAAGATCCAAACATGCTGAAATCGTGTGAGGAACGAGACACTCAAACCACGCTGAAATCGTGAGAGGAGGTCCAAAAACAATCTGCCCAGCGCGTCTACAACGCAACCTGGAATAAATTCCAAACATGCTGAAATCGTGTGAGGAAGGGGAGGCTCCAATCATGCTGAAATCGTGAGAAGAGGTCCGAAAACAAACCGCCCAGCGCGTCTACAACGCAACCTGGGATAAATTCCAAACACGCTGAAATCGTGTGAGGAAAAGAACACTCTAACCACGCTAAAATCGTGAGAAGAGGTCTGAAAACAACCGCTCAAGTGCGCGCACAACGCAACTTGAGATAAATTCCAAACACGCCGAAATCGTGTGAGGAACGGGACACTCAAACCATGTTGAAATCGTGAGAGGAGGTCCAAAAACAATCCGCCCAGCGCGTCTACAATGCAACCTGGGATAAATTCCAAATACGCTGAAATCGTGTGAGGAAGGAGAGGCTCCAATCACGCTAAAATCGTGAGAAGAGGTCCGAAAACAATCCGCCCAGCGCGTCTATAACACAACCTGGGATAAATTCCAAACATGCTAAAATCGTGTGAGGAAAAGAACACTCTAACCACGCTGAAATCGTGAGAAGAGGTCTGAAAACAACCGCTCAAGTGCGCGCACAACGCAACCTGAGATAAATTCCAAACACGCCGAAATCGTGTGACGAAAAGAACACTCTAACCACGCTGAAATCGTGAGAAGAGGTCTGAAAACAACCGCTCAAGTGCGTGCACAACGCAACCTGAGATAAATTCCAAACACGTTGAAATTGTGTGAGGAAAAGAACACTCTAACCATGCTAAAATCGTGAGAAGAGGTCCAAAAACAACCGCTCAAGTGCACGCACAACACAACCTGAGATAAAATCCAAACACGCTGAAATCGTGTGAGGAACGGGACACTCAAACCACGCTGAAATCGTGAGAGGAGGTCCAAAAACAACCTATCAGGCGCTTGCTCGACGCAACCTGAAAAAGTTCCGGAGGACAACGATCCCAAACGCTGCTCAGCGTAAAAGGATAAATAGTAGAAGATAACACAAGATGCAAATAAATGCAAGTAAGGTGTGCATGACAATACAAGTGGAAGAGTGCATAACAATACGGGTGGAAGGGTGCATAATTTTGAAGCAGGCTTGATCTTGCGCTTGAGGTAGAGGCACACTCATACTTCAGAGCATTGACAAGGCTTGACAGGGTACATCTGGAATACAATCACGGAATTTTCTGAAGTTGTAGCACACTTAGATGCTTCGATTTTCGCTCTTTTCTTTTGCTTTGCAGTCCGGAACCTATATAGCTTCAAATTGGTCTTGGTTTTACTGTTCTCACATGACCTGGGTTGAACCCTGCGATTTTATGAAAGAACAAATCTTGTTTTGGAGAATGGCACAGCACTCTGAGCACAAAACGATTTTATTGTGGAATTTTAGATTGAGAAGCGAGTTCTTAACTGGGTATTGAGCCTATGACTAACCACAGCAAAAACGACTCAACAACTGAAAGCAAAAGGTAAACAACCTAAACACATCTATGGACACTCGAAACGACTCAGGACAAGAATTGAGACAAACAAAACAAAAGAGACGACACTCAGATGTATTACAAAGACGAGAGACCTCTCGATTCGCGAGGAGCCAGTTTCTCCGGGTATTGTTTCCCACCCTTTCTCATTTGTGGTTCTTACATCACTCGGCCCTCAGGCTCTGTTTTTCTGAAAAAGCCCTTTTCTTACTTTTTCTCTCAACGCACATCTCTCTATTCTTTAATCTCTCATTTCTTTTTCTTTTTTTTTATTCTTCCCCTGGGTGGTTGATGGATGAACAAGAAATTGCAGGCTCTTGCCCCTAGCATACTACTAGATCCTTCTTCTTCTGCGCACAGCTAGTGAGTTCCTCCCACAGAGGGATTGTGCTACAACTGGGTGTGTAGCAAATCTGCAGCTGACATTGGTTGACGATGCTCTGCCGGGGAGTTTGGACGTGATCAGATATGTCCAGATGAGGAAGTGGAACATCTTGATCCATTCCAGTTTGTGCTTCGTAGTTGGCTTGATACCTCGTTGCTCAGAGGATGTGAGAGCTTTTTGGCCCTTTTGTTGTCGCCTTCAGTTGTGCCTTTTCTGGTAGGTAGAGTGCCCTTCTTGGCAAGTATGGTGCCCTTTTTGGCATGTATGTTGACAATAGGGAAAAGACAGAACACCTGACTCAATTGTGCCCCTAGTTCATCATTTTGACCATTTTTTGTTTTTGGCTTTCTACTAAAACTATTTTGACCAAAATGAGAGTTAGATTAACATGCTTGTTCAATTTTCTGATTTAAAATCATGCAAGTTAGGTTATGAACACTGAAAATTTTCTTTTTTTGGGTCCAAGAAAAATGTCCAGTTTTGGAAAAAATGGAATAGTTTTCGAGAGAAGATTAGTCAACCTTAGTAAAAAATTCTCAAAAACTGTTTTTTCAAACGACCATTGCTCAACAAGTATAGAACCCACTCTCGAGATGCACAGCCTTAGATTCGAAGGAAAATTGCCCCTTGCTTGAGGGGAGCTGCATTGCAACGGACAGTCGCCCCTTATTTGAACGGCACTGCAGCGCATTGAATGGCGACTAAAAGTTGCCCCTTGTTTGAACGGCACCGCAGCGCATTGAATGGCGACAGAAAGTTGCCCCTTGTTTGAACGGCACCGCAGCGTATTGTAGTCAGTCCTCAGAGCGACGAACACAACCAGACTCTCGGATACAGAGAAGGCAAAGATGATCAAAACCATTACATGGACACAATCGGTTTGGAAGTGTTTATAGCTGGACTTCAGAATGAAGTTGCCTACGTATCTCAAAGATGGGAATCAAGCCTTACGTAGTTCGGGGTTAAGGTACACTCGGGTATTAACCTCTCCTTTTGCGCTCTAACTTTTGCCAAAACCGTCCTTCCGAGTTTTCAACCTTGCGAGCTGTGTTCTTCTTTTCTTTTCAATTCTTTTCATTATTTTCTTCTTTTTTTCTTTTTCATCTTTTCTTTTCTTTTTCTTTATTTTTCTCTTTTTTCATTTTTTTTATTCTTTGCATTTTCCTTTTTTTTGTTCTCTTTCTTCTCTTTCTTGCTCTAACTTTTGCCTAGGTCGCCTTTCCGGGTTTTCAGCCCAGCGAGCCTCTCAAGGGTAAAAGTGTAGCTGTGTCCATGTCAAATGGTTTTGAGATCCTGAAGTCATCTGAATCCAGGAGAATGGCTGCTGTTCGCTGACGATGCAGGAGTCCATCCAATGGAGGGTGAATTTGCCCCTAGTGTTGTGGATAGGATCTCGGTTGTCCTTCAGTAATGTCTTCTTCTTTCCTCTCTTCTGGGATTTGGCATTCTTGCCGATCTTCATCTTTGACTCTTCGAGCACACTTGAAATTCTTTTGCCCCTAGTTCAAAGGGCTGCTTTTGATCTAGTTTCGCAAGCTTCTTTTGACCTTCTGATCCTCTTGTTCGAGGGCTACTTCAAATCTAGCCATATAGGCCTTACATGGTGGTTAACCGTTGAACACTTTGAATCCAAGTTCAAGGTTTGAAAGCAAGGGGGTCGAGTCTCGAGGCTGAGAGCGATCCTGAGCTGCACAATCTCAAGAGCGATTCCACACAGGTCTTCGCAGGACCGCGCAAAAACATTTTTTTGAAATCTTTTAAGAAAGCGACTAATCGCTCGTGCTAAAGACAGTGCGGAACCAATCTGGATCAAGCTAAGATCCTTCCCAGTACTCACACTAACAAGCATGATCTCGATCATTAAGGGCTTAGCATGCCTCTCTTTTTCTCAATTGATCAAATTTTGCAAAACTCGAGGAATTCCTTCCTCTTCGTTTTTTATCACAATGTTTCGAAAAAAGTTTTGAAAAACTTAGGTCGATGCAACGAATTCAAGGCACAGAAAAGAGACAGCTTCTAGTCAAATACTGCCATCTCATTTAGAATTTCTGGCACAACTGGCACACGGCAGAAGCAAATACAAGAGTGTGAAAAGACCACTGTTGTTCGATTCAAATCTGATGGTGTAACTGGCTCCATGGCAGAAACAGACTCAAAAGAAAACGAAGAGACAAACACAAAACAAGCAAGTGATGTCCGAGGTAACGCCCCCAAAATCACCAGACTCCAACAAAAGAAGACTGACTCGATACAACAAGACAGACCCAACTGACTCAGTAAGAAAAGACTGACTCTATACAAAACAACAAGACTGACTCAATACCCAAGTCAGAAAGCACAAAAACTGGTGTTTGCATATTGCTCAGAACAGTGCGTGCCATTCCTACGTCTGGAGTTAATTGAGTGCCGCTCGCAGGTGGTTCATCCCCCGATCACATCACATTATCTCCCAAGTTCACTGATCCAATGCCGATAGACTTTGCTGAGCTCGGCGGGAGGATGACCCCGTTGTCAAATAGATCCTGTACTTCATAGCAAAGACGGAAGCAGTTGTCGGTAGTATAGCCAGTTTGCTGATGGTACGCGCAGTACTGGGTAGCATCATGCGTAGCCGGAAGAGGGTTCGGAAGAGGCCGAGGCTCAAGGGGTTTGAGATGGCCTTGTTCAACAAGGATTTGGAGAGCTTTGGACAAAGGCATATAGAGGGCATGGAAGACCCTTTGTCCTCGGGGTAGATACTTCGAGGTTTTTGGATTTTTGCTAGACGCACCAGTAAAGGGATTGGCAGGCGCTGACTGGGTTTGCTAATTTCTTCCAAGCACGGGATTAGAGCTGAAAGGAACATTCTTGGTACAATGGCCCTTCTCCCGGCTTGCCCCTTGATTCAAACTACCCCCAACTTGAGTGGCAAAAATGCCGTCCACAGTTTTTGTAACAATTGCGAGCACTTGCTCTTTGTTCAGTCCTTCGGCTTTCAAAGCCTCAACAGCCAACAGAAGATGTTCATGGGGATCCATGTCCGCCCCTATCTTGTTCTTTCCACTCGCCTCCACTTTGCCAAAGGATTGGCATTCCTCAAATGCAGCCCGTTTCAAGATTGGGGAGCCTTTTGACATGAGCTCCCTGGTATGTGATGTGGTTGATGACAGAGCCAAAACTCCAAAGGCCAGATCTGTCACAGTTCTCTGAAGATCTTCGATCATCCTCATCAGCTCAAAAGTAGTGGGTTCATGGGTTTGGGATGATTGGGGTTCAGATGCACCTATCATGCATAAGTCTATGTTTTCCGGGATAAACACCTCAGGCTTGGGTAGATGGGCAGGGGTGATGTATATGGTGGGGTCGTAGGTGGACGGCAGTATATGGATGAGGTTGAGATGTAGAGGTGACAGGTCAGTACTAACCTGAGGTCCTTTTGGTGGAGCTAGGGTCTCTTCGTCAATAAAATCCTGAATCTTATGACGGAGACGAATACAACGGTTCGTATCATGACCTTGCTGTTGATGGTAGGCACAGTATTTAGCTGGGTCATATCTTGGTGGAAGAGGGTTTGGAAGGGTTTGGGGTTCTAAAAGTTCTAGGTGTCCTTCTTCTTGCAGCTTTTTCAAAGCTTGAGAGAGACTCATGTAAAGAGGATGGAATTTTCGGGCTTGGGGCCGAGTTGAAGTGGTTGGTTTTTGGCCATTGAGGGACGTGGTGATAGTGTCTACTTCTGAGCATTTCGCAGCTATGCTACCATCAGTAGTCGCATTGGAACTGCGAGCAACATTCCTCTTCAAAGGCTCATTATCTTCTGCAAAGATCCTTTGTCTAATGGCATCCTTGATTTGAACCCCCATTTCATGAAGGGCTGGAAAGGTAAACAGAGGTAGAACGACCATCTTTTGTAGCAACTTGCCATGTAGATTTCGAACAATCATCCTGATCTGATCTTTGTCGGAAGGTTTTGTAGTCATCATTGAGGCCTTTGCTCTCAATCTCGTCACGAACTCTGAGAAACCCTCCTTTGGCTCTTGGCGGATGACTTCAAGATCACGAGTTGTGACCTCAATCTGTGTGTTGTAGGAGTATTGAGCAATAAAGGCCTCAGCCAGCTCTTCTCAGTTCTGTTTCACAGAGTTCTCCAATTTTGCATACCAGATTGCGGCTATCCCAGATAGGGTTCGGCCGAATAGTGACAATTTCTGGGCTGTGGTCAAACCCATTGGCCTCAAGATATTAGAAAACAGTTGGAGGTGCACCATTGGGTCTTCAGAGCCATCGAATCGATCGATATGTAGCATCTTGAACCGATCCGGTAATGTCACCACTGAGTCGGTATAACCATCCTCTATATCAGGAATAGAGTAGGCCCCCTGAGACTTTTTGAACAATTTCTCAAGCTTGCTCACTTTCAATGCTGTGGGGTCCGTCTCGAACTCAAAGGGGGAGTCTGGTAGGTTGGTGGGTGTTTTAGATAGCTGGGGTAGAACCGAGGGCGGAGCTGGCCCGCTTGGAATGTCCGTATCATCCTGGACGTGGGTTGCCTCCCCGAGTATGGGAACTCTTGGTGGTGAGGGGAACCTAGTATGAAGTAGATACTCTAGTTTGCTGCTCTAATCTGGTAATTGTCTCTGCCTGTTGGGCTATGACCACGGCCTGTTGCTCGGCGAATTTCGCTTGACGGACAGCGTCTTGCTGCATGGCTTTCATACTATCCTGGAGCTGGCGTACCATCTCTTCTAAGCCTGACATATTGTCCTGATCTGATTGAACCACCAGTATATCTATCTCTGGAGTAAAAGCAGATATCTCAACCCAACTGCACACAGGTGAGATGGATAATGACTTATGATCCGAAGACTGTTGAACTGATGATTTGTGCCTGACTGGCCTTTTTACCCTACTTCTAGCGAAGGAACACCGATTTGCCCTTGAACTGAATCTCTGACCTGACAAAGTCTATCGACACAAGTCCAATGAACCTGAGGGATATCGGAGCCTTCTGAAGCTATAGTTCCAGGACTACCTAGCAAAAGAGAAAACAAAGAGCATCTCAGCCTGATTTCACTAGAACAGATATGAGCATAGCCAATGATCGCACTTATTCTTGATTTACCCCAAAATTCGCACAGAATCGCTACCCTCGGTAAAATCGATTCCCAAATCGATGCCCGCAGCCTAATACCCAAGATCAATCGTGCCCGCAAGCCTGATGTCCAAACTTGTAAACTGATACATGCATTCGTATAGAGACGCACTCTAAAAGCACATAACAAACAAGTGAGAGCCAAAACACCCCTATGCTAGGGTAGGGTTTCCCTGTCCTATTTTGTCAGGAGCTAGGGTTTCACTACGCACGCAGTGGTTTCAAACAACCTATATCGGGTAAGCAACCTGTTCTAGTTTGAAATGGTCACTACGGATTCCGAATATGCACTAGGTCGAATGGTTAAAAGGGTGCCTCGGTAAAATCGGGGTTTGTGTTTCCATACTGGCAGAGCCCGTAACCGGTAAGCCTTATGGCACGCAGCCTCTGGCAAACTGCTCAGGAATAGTAGATGGCGAACACGGTGTCCTAGGCGCACCAATGCACATGCAATGCAAAGAAACACATAAGTGTAATCAAAACAAGATATCATGAATTCGAGTCAAGCTCTCTAATTTCCCAACAGAGTCGCCAGAAACTGTAGACGTCCCCGAACGTCCCCGAAGGGAATCCCGTTTTGTTCATTGGGCTCACTACAGTTCAGGACTCAATGTCACGGTTCTGTATCTAATCTCACGGAGTGCAATGCAAGACTGATGAATCATCAAAGAGTCCAAATCCGACAAATCGTTTTGAAAAACAGATTTTTAGAAAGAAGTGCCAAACATGGACTGCTTTGCCAGATACAGAGTCGCCACCTAAATATTTTATTTTGGGAGGAATTTAGGAAACCCTGACTCGTTGCCTAAGGCCAATGAAAATAATGAAAATAAGGTCTCTGCCAAAAATGGACCAAGACGGATGCAAAACAAAGGTTAGGGGGCCAAAACACGCAGTTCGGGGCCCCGAAAACAGGCTGTTAGGCACCGGAAGTGGCGTTCGACAACGAAGGTGGTCTCCCGGGCCACAATGTCTCTCAAAAGAGACGAGACAAGGTGTGTGCCAAAAATCGGAGCAAACAGAGGTAGTTAAGCGGCCCGAACCGAGGCGCACGGCCGACGGCTTCTAAAACCGAGAATTGGGCTCCAAACGGGAAAAATGGCCTACGACCACGAAGCGTAGCCTACGACCACTGAGAGATGGTCTACGAGTCCTCTCCCTCCCTTCGGGAAGCGAAAACAGAGAAAACAGGGCCTGGTTCGCAAACCGAGACAAAGCACAAAAGAGTCCGGAAGTTTGGAGGCAAGGCTTGCAGCCGAAACTCCGCAACCTCAGAACGAGCACAATATGCAACATCACTAAGTGCTCAATCGGTGACGTCTGAGTCTTAAGGTCGGTCAAAAATGGGGTGTCTAAACATATACAAAAACATCATTAATGCACATATATACATATAACAAAAGCTCGACAATATGATCAAAAACTATACAATGGTCTTCTCAACCTAGCCTCAACTTGGAGGCACCAAAACTTAGTAGGGCTTCAACAGGCGGCTCAGCTAAAGGAACTCTTCTAGGTTGGATCTCCAAGACGCTTACCTATACATATATATACACAAACAGTGAGTTATAGTGTAGTGAATAACATTAAAGTAAAGAGGTTAGTGAAGGAATTCCAAATATATCATATCCATATAACAAATCATATCACAAGTAATCTCATATCGAAACATAATAGTGGTACATCCAACAGATCATATCATATCGTCTTCCGACTAGAGTAATTGATTTTGGATACCAATTAAACATATCACCACTTTGTCAAGTGGCTAACGAGATCTCGTAATCACTTATTTGTCATGGACCCGCATTAATATGTTGTCCCCCATGACTTGGGATCATTCCTTGGATGCCACAATAGATTAGATATTCATTCACATTCACAAAATACCATTTCAGAAAAACATAACTTTTCAAATAGCATTTCAAATATATTTCATATAAACATATCTTTACAGTAATGTTACTCAGTGCCTGGTCGGTGATACACCTCAATAGCTTAACCTGCAGAAACATATCCAAGCATACATTTCATTACATTTTCAATATGCAAGCGATTCTAACTAATTCGTTTCATTCGTTACTTATTCGCTATCTTGTTTCTGTTTATTTTTTAATTTCCTTCGTGTTCATGCTATGCATATAGATGCGTATTATACATGAAAACCATGTAAATGAAGGCCCGAAAGTCAGAAAAATAGAAAGAAAATGAAACCAAAAAACTGTCCTACAAGCCGCATGTGCTGTGGCCTCAGCCATACTAGCGGCGCCAAAATATAATGCAACTTTGAGCAAATGAAGTTTGGTCGCTTGAGCGGTGGCCTAGGTTGCTCGAGCAGTCTGGGTATATTTTCTATCTGAAAATCTGCTTTGCAAGGAAACTCATTCTTTTTGTAAAATCAACTTCAATTTCAAGTAACCAAGGCACAAAACTCTTAAAAACATGTTGAATTAACCATGTTTAACTTCAAATTCAAACCATAACTTCAAAACAAAACTCATATCTTGATCTTAGAGTGCAAACCCTTAAAATATGCATATATGAGTTCAAACTCACAATCTATGGGTTTTCTCCCAAAGTTGAAGAATCAATCATTAAGTTGAATATATGAACAAGAAGTTCATGAAATCATGCCATGTATGTTGCTATCTAGAGCTCATTCTCACCATTCCTCTCTTTTATGTTCATAAGAGTTCACAACTCTAAAACAACCATGATTTCCTCCTAATGAGACTTGGATCTTTGAAGAGGATATGAGTAAAGAAGGTGCAATTCCAAACATTTTGAGTGGAGAGCTTACCTTAAGTTGATTTTGAAGATCGCTCTTCTTTCTCCCTTGATTTCTTCTTTCTCTCATTTCTTCCTTGAGTTCTCTAAAACTCTTTTGTTCTCTTTCTCTCAGAAGATATTTTGTTGAGCTATGACCTAACTAAAACTCATATATATATATATATATAACTAAAGCTTAAATTGATTTAAATCTATTGAATTCATTCTGAATCAAATTTTTACAAAACTTCTCATTAAATCCTAAAAATCATGCTAATCGTAAATATGCACTCGGTTTTTTGGTTTCTAGCGCCTCTAAGACCTTCAATTTCCAGTTTAAAGTTGTAGTTTCAACAGGTTTTTCTATAGTCAATAGATATCCATTCAAATCCTTTAATTCACAACAGATATACATTCAAATCCTTTTAATTCACACCATGAGACACATAATTTCACAACAAACACCTAATCAAGTAGCACATAATAAGGCAATTAGATGGCTAATTAATCAGCTACATGTTTCGGTCATTACAACATCTAAGGCCGCCATCTCTCTCTTTCCTTTGTTTCTCTGTTTCTCTCTCTTTTTCTCTCTCTCTCTCTCTCTCTCTATTGTGAATTGTGAAGCTCTTACTCTCTCTTTCTATTTATGTGTTTGTGTTCGTGTACGTCATGGAAGGAAGAACACTCTACAACCCTCGAATAGTTAATGACATTTTCAAGGATTTCAAAGGCCGCCGTGTCGGCATGATCAAAGCCCTCACCACCGGTAAATACACAAATATTCATATACATATATACACACACACAATCTCCAATCTATTCAATTTTCAAGTTTATTCGCAGATCTGAAGCTCAAATCTCTAAAACCAATGTTTTAAAAACTGGACCGGTGAGCGAACCGAAAAAAGGATTGGGTTGATGGGTCACCGGTTCAACCGTCGGGTTGAACTGGAATTGAACCATGATATAATAAATATATTTCAATAAAAATATAAGTTATATATTTTAAAATATTATTAATTTTAATTTTGGAAGAGAAAATCAAATATTCAATATTCCCTTTATATGATTTTAATTCAAATAATTTGATTGAAAGAAGAACAAAAATTTTGGAGGGATATCAAAATTTCAAGTCTCCCTCCAATAAATTTTATTGAATCCCACATGGATTTCTTGAGTTTTTTTGAAATTTTTTTTTTCTTATAAATAGGTAGAGACTTTCACAATAAATTTAAGCTCTTAATGGGATTCCTCACAAGAGGAGACCCTTGAGAGAGAGTTTTCAATTAAAATTTTCTTATATATATATATATAATAAGAAAGAATAAAAAAAAAAAAGTTAGAAAATATATTATAAAAAAAAGTTTAAAATTTTCACTTTCATTGGCATGGCGAACCGTCCCCGGGTTGACCGGTTCGGTGGTTCAACCGTCGGTTTTCCCAGTTCTCTCTAACTAGGCTGGTTTTTTAGTTCGAATAGTTTAAAGGGTATATCCGGATCGGAACCCCAATCGGTCGGCCGTTCAATCGATCAAACCTGCCAATCCGGTCCGATTTTCAAAACCATATCTAAAACCTTAACACAAATCATGGTCCAATGAAGCTCAATTGTTGTTTGTACATAAGCAAACCCATGGTCACCAAAAAGATGATTTGAGTGTTCAAACTTCATTTTATTACTTTTGATTGTGCTGATTAATTTTATACTTTGTAGGTACATAATTTTTTTTTTTTTTTGTTGGTATAGATGGAAAGAGAAAAATTGGAGGATTTGAATATGAATTGCTTGGTGGATGTGTTTGGGAGAGTTGGAATTGAATCACTGGTTTTAAACATTCCTTTTGTGTGCAAGTCATGACACAGAGCCATACTCCGTCTTCCATGCTGGAAGCGACTTGATTTTTCTCAAATCTCACTAGATGATGTTGAGTTTCCATAAGATAAAAATATTTTTATTTGTTTTTGTTGTTGAATTTAAACCCCCCCCAAAAAAAAATCTTTATTTTTTTTAATTATTTTTAGTTCTTGATTATTATTTTTTTAGTTGTTGTTGATGATGATAATGAAACAAATGTAGGACAAAATTTGAATAGATAAGTGAGATCTGGTTCAAAATTTGAACAGATAATAATAGTTTATAAATTTTTGCGTAATATTTGAGTATTGGTGGTGGATAATTTAAATAGATAGAAAAATTAGTTTGTTAATTTCTAATAGATAGGAAAAATGGGCTTCCAAATTTGAGTAATAGATAAGAAAATTTAAACAGATAGATAGAATTTAGAGAGGAAGATTGAACAAATAAAGGAAAAAATTGAACAAATGGTTAAAAAATTTGAACAAATAGATATAAATTTAAACAGATAGACAAAATATTTGAACAAATTGAATTTTTTTTGAAAAGATAGAAAAAAAATTTGAACAGATAGTTAATGAAAAATCAAACAGATAAAAAAAGTTGAGGGATAAAATTAAAAACAAATGTCCTTCTGACTTTTTACCAAATTATTTCATAAAGTGTGGATCTCTCACCAACAAAAAAATTCACTAGACCCATGTCTTATACTCTCTTTATATTGGATTCATCACCAATTTTCTCTTACAATAATTAAAATTTCAATATATATTTTTGGATGTATCTTATTTACATGTTTATATATTTATACACTCCTTTAAAAATGTATTGAAATTAAAGATATATATATATATATTGAATTGTACAATAGAATGGTAGTAAGTTAAATAGCAACAAAATGACTTCGGTCACTCCATCAATTCAAATTCTCAAATTTTGATATTTACTGTCCAAAAAACTGTTACATAGATCACTGAATCAATTCTCCTATGTACCATTAAAGATAATCAAGTAGTCTAAAACATCAAAAAGAGAAGAAAAAAAAAAATTCATTTTCTTCCCCAAAAGCTTAGATAGTGACTGCAGTGGTTTGGCGCATTCGATAAATCAAGTGGATACGGCATCTCAACATCTTGTCTTTTGACAAAATTAACAACTTTTTTTTTATTATTATTTTATATATATTTTTATATTTTTATAAAAAATTATCACTGTCAAATAAAAAAGTTGATAAGAGGTGTTTGACAATTGATACATTTTTTTAGTCTACTTTATGTAAGTTTTTTTAAGGAATAAATTTTGATTGACTTAATTTTTATTCTAATTTTTTACTTTGTTTAAATTTGTCTAATTAGTTACAACTGTTAACATTATTTAAAAAAAAAAAAAAACCACATAAACAATATGCGTTATGTTTTTAGAGATAAAATTATAAAATCAATTAATTTAGTGAGTTAATCTCAACCAATTCAATGATTATTTTTGTAAAAAAATTCTAATGACATTTGTCAATTGAACTAAATTGACACAATATTTTAGATTAAAGGTCAAAATTAATCCAATTAAAAGTGTGAAACTAAAATGACATAAAAGATAAAATATAAGAACTACCAGTATATTTTGTCATTTTTTAATAATTTTTTTTAAAATGACTCGAGTGTTTTTCCAATTTTTTTAGACAAAAAATTATACCAAACATTAATATGACTAGTTAAACATGAAAATCAAGATTTAGCTCTTCAATGACTAGTTACAAGTCTTACCAAATTTTAGTATTACTAAATCTTGTGGTATATTTGGCACAAAATTTAGCAATAGCTAAATTTAATTAGACCTTATCTTTTTCTCTCTCATAATAGGGTCCACAAATGATATTTTAATTTGGCTTCTTGTGAAAAAATAGAAAAAAATATATTTGTTCCCAACATTTCAATACTTTTCACTGCAAAAATTTGACTTTAAGTCATTTGAGAGGGTAATTTATATGCAAATTAGGCTGAGTTGGGCCGTTATGGGCCTCAGTGCGAAGGGCTGCGTAAAAAGGCCATAAATTACTCCGGTCTTGAAGAGGCTTCGAAGTTAGTCCGGTCCGGAGAGACTTGAGGTTAGTTCGGTCAGAATGAGACATAAAGTTACTTCGGTCCTAAGAGGTTAGCTCGGTCACCATACTAGAACTTGTACCGGTTATGGCGCAGTATTGATAGTTCGGTCTAAAGCCTTGCTAGAAGTGAGCTTGGTTTAGACTTACCACGGTTTACTTAGGAGGAACTGAGGTAAGGATATTGAAGGAAGAACCGAACTAACGATAGTTCGGTCTATTCTGTGGCTTGGCGCGGCCATGCTTACTTCGGTCGTATTGGAGTCCGGTCATGGTAAAACCATCTCACTTGGTTTAAGTAGTGAGGGAGGTGTTGAAGGATAAGCATTATCTTTCAGGAGCATGAATCCTAGGAGGACTCTGTATGGAGGAGTAAAAGTCCTACCAGGATTGTGCCACACGAAACCTATAAAAGCTCACAAACATTACCTATGGAGAGGTAACGCAACTTTGATTCCCGAATACACAGAGCTTTTGTCTATTTGTCTAATTTGCTGACTTAGGCATCAGAGAGATTTTCGGCACACACCCGCCGGCTAGCTCACACGTTTGTGTTTTCAGGTGATAAAACGACGACGTACGGAGGAGCGCAGACTTGATCAACAGGATTATACGAGAAGGTTTATTTCTTTCCCGTACAATTGGCGCCGTCTGTGGGAATTCAGACAAGAACAAAACCTCTTGATTAAGCTTTTCCTCTTTAGAATCAATGGCACACAACGAAGATTTTCCACAGTCCGCCATTGACGGACAAACACCAGAAGGAGGCGCGAGGCGCGAAGGTCTACCTCTTATCCCTCCTATGGCGGACTTGGAATCACAAAGATAGAATCCTAGGAGGGATACAAGGGCTAGAAGGCGGACTAACAGCCCCTATCACTCTCGTTCTCAAAGTCCAGAGAGACAAAGGCGGAGGATTGATCCTCAGGCTTTGAAGGATCGCGTCAAGGAGCAAGACGAGTTGATACGTCGGATGGCGGCGGATATGGAATCTCTAAAGCGCCAGGTGAAGGGAAAAGGAGTGGCGACAGGAGAGAGGCGCACAAACAAGACGCCCCCTCGCCACTCGAAAGGTCGTGGTAGGGATACCACACCTTCACAAGCAGAGAGTAGAAGCCTCAGGATAGGCGATACTCAATCCAGGTCTTTCAGAACTCGTCACTCCAGGTCTGAGAGGACGAGATTTGAAAGGTCGTACACTGAAGGAAGCACCTATTGGCCCTCGCATACGCACCAAACAAGATCCAGGCAAACAGAGTTGCCCAGATCATCCGACTTACGGACGGTGCTCGAAGAAAAAGCACGATGGAAGGAGGACGCCAGAGCACGCGATCCACACAGGGTTTCTGCCTTATAGCGGTTGGCTCCTCGGACGCATAGAAGAGTCAAGGTTGGAATGCCAATACCGCGCCCTGCCTACGAACCAACGGACAAGGCATTAGCGAGGCTGCAGACCTCACCGTTCGTTCCGGCGATTGAAAACGCGTCCCTACCATCAGGCTTCTTTCAGCCCAAATTCACTACATATGAGGGAAAGACGGACCCCTACTCACATTTGAGCCACTTTCGCTAGGTCATGGCGGTATATCGGCGAAACGAGGCTTTAATGTGCATCCTCTTCCCATCTAGCCTTGGCGACCTAGGCTTGACTTGGTTCAAAAAACTTCCAGAATGCAGCATAGCCTCCTGGGCGCAATTAGCGGAAGCATTCGTAACAAGGTTCAGAACAAACACCAAGACTCCGGTGGAGATCGACCAGCTACTCTCCATTGACATGGGTGATAAGGAAACCCTAAGATCCTACAATAGTCGTTACTGGGAGACCTTCAACCAGATTGGGGACTGCCCCACCAATCTCGCCATTGCACAGTACAAGAGAGGCCTTCCAGTCGGGAATAGACTAAGGGACTCAATCACCATGACACCACCCCTCACCATGGAAGCCTTGATGGAAAGAGTGCATCAGCACATCTGGGTGGAAGAGGATGGCGCACGTGCCAAAACAAAATCTAACACGACTATAGTACCAGAGAAAAAGGCCTCAGCAAAGGTCAACACGGTAGATCGTCCGAACAGAAACGGACGTGGCAGACGAGACAACAGAGAAGACCATGATAAAAGATGGCTGAGGGTCCGCACTGCCATAACCACGGTATTCAAAAAATCGATCTACCGGATTTTAAGTGAAATAAGGGATGAGCCTTTCGTCAGATGGCCAGCCAAGCTTGGGGAAGCCCAGAAGGACTACGACGAAAGGTCGCGGTGCACCTTCCATAAAGAAAAAGGGCACCGCACTGAGAATTGCACGCCATTGAGACAGCACCTGGAGGAGTTAGTGGCAGCAGACCACCTGGATAAATACATCGAAGGAGGGGCGCAACCAGCCCCCCAGGACCATAATAACCCCAATGGAATGCCAATCGACGCCCCACCTCAAGGCATTATCAATGTGATACATGGAGTCTTTGAACCTGAGCGTGTATGCGAGCTTAGAGGATCAATTAAAAAGGCTGAGCACTTAAGAGAGGTTCTAAGTACCCAACCTGCCATCAAGAAGGGGAAGACGGAGGCCATGAACGTCATGTCTTTTTCGGATAAAGACTTGGCAAGGATATATTGCCCTTACAATGATGCCCTGGTCGTCACTCTCCGAGTCAAAGATTTTGACGTCAAGCGGATTTTGATTGACCAGGGTAGTTCATGTGAAATCATGTACTACGAAACATTTAAACAATTGAAATTACAGGACAAAGACTTGGCACCTGCCGTATCTCCCCTAATTGGATTCAACTCCATGCTAGAATGGCCCGTCGGCAAAATAATCCTCCCAGTCAAAGCGGGAAGCGTGACGAAACAAGTGGAGTTCTGGGTATTGAAAGTCCCTTCCACTTATAACATCATCTTGGGCAGAACATGGCTGCATGCCATGCGATCGGTGGCGTCATCCTATCACCAAGTAATGCGGTTCCCCAACGACACCGGTGTAATTGAAGAAGTTTATGGAGATCAGGTTATGTCCAAGCAATGCTTTGTCACGGTGAATGGCAGCCGCGCTGCCAAGGGATATGTTCATTCGGTGGAAGAACCTGAGAGTAATGAACTGTTCGCAGATGTCGGCAAAGCAGCTAATCAGAAAGTGGTGGAAGACTTGGTAGAGGTAAGAATAGATGAAAAGAACCCGGATAAGTTCTTTTTGCTTGGTTCGACGTTGTCTAGCACTGAGAGATTAGAGGTCTTGGAATTTTTGACCTCTAACATCGAAGTGTTCGCCTGGACACCATACGACATGCCAGGCATTGATCCCAACTTCATCCGTCACCAACTCAATGTCCACCCATCCGCCAGACCAATCATTCAGCGCACACGTAGATTGGCACTCCACCATGCCGAGATTGTGACGGAAGAAGTAGGAAACCTGCTGGAGGCAGGAGCAATCAGAGAGGTACACTACCCAAGATGGATCTCCAACACAGTCGTAGTGTCGAAAAAGAACGGCCAGTGCCGTGTCTGCGTCGACTACAAAACAGTCAACAAGGCATGTCCAAAAGACAACTTTCCTCTACCACGGATAGATCAACTGGTAGACCTAACGGCAGGGCACAACCGACTTCGCTTTCTGAATGCATACAGAGGCTACCACCAAATCGCCATGCATGAACCAAATCAAGAAGTCACGTCCTTTACAACTTCAAGAGGACTGTATTGCTACAAGGTCATGCCCTTTGGCCTAAAGAACGCTGGGGCGACATTCCAACGGATGGTCACCAAGATGTTTGAACCATTGTTAGGCAGAACAATAGAGGCTTACATCGACGACATGGTGGTCAAAAGCAAGGATGAGAACGACCATCTCAAGGATCTAAGTGAGATGTTTGAGATCCTGAAGAAGCACAAATTGCGCCTCAATGCGTCCAAGTGTGCGTTCGGAGTAAGATCTGGTAAATTCCTAGGTTTCCTAGTGACCAACCGGAATATCGAAGCAGACCCCTACTAGATTAAAGCAATCCAGGATTTGGAGAGACCAAACTCAGTAAAAGAAGAGCAGCATCTCACCGGCATGGCAGCTGCGCTCAATCGGTTCATAAGCCGATCGTCGGACAGATTACGACCATTCTTCCATGCACTAAAATCCAAGTTTGAATGGGATGAAGAATGCGACCGCGCTCTAGAAAGCTTAAAAGAATACATGTCTTCTCCACCACTACTTGTCACCCCAGTACCTGGAGAAGAACTCTTCCTGTACCTGGCAGTCTCTCAGCACGCAATTAGCGCAGTGTTGGTCCGTGTAGAAGGAATCCAACATCTGCCCATCTTTTATGTCAGCAAAACATTGCTGGGCGTCGAAACAAGGTACTTGCCACTGGAAAAACTAGCATTAGCCTTGATGATGGCCTCAAGGAAGTTGTCGCACTACTTTCACTCCCACACCATAGTCGTCCTCACAGCCTTCCCATTAAAAGCTTTGTTTGAAAGGGCGAACTTTTCTGGGTGAATCTTGAAGTGGGCAGTAGAGTTGGGACAATATGACATCAAGTTCCAACCCAGGACCGCGATAAAGGCTTAAGCTTTGGCTGATTTTGTTGCAGAATTCACACCAGGAAGTCATCATATCTGCCTAGTCGACCTGACTGAAACAACCGAACTAGGGATGGAAGTTGACGCCGGAATAGCGCAACCCCTAGTGCAGAATACTCAGTCAGACCCCAAGGCAGACCAAAGCGAAGCAAGGAAGGAAGAAGCAAACCATGCTACACCAAGTCTAGACTCACCAACAAATAAAGACTTGGTACGATCAGATGGCGAGGGGCAGACAGCAAGCATGGACCTTGAAGAAAACACCAACGACATGGAAGATCCCAAGGCATCATCTGATCCCTCCACTTGCTGGAAGTTGTTCGTCGGAGAGATATGGAAGCTCTTCGTGGATGGAGCATCCAACCGGTATGGAGCAGGGCTTGGCGTAGTCCTCATCTCTCCAGACGGCCTAGTAGTGGAGCAAGCAATCAACCTTGGCTTCCCAGCATCAAACAACGAAGCGGAGTATGAAGCGCTTCTTGCAGGACTCAAATCGGCATCCTACATGAAGGCCACCGAGCTAATGGTTTACAGCGACTCACTGCTAGTGGTAAACCAAATATCTGGCGACTACGAAGCAAAGGATGATAGGATGGCCAAATACCAAGAGTTGGTCAGAGCAGAGATCAAGAAATTTGAAGTAGTCAGGATAGAACAAATCGGCAGAGAGAAAAACAGCAGAGCGGACGAGCTAGCAGGCTTTGCCTCAATGGCAGATACTTTCATCCCTCATCCATTGCTGATCGACTACCTACCAAGACCAAGCATTGAAGACCCCGAAGCAGAAAAGGTATGTTGCGCGGAGCTAGGCCCTTCCTAGATGGATCCCATCATCCTGTTCTTAAAAGACGGCATCTTACCGGAAGAGAAGAAAGAGGCCAACAGAATAAGAGCAAAATTATAGCGATTTTGGCTCTCCCCATCTCTAGCGTTGTACAAAAATTCGTTCTCAGGACCCTACCTAAAATGTGTTCATCCCAGCAAAGTGGAAGCATTCTTATTCGAGATACACGAGGGCGTATGCGAAAGCCATCAAGGAGGAAGATCACTAGCATACAGAGCAATTTCGCAAGGATATTGGTGGCCATACATGCAAGCGGATTCAGAAAAGTATGTCAAAAAGTGCGAGAAGTGTCAGAAGTTCGCACACCAAATACACCAACCTGCCAGAGAACTTCTACCCCTAACCAGCCCATGGCCCTTCGCAATGTGGGGGTTGGATATAGTAGGACCACTTCCAACAGCACCAGGCAACAGGAAGTTCTTTCTTGCAGCAACCGACTACTTCACAAAGTGGGTGGAAACAGAAGCCTTGGCGTCAATCAAGGAAAAAGATGTGAAAAAGTTTGTCTGGCAGAATATCATCACTCGATTTAGCATACCAAAGGCACTAATATCGGACAACGGCACTCAGTTCGACGGCAGAATCTTCAGAGGCTTTTGTGAAGAGTACAAGATAGAGTTCGACAATTCTACACCGGCATATCCCCAAGCAAATGGACAGGCTGAAGCATCAAACAAAGTAGTTTTGGATGGATTAAAGAAAAGGTTAGAGAAAGCAAAAGGCAAGTGGGCAGAAGAGCTCCCTCATGTTTTATGGGCTTACTGCACCACACCTCGGCAATCAACAGGAGAAACACCATTCTCCTTAGCCTATGGTATGGAGGCAGTAATCCCACTGGAAGTTGGCCTCCCTACGATTCGAAGCAAGAATTTTGATCCAGACTTGAATAGAGAGGCCATAACGTTGGAGCTCGACCTTGCAGAGGAAAGAAGAGACAGAGCACTAGTTCACATTGCCTCGTACCAACAAGAGTTATCCAAGAAATACAACAAAACAGTGCATCCAAGACAATTCAAGATCGGAGATTGGGTACTGCGCAAAGTGATGAGAAACACCTTGGTACCGGAAGATGGCAAGTTAGGGCCTAATTGGGAAGGACCTTACAAAGTGGTTGGATTAGCTGGCAAAAGGGCATACCACTTAGAAGATAAGGACAGCAAGACAATCCCCAGGTCATGGAATACTGCCAATCTCAAGTTATTTTATTTTTAGCTTTTTTCTTTTTAAGTATGTGTAATTTTTTCCCTTTCTCAATAAAACAAATAGTTGTCTTTTCAAAATAAACATTTTTTTTCTGTAAAAGTTTGTTTTAGTAAATTAGTGAGTTAGGGGCAGAAAGAACAATTTATTCTAGGTTGGCTAGAAAAATCAACTTAGAGGTTGGCGGGATTAAACCAATATCCTTCCTAAGCCCAGGATAAAGATCCAGGCTGCAGGATGTTTGGTCGGAATAACCAAACATTTTATTCTAAGTTGGCTGGAAAAACCAATTTAGAGATTGGCTAGATCAAACCAACACCCTTCCTAAGCCCAGGATAAGGATCCAGGCTGCAGGATGTTTGGACGGAATAACCAAACATTTTATTCTAAGTTGGCTGGAAAAACCAACTTAGAGGTTGGCTGGATTAAACCAACACCCTTCCTAAGCTGAGGACAAGGATCCAGGCTACAGGATGTTTGGTCGGAATAACCAAACATTTTATTCTAAGTTGGCTAGAAAAACCAACTTAGAGGTTGGCTGGATTAAACCAACTCTTTGTACTCTTCAGCCGAAGTAAGTATATCGGACTGAAAAATGGTTGGCTGGATCAAACCAACTTTTGGTACTCTTCAGCCAAAGTAATTACATCGGCTTAAGAGTGGTTGGCTAGTAAGCAGTTGGAAAAGCATGTTCAAACAGGAAAGCAAACCGAGATAATAGTTGGAGCAATAGAAGTCATTGAAAACTCATTACAAAGTGCAAACGTACAGATCAAAATCGGAATAAGTGTTGAGCACAAAAAAAGATTTTCATTCATCAAGAAAAGAGCAAGTACAAAGGAGGGGTCGCAGCCCGGTTACAAGTCCAAAACAGAAAAAGAAAATTACAGAATCAGTTGAAAAGATCTTCGAGATTGGCATCAATATCAACACGAACACCGGTTTCAGAAGTTAGAACAGTCTCGGTCTGGAGCTCGGTCTCTATTGGAAGCACGGTTTCAGTCGTCAAGTCTTCAACCGTTGGCTCCAACCGAGCTAACTAATCATTGGCTTGCTCATTGACAACCGGAGTCTCAGTTGGCTCATTTTCTTCTTCATCATCAGACGCTTCAAGAAATTACTTCTGAAGGTCGGCAACATACTCTGCCAGCGAGGCCGGAATGAAATACTGAGGAGCATTGTAGACCTCGGTTTGCAGACCTGAAGCTGCTCCACAAAGACTTCTCTCCACACTTGAAGAACAAATCCTTGGCGGCCTCACATTGTAGAATGTAGAGGGCCTCCGCCTCCTTGAAACCTTCGGCATTTGCATCATCCGCCTTTTTCTTCAGTTCGGCGATTTCTGCATTTTTCTTTCCTTCAAGCTTGGCTAGCTCGCGAAGGTACCTATCCTTCATCACGATCAGGGCCCTTTCTTTGTCAGCATTGGCCGAGGTAACTAGTCTGGTTAGACGAGCTACCTCGGCCTCTAGCTCGGCTGTCTTTTGTTTGGATTCTGTGAGCTCGGCGATTTTTTCTTCAACTTCAGCCATAGCCTGCCTTGCCGTCTTCCTGAGCTCCATCACCTTTTTGTGGGCAACTTGGCTCGTTTGCATGGCCTGCAAAATATAGGAAAGAAACCAATTATAAAACCGAACAGAAAGTTCGAAAAAATTAAGGCAAGAAGGGCCACTTACCAGTATCATGGATTTCGTTACTGACCGGATTGCCTTTAGCTCGGTCAGGTGTTTGTGGTGCTCCATGTCAGGAGGCAGACACACACTCTTAGCCAGATTGAAGGCCAGCATGTGTTCTTTGTCTGCCACCACTGAGTCGGTGTCGCAGATAGCACGGTTCTGGAAAGTTAACTTTGGGCTCCATTTAGAAGAGCTAGCTCGGTCGACAAGCTCCAGCTGGGGGTTCGGTAGAGGGCTCGGTGGAGCGATGGTTTCATCTTCATCAACTAGACGCTGCTTGGCTGGGGTAGTCCGGGCGCGCTTAGCTGGGCGAGATAAGGAGGGTTGTTGTGATGGAAGGGCTACCACGGTTTCCTGCGTTTGGAGTGGTGGCGGTACTTCGGCTCTGTTTGTTTTGGTCAGCAAGGCCCTCACTCTATTTCTTTTAGCCATTTCTTGTTCGGCTGTCAGGGGAACTAAGTTAGTTTCTGGCAAGGTTGGGTTCGGTTCGGGGGCGTCCTCTAGCAAAAAATCGGTTACTCTGGCTTTTCAGTGACCGCTGTATCTGTATGTCGGTTCAAAATTTAACAGCTTGGCCTAACTCTGTTTTGGATACCATAGTGCGGCACGGAGAGTGTTTAGATTGGAGTGGTTGTAAAGTGAGTGAAGATGGGCTGAATCTGCAAAATAAAAACAAGTGTTAGTTCAGTTCAGGAGGGGGTAACCGAAATAAAAGAAAAGCATGAAAAGAAACCAAAGTAAATATACCAGGGATTCCTTTATTCCAATTTATACTTCGGCTTGGGATCTAGGCTTGGTGGTCTTCAAAATTCCCAGATACCCAGAAAAAATCGTCATCGTTTAAGTCTTTATCCGGCGTATCTTTTATTATTTTCTCTCGGCGACGGCGTATTCTTAGGTAATAGACCCAGCCATCATCCTTAGAGCCTATGAAGTACTGGTGGAATATTTCGGCTAGACCAAGGTTAAGGCTAGCTCGGCGGTTTAGTTCGGCTATACCGTTTATTATGCGGTATGAGTTGGTGGAAAGTTGGGTGGGGCAGATCCTAGTTTGCCTAAGAAATTCGCAAAGTAAGGGTTGAACCAGGAATCTTAGACCGGTTTCTATTTAGGAGGGTAAAAGGTACAAAGCCTTCATTTCCCCAAGGAGTGGTATCTTGTTCGACTAAAGTCAGATGGACGTCGTCAGGTATATTGTAATCTTTGCGGAATTCGGCTAGACCACCATGTGTGTTTACTAAAAATCTATACTTCCCCATTTATTTTATAAGTTATGAATAAATTAGTTCGGCCGAAAATTTGTGCTCAGTAGCTCGGTCGAGTGCTCAGAGGAGTGCCTGGGCAACCTAAGTCTGCAAAGTGGAAAAGAAAGGTGTTAAGCACAGCTCGTTGGACCGTGCTACAAAGTAAAAACAAAATAAGAGAAGTCCTACTTCGGTTATGTAAAGTATGACAGGTCCTATCTCGGTTTCAGCAGGGTGCATGGTAGCTCGGGTTGAACAAGGGGTTTGTTAGCTCGGTCTTGGCGAGCGATTCGTTATCTCAGTTAAAGAAAATGTTCAGTTAGACTAGTTGAGCTTCTAGGGGCAGCTTTCTGAATTTGGTCTAAAAACTGAGAAAGCTGGTTTAGCCCCAAGATTTAGCTCGGTCAAAATTAAGGTTTCTGAAGTACACTAAGTTCAGACTTAGTTCGGTTCGTTTATCTCGACTAAGGTAAATCAAAAGATGGTGACTTATTGAAACTACTGGTTTATACACAAGTTCTAGTTCGGTTATAAGCTGACTAAATTTACATGTAGCACAAACAGTATCCTAGTTTGGTTGGGACGTGTTTATGGATCAAACCTAGTGTTTCTCATGTTATTTCTAGAATCAAAGTGGTTCTACTACATGTTTTTGCAGAAAACACGAAGCTAAGCAAAAACAGTGTTTTGTAAAAACAAGAAATAGTATGCTATGGATTAAATGAGTACAAAGAACAAAAAGAAGGATTTGAGCAGCTTACCTGATCAAAGAAACTAGAAGATGAAAGCAAAGGCAGCAATGAAGAACACGAACACAGCAAACTCAAGCTCAGGGCTCAGGAACAAGAGAGAGAGGAGATGAACAGAGTAAAGGTGAGATTCAAAAGTGAGGAGTTTGCTTTTGTGAAAGAGCTGGAGGCGGAACTGTTCAAATTCTCTGGCACTGAGGCGGCATGATTGCAAAGGGCCAATCAGAACCTGTCACGTGTCACTAGAATGGGAAGTGATTCAGTGTCTGACTGAAGGGACGTTTTGACCGGATAAGGATAGCTCGGCTTAAATTTTAGCTCGGCTGGAAAGGGTAAAGGGTTTTTTAGCTCGGTTGGAAAGGTTAAAACTTTGGCCAGGTTTATAGACAAGTAATCCCTATCATGCTACGCAAATGGAATTAAGGGGCAATTGAGACGGTAATTTATATGCAAATTAGGCCGAGCTGGGCCGTTATGGGCCTCAGTGCGAAGGGCTTCGTAAAAAGGCCATAAGTTACTCCGGTCTTGAAGAGGCTTCGAAGTTAGTCCGGTCCGGAGAGACTTGAGGTTAGTTCGGTCAGAATGAGACATAAAGTTACTTCGGTCCTAAGAGGTTAGCTCGGTCACCATACTAGAACTTGTACCGGTTATGGCGCAGTATTGATAGTTCGGTCTAAAGCCTTGCTAGAAGTGAGCTCGGTTTAGACTTACCACGGTTTACTCAAGAGGAACTGAGGTAAGGATATTGAAGGAAGAACCGAACTAACGAGTGGCTTGGCGCGGCCATGCTTACTTCGGTCGTATTGGAGTCCGGTCATGGTAAAACCATCTCACTTGGTTTAAGTAGTGAGGGAGGTGTTGAAGGATAAGCATTATCTTTCAGGAGCATGAATCCTAGGAGGACTCTGTATGGAGGAGTAAAAGTCCTACCAGGATTGTGCCACACGAAACCTATAAAAGCTCACAAATATCACCTATGGAGAGGTAACGCAACTTTGATTCCTGAATACACAGAGCTTTTGTCTATTTGTCTAATTTGCTGACTTAGGCATCAGAGAGATTTCCGGCACACACCCGCCGGCTAGCTCACACGTTTGTGTTTTCAGGTGATAAAACAACGACGTACGGAGGAGCGCAGACTTAATCAACAGGATTATACGAGAAGGTTTATTTCTTTCCCGTACATCATTTTAATAAGATCAACTCCAATGGCATGCAAAATTCTTAAACTAACACTACTTATATTTTCATGATATTGTTGTGTCAAAACTCGATTGAGATTTGGCTTTGCCAATTTTTTTATATAAGCAAAAGCTAATTATAATCAAATATTGATATGGAACTACAAGACCAAAGGCCTTAATTATTAAAATGTAATAATTAAAAATGGCTTTTTTACACTATAATAAGCTAAAATATAACTTTGAAAAAATCATTTGAATTTTCAACCATTAGACATGCTCTTTCAACTTATATATATATATATATATTGAGAAGTGTTTGGTCCACACAATTTCTCCTACCCTAAACTCCCCCAAATGACATGGCTTCAAATTTCCAAAAGCTAACCCCTCTCTCTCTCTCTCTCTCTCTCTCTCTCTCTCTCGTACCCAGCAGTTCCCAAATCTCATCTCTCCATGTTGACATTGACACCAAACTGCCACCACCGAACAGAAGATCTAGACGTGGCCATTTTTTCCCGTATCCTCAGCATCGCCTCGCCTTAGACGGATTTTCTCTGTCTTGATTACAAAATGGGATAGGGATGAGTTTTTCTTTCCCCGCTCCGTTCTACTTGAATCCTGTCCTCGATTATATTTGTTAAATATCTTTATATGCATATAATGTAGGAAATTATTTATTAAATTAGTGAACTGTGTGCATTTAAAAAATAAAATAATGACTTATAGACCAAAGTCTAAAAATAATTTCAGAATGTAAATTATCTTTTGAAAAACTAAAAATTATTTTGAAACAGAATAATATTTTCGAACCACAAATAAGAAAAGAAATTCTTGTTTGAAGTATATAACAAGAATAAGATCACAAACGGTAAATAAAATAAAATAAAATAAACAGAACTTACAGAATGTAGAAAAATGCAAAAATATAGAAAACTCGAGGCATGTATATTGGACACACTTTCTTTAAGATCATTACGTCCTCGCTATGGTGTTCGAGAACAATGACGCCGACCTCTCAAGATGCAACGACTATATCCCAACAACGCAGCACTACGAGATTGGGACTAGTGAACAGAATGTGTTGAACTCTCACACAAAAACGGAGCAGGAAATATGCAAAAAATACAAGGAAAGAATGCAAAAACGAATAAAGGAATTGCTAGACAGGGTCTGAATTTATAAGCTCCATAGTGACTGTTCGGATGGGTTTGGAGACCCTCCAAACAAGTGTGAATCGGAAAACCGCCGGAGTGAAGAGAAGTGACCTGAGAAGGGAAGGAAATGAACTAGTTCGAATTTGAATTCGGAAATTTAAATTCAGAAATTTTCCCACAAAAATTTGAATCAAAACAATTCAAATTTTTGAATTTTCCTGCAAAAGTTTTGAAAAAAAATTCAAATGAATTTTGTCCAAAAAATTAAAGTTAGGACCCAACCGACAACATGCAACCGTGCCCAGGCCAACCAACGGCAGCGCGTACGTGTGTGGTAGATTTGGGTCAAACCCACTTTGTCCATAACTCCTCTCCTTACAAAACTTGAGGTGCCCCTTGGGGGCTATCCCAAATATGCCAACCTAGAGTTTATATACTCACATAAACTCTCTCTTTATTTCAATGTGGAACAAACCATTTAACGAGCAAAACCACTTTGTCTCTTTAACTTCCATTTTCAAGAATCCGAAAATAACGTCAACTTTCCATTCACTCAGAAATGTTTTTGATGAACTATCTTCAAGGCATGATTCAAAATTTTGCAAGGAACACGTCACCACTTGGACCCATCTCAAATGGTACATGGGTCCCATTTCAATTTGGGCTCAAAGTTGCCCAAAAATAAGCCTAGACAACTCAAATTTCCAACAATCCCCTACATGAATGGAGTTGACAAAAACAGACATGTAACAATATGCGAAAAAGGCAAAAGAGTACACTAAGTAGATACCCTGCTTCAGGATAGGTAGCTTTTGGCTTTGAACCTCCCCTAATGAAAACCTATTGGACTTACTAGCTATACAATGGACGCGATGCCTTGAACTGTTCAGTCGTTGGTGTAAGTCAAGACAATAGATTACACACAAAGTATCACCAGACACAATCCTATTCTACGATTGTGTTCATTTTGGCCCTAAACAATACCTGGTTCAGTGAGTGCTCTAAAGAATTTATCCTTGTTAATTTTCATAGACCGGATCAGTTCACACTCATATAGGTGTTTCTCATTAAGAGTGTCCTACCACACTTCACTTGGATAACCAAGATATAAGGGCGCTGTTTGGAAAGCGCGTTTTGGGGCTATTATAGCCTGGTTTTGGAAATTAGCCCAAAAGCAACACTATAGCAACCTTTTGATTGATTTTCAAAAAAAAAAAAAAAAAAAGAAAAATAGCCTGCTTGGAGACGGTGTAGGGCGCCTACTGTATCAAAGGTCAAGCTTCTATATCATGTGGGAAATTACTTATTTACCCCTTCACATCAATTTACAAAATTATAATTTTAGGGACAAAATTGTCATTTTAACTTCAAACATCATTTCAACACACTTTCCAATACAACAACTCAACTAAAAAATCATCTCATCTTCCCAAATACAAAACTAAAATAACCTACTAAAATAGCCACTTCCCAAACGAGGCCAAGAATCATTAAAAGCAAAGTTTATCTTGACAAAGCTACAAGGATCACTTTTCTTATCATAGAAATGGGTAAGAGAGTAAACCTCTATAGTGATCAGGGAATCTCCATAATTTGGTTGTCCTATTGAACCTAGTTCTTGAGATCTCTAGTCTTCTAGGTTAGGTTACTATTATGGCGATTCTTAGTTAATAGGCTTTAACCCCAATCCCCTCGATAAATTAAACACTTGCTTTCTGGCTAGCTCTTTTGTTAACAAATCCGCAATATTATCTCTAGACCTTATATAGTCAAAGGTAATTATACAATTTGAGAGCAACTGTCTAACGGTATTATGTCGTCGATGAATATGTCAAGACTTGTCGTTATACATATGATTTTGTGCCTGTCCTATTGCTGTTTCACTATCACAGTGTGTGCATATAGCTAGCATAGGTTTTAGCCACATCAGAATATCTTCTAGGAAATTTCGAAGCCACTATGCTTCTTTTCATGTTTTATCCAAAGTGATAAACTCTAATTCCATTGTGGACCTTGCAGTGCAAGTTTGCTTAGAGGATTTCCAATAGATTGTTACGCCTCCCAGAATAAAGACATATCCACTCGTGGATTTTGAGTCATTAGTATCCTATATCCAATTCGCATCACTATATCCTTCAAGTATTGCTAGATATCTCATATGATGCAATCCATAATTTTGGGTATGTCTTAGATATCTAAGCACCCTAATTATAGCTATCTAATGATCCTTCCCTAAATTACTTATGTACCTATTCAATTTGCTAATAGCAAAGGCTATGTCAGGCCGTGTGCAATTCATTAAATACATCAAGCTTCCAATGGTTTGAGAGTACTCTAATTGTGATATGCCTTCACCTGTATTCTTTAATAAATGAACATTAGCATCTATAGGTGTCTTAGCAAAACGGTTGTCATGTTTCCCAAATTTTTCCAGAATTTTCTCAACATAGAGAGACTGAGAAAAGGCATATCCATAAGATGTTTTAGAAATTTTGATTCCAAGTATGACATCAAATACTCCCATATCATTCATGTTAAACCTTTTGTTTAACAATTTCTTATCATTTCGATATTACTACCAATGATGAGCGTATCATCTACATAGAGACAAACGATGATATAACCTCTATCGATATTTTTGAGATAGACACATTTGTCACACTTGTTTATCCTAAAACCATCTGAAATCATAGCATGATCAAATTTCTCATGCCGTTGTTTCGATGCTAGCTTTAATCCATAGAAGGATTGACAAGTCTGTAAAACTTCTTCTCTAGTCAGGAACTCTGAATCCCTTGGGTTGTTCCACGTAGTTTTCTTATTTAAATCTCCATTTAAGAAGGCGGTCTTAGTATCCACTTGATGTATTTCAAGATTATACAAACCTGCTAAGTGATCAACATACGAATGAATGTTATTCTTGTTACATTGGAATATGTGTTAAAGTAGTCAAGACCTTCCTTTTGTCTATATCTTTTAATTATAAGGCGAGCTTTGTATTTATCCATTGACCCATCTGCTTTCATCTTCCTCTTGAAAATCCACTTGTATCCATGTGGTCTGTAACCTGAAGGAAGGTCAACCAACTCCCAAGTATGGTTTTATAGAATGGATTTTACCATTTATAGCCTCTTTCCATAAAAGTGCTTTAGGACCTGACATCACTTCTTTAAAGTTTTGAGGCTTATTTTCTAACAGAAAAGTTAGAAATTATGGACCAAAAGATTTAGATGTCCTTAGTCTATTTCCACATTTAGGTCCATCTTCCTATTGGTCTTCGCCACTTCCCATGGCATCATTAAAAGTTTGTTTATTAGAACTTGGCTCTTCCAATTTAGACAACTCGGCTTGTTTAGTCATTGTCTTTGTATCTATAGAAACTTGATTCTCTTCATCCTTTTTCCAAGGAAAGATATGTTTGAAAAAGGATGCATTTCTTGGCTTTTTTAATAGTATTTACGTGTATATCAGGAATACTTGATTTAAATACTAAAAATCGATATGCACTACTGTTATTTACATAACCGATGAATACATAGTCAACAATTCTTGATCCAATTTTAGTCTTTTTGGGACTAGGGTCCGCCACTTTTGCCAAACACCCCCACACTTTTAAGTAATTATAAGAAGGTTGATAACCTTTCCATAATTCATAGGGTGTTTGGTTAGTTTTCTTGTGGGGTATCCTATTTAGGATAAAATTTGCTGATAAAATAGCCTCTCCCCACAAATTCTAGGGTAAACCCGAACTTATTAACAAAGTATTCATCATCTCTTTAAGAGTGCGATTTTTCATTTTAGCCACTTTGTTTGACTGAGGAGAATAAGGTGAAGTGGTTTGGTGAATGACTCCAAGTTCTGAGTAGAACTCATCAAATGGTCGCCTCTATCACTTCTCACAACCTTTCTAAGGCCTCATCTTTACTTCGCAATAAGTACAAATAGGAATATCTAATGCAATTATCAATAAAAGTTATGTAGCATTTTTTACCACCTTTAGTTTGCACAAATTTTAAATCCCCAATGTCAGTGTGAATTAAAGCTAATGGTTCAGTACTTCTTTCGACTTTATTAAATGATACTCTAGTCATTTCAGCTTCAACACATACTTCACATTTATGATTATGATCAAAATTAAAATTAGGTAAACACTCTAAATTAACAAGTCTACACAAAAGAACTATAATTTATATGTTCTAATCTACCATGGCATAAATGAGAAGAATCAATAATATAAGCAAAAGATGTGTTCTTATTCTTAGAAGCAATGGTTGATACAACAATTAACACATTGAGCTTAAAGAGCCCATCAGTTACATACCCACGACCCACACACACACACCCTAGCCTTAGTAAGTACAACTTTTTTAGATTCAAATACTAGCTTAAACCTGTTCTTAATAAAAAATGACCCATAAATTAAATTTTTACGAATTTTTGAAACATGGAGTACATTGTTGAGAGTGAGTTCCTTCCCCTGAGGTCATCTTCAGTATTATCTTCCATTGTCCTTTTACAGTTGATGTGAAGAATTTTTCCATGAAAAGTTTTTCGCCATTCTCCACCACTTTGTAGGTTGTGAACATCTTCTTGTCTGCACAGATATTGCAGGTTGCTTCAATATCCACCCACTATTCTTTAGGGTTGCCCACCATGTTAGCCTCAAAGACTACTGCAGAAAGGTTGATGTTTGCCAATTCATCAAAAAGATCGTAACCTTCAATTATGTTGGCTTGTGCTAGTTTCTTGCCCAAACTTCCTCCATCCTTGCGGCTTCGACAATCCTTTGCTTGATGTCCATCACCACCACACACATAGCCCTTACCTTTGAATCTTTTGTTGTTCTCACCTTTGAAGCCTTGCTTGGACCCTTTGCCATCATGCTTTCTCTTCTTGTTGTCGTTGGACCTTGAATTTTGTCCTTATTCCACAACATTTGCCTTAGCCTGCCTGACTTGCTTCCCAAACTTCTTCTCAGATTTACAGTTCTCTTCTTCAATTGTTAGTCACATGATAAGTTCTTTCAATTTCATTTCTTTGCACTTGTGCCTAAGGTAATTTTTGAAATCCTTCTGCTAGCAATGGTGGCAGAAGTTTCTCAATAATAGTAGCAACTTGAAATGATTCACTCAGAATCATTCATTCGATAATGATATCATGTAAGATCAACTAAATTTCTTGGACTTGAGCAACCACTATTTTAGAATCTAACATTTTAAAATCCAAAAAATGTCTGATAACAAATTTCTTCACACCAATATCTTCTATTTTATACTTTAATTCAAGAGATTCCTACATTTCTTTGGCCGTCTTCTTTACACAATACACATTGTCTAAAAAATTGTCAAGTCCATTTAGTATGTAATTCTAACACAGGAAGTTGCCTTGCTTATAGGCATCTACTGTAGTGACAAGTTGACGATTAGTGTCCTCCCCCTCTTTCTGTTTCAGGGCCTTCTCACAAATGTACCGGGCCAAATACAAAGTTGTAAGATAAAACAATATTTTTTTGCTTCCATCTATTAACCTCTGTTCCATTGAATTTTTTGGTTTTTCTCCATGGTTTGTTGGCACCACAGGAGGTCACTAGCGGTGGTACAGGACTGTTGAAGTCACGGTTGGAGTAGTCTAAGCACTATCTATTGACATGTTTCTGAAATTCACAATTCAGAAACGCAAATAAATACACACAATTAATGGTAAAATATTAACAATCTTATGCTTTAGGCAACTATTTATTAAACTAGCAAACTGTATGTATTTAAAAAAATAAAATAATGCCTTATAGACCAAAGTCTAAAAATAATCTCATAATGTGAATTATTTTTTGGAAAACATAAAATTATTTTGAAATAGAATATCATTTTCAAAAATCACAAATAAGAAAAGAAATTCTTATCATAAACTGTAAATCAAATTAAATAAAATAAACAGAAGTTACAGAATGTAAAAAAATGCAGAAATATAGAAAAACCGAGGCGTGTGTTGGACACACTTTTCTTAAGATCGTTACATCCTTACTATAGTGCTCGAGAATAATGACACCAACCTCCCAGGATGCAACGACTACACTCGAACAGTGTAACACTACGAGATTGGGACTGGCGAACATAATACGTTGAACTCTCACTCAAAAACAGAGTAGGAAATGTGTAGAAGAATACAAGAAAAAAATGCAAAAATGAATGAAGGAATTGTTAAATAGGGTCTGAATTTATAGGCTCTATGGTGATTGTGCAAATCGGAAAACTGTCGAAGTGAAGAGAGGTGACTAGAGAATAGAAGAGAATGAACTGGTTCGGATTTAAATTCGAATATTCAAATTCAGAAATTTTCCCGCAAAAAATTTACATCAAAACAATTCAGAATTTTGAATTTTTCCACAAAAGTTTTGAAAAACAATTCAAATAAATTTTGTCAAAAAAATTACAGTTAGGACTTGACCCACAACATGAACACGCACCGGCGCCTGCGCTCAGGCCGGTTGGCGGCAGCGCGCCCGTGTTTGGTGGATTTGGGTCAAAACCACTTTGTTTATAACTTTCATTTTTACCAAAATTAGAATGCCCTTTGGGGCCCATCCCAATTATGTCAACTTATATAAACTCTTTCTTTTTGTTTCAATGTAGATAAGCCATTTAATGAGCAAACCCACTTTGCCTCTTCAACTTCCATTTTCATGAATTCAAAAATGACGTCAACTTCCCATTTACTCGAAAATGTTTTTGATGAACTATCTTCGAGGCATGATTCAACACGTGATAAGGAACACGTCACCACTTGGACCCATCTCAAATGGTACACGGGTCTCGCTTCAATTTGGGCTCAAAGTTGTCCAAAAATAAGCCTAGAAAACTCAAATTTCTAACATATAATTTAGATAACTTATTTTTTTATTATAATAAAGTTAAAATATTAAAATATTATAATCAAAATTAATTTTTACTCTATCTTATATAATTCTCATTAAGTATTATTTGTAATATATTATATTATCAAAATTTTTATTAATATTTTTAATTTTTCAACTTATAAAATTAACTCATCTCCCACCCTGCTTTCGTCACTCCCTGATTTGCCCTTCTTCCGATAGGATACGGGGCGGGACAGATTACTATAAGCCCACCCCAAACCTGATCTATTACCATCTCTAACTACTCCCCTCTCATTCCGCCTTCATGTTTTCTCTGTCATCTCTTCTCACATAAACGACCAAGATTTTAACAAAACAAATTAAAAATCAAAGCTTACTTGAAACTTGCTATTACCATCCCTAACTACCTTTTCCCTTATTCTTCCCTCATGTTTTCTTTCTTTCATTTTCTTTCACGAACGACGAAGATTTCAAGAAAACAAATTAAAAATCAAAGCTTACTTGAGACTTGCACCGGAGAGGAAGAAACACCAGAGATGGCGAGAGGGTTAGTCGGTGTTCGAGAAGAGAGAGATAAAATGGTAAAGCGAGAGAAGAGGAGATGTGAGGTGATTGGATCGTCGATGAGGTAGTGGTCGGATTGTCAGTGGTCGAGCTATCGGTGGTGTGGTGGTTGGATTGTTGGTGATGGTGGTGTGGTGATCGTCAATGGTGTGAAGAAAAGACAATTGTTTGAAAAGAGAGAGAAAGTTTGGTTTTGTAAAAAATGAGAGAGAGAAAAACAAGGATTTTGTTGTGCATGAAACACACGCACAACATGTAACAACTAGAATTTCAGTTATGTCTTGCCATGTCATTTGGGATGGTTTTGGAGAGAAATTGTGTGGATATAAATATTGGCTACATATTTTGTATAGGCCAATCACAGTTCAACACGTGGCAGGATGAGGGCAATACGGGAAGACAATTCAAATCCTCAATCGTAATCACACACGTGGTAGTTAGTATTGGTTATTGTAGATCTGCATAGTACTGGATCAGCAAAGAGATGCAAAATGATATGGCTTTAACGGTTACTCATATATTTAAATTCAAAATCAGAAAGGAAGCCTAACTGCAGACATGACATAGTGGAGCTAACTGTGAGGAAACATGATTAGCGATCATGGAGGGATGATTCGACGGTTAGAAACGTATTTCGACGATTGTCATTGAGAAATATAAATAGCAGAGAAGGCCCCAGAAAGAAGCCCCAAACTCAAATCCAAAAAACCAGTTTTATTCTACTTTATTTTCCTTCTAGTTTTACATTTCTTGTTCTTTACATTTTTGTATTTCAAATTCTTACACTGCACTTCGTTCATAGGAATAGTTTCAAGTAGTTTGTTGCTGTAAACCTCTACGAGGTTGAATTGAATCATTGTAAGTCTTTCATTTTTACTTAATGAAATGTTACAATTGTTTTTCATTTAATTGTTGTTTGCTTAATTCTCCTAAACAAAGCCACCGATAAAAGTCCTTTTCATTGAGGCTGAAAGAACTAAAACACAATCGTCTGATAATTGGTTGGCAATTTATTTTCTGTAAGGACTGATTGATCCTTGCTGGCACGCTTAAAATTACAATAATAACCTTCGAAAGCCAAAAAGCCAACATATATTTTTGGCATGCCCAGTGGGACCAATTGAAATGGCTAGACGTAGGAGACAAGAAGAAAATGAACGCTTGGAAGAAGGCGTACAAGGAAAGGTAGAAATACCTAATCTAGACAATAATGTGATAACACATCCTGTGGAAGTACCTGTTTTATCAGAACCTATGGTTGAATAGACCAGCACTTCGGAGCAAGTACCATATGTTCAAAGTATTGGACAAGGCCAAGGAATTGGACCATCCACTATTCTATCTACTCAACTAATGAATCCATGGGGAGGCCTAGTAGATGTCATAGGACAACAGTTAATGAACACAATGGAAAGATGGGCAACATCTTTTTTGGATCGAATGAATACTCATCAACCAACTAACGCAAGGCAGATAGAGGAAATTTCAAATGTCCCTCAGCAAAGATTGGCTAGAGATAAACAGCCTATGCAGAGTAATAGACATACTAATGGTCAAACTAGTAACCAAAACTATGAAAGACCATCACCTTAGTCTTGGTATGAGCCTCTTTCGAGGCCTGTGACAAATCAAAATGCCTCATTACTTAATAATGAAACCATGCAAATTGGTGGATCTGGGCCAACACAAGAAAATGACATAAGGATGCTTCCAAATCCCATGTTCGAAGCCATAACTGGCACAAGGGGGTTCACTAATCCTTTGTTCGAATTTGTACCCAGGAGGTTGGAAGGGTTTCTTGCGACTGGAAGAGACACAACACCTGTTCCAGCACCTTTCGTAGGTTCTTTCGTAGGACAGGCTCAGAGGGGTCACCCATACCCTCAACAGCAGCCAGGACCACAGGGACAACCAGTCCCAAATATACCACCCTATGGACCAAGAGGACCTTAGGCACAAGGTTGTCCACCAAATCCTGTGTTTGTTCCTCCAGTAGTGGTTCAACAAACACAAAATATGGTTCATAGGGACCAAATTATTGATATTGTTAAAGAGATATGTGGACTGATGGCTCGGAAGTTCAAACTCCTATGTATAGGAAACCATATCCAAAATAGGTAGATAGGGTACATGAATACCCAAGAGGGTATAGGATACTAGGCTTTGCTCTTTTTTATGGAAATGAAAACCAATCAACGGTAGATCATATTGCTAGATTCGCTGCTCAATGTGGTGAATTTACCAATAATGATTACATGAAGTTAAGACTGTTCCCAAATTTTCTAGCTGGGGCAGCCTTTGTATGGTATATTAGCCTTACACCTGACTCTATCCAAACTTGGCAACAAATGGAGGAGGCATTTCATGCCCAATTCTTCCAAACGAAGCCAGAAGTTTTTATAGCAGACTTGGCAAGGTTGAGTCAAAGGCCTGACGAGAAGGCTGCTCAATTTATTGCCAAATTCAAAAGAGCACGAAACAAATGTAGGATCATTCTACCAGAGCCTAAATTCGTGAGATTGGCTCAAAATGGTCTAGAGTTTAGACTTCGAAAGAAGTTTGACTCAATTGAGTTTAGAGACTTAGTGGAACTAACCTATAAGGTATCTAGGTATGAAGCATTACTAGAGGAAGAACAAGATCGAAGTAATGCATCATACAAGACGTATTATAGAGATCCTAATTATGAGATTGATGCAGCAGAGATTGTAGGGAAAGAACTTGTAATC
Organism: Camellia lanceoleosa; assembly: GCA_025200525.1. NCBI lineage: Eukaryota > Viridiplantae > Streptophyta > Magnoliopsida > Ericales > Theaceae > Camellia > Camellia lanceoleosa. Next base: position 63,367,674 of record CM045761.1, read on the forward strand.
TGTGAGGCATTAATTCATAAAGACACAACAATAGACCAACAGTTTAAAAAGAAATACCTTCATAGGAAATACTTTTTCAATTTAACAAAGGCAGATGACATTTTCAATCATTTTCTTGTGACAAACTTCTTAAAGTTACCAAAATGAGTCAAAATTCCGTCTCTAGAGGAACTTAAAGGAAAAGTGTATTGTAAATGGCATAATTCTTGGTCTCACTCAACTAAAAATTGTATTATTTTTTGGGACAGGATCCAAGAACAGATTCAGAATGGGAGTTTAAAATTCTCAACTAAAACAGAAAGGCTATGGGGATTGATACTAATCTATTCCCAGAAATTGGAGAAGTTGCAGCCAATGTTATTGTACTAGACTTCCAGAACTTATCCTTGAAGGAATTGGAAGAGATCAATGTGCAAATGCATGTTGCCAGCTAGACTACTGTCAAGAGAGATGCTAGAAGTTCACCAGCTGTTAGACAGGGCTTTGCAGACCAAAGGGAAAACTCTGATGAGGAGGCACTGGATGATGATTCTTTGGAGGCAGCTGTCATGCAAAGAATGTGTCCCAGGTGCAGATTGAACTACAAGTGGTTGAAAGGGCTTCCGATTGATGGGAAACAATATTACAAGAATGTGCAAAGGTGTCCTAAACCAACCAGTGCCTATAACAAAAGGCCATATTCAGCTGGTCTTAGGTAGCAACCATTCATGGCTGGGTCAGCAGCCATTAGAGTGCACTCCAAGGGCAAGCGACCTCTACATGAGTTCAGACCACCCAACTATTAGAGAATGGATGGCAATCATCTTGAAAGGAGACCTGAAGTGGGCTCAAGTTATGGGATTAAAGCCAAAGATTAGCCCCCTAGACCAACCTCACATAAGATGGAAAGTGGCCACTTTCATGGAAGGCCTGAATTAGGCCCAAAACAGGGAGTCAGGGCCAAGTAGTGGCCTTCACAGGCAGCTTCAAAACTAGCTCCAAAGAAAGAAAGAAGTAGTTCGACAACTGAGTTAGTGGGTTCATGGGTACCTGGAGTTCCAAATTGGTTTGTTATGCAGAACAAACCTAAGGAAATACCTACCCAAAGAAATGTTATTGGAGACCAGGGTAGATGGTCAAACCTCCCTTGGTTGCTCCACATAATTGGGTGTTACTAAAGCATCCAAAAACAAAGGAGCCGAACACGATCCCAATGATTTCTAGATCCCAAAGGAGGAAGATTCAGCAAAGGTATACTCAGTACCAGAAGGATCTGAAAGAAAGTGGAGAAAGCTCTTCATTGGTCCAGTCAAAAGGCCAGACAGAGGGAAGAAAAAGTCCAAAGTTAGATCATAGTCCAAAATCGACTCTTCAAGACAAAAGGAGTTGCAGCAGAGAGCAATTGGCCAAAATTCACTCCGAACTAAAAGTCAAAGAAAGATCCAGTTTAGTAGGACTGGAAAGGGCTTTGATGGAAAGCGATAGTAAGACAGAGGGAGAAGTTGGCCTAAGCTAAAGGAAGGAGATGGTTGAGGAGGAAATGTTTGAAGCCTTTATGGCTGAACAAACATTTTTGGTCAAAAAACCAACAGAAACAGACCATTCGAAGAAAGTCAGTAGTATTGAAGTGCCAGAATGCAGCATGGAAGATGTTTCTGAAATAATTGAACAAGTTGGCCAGGAAAATAAGCATGTACAGCTAGTCGTCCAATTTGGCTCATTTCCTTCAATATCAGTGAATATAGTGCATATGCTACTGCAGGAATTCCAAGCTGAAGATGAAAACCAAGAAGGTCAGGAGATTGATCCAATTCCAATTTCTAGTGAAGGCTCACAAGTGAGTATGGTGCAAAACGAATCCGAGAGTGGCCACACTAATGAAAACTGGAGATGAGAGTAAGGAAGAGGTGAGTATTAACCTCTCATACCCTTTTGAGTATCCCACAACGTCTATGACATAGCATATCAAACCTTTGTATATCAAGGCCTTTTTCGATGGGATACAGATGAACCGGGTATTGGTGGATAATGGGGTAGTAGTAAACCTACTTCCGAAATCTTTTTTGAAGAAACTAGGAAAGAGGAACCCCAGGTTGATCCCAACCAGCACAACTATTGCTGGCTTTGCTGGAGACAAATAGATGGCTTAGGGCATTTTGCCAATCAACCTGAGTGTGGAAACTAGGGACTGCATGACAACATTCTTTGTTATCGACAGCAATGTTAAGTATAATGCTCTACTTGGTAGGGATTGGATTCGCATCAACAAATATATGCCTTCCTCTCTACATCAGAAGATAATGATGGCTTTGGGCAATGGAGAGATAGAGGAGATCGATGTAGACCTTCAACCCTTCATAGCTTGTGTAGATTTTGTAGAGGCCAAATTGTATACTGAAAGAGTGACACCACTTAGTATACTGAGAAAACTTGATGGATCAGCTGAAGTGACGGCTGATGAGGAATTAGCACACCTGAAGCACTTAGTCCAGGAAAATGCTGATAAAGAGTTTGTCGCCAAGGATGGCAATGATGCCTGGTTGTAGGCAAAAAGATAGAACCCAGGAGGCCAGATCTTTGGCTTTAATTAAGTTCTCAGTATTGGACGTAAAATCAATAGTCCAAAAGATGCAAGAGCAAGAGAAAGAAGCCATGGTAATTGGCTGTAAGCAGGAGCAGCAACAGGTCAGGGTTTTGGCCTTGGACAAATACTGTGCATTGGACATTGAAACAAAAGTCCAGGAGATACAGGAAGAAGAAGCCTTACGGACAGACTTTGTCTATGAGGAGGAGGGTAAAGATGTTGAATCAAAGAAATTGGGAGCAGGACAAAGCAAGGAGATTGCTTCGAAGACAGAAGAAATAAAAAAAAAAAAAAAAAAAGTATCAGTGAGTTCTCAGATACTAGACCCTTTGGAAGAAGTGAACTTAGGGGAAGGTTCTATACAGCAGCTCACCTATATAAGTGTTTGGTTACATGCTCTTAATAAGGACCAGTTGTTGGTGATTTTAAAGAGATATAAAGATTGTTTTGCATGGTCTTATGATAAACTACCAGGATTGGATAGGTCATTAGTAGAACATAGGCTCCTTATGAGGCCTAATTTCAAGCCATACAAGCAAAAATCAAGAAGGATGAGTCCTGAAATGATTCAGAAGGTCAAGGAGGAAATTCTTAGGCTCCTCAAGGCAGACTTTATTAGGACAGCTAGGTATATTGAATGGCTATCCAATATTGTGTCTGTAGTTAAGAAGAATGGCAAAATGAGGGTATGTATCGATTTTAGAAACCTGAATCTAGCAACTCTAAAAGATGAATATCCTATGCCCATAGTAGATTTATTGGTGGACAATTCAGCGGGCATAAAATTTTATCAATGATGGATGGGCACTCTAGTTATAACCAAGTCTGCATTGTAGAAGAAGATATCCATAAGACAGCATTCAGATGTCCTGGGAACATTGGCACCTTCAAATGGGTTAAAATGCTATTTGGTCTGAAGAATGCTGGGGCTACATATCAAAGGGCTATGAACACTATCTTTCATGATCTCATTGGAGGATATTTAGAGTGTTACATTGATGATATTGTAGTAAAATCCCAATCCATTAAGGAACATTTGTTTCACTTGGAAGCAGCTTTTAAAAGAATGAGAAAGTTCAAGTTGAAACTTAACCCTCTCAAATGTGCTTTTGGTGTATCAGTTGGAAACTTCTTGGGTTACGTAGTACACAAGAAGGGAATACAGATTGATCGGAACAAAGCCAAACCTATCATTGAAGCCAAACCTCTATCAAGTAAGAAAGAAGTACAAAAATTCCTTGGACATGTTAATTTTCTTCGAAGATTTATTTCTAATACTACAGGGAAAACTAAAGTATTTTATTCCTTATTAAGGTTGAAAGATGAAGAAGAATTTGTGTGGACAGCAGAGCATCAAACTACTTTCGAAGGAATCAAAGCCTACTTGGCCAACCCTCTAGTGCTAATGCCACCAAAGGGTGATAAGCCCTTAAAGTTGTATATAGCTGCGGCAAAAGATTCACTGAGAGTTTTCTTAGCCCAGGACAATGAAGAAGGCAAAGAGCAAGCAGTTTATTACCTTAGTAGGTTTTTAAATTCTTGTGAATGTAAATATTTAGCTGTAGAAAAGTTGTGCCTTGCATTGTATTTTGCTGCAATGAAATTAAGATATTATTTTTTGCCTACAACTGTCTTGGTAATTACAACCACATATTTAGTTAAATATATGTTATCTAGACCTATATTGAGAGGAAGAATTGACAAATGGATACTAGCTTTATCAAAATTTCATCTAGAATATGTCCCCCAAAAGGCAGTAAAAGGACAAGTTTGAGCTAATTTCTTGGCAGACCATCCATGTCAAACAGAAAGCCAAGAGATAATGTAACTTGGTATGGTTAATATTGAACCATAGCAAATGTGGTTCGATGGATCAAAAGCTAATGGTCTAACTGGAATTGGTGTGGTGATTAAGTCACCACAAGTGGTAAAAACCACACATGATTTCAGAGTGGATGAAATTACTTATTCCAATAATCAAGTTGAATATGAAGCTTTAATAATGAGACTAGAAATACTTATTGGATTTCAAGCTCATACAGTTGATATATTTGGAGATTCTTAATTGGTAGTTAACCAGGTAAAAGGAATTTTCAAGTGTCAAAGTGTAAGCATGTTGCCATACCATGTTGTTGCATTACATTTGATTTCTCAATTTCAGATAGGAAATATAACTCATGTCTCAAGATTCTTGAATAATAAAGCTAATGATGTGGCTTAGAAAGTTTCGAATTTTAAAAGAATGGATAACACTCAAATGAACATAAGTCAAACAACATATCAAAAGGTAATACCACCTTTAAATAAAAGGAATGTGGTCTTAGAAGTCAATTATAATGACTTACAAGAACAAGATTGAAGGCATCCAATAATGCAGTATCTAGCTGGCCCATCTTCGAAAGCCAGCAGAAAAATCAAATTGCAATCTATGTAATACATAATGTACGGTAATGCTCTTTACAAAAGGGGGGCGGACGGGTTATTATTGGAGTGTTTAGGTCCAAAGGAAGCATTGCCAGCCATGACTGAGGTTCATGAAGGCATCTATGGTGTTCCTCAGCCTAGTGTGAATATGAGATGGTTGCTTCGAAGACATTCCTGCTATTGGCCAACTATCCTTAAAGATTGTATAGAATATGTAGAGGTTGCCAGGCATGCCAAAAGTATGGCGCAATAAGGCATGTACCCATAACTGATCTGTATGTGGTTGTGAAGCCTTGGCCATTTAGAGGATAGGCTATGGATATGATAGGGAAAATGCACCCACCCTCTTCGAAGCATCATTGTTTCATCTTAGTGGCCACATATTACTTCACTAAGTAGGTCAAAGCTAAACCGTATAAGGCTGTAGACCAGACCGAAGTTATTGGATTCATTAAAGATCTGTTCCACAGATTTGACATCCCACAAACTATAACTGTTGATAATGGGACTGTATTTGATGGAAAGATGGTAAAGTCTTTTGTGGCAGAGTTTGGAATTAGCTTTGTTAATTCTACCCCCTATTATGCACAAGCCAATGGTCAGGCAGAATCATCTAATAAATCTTTGAAGAAAGGAATACAGAAAGTTGTAGCGGACAATCCCAGGGATTGACATAACTTACTGTTGGATGTTTTATGGGCTTACAGGACTTCTCCAAGATCAAGTATAGGAGTTACTCCTTATACCTTAATATATGGGCATGATGCAATGTTACCTGTAGAAATTAACATCAAGTCCTTAAGGGTAAGAGGCCAGGACCAGTTAGTTCCTGAACAGTACCATCAGAGTATGTGCTTGGAATTAGAGAACGTAGATGAAGCTAGAATTTTGGTATTAAATAGCATTCTTTTCCAAAAGAAGAAAGCAGCCAAAAACTATAATAAAAAGGTCAAACATATTAGCTTTAATGAAGGTGATTTGGTATGGAAGACAATACTTCCAATAGGGATTAAAAGCTACAAGTTTGGCAACTGGTCACCTAACTGGAAATGACCATATCAAATTCACAAAGTCTTGCCTTCGGGAGCATATCATTTGAAAATTTTGAATGGACATGTACACCCCAAGAAGATTAATGATAGATATTTGAAGCCTTATTATCCAACTGTGTGGGAAACACAAGGAATGTAATAAGTGCTAAGTGAAAAGAACATGATAACACTCAAATAATAAATAAGGATTTTATTTCATAATGAGTTGAATATATGTAGCCATAAATTGGCCCAAAAGTTAGTACAATGTTTCAGCTGTTCTTTTACAATGGACTCTCTACTCTTAAGAGATGGGAACAACTGAATGGCTGTAGCCATCTCTTATTTTCGATCAGCCAATCCTTGGTTAGTGATCTGCAGCTTGGTGGTAGTTTGATCTAAAGCCTGATTGACTGCTGATAACTCTTCTTCAAGCTGAGCTTTCTTCTATAATAGTTGAGCTCGAAATTGGGAGACAAAGGAATGTTGCTCTTTCAATTCTGACACTTCAGCATGTATTTGGGAAACAAAACTCTGGTCTCTCAACAATTTCTCTTCTACAGCCTTGGCAGCATGGCAGATGTTAATGTAAAAGTCAATGGTAGCTGCCGCCTAAGAAAAATGACTTGAAATAGTCATGTTGGATTGCTCAACAACCTTGCAGCATTGAAGGAAGCCATTCTTGATTATAGGCCTTTGTAAGGCTTCGAAGGGGATCCTTGAGAAAAATTTCAGCAACTCCAAACAGCTATCCAAGTCTAATGTAGGCAGGGAAGTCTTACTAGTGGAGGAAGAGCTCTCAAAAATTTCTAAAAGAGAATCAGCTAGGACTAATGGCTTAATTTCATTGTTAGCTGTTGAAGTGGTGGAAGGCAGCTACTAGTGTCTTCTCTACGGGAATCAGCTATCACTGGAGATGAAGTAATAGCTGAAGTAATAGCTGGAATTTCCTCAAAAGAGGAAGGAACAACAAGGCTTAAAGGGAGAGCAAATTGAGTAGAGTTGAAAGATAGATAAGGAAAGTATGAAGTTATGCCAAAAGATAGGGATACAGGAATACTTAGCCTCAAGAAAGGTATAAAAAATGTAGGACCCGGTAGTGAGAGTATTATTTGAATTGGTTCCACATTTTGAGGTCTTTCAACTTCAGATGAAACTGAAGTAGTCCTTATTAAAGGAGAAGGTAGAGTAGTTGTTGCTGCAAAAGAAGAAATACAAAGTAATGTTAAGTCTTAATATCAAGAATTTGAGAAAGGAAAAGTGGAGACACAAAAGGAAATTACTAGTTTTAGAGGTGGTGGCAATGATGGGAGAACTACGAAGGGAATAATGCTCAGCAGTGTATTGCCTTCTCGCAGTTTCCCTTCGGATTGTATCAGCAGCAGCAGCTTCATCCCTTAGTAGTTGCTGCTGCTGTTTTTTTTTCCAGCTCTTTGGAAAACAATTATTTCTTTAAAGTGTTCATTCTCCACTGTTTTGGCAGTTACCTTATGAGTAGGGTCTTCGACCAAGTCAAAAGGAGAGACAATTATCTTCTTTCTCTTTTTTCTTTACAGTGGTATTTCCTGCTCTTTCTTTGTCTCTTTCTCTTCAATCTGAGACTCAAACTCCTCAGGAGTGAGTATTAGTTTTCTTTTTTTTCTCTGCTGGTGTTTGTCTTTGAGAATAGCCAAAGCTTCAGCTCTCTTGGGAGATTCTTCTTGTGGAGACCCTATACGAAGTAGTATGAATATGAAGAAAACAAACATAAAATTCTGAAAGAAAGGAAACCTAAAAATGCATACCCTTTTTCGAAGTAGCTCTGGTAACTCTAAAAGGAGGGAGTGAGACTGCAGGAATAGTCATGGTAGCTGTGGAAAGAGAGGGATAGTCCCGATTTCTTTTGGTTTAGCTTTAGAAGGCACACCTAACCCTATTAGTAAATCATGAGAATGTATTGCTAGATGCACTTCCATATTGGTTGTCCACTAATTTTGAAAACTTTTTAAAACTGAGCCAGAGGGGAGGAAGGGGGTAAATTTAAACTCACTCAAATCTTTCAATAGTTTAAATGTTGCCTCCTCTAGTTTAGATTTGGGTACTCTCAGGTCTCTGGCTGCAAAATGGATATTCGAGAGACTGCAGAGTGGAATGAGAATTCCTTGGGTAAGCCCAAATTGCTTAGCAAATTGGGAGGGGCAGTATACATCAGATATGCACTTATAAGCTCGAGGGTTTAAAGTACCAATAAAAAGTTCCCTTGGCAACAAAATAGAGGCCCACATATCTTTGTGTGATGGGATGGAACACTGTCTATCAACCAAGAATGTCCTTAGCTAAGTTGGTCTTTTATTGGCATCGAAGGGATAAAAGAAGATGGCAGCTGGAGAGATAGGAAGCTGGTGAAAAAAAAGTAAGATAGTAGGCGAAAGAAACAGGATAAAGGGCAATTCTAGCATACTTTTCTCTGTAAGTGCTAGGGTCTTGAACTAAGAACTTCAAGCACTTGGGATGTAAATCAGTGAAATATGCAAAGAGCTAGAGTTGAAGCACCCAAAGGGGACCTCATTGGTTGATATCAAGAGGTTTCTCACAGAATTGGGAGCAAGCTCTATAGACATGGCCTAAAAGATAAGGGGCCAAGGGTATTCGCTTCTTCAAAACAAGGGCCTTTGCAAGTGGGGCAAAGTTAGGCATGATTCGTTGAGATGATGTACAAAAGAGAAATTTACACAACCAATATAAAATAAAAGAGAAGAGTTCTCGATCACTCACAGGGCCCTCTTTTTTATTCTCAGCCTTTACGAAGTCACTGAAGGAAGAATTCAAAGGTGGAAAAGAAAATTTAACCGAAAGGTCTAGATAACTAGGTGTAAAGGGAGTACTGAGTGGTGAAAGTCCTAAGAGATGGCAAATATCAAGAACGGTGTGAGCCATCATACCATACCGAAACTGGAAAAAGTTAAAGGCCATATTCCAAAAACAAAGAGCGACAGGAATTAAAAAAGGGTTTTCAGGAATAATAAACCTGGAAAAACAAAAGGCATCAAGAATACAAAGCTCTTGTAGGTCCTATTCTCTTGCAGACACAACCTTGTTATACCACTCCTCCCACACAACCCTCAATGTTGGCCAACAACGATGAGGTTGGTTCATCCTCCAATTTCCCCAGTCAAGCCCCCCTTCATAGAGAAGAAAGTGGTTTTCCAAACAAGGGTACAAAGCGGGAAGTTGGGCGGGAACCTCTCGAAAGATAGGACCTAGGACATATTCTTGTTTTTCACTGTGGTGAGGAATAAAGAGGTGTCCGTCTATGGCACTTGACCCACCAGCTTTAAATTTAGCAATTTCTTCCTCAATATATCTTTTCAAAGCCATTGTTGGACTTATACGTTCGTCAGTTGGTACTTTCAAGGAAGAAGACTTCATTGGTAACAAGCAGCAAGAAAGGGAGAGTCAGTAAAGATGAAGGGTTTGTGTGTTAGGCAAATGAGTGAATTCAAAGTACGAAGTAAAAAGGTTTTTAAAACCTTTGTGTCTGAAAAATATACCCAATCGTTTTAAGTGGGTTGAATTCATAAAGAAGTGTTAAAAGTACGGATACAAAGGTTCCCCTCAATGGTGATAATTTGGGAGGGAAATGTATCTCAAATACTGATGTTGGCTTCGAAATCAAAATTTTGGCTTCGAAGCCAAGTTTTGGCGCCAAAATCAAGTGACAAACAGCTTCGAAAACAGGAAGTCAACTTCAAAGCACATTCCCCACCTAAGGGTACAGGAACGCCCAAGTATTTGTTTACTTCAAAAGGATTAAGGACCTGCCTTTTTAGGTTTTTTGATAAAAGTAAAATCCTTCAAAGCAGAATTTGAAATACCTTACGGTTAGAAGTTATTTGTTCTAAGTTTAAAACCAATAGTTGGTTTGGTAATATACAAAAGAAATCACTTTTCTTAGAATAAAACAGTGCAGTCCTTAAAAGAGATTTCCATATTTTGGAAAATATAGACTGTTTGTTCAAAGCAAAATTAGTTGATTTGAAATTATTCGATTGTAGTAACCATATGTTTGGGAATTGGATATGATCAAATCAAGTTTCGAAGGGCAAAAGTGGTGAATTCGAAGCTCTGATTCTAGAAGGGAAACCGGCAAAAGTTGTCAATTGCACTCCATAAGTTGGAAAAGTTCAAATTGGGTTTCCAGTATTTCATTGGGTATGATCAAATCAAGATTCGAATGATGAAATTGTTGAATTCGAAGCTCTAAGTTTGTTTGTCTTTGACAAATGGGGTAAAATCAGACCATGCCACATAAAGAGAAAACATCTTAGTTTTATTAAAACAACGGCAATTACATCAAAAGCCTTCCTTGACTACATATTCAAGTTCATAAAAATAAAGAATAGAATAAATGACAAGGTCATGGAACTTGTTCCAACTATGGTCAATGAACTTCTGTTCCTTCTTTATTCTATCTTTTATCTTCTCCAGGCTAGGCTGCTGAAATTGATATGTTTTTACTTGATAAAAAAGTTTTTCGGCCTTTATTTCAAACTCTGTTTCTTTTAACCCTTGTTCTATCTCATCCATGTCCAAGCCATCCTAGTATGCAGAGTCTTTATTCTTGAATCATCATATTCATCGATGAGGTTCTTTGCTTCATACCGGGTATGAAATCGACGGGCTGAGATTTGATCCAAAGATCGAGTAGTGGCCGCAGAAATGTGATGCCAATGAAGAAGCAGTGGGAGTTGGTCTAAAAACATCTGGAGCTCTACTTGGGCGATAGGGTTGAGGACATGATCTTGGGTCATAACATCATAAGCCCATCGAAAGTTCTTAGAAGGAACATTGTCCTCAAGAACATTGAAGGGCAAGTGAGAAAAGGCCGCAAGCAGAAGTTAGGCTTGTTGTCGCTGATATTTAGTAGGGAGAGATGGGAGGTTATAGGAGGGGAGAAACTGGTCCTCAAAGAGAGTAAGTCTCTGTTCCTTCATCCAGTGAGGATTTTGTGGGAGAGGAGGTGCAGGAGCTTCCATCTCGAAAGAATGAGGAAATTGGGGGTTGTTAACGATATCAAGCTAGTCAGAAGAGCAAAGTTTTGCCTTCTGGGCTAAAAATGACGAGCTATATCCTTGAGCCTCTTCTGGACGACGAGTGGCTTGTACTATCTTCATAGGCATGGAAGATGTGTACTATGCTACGAGTAAGTTGTCTTCCAAACGGCGTCGACGGTCGATGGGTACATATGGGTAAACTACCGAACTCCGAGCAAAGGGAGGAAAAGTTAGAGGATCAACAAATTCGACAAAATGATGATTGATTCGCTCTCTTAACTTAGACTCCTCAAGTTCTGGCCAACTTCTCCAACCAGAAGCCCTAGAAGAAGAAATTGTAGCCTCATCCCATGCAGAAGGTTTTGGGTCAGAAGAAGAGCTTCCAATATCCATGTTTGCAAAATTTTTGGTTAAAGAATTGTGGACAAAGGGTTCGTAATCCAAAGGTTGATAGTTTGCAAAAGCCTCCATGACTTAAATATAGGAGGGTAGGTAAAGGTGGCTAATCAATGCATGAAGATTCTTTCGAAGATGAACATCATTATCAAACAACTCTTCATATGCTTGATCGAGGTAAGAAAAAGTCTGCTTGGCCATGAGAGCTGAACTAGTCTTTTCGAATACTGAGATAGTGGAAAAGTTCAAAGGATATAAGAGAATTTAATGCAAATGTTCATTGATGAATGACGGTTGCATTTATGAAAATGCAAAACCATGCATGTTCTAAGATGTGGATAAAATACCTTGATTCACTAATATCACCAAGTATTGGGTATATTAGTGCAGGAGGTAATGTTGGTTACATATTTTGTATAGGCCAATCACAGTTCAACATGTGGTAGGATGAGGGCAATGTAACGCCCCACTTTCGGGTCGTTAAATACACTAAAATAGTCTTAAAAAAAATACAAGTTTTGCTCTCAAAAATAATAATTACAAAATCGTCTCCAAATGGTACAATATCCTCCAAATATTCTAATTACCTCCAAAATAAACAATATTACGACTATCTCCAAATTTAATAATTACAGTGGCGAGTCCCAAATCTCTGTATTAATAAATTTTTTTAATCTCAATTTTGAGCTCCGCTAAAATCTGCTATGCACCTGAAAAATAAATTAATTCGAGAAGTATACAATACGACAGGAATACAAGGCTCGGATACAGAATAATTTATCAGGAATCCAACAATTTATGACATCCAATCAACGATACGATAATAAAGTAATTTACCAAATTGCACAATAAATCAACCATAATTTATCTAGGACCAAATACCCGGTTCTACTTAGTACATGACCAGTGAATAAATTCATTTATTCGCCCACCTCACCCATGCTCCACGCTTATCCGGGCATATTGGTATAAACAATTAATAAGATTCACTTGATCCATGTACGAAGTATTTCCATGTCATTCAGTCAGACAAATCACCATTTTAACATAGAAATATTTGTAAAGAATTTTATCAAATGATCAAAATATCAACAATTCGACAACAAATGATTTTATCACCATAATCAAGTAGATTACAAATTGAGGATAAGTTAAAATAAGAGAACTCTTTGCAAAGAGATTTAAATAGAGCATATTGTATACAACCCGAATTTACCTCAAAATAATTAATTCCATCACTAAAAATCTGAAATTGCTCCATGGATCTCCAAAAATAACTTTGATCAAACTTCTAAAACATAAAGTATGTATAATTTAATAAAATCTACAACTCTAAAAAAAATACTCATTTTTATTCTAAACACTCCCATATCTAAACTTAATATTTCTACTTTATATAATTTATGGGAAGGAAAGAGTCGAATGAAGATAATGAATGAAGAATGAGGAAATGTGAAGAGCTTCCTCACTCTACCCGTTTATATAGGAATCAAGGGGAGAAAAAAAAATATTAAAACAATTAAAAGTAGATGAATTGATGGAATGATAGAAGATTAAAAAAATCAAAAGAGATGAAAAGGTGAAAGGATTGAAGGGTTTGGGGGTACTGTGGGTTAACAGCCCATGTTGTTTTTTTTTTTTTTTTTTTTTTTTTTTTTTTTTTTTTTTGCTTCTCCACATGATAGGAAAAGGCTAGGGAAAAGTTTATGTATTATTATATCAGAATAAACAACAATATCATAGATATAAAAGAGATAAGATAAATAGAAATAAATAATTTAAAATTAGATTCTTATCTAAAACTCTCACCACTAAATTAAAATAATAAACCACCAATACCACTCACTAAATATTAATACCTCAAAATACAGGGTGTTACAGGCAATACGGGAAGACAATTCAAATCCTCAATCGTAATCACACACGTAGTAGTTAGTATTGGTTATTGTAAATCTGCATAGTACTAGATCAGCAAAGAGATGCAAAATGATATGGCTTTAATGGTTACTCGTATATTTAAATTCAAAATCATGAGGGAAGCCTAACTGAAGACATGACATAGTGGAGCTAATTATAAAGAAACATGATCAGCGATCATGGAGGGATGGTTCGACGGTTAGAAACGCATTTCGACGGTTGTCATTGAGAAATATAAATAGCAGAGAAGGCCCCAGAAAGAAGCCCTAGACTCATATCCAAAAAATCAATTTTATTCTATTTTATTTTCCTTCCAGTTTTACATTTCTTGTTCTTTACATTTTTATACTTCAAATTTCTATACTACACTTCGTTCATAGGAGTAATTTCAAGTAGTTTGTTGCTGTAAACCTCTACGAGGTTGAATTGAATTATTGTAAGTCTTTCATTTTTACTTAATGAAATGTTACAATTGTTCTTCGTTGTTTGTTTAATTCTCCTAAACAAAACCACCAGTAAAAGTCCTCTTTATTGAGGGTGAAAGAACTAAAACACAATCGTCTAATAATTGGTTGACAATTTATTTTCTGTAAGGACTGATTGATCTTTACTGACACGCTTAAAATTATAATAATAACCTTCAAAAGTCAAAAAGCCAACAATAACATAATTACATTTTTTTTAAATACATATATTTTAATAAAATAAAAAACAAGATAACATTGAAATCTTAAGAACAGCTCTTTTTTGCCCTTTCCCCCATAATTCCCATCGATGCAAGATATGACAATTTAAAGTCAAAAAATTAAAATTAGAAACTCAAACATATCTTTTCCCCCAATGACTCAATAATTAACTTTTAAAAACAATATATTATAAATAAAGATTATATTAAATATTTTGATATATTCACTCAAAACTCTTTAAAGAACAAAACAACTCCTCTCAAAATTTTTTAAGACATGGGGCAATAACTGTTATCTGCTCGATGGAGTCTATTTTGAATTTTACTCTAATAATTTGTTTATTTTTTAAGATATATTTAGTAGTATATATGTGTAGTTGATGGAACATCAATCAATCAGTGTATTTAGTTGAGTTTTTTGAATTAAGTTTTTTAAAAATTAAATTTTTTTTATTTTTCATATTTTTTTGTTTTTAATGAATATTCTTTAAATTTTAATCATTTTTTAAAATTTTATATATGTATTTTACTTAGATGTGTCTAAAAAGTAAAATATTTAATATTTTAAAAAATTAATAAATACACAAAAATACAAAAATATATTGAATTTTCGTTTTTACTTTTATTTTTGGTATTTAGTGAATTTTTAAAAGATTTTTTCACAAAAATTATACCTTAAGTATATTTATATTAGGTGTGTCTAAAAATTTAAAAAATTTGTTAAAATATTAAAAAAATTCAGTAAAAACAAAAAAAATATGAAAAATAACAAAGTAGAATTTTCTAAAAAATATTTTTAAAAGACTCAAATTAAGCAAAGTGAATAATTTTTTTATGAAAAAACTATCAATATTTGATTATTTAGGTTTTTATAAAGTATAATCTATTTAATATATTTTAAAAATTAAACAATTTAAATTATATATCAAATTCAAAATTAATCCCAATACAAATGGCATACGATAATCACTCCAATTCTATCTTAAAAAAATGCCTAATCATATAGGGTTAATATCTGAGGGTAGATCTTATAAAGAGTCGAGAGCTCAGAGGTAACCCTCAGGTGATTTTTACATAATAGGGCACTCAATTATGTAACAGTAAGTTATGAATTCGCACACATGCAGCGATTTGAACCCACACTCCTGATACTGGATATAATTCGCCTAGACCTAAAAAATTTATCCAATTAATTATATGTATCGTCGTCTGTGTAATTGACCCTGAAAAAAAGTAAAACATGAGACCTCCAAAAATCTTACCAGAGTGCTACACCCGCTTGAGTTCCCCAATTCTATCTCCCTCTAAAAAGTAGTATAAAAAGAAAAAAAAAGACAGAAACACGAAAGTCTTTTTACATAAAAGAGGAAATTGTGCTCACTGTGTGCTTGTTTTTATGGTCCCACAAAGCCCACACCATCATCGACATTCAAGAAGAAGAAGAAGAAGAAATGGTTGGCTAGTGGTGCAACTCAGGCGTTGGAATGAATTATTTTAGTAATTGTTTGATTTTTTATATAAAAAAAAAATAATAATAATATAATAATTTTTTAATCTTTTGATTAAAATTAAAAGTTATCAAATGAGATGTTAGAGTCTAGGGTGCGCTCTCTGTCTGTCTGTCTGTTTGTCTACAATAAATAATGAAAAATGTTAAAAATTTTGAATATTTTATCAAAGATTTTATTAAATGTTTCATATAAATATGGAACTTACATGATGTAAATCTCATGTAAGTTTCATTTTCATGTAAGATATTTAGAAAGATTTTGAAAAGATAATTAAAAATTAATTTTTTAATTATTTTTGATTTTTAAAAAAAATTATGTAAAAATGTGAAAATTAATATGATTTAAAATAAATTAAAAATTTTAAATTTTAAAATAACTTTTAACTTACTTTTTAAAAATAAGTTTTGATAAAACATTTAAAATTCCTAAAATTACTCATAAATAATTTTAAATGGTTACAAAGTTTCCTTCGACTCTTCCAAAATTTTTATTTGGTTCCACTCTCTTATAATATTAATTTTTAATTTTTCTCTCTGAGTGTATATATAAAAAATAATAAACAAATTTCTTATATACGCTCACTGGCTATGCCAACGCCGGTTAGCACAGCCCGGCAGTGCTTAACCGACGAGGCCGCGCGTGCTCTTGACGCCGCCGTCTCCGTCGCCCGCCGCCGCAGCCATGCTCAAACCACGTCCCTCCACGCTGTCTCCGCCCTACTCTCTCCTCCCTCCTCCACTCTCCGGGACGCATGCTCACGCGCTCCCAGTTCTGTCTACTCGCCACGCCTTCAATTCCGAGCCCTCGAGCTCTCCGTCGGCGTGTCTCTGGATCGTATTCCGACTTCCAAGGCCGACGACGATGATCCTCCGGTGGCGAACTCTCTCATGGCGGCGATCAAACGGTCACAAGCCAACCAGAGAAGACACCCCTACACGTTCCACCTGTACCAGCAGGTACAGAATCAAAGCCAATCGTCGGTTTCGTGTGTCAAGGTTGAGATGAAGCATTTCATATTATCGATTCTCGATGACCCGATTGTCAGCCGGGTTTTCGGAGAATCGGGTTTTCGGAGCTCCGACATCAAGCTCGCCATTCTTCGGCCTCCGCCCATTTCGCGATCACGTTGCCCTCCTCTGTTTCTCTGTAACTTGGCCGATTCTGATTCGGATTCGAATCTGAATCGCCGTGGCTTCAATTTCCCTTTTATGGGTTTTTCTGGGTTTGAAAATGGAGACGGAAATTGTAGAAGAATCGGAGAGGTTTTGGCGAACAAAAAGGGGAAAAAGAACCCATTATTGATCGGAGTTTGTGCGAATGATGCGCTTGGTAGTTTCACAGAGTGTGTACAAAGAGGGAAAATTGGTGTATTGCCAAGTGAAATTGATGGGTTGAGTCTAATTTGTGTTGAGAAGGAGATTTATGAGTTTCTTGCTAAAGGTGGGAGTGAGGAAATCATGGGTTTGAAGTTTAAAGAAGTGTGTGATTCAATGGAGCATTGTTCTCAGCCTGGTATTGTGATTAATATTGGAGAATTGAAGGTGTTGATTGCCGATGGCAATTCGGTTGATAATGTGAACTATGTGGTTTCACAATTGAGTGGTTTGTTGGAGGCTCATGGTGAGAAATTGTGGTTGATTGGCGGAGTGGAGAATTATGAGACATACATGAAGATTTTAGCTCAGTTTCCTTCCGTAGAGAAAGATTGGGATTTGCATCTGTTACCCATCACTAGTTCAAATCCTTCAAGTGGAGGATTATATTCAAAACCCAGGTTTGTGACCCATCTTGTGTATATAATTTCTATTGTTTTAATGGTTGTTGGTGTCATGAATTGAAAATAAATGGGCTACTGGGAAAAGGGATTGATGCCTCAAATTTCTATCAACCCATTAGAAGCACATCGTCGCCAATGTCTCCTTTCATCTTGCTAATCGAACATTGGTCTTGAAAGCATTCACTCCTTTGTGTTACTTGGCCTTCAATCCTAAGTTCCTAACTGCTCAATCATTTGTATTCTTCGACATCCTACATTTATCATTTATGAGGTAATAAATTTGATTGGCCTTTTTTTCTTGTATGAAATCAATTTTTATTTGTACTTAAAAATTGTTAAATCAGTCTTTCCTTCTCATACTCAAAATTTAATTGGGAAGTAATAGACAACTTAGATGTATTTCACTAGTATTTTAGTTTTCATTTTTGAAATTGTGGCTTAGTCTTGTTATTGATTATTCATCATATAAACTATGTCCTATATAGAAGAGATTGTTTTTTTATAGGTTAAATTTAGATGGTATGTTTGACTCACACTCCATGCGGAGTCCGCAATTTACATCTTTTAGGGCTCAAGCGTCTAGATGTAAAAACGGAGCTAGAAGTTTTGTGTTGCAACAAATTTTCTGTGGATAAACAAAAAAGCAAAAGGTTTTGAATTACAAAGTGGTAAGTGTACGTATGTGTATGGACTTCCTATGTAGCGAGCCACGTCATTGTCATGGGGTTGGCTCAAACCACCTCTTCACATCATAAGGCATTACTTAAACCTTGCCTTTGCTTCCCTTAGGCTGCCTCAATGCCTTTATATGGATTCTCCATGCCATCACTCTATGCCTCACCATGGCTTTGTCGTACCATCACTCTATGCCTCGGTATGGATTTGTTTTGCATTCACTTGGCGCTTCATCTCCTTCTTGCTTCACAAGCTGTATCTAGAATGGCACTCCAATGATATAACATCTGCCTACGCTGAAAGTAGGGCCTAGGGGCCATGGTTATCAGAATCCCGATCCGGATTGTAGGATGTTTTCTTCTTACGATTCTACGATCTCAGTTGAGCCAAACGATTCGGATCACATTAGGATCTTAAATTTAGTGGGATCTTAAAGTCACTACGATCCTAGTCATAAAATGATGTAGAATCTCATACGATCCCGATTCTACTTCGATCCCAATCCCACCAATTTTTTTTGTTACTATTTATTTCTTATATATAATATATATATATATATCTATATAAAAAATTTGACTATAAACTCAATTTTCAAATGTCTTTTCTAATTTATGTTAACATAGAATATATATTATATCAAATTTATCATTTTTCTTTAATCTTTATAAATTATGTAACAAAGTTTATCATTATCAATAATTTTTAATTTTATTTTGCATTAAAAGTAGGATCTTATGATTCTTTCCGATTCTACGGTCCGATCCATTAGTCCCTCCCTACAATCTGACTTGGGATCCCGATTTTAACAAACTTTCTTGGGGCCCCTGAGGTATGTCTTTTGCAACATAGGACATTCAAGCTTACCCATAAACTATATGCACAGTCACCATAGACTTGTGGATTGACATTTAGAGGCTTAGCGTTGAGAGGTAGTCAAAGTTGCTTGATTCAACCCCTCGAGGTGGCTCCATTATACAGGAAGAGCAGATTTTGACCAAGATAGGTGATTCCTTGTAAGGTGTATTGTACCTACTCGCTGTAGCTTCTTAACATGACCTCTGAAGTCAGAGTATTGGTGTAGCTGGGGGCAAAGGGATGAGCCACCTGTCCTTAGGCATAAGGCATCAAGCACGAGTGAGCTAACCTCCATGGCCCAATCCTCCTATAAAAGGTTTCCACCTTTGCATAAGGCTGTCTACTCATACACATAAGAACCATATTCACCACCTCCACCAAGCTCAAAGGCTTCTCCCTCAGGGCCGCTCTCTCTCTCTTCTTATCAGACTACCTCAACTCTCACTCCCTCTACCTTCGGTGGTCCTGCACCATCTCGGTGCCTACCATGATTTTCAAGGGCCCATGATTTACCCATGCCACCAACAATCATCCATATTAACATCTTTTTAACTTTGTAACTTGTATAGTCTTTTTACATTTGTAACTTGCTTTAATGGATATACTTTTTTCAACTTTTGTGCAAGGATCAAAATTTGATTTTGGTGTATTGTTCTGTGCCTTTCGGCTACCATGGAAATGGAAATATTTCGTAAATGTTTTAAAAGAGACGGGGAGAATTTGAAAATACATAACATTCCATTGACCGGATCAAACACAAAAGTTGGATCGGTTCACTTCCAAAAAATGTTTTGAAATACAAACTAAAACTCATCTAAATGTATAAAAGCCTAATAATTGAGCGAACAAATGTAAAATCAAAATATAAAAGTCTACTTAACAAATCGTCCTTTATTAATAAATTATCAAATCAATTAACAATTTTTAAGGATATAAGAAATATGTTTCAATTAATAATTTAAGTAATTTTATTATTATATATGGAAGCAATTATAAATTTTATTTTTTTAGTTAATTATGTTAAATAAAAAATTCTGACAAGGGATATTTATAATTCTTCAAATCAAAGGCAATCCGCATTTTTAAGCAAATCTTAAGGGGTGTATTTATAATTTACCCAGAAAAGTACCATGAAAGTGAAGTGTGGTTGAAATTTAATTGGTGTATTGTGAGGTCTATGTACAAAATGAATGTGAACCACACGTACTTGAAATTGTTTTTTGGGTATTTAGTATTGCTGAAATATAAAAGCTAGTAAGAACCAAAAATTGTTTAGTATTGTCCTAAGAAGCACGGACACCTCTAAGAAGGTGATGTATCCGTATCGTGTCGTGTCGTGTCGGACACCGACACTATTTGGACACTCTTAGGACACATGTCCAACACTTTTCAAAACATGTCTTATTTTTTAAATTTTTTTAAAGATCCAGACACTCTTTGGACACTTGGAGGACAGACATGTCAATCCTTTAAACACGCGTGTCTATCGATTAGGCATATGCGAAACTAATTATAAGTTTAAACAAAACAACTTGAGATACAATAATAAAACAAAACCCATATAAATATATAAAATTATATATTTCATGCATGTCCCTCATGTGTCATGTCTTGCATTTTTTAAAAATTAACATGTCGGCGTGTCAATGTCATGTCACGTGTCCATGTCCATGTCCATGCTTCTTAGTTGTCAAATGAATTCATTTTATGAAGTTTAAGTGTACATGATTGTATAAGTGGTAGATCATGGAAGGAAAGGAATGCGAGACTTTTATCCAAATAATTATCGAGACTCCAAGACAATTGTTGCAGAAGTTATGATGTATGTTAGTGGCAGATAATACCTTCATACTGATGTGCAAAGTAACCAACCAAACATATGGCTGCAATAAGAATGGAAGTTCCCGAGAACTGTATTTGCTGCAGTTTGTTAGGGATTTGACTACATGGGTTTTTTATGCTGGTTTGCTATATGATGTTATCAGGTGTAATCTATTGTTAGTACAGTGGCTTGTCTCCTCTTTCCCTTGTCTTTCTGTTCTGGTGCTGCTAATTCTTACTTGGACTCTTGGTGTTTTGTGTTCAGCTTGATCTACTGTTGGATGGCCCTCAACTTTCCTAGATGGTTCCCATCCTTGTATTGTCCTCAGATATGCCCCTTATAAGGTGTATATATATATTCTGGTCTTTATATAAAATATCTTTCCCAAAAACAAAAAGTTTCTATAAGTGCATGAGGTTCCATTGAAATAAGACGAGGAAATTTACTAGAACAGTAATACTAATAGTATTCAATACTAAAATTATAATAAGAACTCTTCCTATACGAAAATAAGGCCCTTTATCTTCTTTTTCTTAAAAAAATATAAAATATTTATGAGAAAATTGCAATTTTGTGTCAACACAACTTATTGTTTCAGTATGTTTTGAGACATTTTCTTTCTTTTGGAAACATTGGGATTTCATTTTTCTACTAGTGTCCCATTCTAGTCTCTTAGGAAACAGAAATGTTCATTTGAGAATTCTCCAAGTGCGGGCCATAAATGAGATTCATTTCTCCAATTAGATCAGGAGGTTTAGCTTGTTCTCTTGATGTCAAAAACATTTTTCCAATCTGTTTATGTTGGGTGACCTGATTTTGCAGTTCTTTATGGTTTCTCTTGAAGTTTAGTGCTCCATCAAGGGATTCATTAAGGGGGTAACCAAACTAGGAATTTTACCAATCTGTGATCATTTCAAGTAGAGGTGGCGAATGGGTGTGTTTGGGCAGGTCAAAATATATTATACATTAAAAAACACCCTACCCAAATCTGCTTATTTAATAAATAGTTTTAAATAGGGGTAACCATTGGTTCAATGGTTATGACTTGGCCTAATAACCTTGAGGTTATGGGTTCAAGTTTTGGTGCCACCATTTTGTGCATTATACCAAAGGTTAGGTGTGTACTCAATCTTTCCTCTTCCAAACACACATTAATGTGTATTAATTGGGCGTTGTTTTTAAATGGATTTAGTTGAATTAGATATGGGTTGAACAAATGAACCCAACCAAGTAATACATAGACTAACATGTATGATTTCTGAATTGTCTATATGTACTTCTACTGTAAATTGTATGTTATGTCACTTTTATTCACTGTAGTGGTTCCAAAATATGTGTACACTTTTAGGAATAAATATATTTATAAATGTGAACACTCTAGCTTCTTACTGCTTATGTCCCTTAGAACTCACATTCTGTGATCATGATGCCCTTACAGCTTGATGGGGTCATTTGTTCCACTTGGCGGTTTCTTTTCTACACCATCTGAGTTCAAGAATCTAGTAAGTAGCACAAATCAGCCCACACGTTGTGACCTCTGCAATGAGAAGTATGAGCAAGAAGCTTCAGTTATATTGAAGGGAGGATCGACCACTTCAATTGCCGATCAGTACTCGGCAAGTTTGTCTTCTTGGTTACAAATGACTGAATGTGATGCAAACAAGAGAGTGGATGTTATAGAGGTATGTACTACAAAGATTTAAATCATTGGGGTTGTTTGGTGCAGCTTATATGAATTGCTTATAGCTTCCTTTTTTTTTTCCTTCTTCTGGAATGTTTGTGCCAGATCTTTTAGTGTAACTTTTGCTTATAATTTATTTGCCAGAAATAGCTTAAATAAGCTAATTATTTGGAGGGGGGGGGTGGTGTTTCTGATTATCAACTTTTGGCTTACATGAAGCTGCATCAAACAGGCCCATTGACCTTGTTTGCTGCACATATAGACACACACACACATACGTGCATCGAGAGACTCACATGACACTACACTTGCACAATATTTCATTGTTTAAGTTGTTAAAATGTTTGGGTAAACATGTAATTCATCATTTCGGTGCAGGCCAAAGATGATGAAACTGTATTGAATGCGAAACTTACGGGTCTACAGAGGAAATGGAATGATATCTGCCAGCGTCTTCATCCCACAAGGCCATTCCGTCCTGATATTTCGCAGTCCAGGTTTCAAAGTCAACATGTGGAGGGTTTTCATTTTCTTGTAGATAGGAAGGAAAGTAGCAGTAAGAATTCATCTTCAAATGAAACTGAGTCGTCCAATCTAATTTCTTCCACTCTAATAGACTTACGAAAGGTTTCTCCCCTGAAACAAAAAACAGTATCCCCAGTGGCTTCTGAAGTTGAAAATGCTGATTTCCAACCCACGATACTCATAGAAGCTTCAAAGAGTCACCAGCCCAATTGCACATCACCATCTTCAGCTACTTATTTGACCACAGATTTGGGATTAGGAACACTTTATGCAGTTTCTGGTCAAGAGCCCGGAAAACTTAAATTTGAGCATCACAAGAGTCGTCTTCACTTCTCAGGTTCCACTACTGCTGAGTTTGATGGAGTCAGTGAGAACACTTCAAATCATATTGCTTCGCCTTCGTCGTGCTCTGGTCCTGAGTTGGAAAGGCAAGTGAATCCAAAAGATTTCAAGTCCCTTTGGAGAGCACTAACTGAAAAGGTTGGCAGGCAAAGTGAAGCCATTTGTACTATTAGTCAAACTATATCCCGTTGCAGGACTGGACATGGAAGACTTCGTGGCTCAAATCACAAAGGAGACATTTGGCTCAGCTTTGTTGGACATGACAAGGTGGGAAAGAAGAGAATCGCTGCAGCACTTGCTGAGATAATGTTTGGCCGCAGGGAAAGTTTAATCTCTGTGGATCTAAGCTCTGTAGATGGAATAAGCTGTTCAAACTCCATCTTCAACTGCCAAGATTTAAGTAGTTATGATGTAAAGTTTAGGGGAAAGACAGTCATTGATTATATTGCTGAGGAGCTGAGTAGGAAACCTCGTTCAGTTGTGCTTCTTGAAAATGTAGATAAGGCTGATTTACCGGCTCAAGATAGCTTGTCTCGGGCAATTAGAACTGGTAAATTTCCTGATTGGCGTGGGAGAGAAATCAGCATCAACAATGCCATCTTTGTGATTACTTCAAATACCACAAAGGTTACTAGAGAAAGCATTTCTGGGAAAGAACATGTTGAATTTTCTGAGGACAGAGTATTGGGAGCCAAAGGCTGGCAAATGCAAATTTTAGTTGGATGTGTTGGTGATGCCACTAGAACCAATGGGATGAGCGTATCAGTTATGTCAAGGAAAGAAAACTCAAAACCAATATCCAGGAACAAAAGGAAGCTACTTGACATGAATGACTCCTCGGAAATGCCTAAACATGCACACAAAGCATCAAAATTGTCCCTGGATTTGAATCTGCCTGTGGAGGAGTCTGAAGAGAATAATTATGGAAACTGTGATGGTGACTCCAACTTGGGAAACCTGGAAGTTTGGTTGGAAGATTTCTTCGGTCAAGTGGATGAGACAGTGGTCTTCGAGCCCTTGGACTTTAATGCACTTGCGGATAAAGTGCTGATGGAAATAGATCGAAGCTTCAAGAAGACAGTAGGGTCTGAGGCTTTGTTGGAGATTGATGAAGAAGCCATGGTCGGAA
Source organism: Camellia lanceoleosa (assembly GCA_025200525.1). Classification (NCBI taxonomy): domain Eukaryota; kingdom Viridiplantae; phylum Streptophyta; class Magnoliopsida; order Ericales; family Theaceae; genus Camellia; species Camellia lanceoleosa. The sequence continues at coordinate 63,392,040 of CM045761.1, forward strand.
TACTTGCAGCTGGTTGGTTATCGGACAATAAGAGCAGTGGGGACGGGATTGAGCGGGTTCTCAGCAGGAGCTTTGCAGAAGCTCAGCAGAGGTACTGCCTCACTACTCAGTCTATTTTGAAATTAGTTGCTTGTGAAGGCCTTTTTGTGGAAGAGCAAGCTCCTGGAGTTTGCCTTCCGGCAAGAATTACTCTGAACTGATTTTGTTATGTACATTCTTTTTCTTTTTCGTTTTTGTTTTTTTGTATTGGTAAAATATGCTTGTAATTACCATGTGTAAAGTTGTAGCACCCAAAAAACCTTAGAAAATTTTTGTGTTGTATAAACTGCAGTTGTATAATGCACGTGTAAGCCTGTTGTGTCCCTCTTTTTTCTTGCCAGATCTATGTCCTTGATATTTTCTCTCAATCAGTCAAGTGTCTCTCTCATTTTATCTTTCCTCTTCTTTTTTTCCTTTTTTTATTTTTATTTATTTTTATTTTTTATGTTTCTTTGGTATCAGATCAGTGATCATAAAGATGGGTTGCTGGATAATATCCAAATTGATTACTTGAATTTGATCATTCTTATTAATGTGTTGCCACTTTCTTTTTTCGAGCCAACATGTTTTTGTAATTTTCTTTCCTGGGAAAATTTTGGAGGAACGGACTGTAGTGTTGTCATCTAAGGAGAAAGTTTGCCTTCTCTAAAATTCACTATATATCTTTTGTTTAGCCAAAAAAGAGAAGATGTAAAGTTCATTTTAACTGTTACATATCAAAAAATTTCATGGGAGGTCTCAACAACTTGATCTAGCAGCTCATTTAACAAATTTTCGAGAATTTGTAACCCACACTTTGTACCGATATCTTAAAAGTCTTCCAACCTCCCACAGTTTTCTGTATACCCAATTTGATTTCATCATGTCTCCTTCCGCCATTTCACGGATCTCACCACGCATCTCTACATAGTTCTGTCTTCGGCAATCTTTTCTCCTCGATTCACGACATTGTGTGTCGATCGTCTTCCTTTTTTGAAAATCACTGGTTGAACTATCTGTTAATTTTAGAGAATACAAATATTAGGGAATGATTGTGGTATCATCCCTTTATATATTAATAAAGATTAATAATTACAAGGGAGTCCTAGGGCATAAAATAATTACAAATCCAACTAATAATATACTAATAATATACTATTCTAACACTCTTTTTCAAGCTGGTGCGAAGATATCTTTCATGTCCAACTTACTTAGGATGGCATGCAATGGCTTACTCCCAACTCCCTTGGTGAGGATGTCAGCGAGTTGTTCACCAGACTGAATCAGCAATGCAAACAGGTTTATAGTCCTGCAGGTGATCAAGACGTTTCCAGCCGTTGGCGAGGAATGTAAAGTATTGCTGAGGGTCAATTTACCACGAGTAGGAGAGTGATTGTGGACAAAACAGACACAGTCAAATATTTTTGGAGGAATAGAAAATAAGGACTCGGAACCTAGGAGGACTTGAAGGAGAGCTTATTTTTGCAAGACCTTGGTAAGAAGACGATTAATAAAATAGACAACAGTGAGAACAGCGTTGCCCTAGTAGGACCAAAGTACACTCATAGAAAAACATATGCACCAAGCCATGTCAAGAAAATGACAATTCTTGCATTCCGTCACTCCATTTTGTTGATGGGTATTGGTACAAGAGGTCTAATGGATAATGCCATGGGTAGAAAAATATTGCCCTTATCCAGAATTCATGTATTCCCCTCCCCCCCATTATCAGAAAAAGATTTTGATAGTGGCCCCAAACTGAATACAAATCATTTTATGAAAATTACAAAATACAGAGAAAACATCACTCTTGTCTTTTATGAGATACACCTAAGTAGTACAAGAAAATCATCGATAAATGTAACAAACCATTGATGATCTTTCACAGACATAAAACGAGATAGACCCCAGACATCAGAATGTATTAATGAAAAATGAACTAAACTTTTATTAAAATGGGGAGCAAAAGAAGTTCTATGTTGTTTTCCAAGTTAACAAGACTCACAAGAAACTCAGACATATTATGTTTGCAAAAACATATAGAAATAAATGCTTAAGTAAATAAAAATAAGAATGCCCAAGACGCCGATGCCACAGTCATAAATTATCTTGGATAGTAGGACTCGTGGTAGAAGAATGAACAAGCTTGTCCGGTTGATTCAGGAAGTAGAGACCATTTTCTGTACTTCCACTGCCAATCGTCCTCCTCGTGACAAGGTCCTAAAAAAGACAATGATCAGGAAAAAAAATCACACTACAATCCAAATCCTTTGTAAGACGACTCAAGGATAACAGGTTAATAGAAAAATTGGGAACATAGAGAATAGAAGATAGAGGTATAGTAGGAGTGACATGGACGAAACCTTTTCCAGAAATGAAAGAAACAGTACCATTTGCAATCTTAATTTTGTTCTGGCCTGAAGAGGGCTTATAGGCAAAGAAAATGTTAGAGGATCCAGACATATGATCTGAGGGCACCAAAATCAATAATCCAGGACAAAGACTTATGAGATAGGAAACCACGAGGAGAAGATGCTAAGTTACTTGAGCGGGCAAACGACGAGGAAGATGTACTAGGAGCAATAGAAGACTGGTGGTCCAACAAGTGACGCAGAACATCCTCAGGCTCATGAGTAGTTGTGTTAGAAAGACCATAAGACGCTTAGCCAACAGAAGCGGAAGTAGAATCAAGTGTATTAACGGCACTAGACTGATGAACCTGTGGATGGGAGCCACGTCCTCTAGACTGGCCTGATCGACCTCTTTGAGAACCAAACTGATCACCTCGACTCCTGGATAGAGTCCCATGAAGCTTCCAACACGTTTCACGAGTATGTCGCGGCTTGCGACAGTAATCACAAAAGATAGGCTCCTTGGCAGTAGACTGAGGGATGTGAGTCAGACTGAGGCCATCTCTAGGGGTAGACAGTAATGTTGAGCTGTTAGTAAAGATAGGTGACATCATAGCAAACCGGTGACTCTCTTTATTTTGTACATAAGCGAATGCCTCCAGAAATGAATGAAGAGTGTCCATACCCAGAACCCGACTCCGAACCTGATCATACTCCACATTGAGACCGGCTAAAAACTTGAAGACCCTTTCCTGTGCAATGAACTTCTTATACCCGACTGAATCAGCAGTGCAAACAGGTTTATAGTCCTACAAGTGATCATGACGTTTCCAACCGTTGGTGAGGAAGGCAAAGTATTGAAGAACAGTCTACTCCCTCTTAATAGAGCTCTCAATAAAGTGGCGCAACTCAAATGTTTGTGAGAAATTCCCTTTGCGGGAATAAGTAGTAGCCATTACCTCCAAAATATCTTATGCAATGTCCATAGATAAATAGCCCTCTCCAATCTCCAGGGCCATAAAATGTATCAACCAACCTATAATCAGGGAATTGGTGATCTCCCACTGATCATAACCTTAGTCTGTGGTGTTAGGTGCCTGTATCCTGCCATCAACATACCCATCTTTCTTTTGCTTTTTAAAAAAATAGTCAAACTCTGCGACCATGCTAGATAGTTTTGACCACTGAATAAAGAGGTGGTAATTTTAAGACTAAGGTTGGGGTTATCAAGCATAGTAGTAGGTATAATGAAACTCTCACTCTTAGGTGTTTGAGAAATAGTAGACCTACTAGTGGAATCTGCCATGAATACTATACTACCTAACCCTCAACAAAAACTACTGTCAATTACAAAGCCAAAAGATGGTAGGGAAATAGTAAGCACAAAGAGCACTAACAATATTAAAGGATTAAACACTTATAATATATATATATATATATATTTAAAAGAAGAAACGAATAAATAAAGGACTATTCAATACCTCATGACTAAGGTAATAACACGAGGATCAGACGACAAGACAGACAAGCAAACGAAAGACAAAAGACAACAATAAACGATAGACCAGAGGCTATCGGCAATACCAGAGGCCGTCGCATGAAGCCAAATGAGGCATAGGGCTGTATGCTGGGTTAGCAGAACTGTCAGGGGCAATCAGCCAAGCAAGACTCACCTACACCAGTGGTCGACTAAGCCAACGAGAGAATGATGGACGTTCGGTGATGATTCCAACCAATCTAGGTGATATTCGAACCCTAGGATTATCTTCAGTGAGGTGGTGGTCGCTAGCTGTTGGCTGGTGGCTCCGGTGGGAACATGAACTGTATGGGTAAATGGGCTTTAGGATTAGGCTCTGATACCATGTTAATTTTAGAGAATACAAAGATAAGAGAATAATTGTGGTATCATTCCTTTTTTATATTAATAAAGATTAATAATTATAAGAGGGCCCTAAGATACTTTTCTAACACTATTCGGTTTACATTGAGCTGAGTGCCGATAATCTTCGAGTTCTACTGATAACTTCCTTCTTGAATTTGCCTTATCTATTTCAATTATTTCAAAAACAAAAAAGAACAACTTTAGAATAAAAAAACTTAAAACAGGTACATCTTATTATGATATACTGTTAAAGGAAATTAAACTACACTGACGAACAGAATTGAGAAAACAAATAGAATTGATCAACAATGGATTCACCAAAGTTGAGAACAGATATCCAGCTTGAATTCTCCGAGTTGCATTCTGTTTCAACCTTCTCTTTTTTCTCTCTCGTCTGTATCCCTCCATTAGAGTTTTCTTCCATGGCAATGTGTGAATTCTGTTAACATTTGTTCATGGGATGAAGAATTTTACTGTTACTGACAACCTTTTGAATGGTTTATGATTGATCCTCTCATTAGGCTCTTGGTTTTCTTTGTCCATCTCTTCAGGATCACTTTTTTTTTTTTGCATCTCTGCTTTTCTTCACTTCAATTTTCCCAAACCAGTGTCAGATTGACTAGATCTTAATCCAAATTCCTTGTTATCCTCTACATTCTCAAAGCTAAGAACAAAGAACTCCTTATGTTCCAAGAATGTCGGCATTTCGCGAAAAGACAATGAGCTGTTGAAACGCCAATGCTGATTCCCCTGTTTTGCCTCACTCTCTCTCTAAGAATCAAAATTCAAAGATCGGCTTCCTGAAATTGAATTGGGATTCATTTGGGTATTGGCTAAATCGATCTGGGGCGAGGATTCTAAACCCATTAGCCTTGCCACTATCTTTGGATTTGCTGTAGCCCCAACCTTGTCCTCTGTTTCCGAGCATCGAAACATGTCAAGTTCTGCAGAGTTCTTATCAGTATCTTTACGCTGTGTTTGGTTGGGAGATTTGGAAAAAAAATTTGGAAAGAAAAAAAAAAAAGGTAGAAATGTGAATAAAATATACTTATATTTTACATAGTTTCACACACATTTTCCCTTTCTTTTTTCAAATTCCTTTCCAAATCTCACAATCAAAAACAACGTTAGTTTGATCATAGGGATGTGTGGGGAGGCTATTGAAGCAGAGAAGTCGGTGTAACATGGCAGCTAGACGCTGAGGTGGCAGTGGTGGTGGTGGTGGTGGAGGCAGGTAAGGATGAAGAGAAAGAGAACTTCATAGTGGATCAATGGAGAGAGAGTGTGAATGAGGAATTGGGTATGTTGAATTTGAGGTCAATAGTAAAAGGAAAGAGAGATAAAAAAGCAAGCGGAGAAAAAGATAGATTTGCAGGTGTTGAGCAGAGAGTGAGAGATTTGGATTTGAATGTAAAAAGTAGTGAACATGGTTAAATGAGTTTGATAGGGAAAAGAAAGGAGTGATGTTCCCATGCGTGGCAACCATGGTTATAATAATCTCGATTCGGATTGTAAAATTTTAAAATCTTACGATTTTAGTTGGGGGAAACGATCCGGATTGCAATAAGATCTTAAAGCGACTACAATTCTAGTCATAAAATCGTGTAGAATCGCATATGATCCCGATTCTATTAAATTTATCATTTTTCTTTAATAATTTTAAAATTATTTAAGCTACATTATTATTATAAATAATTTTTCGTTTCATTTTATATTGAAGTAGAATTTTACGATTCTCAATCCGATTGTACAATTTGATCCACAAATCTCTCGCAACATTCCTACCTAAGATTCTGCTGTTAACAACCTTAGTGCCGATGAGTCAAGTTTTATTTGTGGTGTCATTAAAGTGGACCAAACCATATGTTAGCACTGTCTAAAATGGAAGAAGAATAATGGGTGAATTGCCTGGTTTTGTTCTCATATAAGGTTTCCATGATTAGGCTTAGAGAGAGAGAGAGAGAGAGAGCGTGTGTGTTTAATTGGACTTTCAACATATACCAATTTCTCATTCATACTGGGCACTTGGTAGCCTAAGATTCTAACTTTGGACTTTCAAATATGAAAAATTATGTCACTAACTAGACTTCACACCTTCCGTTTTTTTCTTCTTCTTGTTTTTTCACTTGGGTAGATTTATACAATAAATAATAGGATAGTTACACTAACCTCCCTAAGATTTAATAAAAATATAATAAACTTAATATATCTAACATAATTATACATACCTCCCCTCTAGTGAGGGTGAACTTAATGAACCTAATGAATAGCATGAAATTACAATTTTACCCTTATGTATCTTTATAATAATATTATTTTACCCTTCATCTCACCACTTTCAATATATCCCTAACTTACCTTAGCCAAAGTCACCTCATATGCCCCCCCTCTCTCCCATTACCACTACACACCAATACTTCTCATCCAATATATCCCTAACTTACCTTAGCCAAAGTCACCTCATATGCCCTCCCCCCTCCCTCTCTCCCATTACCACTACACACCAATACTTCTCATCTCCTCTCCTACCACCAGGCACACCACCATCATCTCTTTCTTCTGCCACTATTGCACATTGCTACCACCACAAAACAACATCATTTAATCTTCTTCTTCAATCACCACCACACCAACACCCTCTCTCTAAAAGAAGGTATTGGTATTATGGTAATCTTATGTTCTAAAAGAAGCGACAATAGTGCGATAGTCAAGATTTGATAAAGAGAAAAGATGGCAGATAATGGCCCTGTTTGGTAGAACTGTGAGAAAATGATTATAAATTATAACTTATAGCTGTAAACATAAGTTGATAACCTGTTTGGTACAGCTGTGGAATTATAGATTTAAGCAGCAGAGTAGTGTTTGGTAAATAAGCTGTAAAATAGCTTTTTGCTGTGTAATTGTCATTTTTGCCCTTATGAACATAAAAATTGTAATTCTTTTTCTTTTTATTTTCTTTTCTCTTCTTTCTTTTTCTTTTTTACTTATCTTCTTTCTTTTTGTTAATTCTGTTTAATTTATTAATTCATTAATTCATTACAATTAATATCAATTAATATCCATGTATTTATATTAATGTTGTGATGTCATTACATATTATTTTTCTTTATATTAATTTCAGTTAGTTATTTAATAGAAGTTATAATATTCATTTTTTTTATTTCATTTAATATAAGTTATTTCATTTTGTATTTCATTTTTTTTCTTCAATTTTAATTTTTTTTTTAAAATTGTGATTCTATTTTCAGTAAAAAAAAATTTCATTATAATTAATAATATAACAATTGTCATTACAATTAGTATTAATTAGTGTCAATTAATACATTTGATAAAACTGATACGTTTTATTGATGTATCAATCATCATTAAAATTGATACATTTGATAAAATTATTTCATTATAAATTAATTAGTGTCAATTAATGGCTTATTTTCATTTCTTCATTATAAATTATTTTTTTTCATGTTTTCATTATAAATCAATTAGTATAAAATTATTTCATTATAAATTAATTAGTGGCACTTAATGGCTTTTTGAAATCAATTAATACTAAAATTATTAATTAGTATTAATTAATATAAAAATACTAAAATTAATACTAAAAATACTAAAAATATTATTTTTTGTAATCAACCAATTTTAATAATTAATACAAATTATTAATAATAATGATGATGCAGTTTGTTCTAGTGAAATGGGCTAGAAAGGTCTAAGCTCCTCAATGCCCACGTCTGGACGATCGAGCCCACCGGATAACCTGCGAACAAGTCCAACGGGGAACGGGGTAGTACCCCAGTGGACCCTCCGACGAGCAAGTTAGATGGAGAGGTAAGGTGTAGGGAGAGTTTAGAGATAAAAAAACTTAACCTTTTTCTTGTCTTCAACGTTTGCTTATATCCTTTGGTAATCAATTCGCTGTCTCTTTCGACTTGCCCTCCTCGTCGAAAGTCTATGCTGCAGCTTACCTTGTTCAGGGTAAGGGAGTCGTAATAAATGCTGTGATGAGCTGCATTAATGGTGATGTGCAGTGGCAATAACTTTGCAGATCTTTGTCTGCTGATGTGGCTCGTCCTTCACCTGCCATGTGTCTGAATGCCATTGGCTCTTTATGCCATGTTAGATTCCAGCTGTTTTGGACTTCACCAGCTGGGTTATGTATTGGGCTCTGATTGATGGGCTTGGGTTGTTTATAGTGGTTCATGGCCTTTGTGGGCTTGTACACGTCAGTAGTCCCCTATTCCCGAGTGCAACTTTAGTCCAACAAAGGGAATAGTAATGAAGAGGGTGAAGGTGTCAGGAAATGGTAATATGGAGGTCGGCCGGCGGGAGTGACCGAGCGGGTGAACCGATCGGGAGGTGGTCCGACCGTTCAAGGTGATTGAGTGGAAGGGCCGACTGCGAGAAGGGTCGACCGCGAATGTTGGCCGAGTGGGAAGGTCGACCACGAGGAGGGGCGACCATGAGGGTTGGCCGAGCGGGAGGGCCGACCGTAAAGCGGGCGACCGTGAGGGTTGGCCGAGCGGGAGGGACGACCATGAGGGGGGCGACTGCGAAGAAGGCCGACCGAAAGGGCTGGCCGGGCGGGAGGGTCGACCAGAAGGAGGACCGACTGCGAAGGGTGAAGTGGAGGGGCGAGGGGCTCAAGAGGTAGCGTGTCACGTGGTGATTTGAAATAGAAAAGACAGGGTAAGGGCAGGAGACAGTGGATCGTGGTCGTACACGTGGCAATACCCCGTGATGGGGGAAGATTAGGCGTTGGATCAGAAATGAAACGTTAGGTCACTATGGGTGTTGAAATGAAACGTTAGGTTATTATGGGTGTTGAAAAGACAGTTTTGGCGGATGATTTGAAAAGTTTTCAAGCTGGCAAAAATTAATTGGGATCCTTGGAATACGGGTAAACCGTGGGCTTTTGGCATTATTCGATTCACCTACTTATTTACAAAAAATCAAAATATTCCAAGTGTGAATTCCTTTCTTGCTCACGATATACCTCTGCAATACTTTTTCAATTTCCTTGCACCTACCTCCGAAGCGATTTGCAGACATACCTTAGAAATGGCCCAAGAAGAAACTGCGAATGTCAGGGTAGATCCACTTGGCGATGATGATGCTGTGGAGTTAGCGCAGCAATACAGGATGGAGAGGGTGGGGGAATCGATCGTACAACCCCATGGTTCCACCATGATAGCAGCTCCAAAGCCTATCAACTAAGTGGAACCTGATCACTGGCACACATAGCCAGATAAATCAACGGTTACTGCAACGGATTTGGAGGCTATTCGCGACAAATACCAAGTGCCTGCTGAAATAGAGTTGTCGTTGCCGCTGTCGACGGAGAGGCCATCCGATGCCAGGCCAGGGCAGTTTGCCCTTTATGAGAAGGCGTTGAAAGGAGGACTGAGGTTACCCCTGCCACAGGTGGTAGTAGATGTCCTGAATCGCTTGGAGGTGGTGCTGGGCTAACTAATGCCCAATGCATGGAAGATCTTGCTGTCCTGTGCAAGTGCCTGGCCGAAGGCGAACGAAGGGGCGGCCATGACAGTGGACGAATTCTTCGCATGCTACAAGGCCTCAGGGCAGCAAGAGACGTGGGTCACTCTGCAGCGATGGGGAAAAGGTGGTGGCGGCCGCTTGCCGTCGATCAAGGGGTGAAGACCACGGTGGTTCTACGTGTCTGCTAGTGGAGGAGTTGGGGTGCGCACCATTTGGAAGGTGCCCACCAAGTCCATGGAGCCAAAGCTGAGGGTAGCAGCGGAGGAGAGGGTAAAGAGGGTGAAGGAGTAGAGGGAGAAAGAATGGGCTAAATGGGACGAGCTCGTTCAGCCGTCTGCATTGTTTGAGGCAGAGTTGGGTCCACAGCTGAGCGGTGGGGACCTCAACCGAGCAGAGTTAGAGGCGAGGAGAACAGCTCAAGAGGCGGAGGATCAGACTATCCTTGCCAAAGCCCAAAAATTCAAAAAGTCCCAGGTCGACCGACCACCAAAACCGATTGCAAGAGAGAGGATTCGCCCTCGCCCCAAACCCTTGGGAGAGAAAAACTTAGGCGAATTTGTGCCACGACCGCTCCCAATAGACCCTTTGAAGGAGAGGTCTTTGAAGGAGATGGATGCATTGGGGGTGGTAAAGAAGAAGAAGAGAGTGAGGCGGAGTGAATAAGAACCTGTCCAGAAGAGGAGGAGGGAGATAATTGTAAAGGAAACCAGTACTGCCAAAGGGGCAGAGGGGGGAGAAGTGGAGGAGACCCCAAGAAGGGTAAGTGCCCCAGAAGTGGTGGACGTTGCCTCAAAGGGCATGGAAGTGGTACCAGTGGTGGCGTGATCATTTGTGAGGGCCTAAAGGGCAAGTAGAAGATGGGGCAAGTGGCCCTGAGCCAAGAAAGGAAGAACAGCCCTAGGGGGGTCCTGCACCCCAAGGAGGAGGAGTCAGTCTGACCACAGCAATCTACCATGCTCGTACGGTGGCTGGGCGGTTAGAGGGAGAAGAAGGCCCAGTTAGGGCAGGGGCAGACCGCCTAATGGGGATCGTAGAATAGGCAGCCCTGCGCTCAGCATCCAGATTCAACGAGGTTGAACTGCTAAGGGGGTTATGCTCCACTCAAATAGAGGTAACCACCTTAGCAGGGGCTCTGCTGAGGAAAGCGGGGGCTGCCAAACTCAAGACAGATGAGGCTAAGGCTCAGCTTGCAAAGTTGAAGAAGGAGAGTGCAAGTTAGGAGACTGCCCACGTTGATCTTCAAGCAATTAAGGTAGAGTTGGAGAACACACGCCGCCAGGTTGTGTCGCTCGATTTCCAACTGGCTGGCGAGCGGAAAAGGATAGATGAGGCCCAAAAAGCCTACGCAGTCGCGATCGAACGCCATGAAGAAGCAATGAGCAGCAATGAAGAGCTGGTCAGGCAGAAAGATGAGGCAGATGTTAAGATTAGCGTCTGCGAAGAAGCTGGAGGCGGCGTGCCAAGGTAGTGGAGGAGGCTGCAGAAGGAGTTGGAGGCGAGAGAGAGCAAAGGCGGCAGCGGAGAGAAACTGAAGAAGGAATTGGAGGAGAAAGGGCAAAAGCTGCGTTTGAAAAAGGTGACCTGCGAAGAAGAGTTGGACGAAGAAATGGTGAAAGCGACCTCTGAGGCGGCTTATCGATCTGTGCGTCGCAGTGGAGCAATTCAAAGTCTCTTGAGTTTTAGATGGCGATTGATGCTGCCATGGCGCAGACAGCTAGGCAAGAATCTGGAGGGGGGGGACGGGGGACGGGCCCATCGAGGACGACTGCTGGAGGCAGAACTGAAGCAAAAATTATTGAGAGCTTCTAGCAGTCAGACTTTTATAAACACGAAATGGCTGAGTTCTGGGATAGTGGCTGGAAGATGTTCAAACGTAGAGCTGAAAAACTATTCCCAGATTTAGACCTCAGTAGTGTAACAATTGGTGAAGACGATGTGGCCCAAACCCTCCTGGATGAGGGTATTGAAGAAGAAGACCTCATCTCCAGTGAGGAGGAGTAACTGGAGAAGAAGGAGAAGGAGACTTTGCACAGACATTGTTTTTGTTTTGTTTTGTTTGTTTTCTTTTTTCTTTTTCTTTTTTTTTTGTTTGAATTGCTGTAATGAACTTATGTACAAAGTTGTGAATAAATAAAATTTCAGTTGTGTTTTGCATTTGACTGTTTTTGCTTGTGCGTCTAAAATGGATGAAAACTTGTGATAAAAACTTGTGGTAAACTTGTGATAAAAACTGAATTTAGGAATTCCTCATGACAAAGTGGGATTGAAATTGTAATAAGAACTGAGTGGAGAGTAAAGTTAAGGACACCTTAATACAAAGTGAAATTGAACTTGTAATAAAAACTCAATGTAGAGTAAAGTTAAACATGTAATAAAAACTCAATGTAGAGTAAAGTTAGGAACTCTTCAAGGCAGAGTAAAATTTAAAATGTAGTAAAATTACAAGTTTGTGTTTGCCACACTGCTCAAGTAAGTTAGTGGTTTATAGAGTGAGGCTTGGTTTGTGAGGAGGAGAGGGCTAACTTGTGAGAGTTTGATTGAAAAGAAAATAACCTGTGTCTGACCCTGAAACTGTGGCGCTCGGTCTGGCTAAGACTTGTTAGGCAAGCGAAAGTGCTTTATGCGTCAATCTGTGAGGCTCTTAGTGCTCGATCTGGCTGGGGTTTTTTTTTTTTTTTTGTGTGCTCGGTCTGGTGAGGCTTTTAGTCTTTCGATCTGGTGAGGCTCTTGTAGTCTTTCGATCTGGTGAGGCTTTTAGTGTTCGATCTGGTGAGGCTTTTAGTGCTTCGATCTGGTGAGGCTCTTGTAGTGCTTTCAGGTTGTGGCTTGTAATAAGTGCTGCAAATGAGAATGTTATTGAGATAGCACACAGATAGCTAAGGTATAGAATTGTTGTCATGGATAGTGTAATCCAGCCGATTCAAGTTTTACATTATGTAACAAAAAGAAAATACAACAACTGAGCAATACAACAGTAGGAACTTATTGAAAGTAGCGCTTCAGGTGTTCAGCGTTCCAAGGATGGGGGAGATCTCGACCTTCCATGTCCTAAAGTCGGTAAGTGCCTGGACGTGGACGGGCTTTCACAACGTAAGGTCCCTCACATTTGGCTGCTAGTTTACCCTTAGTCGGATTTTTGGTGGCAAGGGTTGCTTCTCTCAAGACAAGGTCCCCTACAGCGAACTCCCTGGGTCGGACTTTGCGGTTGTAGTGTGTTCTCATTTTCCGTTGGTATGAGGCCAGTCTGACAACAATGGTTTCTCTGAGTTCTTCAATTAGGTCTAGTGCCTGACAGAGCTCTTAGTTAGTGTTGGATCCGGATGTAAAACTCTAAGGGTAAGTGACCGACTTCTTAGGAATAACCGCCTCGGCCATATGTTAGGCGAAGGAGTTTCCCGATTGGGCGTCCGAAATGTAGTTCGGTAAGCCCAGAGTACATTTGGTAGTTTTTCAGCCCAAAGCCCCTTAGCAGCTTCTAGCTTGGTTTTGATGATCTTCAGAAAAGAACGGTTGGTGACCTCAACTTGGCCATTGGCTTGGGGATGACCGGGAGAAGAAAAACATGGTTGAATTTGGAGGTCTGCACAGAACTTCCTGTACTTGGCATTGTCGAATTGTTTACCGTTGTCAGAAACAATGGCCTAAGGAATGCCAAATCTGCAAACGATCGACTGCCAGATGAACTTGGTTGTGTTCCGCTCGGTAATAGTGGCAAGGGGTTCTGCCTCTACCCACTTAGTAAAATAATCAATGGCAACAATGGCAAATTTGGTCTGGCCTTGGCCGGTGGGTAGAGGGCCAACTAGGTCGATCCCCCATTTGGCAAATGGGTAGGGCTGCAAAGTGTGATCAATTCAGTGGGAGGAGTATGGGGGATATTGGCGAAATGCTGACACTTATCACATTTGAGCACGAAGTCAGCCGCATCTTGGTTGAGAGTAGGCTAGAAATATCCAGTGCGAAGTATCTTGTGGGCCAGGGACCTGCCGCCTAAGTGATTGCCGCAAATACTCTCATGAATTTCTTACATCACATAAGTTGCTTGAGTCGGATTGAGACACCGCAGATAGGGGCGTGAGAAACTGCGTTTGTACAAAATACCGCTGACGAGGATGTAATTGGACGACCGGGCCCTGACTTTGGCGGCTTGCTGTTGGTCGTCTGGGAGTTCCCCTGTTATTAGAAATAGAAAGATGTCCGACGCCCAAGGGATGGGCCCATTTTGGAGGAACTGTATTTCGCGCTGGTCGGGACAGATGGTGGGGTGGGATAGGTATTCTAGGTGGACACCACGGCTGAGGTTGGACTGGTCTGTGGAAGCCAACTGAGCCATCTTATATGCCTTACAGTTTTCTGCCCAAGGAATGTGTTTGATGTGGAAGGAATTGAAGAGGCGAACAAGAGGAAGTGCAATATCCCTGTAAGTCCGCATTGTGTCCTCCTTGGCATCGAATTCTCCCGTGATCTGTCCGACGATAAGCTGGGAGTCACTGAACACTCGGATGTGGCTGACACCAATATCCCTAGCTAGGCGAAGACCTGCAATCAATGCCTCATATTCGGCCTCTTTGTTACTGGCCTCAAACAGGAAACGGAGAGCACATTTGAAATAACCACCCTCAAGGGCAGTGAGGATGAGGCTAGCCCCACTACCTTCCTTGCGGGATGATCCGTCGACGTTGAGAGTCCAAGAATGAGGGTCTTCTCGTTCGATGGGAGCGGGTGGGGGTGTCAAGGCAGTGGTTGGGGTAGGATTAGTGAATTCCAGGATGAAATCGGCGATAGCTTGCCCCTTAATTGTTGTTCGAGGCCGGTAAGAGATGTCAAACTGGTTGAGTTCCACTGACCATTGCATGAGTCTGCCGAAAAGTTCTGGTTGCTGCATGACCTTCTTCAAGGGTTGGTCGGTGAGGACCACTATGGAGTGGGCTCGGAAGTAAGGACGGAGTCGTCTGGAGGCGGTGACCAAAGTCAAGGATAATTTTTCTAATAGAGTGTAGTTCTGCTCCGCTCCCCTGAGGGCCTGACTGATGTAGTAGACCGGTCGTTGGACGGAGTCGTCTTCCTTGATAAAAGCTGCACTGACAGCGGTGTTGGATACAGCTAGATAGAGGAAGAGGGGCTCGCCCGTAATTGCCTGTGAAAGGAGGGGAGGATTAGCCATGCACTACTTCAACTGTTGAAAAGCCTCTTCGGATTCAGCTATCCATTCGAAAGTTTGCCGAAGAACTTTGAAGAATGGTAGGCATTTATTCATTGCTCGGGAAATGAAGCGGTTAAGGGCTGCAACTCGGCCAGTGAGTCTTTGGACCTCCTTAATCGTTCTGGGTGACTGCATCTCGATCAAGGCCTTGATCTTTTCAGGGTTAGCTTCATTGCCCCGCTGACTGACCATAAAACCCAAAAACTTCCCAGATCCTACGCCAAAGGCGCACTTCTCTGGGTTGAGCTTCATTTGGTACTTGCGGAGGGTGGCGAAGGTTTCTCGCAAGTCGGTCAGATAATCAATGGAGAGTTTGCTCTTGACCAGCATGTCGTCGACATATACTTCCATATTCCGACCTATCTGGTGATGGAAAACGACATTGACCAACCGTTGGTAGGTGGCCCCAACGTTCTTCAAACTGAATGGCATCACACAGTAGTGGTAGGTACCTCAGTCAGTAATAAAGGATGTATGTTCCCGATCGGACGGGTGCATCAGGATTTGGTTGTAACCAGAGAAAGCATCCATGAAGCTGAGCATCTGATGACCGGCCGTGGCGTCAACCAGCAGATCTATGCGGGAAAGAGGATAAACATCTTTAGGGCAAGCTTCGGTTCGAGTTAAATGTCGACCTAGAGTTGCCTTTTGCCATTGTTCTTACGGACTAGGACCACGTTTGTCGACCATTTAGGGTAGTCCATGTTTTTGGTGAATTGGGCCTCAAGGTTTGTCAACCTGCGGCTATAAGAGTATTGCTCCGGATGAAAAATCTCGCTTACAGCGGTAAGGTCGGAAATGAGGTTCAATCTTGGCGGTGAGTTATAAAATAGGGTCAATGCGGCGTATGCGAGTGAGTCGAGCAAATACATCATTGTGCTTTCGGTCGGAAGAGGCGGTGAGGTCGACCTTAGCTTGGGGGATAGTTGACTACCGATCTTGGCCGTTTTAATTGGGTGGGTGGGATCGATGGGAACCTCGGCGAGCTCCTCCAGGTTCCCTCGACATTTCGTCCTCATCTCGCACGTTAAGTCCTTCAATTATCATGGCCTCCTTCAGCTTGGCTTTCTTAAGTGAGGCGACATTACATTCCCTGGCTATGGTCTGCTCCCCCCTTACTGTTCCGACACCTAGATCGGTAGGGAACTTTATGGCGAGGTGATAGGTTCAAGTGATAGCTTGGAAAGCGTTGAGGGCCGTGCGTCCAAGGATAATGTTGTAGGCGGAAGGACAGTCGACCACAAGGAAAGTGAACAACTTCGTAGTCTGCCGTGGGTATTCGCCGATGGTAATGGGTAGATTGATGGAGCCGATAGAGGTCACCGATTGCATGATGAAACCGCCCAAGGGGGTTTGGAGGGCCGACAGACTTTCTCCCCAATCTTGGTGGCGAAGCAGGTTGAGGAATATGATGTCTGAAGAACTGCCATTGTCAATGAGAACCCGTCTGACCTTATAGTTAGAGAGAAGGGCAGAAATTACGAGGGGGTCATCATGAGGATAACGGATACCTGAACAGTCGGCGTCCGTGAAGGTAATGGGCTCTGTCGATGCTTGAATTTTTTTAAGGAATCTCTAGTGGCTTGGCTTTGTCTGAGCCTTGCCTTATCTTTCTGAGTTATGCCCTCTGAGCCGAGCGGGATGGCCCCCCATAAGCAAGGCCACCTGAAATGACCCGGATTTCACCAATTGGCGGAGGGATTTCTGGCGGTCAAATTTGTTGTGGAGGCGATCATGGCCTTGGTTAGGTTAATTTGGTACTGGGTAAGTCTTGTACGGTTGTTTCTGGGGGGCTTGGTTCTTTGCCTCTGCTGTGAGCGGGTGTCCGTGAAGTGGCTGAGACCCCCTTGACGTATTAAGGCCTCGACCTGATCCTTGAGGTTGATGTAGTCATCAGTGTTATGGCCATGGTCTTGATGAAAATGACAATATTTGGACTGATCTTTCCGATTGGAAGGGGTCCATGAGGGTAGGGACCATTTGAGAGGGTAGTCCTGTTGGATCTGGTTGAGTATTTGTTCCATGGGAGAATTAAGGGTGTCAGCTTGGCAAGCCAAAGGTGGTCTTTGGTGCTAGAGTCTTGTGAAGGGTTGTCGTCAGCGTATAGTGGGGTGTTTGGCTATTATATTGGGTGTTTCTGGGTTCTGAGTCTTTTCTCTTTTCCCTGAAGGTCGGGCTTTTAGCTATTGGATCTTGCCGAGTGGCTAGTGAATCTTCAGCATTCATGTACTTCTAGGCTTTGGAGAGTAGGGCTGCCATAGAGGTCGGGGGGTTTTTAGAGAGGGAAAAGAGGAAATCGGACGATCATAACCCGGCCATGAAAGCTGTGAGGATGACCTTGTCATCGTTTTCAGATTACTAGAGGCCGGTGTTGAAGCGAGTATGGCTAGCTGACTCCCTCAGTCTGACGGATGTTGAGGAGTTGGGTTCTTAGGGTGGTGTTGGTATTTGGGCTCCAATGAAATGGCTAAGGAAGGAGTCGCTGAGGTGCTGAAAAGTGGAAATAGAGTCTGCTAGTGGTGAACCACGGTCAGTGACCCCTTCAATGTCACGGGGAAAGCCCGACACATGATCTCGTTAAGGAAGGCATGGAGGATCATGAGGGTGCGGTAGGTCTCCAGGTGGTCGACTAGGTCCGTCGTACCGTCAAAAGAGTCAATAGTGGGCATCTTGAACTTGGCGGACAGAGGTTTGTCCTAGATGGAGGCAACAAATGGTGAGTTTGCCGTGGTAGAGGGTTTATCTTTGAATGTTGCATGACCCTTGGAGTTAGACTTCATAGCTCGGAGTTGGCGTCAGGAGAATTTGTCACCATGGTCGATCAATTCCCTCGGTATTGGTACCACGACCACGTGGGTGTGGAAGGTGGATTGGGTATATATGGGAAGGAGGGGGGCTTTGATGAACTTCCCTAGAAATTACTGACCCCCAAGGCGGGGTGTGGAGTGAAATGGATTTATATGTGGAGAAGGAGGAGGTTACAAACCTTCCAGGTTGGATGGATAGGGTTGCGGAGTAGTATGGCTCGGGGCTCTTTCTTGATTGGGTGGGATATCTGGAGGTGGTAGATTTATATGTGGAGGAGGAGGAGGTTGCAAACCTTCCAAGTTAGATGGATAGGGTTGCGGAGTAGTATGGCTCGGGGCTCTTTCTTGGTTGGGTGGGATATCTGGAGGTGGTGGTGGGGGCATCGGAAGGTTTCTTTGGAGTAAAGCATTTATCAGGGCCTGGTTTTGCTCGGCCATGCAATTAATGTTGTTGGTAAGCTCGATAAAATACTGCGGGGGGTTGTTTGAATGGGGGGGTCGGCCTGATGGTCGGCAGCATTATTATGAGAAGCCATAGATCTAGTCGTGACCATACACTTCGATGGGTAGGAGGAAAAAGTTGTTGGGATTGGGTTTTCGGTGACAATGAGCACAACTGGCGCGCGGAACAAAGACGTTCCCACAGACGGTGCCAACTGATGATGCAGTTTGTTCCAGTGAAATGGGCTAGACAAGTCCAAGCTCCTCAATGCCCACGTTCGAACGATCGAGCCCACTGGATAACCTGCGAACAAGTCCAACGAGGAACGGGTTAGTCCCCCAGTGGACCCTCCGACGAGCAAGTTAGATGGAGAGGTAAGGTGTAGGGAGAGTTTAGAGATAGAAAAGCTTAACCTTCTTCTTATCTTCAACGTTTGCTTATATCCTTTGGTAATCATTTCGCTGTCTCTTTCGACCTGTCCTCCTTACCGAAAGTCTATGCTGTAGCTTACCTTGTTCAGGGTAAGGGGGTCCTGTTTCGACGGGGAGGTGTTGTCGTAATAAATCTTTGTGATGAAATTTGTATTAATGATGATGTCGATGGCAATAACTTTGCAGATCTTTGTCTGCTGATGTGGCTCGTCCTTCACCTGCCATGTGTCTGAATGCCATTGGCTCTTTATGCCATGTTGGATTCCAGCTGTTCTGGACTTCACTAGCTGGGCCATGTATTGGGCTCCGATTGATGGGCTTGGGTTGTTTATAGTGATTCATGGCCTTTGTGGGCTTATGCACGTCAATTATTATTATTATTATTATTATATTAAAAAAATACTGAAAACCTCTAGGGAAAAAAAAACCCTAGTCAGCAGGGATGACGACTCTGGTTTACTGGAAATGGATAGGAATGGGGGACGACGACGAAGCCCTAGTCAGCAGGGACGACGACTCTGGTTTACCGGAAAGAGATGGGGATGGAGGGCGGCAGCGAAGAATGCAATGATGGCGTGGCAATCGCGATCGCAATCGTGAAGAGAGAGAGAAAGAGAGAGAGAGAGATCTACCGTGATTTGCTATGAGCAACGTCGAAGAAACAGAGAACTGTGGCGATCGTGAAGAAAGAGAAAGAGAAATCTGCCATGAATGCCGAAAAGAGAGAGAAAGCTGTCGCGATCGTGAACACACATGCACAGCCACTTTAAACACACAAACACACACGCACACACACATATATATACATATATAACAGATCTTTGGTTCGCAATCACAAACACACACGCCCAAGATCGACGACGAAAATCCCCAGGTACGGCACCATGGATGTAGCAGAGAGAGAGAGAGAGCGAGGAAGAGAGAGATCTCTGGTTCATGTTCGTGCGAGAGAGATCTCTAGTTCGCTAGAAATCGCTCGAAGTCGCTGGAAATCACGAAACAGATTCGTGCAAAAGGCAAAAATGAGAGTGTTTTGGTTTATATGCATGGCATACTTGTAATAATTTGAAATTGTGAGGGGTATTTAAGTTATTTTCCCTCCCCAACACCAGCTGTGCGCTTAAGCTAAAATATTAAGCACCTGTTCACCAACTTTTCAAAAAGTTGAAAATTAGCTTCATTTAAGCTATAAGTTGGTCAAGTTAAGCTGAATTAAATACAAATTTTTAGCTTAAATTAAATTAAAAATTAAAATAAACAGCTTATAAATTTTACCAAACACTCCCAATTAATAGTTTAAAAAAAAAAAAACACCCCCAGTGAGAGTCACATGGAGACAGCGGCAACAAAGTGTCAGGGTTGTTACAATCAGGGTGTGGTCCTTCTGATGAAGAGAGAGGGTGGAGAAGTAAGAAATCATTAGAAGGGAACTCAAAGTGGGGTAGAGAGAAACGGGTGAGAAAAGAATTGAGAATAGTTTAACTCATTAAAATTGGGTTGGCCAGTTTTAGGGTAAAATTGAAATTTTATTATATAAAATAATGTTACTGTCAAATCATTAATAGAGTTATGGTAGCGTAGACTATATTTTAAGTTCAAGTTCAAATTAAAGAAACGGTAGTGTAATTATGTCATAAAAATTATTGGACTCACTATATATTTTTACCCAAATTAAAACTCAAGGAGGTCAATAACCCAAGCTAACCAATGCTAGTGGGCCATCAATTAACTGCAGTTAGATTTTTGATACTTGTGATGGGAGGTTCCAACTGCATAGCCTTTTCCATCAATCCTGGACCTGCTCTGTTCCTCTGTTTTGTTACTGAAAACAAAATACTAGTATTTTATTTTTCAAAGAGTCTAGTCTCTCTCTCTCCCACTTGGAACTTTATTATAGCACTATTACTATACTAGTACGGAAATGGGGTGGAAATCCACCAACCCAAGTGGAGGACTGACTGGTTCAGGTCAGATCTACGAAGTAAAATGAAGGGTGAAGTTAAAATGCCTTTCCACATCTCATTTTCCACATAGTTTTCCCAACAATGCTAGCAGCCTGGTTGAGTTAGACCAGAATAATTGGCTAGTGTAAAAATCAAGTTGACTCTACTATTTGGCATGGTTGTCAACTTTCTGATTTTCAGCATGTACGTTGTAAAAATAAATAAAAATAAAAAAAACAAGTAACATATTGGGTACATGTATATTTTCCAAACTTATATATATATATATATATATATATGTATATTATGAGTTGTTAGAAAGGGGGTGGGGGTGGGGGTGGGGGTGAAAATTGAGACTGAGTTAGAGTTCAAGTTATCATTGAGTGAGAGGTAGTGGTTGGGACGGAATTAGAATTCAAGTTATCATGAAGGGTCATTGAGGTGATATTTCAGATTTGAGTTAATAGAGTGACGTTGACCTGTTATAATAATCTCACTTTATAAACTGATTAATATTTTATCGTGTGACCAAAAAAATTTAAAAAAAAGAAAGAAAGAAAGAGTGAAGTTGAGGGCAATAAAAGCTTCTTTTGGAAACAAGAAACATTTTTTTATACTTCAAATTTTAACCAAATTTTAAAAATTGTTGTCATTTTAAATAAAAATAATTCCCACCAAATAGGCGATGCCGGTGTATGCTTTCTATGTTTCAATTGGATACCAGTTGGTAATTTTTTTTTCTTTTTCTTTTTCAGTTTTCAAAATTTTTTTAAATAAAAATAGAAAACTGAAAACGTCAGCCAACGAATTAGATTATCATCTCTATATACAAGATCCTTGCAGTGCTTTTTAAACAACTGAACTCAAAATTGCTAAATTTTTGCTGTCACAATATGTGAAAGTTTAGGCTACAGAGTTTTCCATACAACACAAATTGTTATCTCACTGAAGAGCATTCTTGAGGCAAAATACCTCACCAATTTTATTCAAATTTTCGCTTCAGTTGAAAGCAATACATTATGATAAAAGAGTTTCTAAAACAGTAATAATATCTGTATATTCAGCATACAAATAACAAACATCAAGACTATATAATGCTACAATCTTTAAACCTCTTTTTCTTGTGGGAAAAAAAGCTACAATCTACTCCTACAAAGAAGGGCGAAGACATAACCGGCGCATCAAGGGAACGATGCAATCTATACTAATTGTGCATACTTAGGCGCATTAAGAACTACTTGATCACAAAGAATCACTCCTTTTTGCTCCGAGACAAACCACATAACTCAGCATCAGTCTGATAGAAAACCACGTCGCCAGTGTCGCTGACATAGTGGTCTTGGTTGATGCTTCTCACTAGATAATTAAGTAGATGAATCGGTATGGGACCTGATTTTTTTGGCTCGCGGTAGTACTTTCCGAGCACATGCTTAGCCGACTCTGTCTGCATCATGAAAACATCAAATATTAGCATTGTCGAGAGAAATTTTTGCGTTTTGACAGTGAAAACCATTATTTTAGGTTAATAGAGGTAGTACCGCTTCAACCAAGTGATAGTGTGGGATTTGAGGGAACAGATGATGTATAACATGGGTGCCGATATCGTGGTGGATGTTATTGAACATTCCATAATCACGATCAATGGTCGTAAGCCCTCCCCTTAAATAGCTCCATTCCTGTTTAATGCAAACACAACGATGTGTTAAGCCTTAATTTTGTGGAATTTTAAGTTCCAACAGTATTGCAATAAAATAACAAGCGTATTTGCAGAAATTGAACAAGAAAGATTCTTAGTACCTCGCCACGGTACCAAGGAAGCTTCTGCTCATGGCCATGGTGATGCAAGTACGTAACAAAGTCCAACCACATAACAAAAACCTGTATAAATATATGATCCAAACAAGTAGATTAAATCCAAAGGAACTGAACTACTTGAAACACTGAGGGCATGTTCAGTTGTGTTTTCATTGTCTTCGTTTTCGTTTTTTATGTTTTCAGAAACCAAAACAATAAAAAATTTGAAAACATTCATCTTTTTCATTTTTGTGTTTCAAAAATAAATTTTTGGTGTTTAAAAAGTGGGTTGTTCTCAAACTCTTTCTGATAATCAGAAAATAAAGAAACTGAGCAGAGTGTTTTCACTTACCAAGTAGGGAACACCATAGAGCTTAAGCACTGGGACAAGCCCTATGACTACGGCTAGGTAGACAAGCACGGCAACCATTAAAGTCCAACATACGGTTGAAGTGAGCACGTGTCTCCTGTCACTGGGAAGGAACAATTCGCTGTAAGGGTTGAAATGCGAACCTTTCTTTCCCGGACTCCTGCTCCACTGCAATTCAACCCATCAAGTGAACAAACCAAGCTTCTTTGTTTAGTTCTCAAACTACAAATGATTTGATTCTTAAAAAAGATTTGTCGTAAACAAATATGATGGACGGATTCTCACCAAATAAAAAGGGTATGCAAACATAGGGAAAGGAACTTTAAATCGTAGCAATTTGGTGGAATTGCCCAAAGTCTTGTATATCCTCTCAGGCAACTAGAAACAAAAGATTTACAAACAAAAGCGATATGAGAGAAGTTGATCAGAAGGAAAATAACAGCAATATGAGCATTAGAAGAACTATTACCGGTACCCACGATTCATCATTTTCAACATGCCCGTGATTCTGATGGTGAGTTCTGTGGCTAATTCTCCTATATTATTTATCAGTCAAGCACAAACTCAAGCTATGTCGATACAAACATCAGGCAATATAGTGAAAAACCATATTAATAAGGGAGTCGTTACGAAAAACACACCATCCATGGTACGGTACAAGAATTGAAGAATGCAAGACATGTCCGACAACACTATTCAGCAAGGGGCTATCAGAAAAGCTTCCATGGCCACTGTACATCCGAAAACCACGTTGAATTAGAAAAAAAGGAATAGTCAAGTTAATTGCCAAACAGGAATTAGACAAGGTTTTAAGTATGTTATTACCAATCATGACCGAGAACAAAGAGTGCCCAAAACATTGTCCCTTGGGCAGCCCAGTAAAATGGCCAAATAATCCAACTATTGAAGTGAAGCGCGACAGCAACTAATCCAAAAACCACAAGAAGGTCCCTGACAACATAACTCAGAGACCGCAGGGGGTCCTTCACCCAGCAGTGTTTGGGAATAGCAGCTCGAATCTCAGCTATCCTAAATGGAGGAGGAGCACTTGGGTCAAAATCGTCCTCATCGCCGAACTTATCAAACCCATTAATATCCTTCCCTTCTCCCTCCTTGCCATTAAGATACGTGGCGACCTTCAGTGAAGCAGTAACCGTCTTGATAAGTCCATCTTTATCTGCAGAACAAAATTGAGAAGAAGACAATTGGAAAGCCAAAAATCTGTCAAGCTCAAGAAAGATGGTTAAAAATAGAAGCGATTTTAAAACACCACTACCAAATCAGAAATCAATCACAATTCTGATTTATATCTTCTTCGTTACTCTTTTCATTTTCTCAACACAGTTGTGAATCATGCATATGTCAATATGGTTCAGTTCAGCTAGATTATCAATTATGCATATCACAAATATACCAATATGCATAATTCACCATGTCAATCCGTCATAAGACATACGAATTCTTTATTTGTTTTGATCGTTTTTCCCTCAAAGATCAATTAGATCATTGTAATTGGGAAAGAGAGATCTTGTTATTCAATTTATTTATTTTTTTAATTGTTCATCAAAACCCTCAATTCGAAACCTTAGAATCATTTCTTCAAAAGGAAATAAGCAATCAACACAGGGTTAATTAGTAAGCATACCACCGTAGATCAAAGCATAAAACAAGGCAAACACAACTTACACCACAAATACTATTTTTCTTTTTCTTTTTTTAAAACAAAAACAAAATTATGATGAGGAACCTCCCCAAGGGCCCTTAGGACCCACCCTCCAAATAATAGATATTAGTTAAGCCCGAAAGACACTAGTGAAAATCAAACATAGACAAACCCAGGGTTTGCCCCTTGCACAGTTACTCCAATATCTCCTTCCTCTGGCTGCCACTGCCACCACCGCCTCCACCTCCACCTCCACCTCCACCTCCACCGCCACAGCCACAGCCACTGCTGCATGATCTACAACAGACAGTATTACAACCAGAAAACCCACCACCAATCCCCCACCACAGTCAAATCTCCGGCAGGCCCACCACCACCCACCACCGCAATGGCCGCCACCGCCACCGCCACCGT
Source organism: Camellia lanceoleosa (assembly GCA_025200525.1). NCBI lineage: Eukaryota > Viridiplantae > Streptophyta > Magnoliopsida > Ericales > Theaceae > Camellia > Camellia lanceoleosa. The sequence continues at coordinate 63,416,854 of CM045761.1, forward strand.
TGTAACCCATTTCCAAAGAATGTAAATTGATTCCCGCATCGCATTCCATTAGATGCAACATGCTTTTTTGAGGCAAAAGTCAAAAAAGCCAATTAAAAAAGAAAAAAAGAAAACGCGGGTGTAAACTTGTTCATACAATTTTGTAAAAACTTTCAAGAAACAATCCAGAAAATGCCTGAAATTCAGGGTTACTCATTTTCAATGAATCATTAATCTTGCAATTCCATGAGATATGCTTTGTGGCAAAAGCCAAAAACAATTTACAAAAGAAAAAAGAAAAAGAACCGTAAACATGTTCATACATTTCTGTAAAACTTTCAAGAAACAATCAAGAAAGTGACTGAAATTCAGGTTACCCAATTTCAATCACTCATCAATCTTGGAAACCCATGTTTCATTTTGTCAAGAACATGAAAGACGCATACCTTGAAAGTTGCTCCATGGAGTCCCATTTTCTGCTTCTTTAGATTCCACCATCACCATTCTTGATCTCTATATAGGTAGATATATATATATATATATAGTCTTGAAACTAGGCCCAGACCAGTTGGGAGCAATTTGCTCCACGCTCTGGAAAAGGATCCTCTGTTTGCTGTTGGCCGCTTTTCAGTACTATTTCTCTCTCCAAAGTGAGATACAATGCAAAGGGCAAGGTCCTAAACCCAAGAGCGTGGTATATAAAGCCCAAACCCTAATGTGGGTATGAGTGAATATGAATATTTAGAAGGACTAGTACTGAAATACAAGATTTGAGAATGGATACTATCACTAGAAGAGAAAGAAAAAGGTAAAGAAAAGAGAGCACAGAGAAAGCACGTGCACTGTTGCAGGAGATGCTGCGGTAGTAGTAGCCTAGTTGGGAGGTTACCACTGCAGAATGCCAGTGCTCATTTGTTTGTGGGGTTTCTTGCTTTATTAATCTCTTAATTGTAAGTTTCCCATTAATTAATACACTTTAATTTTCTTTAATTGTTTACAGTTGTGTAAACACACAAATACTCAAAAAAATGAAATACATATGTTAAAAAATGAGATACAGATGTAAAATGAAGAATGACTGTGTGAAGTTCAAGTGCCTTGGGTTGGGAGATTGCTTTTATTTGAGAAAAGAAGAAAGAAAAAAAAAAAGTGTTGAAGGTGAAATAAATATATATATATATTTTATATTTTTCTTTCACACTTTTTTTTTCTTTTCCATTTTTTCTCAAATCCTCAAAAAATCACAATTAAATTAAATTTACTCAATTGTTTATTATTTTCTTATTAAACTTTAATTATTTACAGTTGTGTAAACACACAAATACTCAAAAAATGAAATACATATGTTAAAAAATGAGATACAGATGTAAAATGAAGAATGACTGTGAAGTTCAAGTCACTCAAATTTTCTTATTAATTTTTTTTTTTTTTTAAATGCAATGACATAAATGAGCCGGAGAGTCAATGGCCTTGTAAAATGGTTTATAAGGCCAACACTTTCGTAGGAAGGTTGGGCATTTTTCCAAGGACAACATAGTTGAACTTTCTTTGTCTACTTTTACCGCATCATGTCCTCATTGAATCATAATATTATTATTATTTTTTTTTGAGAAAATAATATTATTATTATTATTCAATCATAAAATATTAGTATATAAAAAGGTCTATCTTTTACCGTGAGAAAAATTCAAATGAAACGGTTATTGAGCCCTCAAGAAGGATTGAGAAGTGATTTGATTTTTTTTTTTTTTTTTTTTTATTATTTATTTGATTTAAAAGTTTTTAATTTGGGGATTTTTTTTTTTTTTTTTTTTTGAATTTTTTTTTTGTGAGAAAATGTAATGATTATGGATGGATGTGATTTTTGTTTGTTTGTAATTTAAAAATATTTATTTTTTTTTTTTAAAATTAAAAAAAATAAAAACCCAAACCATAAAAGCCAAGAAACACGAGTGCTATTTTAGGAAGCTCATAAAAAGTTAATTTTTAATTTTTTATTAATTTTAAATCATATTACTTCTTACATAATCTACTTATAAAAAGACAAAATAAATTAAAAAAATTAAAAAATTAACTTTTTACTAACTTTCTAAAACATCCCTGAATCATAATATTCCACATGTGAGTGTCTTCGGAACTACAGGTGTTTGGGAAGTTTGGTTTTTGTTTTGTTTTTTGTTTTTTTTTTTTCATTAAAAGACAAATTAGTTACAAAATTTAAAAAAATCAATTCAAATAAAATATCACATCAAACCTCATAATCATTTCATTTTTTATTTCACAAACATCACATCCAATCATAAAAAAATCTAACTATCTTTCCAAAAAAAAAAAAAAACAACAATTCTCCAATAATATCCTACAACTAAAAAATCCTACAAAAAAACTCAATTCTCAAAAACTCACATATTCTATCAATTAGTGAAATAAGGTAGATATGTGGTTACAACTAGGCAGTGGGAATTACTTTTCTTATGTGGCATATGCTATCCCACAAGTTAATACATGCATAGTGAGATAGAATGCACTTAAATAATAAGCTGTAATTGATTTGTTATACCATATTAGCAAAGTAACATGGTATAATTGCTTCATTGAATTTTCTCTCCTAATCTACTAGTTAAGTTGAGATTTTTTTTGAGGTGGGTTTATAGAATTTTATAAAATAATAATAATAATTTATAAATATTCACATTTTTATATTTGTAAGATTTTTGTTTTTTTTTTTTTTTTTTTTTCTCTTTTTCTTTTCCGGGAAATCTCTGCTACTCCCAGAGCGAACCACGGCAAGTGTTCTGTCCGCCGATGAGAGAGAGAGACTATAACTAACTTGCCCCTACCTCCCAAGACAAGCGCTCCAGACTCGAGGAGAACTTGCTGGTGAACCCACATATTCAACCAGGCTTGTTAACAACGTTGAGGTCGAACCTCAAATGAAGATTCTTCTGAGAGATTTCAGGGGTGGGGGGGGGATTGAAAACTGTGGACCTTGGGGTTTGTTTTTAAGGAAATACTTTGCAGAGCCTGCTAAGGTACATGAGTCACGCGGCTCGCTGGTGAGAGAGGAGTATAGACCTAATCAGAGGAACTTGCTTGCTGAAGTTCGGCCAAAGCAAATCAAAATGCGATTTCACAGAGGTGATGAACCACCAAGTTAATTATTGATGAATGGAGGTCCAACCTCCTAAATCCACCTTCCGATCCTGCCATTCGCATTTGGGGGGAAGTTGAAATTCGCCTTGACCTTGGGGTTTGTTTTAGTATATGTAAGCCATTTTAATTATCATCTCTCTTTCATTCTTGTATTTTTACTTTTCAATTTTAATTGTTGCAATCACAATTTCTTTTGGGAGGGCAAAAAAAAGTCAATTTATTAGTTTATTGGTTTATTTGAGTTATATCATCTCTTTATTTTATTTTTTTGTATGTTTTTTTATAATAAGCCAATAAGTTTTTTTTTTTAAAAAAGTTACTTTCCAAAATAGGCCTAAGTGTGGTTAATTGTGGTAATAAAAAATTCATTTGAAACTATTCAATTATTCAATATAAAAACCTGTCATAGAACTAGACACAACTCTCTCATATGAGATGGAACCCATCTTTTTTGTGAATCTCACACTCATGTAAGAGAATTATGTCCAGTTATGTGATTAGGACTCTTTTGGGAAGTGGGTTAGTAGCCAAAAATCAGCTTTTAATCCATTTTGGATCACATTAACTTTCACAGTTTTTACACGTTTTTTCAGAAAAAATAAAAAAAATAAATAAGTCAATTTTTAACTATCTTTCCACAACAATCATGTGCATATAAAAGAACTAGTCCATCCCTGCCAAAATATTTGTCCCTTTTGGAGAATGTAATGCTGTGTGTGGATAGATTTTCAAACTATAATCACACCCCCACATTCTAATGCCATATTTGAATACATCTTTCAAATTATATTTAGAAGCTAAGCTAATAAAATAAAAAAAAAAAAAAAAAAAGTCAAAATTATTTATTTTATTTAAGTTCAATCATCTTATCACACATATCACTCTACAACATCATCATCAAAATGAACAAAACCCACCCCAACCCGTTAAAAAGTTAAATTTTTTTTTTCGGACATTCCAAACCGTATAAATAAAAAAAAAAAAAAAAAAATTATTTATTTTATTTAAATCGCATCATCTTATTTAAATCATCCAATACTCTATGGTAACATCAAACCCAAACAAACCCAAAACAATGAGATAAGTTAAGTAAGTTATTTTTCTTTTTTTTTTGGGGCGAACTAGCAAAAGGAAAACTTTGCAAAAAACTCTATGTCAAGCAGGATTTTTTTATTTTTATTTTTAAATTTGGCTTAACCAGTCGTTCAGAAGGTCAACTAGAACATGGCAAAAAAAAATTTTTTTGGGCACCTTTTTCTTTTTTAGTAAAACAAAATTTTTGGAATTTTTAAAAAAAATTTGAGCTTTTAATAGATTTTTGAGTTGTGTATTTTGTTATGAGTTGTAAGTTTTTGTATCAGATATCATATGCTACATCAATAATTCCCCACTCAATTCAAAACTCTTTTCAAAACTCATTCACTAAGCAAGTTTTTTACACTCAAATCATAATTTTAAAATTCACAAACTCAAAATACAACTCTATTCTCTAATCATATTTAGAAAATTCTACAAAACACTATCTAACTTTTTTTTAATACTACAATTATTATACATCAAAACTATTAACTTTTCAAAACTATCCTTTTGGTAGTATTCCCTCTGTTCCAAAATATTAGCCTTTTATTTCAATTTTTATTGTCCCAAAATATTAGTCTATTTTCAAAAATTAATGACAAAAATAATATAAATTTATTATTTTACCCTTCTTTTAAATTCAAAGCTACCAAAGGGTAATTTTGAAAAATTAATATTTTTAAAGTGTAATAATTTTACTACTAAAAAAAGTTGAATTCTCCAAAAAGAACTAATATTTTAGGACAGAGGGAGTACATTTTTAAAAAAAATATCAATTGTCATAATTATATTTTTTGTGTTGTTAATGAGTTTAAAAGAAGGGCAAAATAGACAAATCGTGTTATTTTAATTCTTAATTTTTCAAAATAGGCTAATATTTTAAGATGATGAAAAATAAAATAAGAGATTAATATTTACAGACAAAAGGGAGTAATTTGTAAAAGATTACATTATTTTTTCCTTACTAGTCACCAATTTTGTTGACCATTTTATTGTCAAAGCATTGTTAAATTTGTTTTCGTTTCACAATTTGAAAAGATATGATAGATGCAAATTGACATTATAAAAAATTTGATTTTTTTTTGTCTTACAACTGTTTATTATTTATTCAAATTTAACTTTTGAACTAAAATTATTGATTATGTATCAAAATAGACATGTTGTTAAAGATTAGTTGTTCAAAATCATACGTTTGAAATGATTTTATAGAAATAGAGCAATAATTGAGAGATTATGAGATTAAATTCAGCTGAAACTATTATTTTAAAAAATTGATAAGAAATTGTATTTGTATTTGACATGGGTAAGCCCGTAAAGGATATGGCCCACCATTTAAGGCCCAATCCACGATTCAAATATTAACGCCCAATATTCCTAAAACCTAACGTTATACTGAGTACCAATGACATCTAAACACTTGGCAAGTAAAGAGCCAACCACATCAACAAACAAAGATCCTGCAGAGTTATTGTACTACACATCAGCCATTAATGAGCTTCCCTGCAGCATTTATTATGATAACCCTTCATGTCGGAACAGAATAGGCTCACTATGAACAAGGTAAGCTAGAACATAAACTTTCAGCCAACGTGACAGCCTAGAGTGGACAAGGAAATGATGAGCAAAGGATATAAGCAGGCTCCTAAGACAAAGAAAAGGTTAAGTTCTCTATTTTTATCCTCTCTCTACATCTTCACTACTCTCATCTCTCTAACTAGTTCGTCGAAGGGTTCGCTGGGGGACTCCCCGTTCCCCGTTGAACTATTTTACAGGTTTCTCCGTGGACGCCATCAATCGAACGACGGCTTGAGAAGCGTGGATCGACCCGACCTGTTCCCTCTGGAGCTCGCAGTAACATCAGTTGGCGCCGTCTGTGGGAATCCTTTGCCCCGTGTGGCAACTGTGCTCATTGTCACCGGAGATCCATTCCCGATAATCCCTACCTACCACCCATTTAGGTAGATGGTCACAACTAGATCCATGACCTCTTAACACAACGTTGCCGATCCCCAAAACCGACCCTCCTAACCCAAACAGCCCACCGCCGTATTTCACAAAACTCACCAACAGCATTAACCGCTTAACTGAGCAAAACCAAGCCCTGATCAATGCTTTACTTCAAAGAGACCTCCTCATACCTCCACCACCACCTCAAGATATACCACCCAACCGAAAATGAGCCCCGAGCCACCACATCCAACAATCTCAACCATCCAACTTGGAGGGCTTGCGACCCTCTCCTCCAGAAATGAACCCGCCACCTCGGCACCCACATCCATCATTCCCAATGCCTGCCCCCGAGAGGGAGGCCAGTAGTGTCCAGCCTCTAGTGCATTCCGACAGTGACAACGTTCCCCTTTGGGATGCCGAGCTTCGAGCCATGAAACTCCAACTTCAAGGAGTCATGCAGAACATACAGAATAAACCTTCCACCACAGCCAACTCATCATTTGTTGCTTCCATTAAGGACAAACCCCTACCTCCCAAGTTCAAAATGTCCTCGATCGACTCTTTCGACGGTACAACGGACCCAATTGACCATCTGGAGACTTACAAGACCCTCATGATCATCCATACATTCCCTGATAAGATCATGTGTCAGGCTTTCCCCATAACACTTAAGGGGTCGGCCCGACTCTGGTTTAGTCAACTGCCGACAGACTTTGTCTCTACTTTTCAGCACCTAAGTAACTCCTTTCTCAGCCACTTCATTGGTGCCCAACGCCAGCGACGTCCGACAACTCAACTCCTCAACATCTGTCAGATAGAGGGGAAGTCCCTACGCAGCTTCGTCACCCACTTCAATACCGAAGCCTTGCAGGTAGCGGAGAATGATGACAAAGTCATTCTCACGGCTTTCATGGCCGGTCTACAATCATCTGATTTTATTTTCTCCCTCTCCAAAAACCTTCCAACCTCCATAGCAACTCTTCTCTCCAAAGCCCAAAAATACATGAACGTCGAAGATTCCCTAGCCGTCTGACAAGATTCGAAGACCAAAAACCTAACCCCCAAAGAGAAGAAAAAGGACCCTGAAACCAAAAGCACCCTGTACACACAACAAACACCTCAGTATACTGACCGACCCGCTCGAGTCGACCAGTCGGCACCTATCCGACCGGCCGGCCGGTTCGAACGGTACACACCCCTCAATTCCCGTATGGAACAAGTCTTGAACTAGATCCAACGAGATTATCCCTTGAAATGGCCCCAACCGTCGCGGTCTCCTTCCAACCGTCGGGACCAGTCCAAATACTGTCGTTTCCATCAGGACCATGGTCACAATACTGAGGAGTGTGTTAACCTTAAAGACCAGGTCGAGGGCTTCATACGCTAGGGGGCGTCTTAGTCGGTTCACGACAACCCGCCCTCAGCAACGGCCAAGGACCGAACCTGGCAGAAACAACTACCAGCACACCCTCATCAACAATCCGTACAACCTAACCAAGACCATGATCAGCCCCCACAGCAACCCCGGGGACAAGGCAACCCTGCCCTCCCAGTTTGAGAGATCAGAGTTATTGCTGGCAGGCTTGCTTGTGGAGGATCATCCCGTTCGGCCTAACGGGCAGAACTCAGAAAAATAAGACAGGGCTCAGATAAAGAAGTTACAACATTGGACCGCTCCTTCAAACACCCCAAGTAGTGGATGGAGCCCATCACCTTTACGGAGGCCAATTGCACGGGCATCCGTTACCTCCATGACAACCCCCTCGTCATCTCTGCCCTCCTTTCCAATTACAAAGTTAGACGGGTACTTGTCGACAACGGTAGCTCTTCAGACATCATTTTCCTAAACGCCTATTGCCAGCTCAAGGTCGGGAAAGAAAGTTTGTCCCCTCTCCAAACCCAACTGGTTGGCTTCACCGGAGATCGAATGACCTCCATAGGCTCCATCGATCTTCCCATTACCATTGGAGAATACCCACGGCAGACCACTAAGTTGCTCACTTTTCTCGTCGTCGACTGTCCCTCTGCTTATAACATCATCCTCGATCGCACCGCTCTAACACTTTTCAAGCTGTCACATCCACGTACCATCTGGCTATGAAATTTCCTACCGACCTCAGAGTCGGCACTGTGAGGGGAGAGCAGACTGTGGCTAGAGAATACTATGTCACTTCACTCAAAGAGGTCAAGTTGAAGGAGATCATGATCATCGAAGGACTCGACGTTAGAGACGAAGACGAGTTAGTCAGAGGAAAACCAGTGGAAGAACTTGTTGAAGTCCCCATCGATCCCACTAACCTAACAAAAACAGCCAAGATCGGCAGTCAACTATCCCCCCAAGCCAAGGCAGACCTTACAACCCTCCTAACCGAGCATAATGATATGTTTGCCTGGACCCATTCTGACATGCTGGGTATTGATCCCTCCTTCGCCACTCATCGTTTAAGTATCGAGCCCTATTTCCGACCCTTCCGCTAGAAGCAGCGCATCTTTCACCCAGAACGCAACGCTCTTATTGCTTCTTAGGTAGACAAACTACTGAAGGCACAATTTGTCAAGAACGTAGACTACCCCAGATGGCTGTTAAATGTGGTCTTAGTCCGAAAAAACAACAGTAAATGGCGACTCTGTGTCGACTACTCTCAATTGAGCTTGCCCCAAAGACAGTTATCCCCTTCTTCGCATAGATCTGCTTGTCGACGCTACAGCCAGACATCAAATGCTCAGTTTCATGGATGCCTTTTCCGGCTATAATCAAATTCTGATGCACCCGTCTAACCAAGAACATACCTCCTTCATCACTGACCGGGGAACCTACCACTATCGGGTCATGCCATTTGGATTGAAAAATGCCGGAGCAACTTACCAACGGTTAATCAATACTGTTTTTCATCAATATAGGTCGGAACATGGAAATGTACGTCGATGACATGCTAATCAAGAGCAAACTCTTCTCTGATAATCTGGCAGATCTGCAGGAGACCTTTGGCACCCTACGTAAGTATCAAATGAAGCTGAATCCAGAGAAATGTGCCTTCGGCATTGGATCTGGGAAATTCCTCGATTTCATGGTCAGTCAGCGGGGTATTGAGGCCAACCCCGAAAAGATCAAGGCCCTGGTAGAAATGCAGTCTCCCAGAACGGTTAAAGAAGTTCAAAGGCTTACTGGCCATGTCGTTGCCCTTAACCGTTTTATTTCCCATGCAACAGACAAGTGCCTTCCTTTCTTCAAATTCCTTCGGCAGGCTTTTGAGTGGACAACTGAATCCGAAGAGGCCTTCCAATAATTGAAGCAGTGCATGGCCAACCCTCTCTACTCTCTCAGGCGTTCACGAGTGAGCCCCTTTTTCTCTATTTAGCCGTATTGAACACCGCAGTCAGCACGACCCTCATCAGAGAGGACTGCTCAGTACAGCGTCCGGTTTATTACATTAACCGGGCTCTCAAAGGAGCAGAAAACTACCCATTGTTGGAAAAAATGGCCTTGGCCTTGGTGATAGCCTCAAGACGACTCCGACCTTACTTCCAAGCTCACTCCATAGTGGTCCTCACTGACCAACCTTTGAAGAAGATAATGTAACAACCAGAGTTGTCCGGCAGACTTATGCAATGGTCAGTCGAGCTCAGCCAGTTTGAAATCTCCTACCGACTTTGAATAGCGATTAAAGGGCAGGTCGTCGTTGATTTTATTCTAGAATTCACTAACCCCACTCTAACCACGCCCCCCCCCCACCCAAGCAATTCAACACTGGAGCAGAAGATCCCCACTCTTGGACCCTCAATGTTAATGGTTCATCTTGTAAAGAAGGCAGCGGGGCTGGTCTCATCCTCACCACCCCCGAGGGTGGCTATTTCAAGTGTGCTCTCCGCTTCTTGTTTGACGTAAGCAATAAAAAGCCCGAGTATGAGGCCTTGATAGCAGGTCTTCGCCTAGCCCGAGATATTGGTATGAGCCATCTCAGAGTGTTCAGTGATTCCCAACTGATCGTCTGACAAATCACGGGGGAATTCGACGCCAAGGACGACACAATGCGAGCCTATAGGGACATCGCACTCCCCCTTCTTCGCCTTTTCAACACTTTCCACATCAAACACATCACTCGATCAGAAAACTCCAAGGCAGATGAAATGGCCCAATTAGCCTCAACTGACCAGTCAGACCTCAGCCATGGCGTTCGTCTTGAATACCTGGCCCACTCGGTTACTTCGCCAACCCAGTTGCAGGTCCACTTCCTCTAAAATGAGTCTATCCCGTGGGCAGCAGACATCCTTCTATTTTTGACAAGTAGGGAGTTACTAGATGACAAACAGCAGGCCACCAAAATAAGAGCCCGGTCGTCTAATTACATCCTCATTAGCAGCCTCCTGTACAAACGCTGATTTTCATGCCCATACCTCCGGTGCCTCAGTCCTTCCCAAGCGACCTATGTCATAAGGGAAGTCCACGAGAGTGTATGTGGTAATCATTTGGGTGCCAGGTCGTTGGCCCATAAAATATTCCGCACCGGCTATTTCTGGCCTACTCTCAACTAAGATGCCACTGAGTTTGTGCTTAAGTGCGATAAATGCCAACGCTTCGCCAACATTCCCCATGCCCCGCCGACAGAACTGATTACACTCAACAGTCCCTATCTATTTACCAAGTGGGGCATTGACTTAGTTGGTCCATTGCCCACTGGTAAGGGCCAAACCAAGTTCGCTGTGGTCGCCATTGATTACTTCACCAAACGAGTGGAGGCGAAATCCCTCGCCATAATCACCGAACGAAACACAACCAGATTTATCTGGCAATCGATTATATGCCGATTCGGAATCCCCCAAGCCATTGTTTTAGACAACGGCAAGCAATTCGACAATGCCAAGTTCAGGAAATTCTGTGCAGAGCTCTACATTCAGCCAGGCTTCTCTTCCCCAGGCCATCCCCAAGCCAATGGGCAAGTCGAGGTCACCAACCGCTCTCTCTTGAAGATCATCAAAACTAAGTTCGAAGCCGCCAAGGGACTCTGGGCTGAGGAACTGCCAAACGTACTCTAGGTCTACCACATCACCGCCCGAACCCCTACTGGAGAGACCCCCTTTCGCTTAACATATGGCACTAAGGTAGTCATCCCAATGGAAATTGGCTTGCCGACCCCGAGGATTCTGCATCCAGACCCAGAACTAACCGAAGGCCTACGCCGGGTTGACTTAGATCTGATTGAAGAGCTCATGGCTTGTTCTTTGTCGGCGGGCCTCATATCAACAGAAAATGAGAGCACACTACAACCGACGAGTTTGACCAAGGGAGTTTGCAGTTGGGGACCTAGTTTTGCACGAAGCAACTCTGGCCACCAAAAATCCTACTGAGGGCAAGCTCACAGCCAAATGGGAAGGACCTTACGTTGTTAAGGCCAGACCTCGCCTGGGCACTTACCGACTCCAGAACATGGAAGGCCAAGACCTCCCCCACCCGTGGAACGCTGAGTACTTGAAGCGTTATTTCCAGTAAAGTGTCATGTCCTATTTTTTTATTAATCATTTGATGTATGTTCTTGTTGACCATCTACACATTTGGTTATTTTTGTCCTCTTCATACCTGGTGTAAATTTGTGATCAATAGGCTATGCCTTAAATGACAATGATTTTATGTCTCCATTATCTGTGTTCAATTTCAATAACGACTTGTTAGATTGAGTTATTTAAAGCCTCAGCTAGACTGAGTTATTAAAGCCTTAGCCAGACTGAGCACGAAGGGCTCCGACTGAGTTATTTCAAGCCTCAGCCAGACTGAGCAAGAAGGGCTCGGCCAGACTGAATTATTTAAAGCCTCAGCTAGACTAAGCACGAAGGGCTCAGCCAGACTGAGTTATTTAAAGCCTTAGCCAGACTAAGCAAGAAGGGCTTAGCCAGACTGAGCACGAAGGGCTCAACTAGACTGAGTTATTTAAAGCCTTAGCTAGACTGAGCAAGAAGGGCTCAGCCAGACTAGGTTATTTAAAGCCTTAGCTAGATTGAGCAAGAAGGGCTCAGCCAGACTAGGTTATTTAAAGCCTCAGCTAGACTGAGCACGAAGGGCTCAGCCAGACTGAGTTAATTACCGCCCCAAACAGACTGAACACAAATGAAGGGTTCGGCCGGTCCACTTTCGTAATTTCATGTTACAACATGGTTGCCATATTTAGTCAAAACCTAGGTCCATACTACGACATCTTTTAACATTCTTCACAATTTTAACTTTACATATTTAATTCATTTGAAATCCAGGTCCATAGTTGTCCAAACCAATTTTTCATTTTTAACATTTTTAATACGCTCATGCATGCCTATTTCTAACATTTTGGTATCATGGTTTTCTCACTAGTTAGGCTGGCTGCCCATTTCTAAACTTCTTACATCACAATCTACTAGCAAGTTTCACAATTCATGCACAAGTCTTACTTTTACAACCATTATTCACTAAATTCTGCTCTGCCATTTTCATTATTTTCAAATTTACAACTCAAACGAAATAATGGCAACAGTACAAAGAAAAACTCGTTGTTTTATTTACAAACTTACAGTTACATACGATTCACTGCAAAAAAAAAAAAAAAAAAAAAAAAAAAACAATCACAAAACAACAACAACAACAAAAGTACAATTTTTTACATAGATCACTCCTCCTCACTAGAGGCCAGGTCCTCCTCTTCAACCCCCTCGTCCAGGGGGGTCTGGGCAATGTCGTCTTCTCCTAGAAATCAATGTCTGGAAATAGCTGTTGCGCTTTATGCATGAAAGTCTTCCAGCCGCTGTCCCAGAACTCAGCCATTTCATGCTTATAAAAATCTGACCGCGGGAAGCTCTGGATCACTTCCTCTTCGCTTCTACTTCCAACAGCCACTCCCGACAGCCCAGCCCCCTCATCACCCTCTCTCGCCAAGCTCCTGGCGACTACGGTATCAATCGCTACCTGGAATTCGGTGGATTCCTTGAATTGCTCCATCGCCTCATTGCACAGGTCAGGGTATGCCGTTCTCAGACACCAATTTAGCCATTTCCTCTGCCAGAGCCTTCTCCAACTTAGCGATCTGACCGTCGCCCGCTTCTTTGTCCTTGATCGCTTGGTCCCGCAGATCTTCGTTGCTTGTCATGGCCTCTTCCCATCTTTCGTTGGCGGTGGTGCAGGCTTTTTGGACCTCCTCAAGTTTCTTCTGCTCGCTCTCCAATTGGAACTCAAGCGATATCACCTTGTGGTGCTCCGTTTCAAGCTCTGACTTGGTTGCGACGAGCTTGGTACTAGCTCACTCCGCCGCATTCTTATGCACCACTACCAACACTTCCATGACCTTCGCCCTCTGCGCATACTCCAAACCCTTGGCGCACGCACTCCTGGCGGTTTTCCTCCACCTCGCCGTTTCCGCCCTTAGATTCTGGAGCTCCGATTTTGCCTTTTCCAATTGGGCCCTTAGCGGCTCCACTTCCACCCTAGCGCGCACCACTTTGTTCATCAAGGCGGTCGCCAGAGTCGCTGCCTTCATTTGGGTTGAGTAAAACCCTCTCAGTAGATTGGCCTTCGACAAATGCGCCGTCGAGCGCACCGCCGCATCTTCCACCACGCCAACAAAGCGGTGATTCGCCTAACGCCTGGCGTGGCTGGCGGTCGCTAACGCATGCGGCGTTTGTCGTTGGCTTGCTGATCCCCACTTTCCTCTCGCAGGGGCTTGAGTTTACTTCTAGTGCAAGCGCCACCATCGGTACCATAGGGGCACTTAGGCCCAGCTTTTCCTTAGCCACTTGGGTGGTCTCTTCTTCTGCGCCCTCCTTGATTTCCCATTCCTTCAGCTTCTCCTTTTCTGGGGCCCCCTCCGGCCTTCTCTCCTTTAACTCCTTTCCAATAGGGGCAGCCTCCCCTCTAGCCTTCATCTTTTTCAAAACAGGGGCATCTTTCCCCTCCTCTACACCTCCCCTATTTTTCCTTGGTTTCTTCACAACCGACTCTACCTCCTGCTTGCCCCTCACCTTCAGTGGGTCTACTGCGGGTGGCAGAGGGGCGAAGCCAGTTAGGTCTTTGTCGCCCACTGGTTTGGGACGCGATCGGATCCGCTCCCTCATCACCAGCTTCGGGGTAGGCCCCAATTGCGTTTCCTTGTATTTTTCTGCCGTGGCGAACAACCTCCTCTCCTCCTCCTCCTCCTCCGCCTTCTTCTGCACTTCCATTTCCTCTCTCGCCGGATCCTCTTCCAACGGTTGCGGTCCCAAGTTCAGGGCAAACAATGTTGAAGGAAAGACCAGCTCGTTCCACCTCACTCCCTTCTCTTCCTTCTACTTCCTCACCTTCTTTATTCTGTCCTTGGCCTCCATGCCTAACTTTGACTCCACCAATTTCGTGGGGACTTTCCATGTTGTGCGAACTCCTGCCCCATTGTTCACCAACACGAAGAACTATCTCGGCCTCCACCCTTTCACCAAAGATGGCAGGCCCGCCACCAGACCTCGGCCCCCCACTGCTTGCAGAGTCACCCACGTCTCCTGCTAACCGGATGCCTTGTAGCAGGAGAAGAACTCCTCCACTATCATTGTTGTCCCTCCGGTTGCCTGCTGCCAAGCAATCGCGCAGGCCACTACTATCTTCCAGGCATTCGGCATCAGTTGCCCTGGCGCCACTTCTAACTTGTTTAGCACGTCCACCACTATTTGGGGGAGAGGTAGACTCAAACCCCCTCACAACGCTTCCTCGTAAAGGCTGAATTTGTCCGGTCGCACATCCGACGCCCTCTCCTTGGATGTGGATAGTCTTAACCCTATTTCCGAGGGAATTTGGTACTTCCTCCTCAACTCCTCCGTCATGTGGATCTATCTGGCTTGGTGTGCCAATGGTCCGACTCCGCTTGACTAATGGGCCTCGCAACTACGATCATTGTCATAGGGCGAGCCCGCACCACTTGACAAACTACCCTTCCCTCCCTTCGCTCCACTCGATACTGTTCCGCCAACTCCACCGCATCGTCATCACCTAACAAATCAAGCCTTATGGTTGGCATTTCCTTTTGGGCCATTTCTCTTACGTGTCTACGTATTGATTCGGACGCGGGCACAAGGAAGTTCACAAAGTGTTGCCGAGGTGTATCACTGGAAACAAATGAGTATACTTGTGGGACGTGTTGGTTTTTTGCAAAAAGATAGGTAAAGCGGACAACCCTAAATGCCCATGGTTTGCCTACATTCCAAGGGTCAAGGTTAAATTTCGCCAGTTTGAAAATTTTTGAAAAACTTCCGCCCCTGCCTTTTCACTACCCTATATCACCCTGTCTCTTCACTTCTTACTAACGTGTTACCTCCCCCATTCAAGAATTCTGTCACGTGTACGACCACGATCCACTACTCCCTTCCCCTTTCTTGTCTATTCCACTTCACTTCACCATGTGCCCCGCCGCTCCTCGAGCCCCGCGCACCGCCACTTCCCTTTCTCACTTGGCCACCCTTCGCGGTTGGCCCTCTTCACGGTTGGTCCCTTCACTTGGTCACCTCACCCTTCGGTGGGCCCTCATGGTTTCAGTCCCTCCGTTCTCGACCCCCTCCCATGATCTCCCCTCCATACGCTCCACCCTTTCAGCCGCCCTCCTTATGGTCCCCTCCGCTCCTTTCCACTCTTCGGCCTCGCCTCTCACGTCGGTCTCTCTCGGCCACCACTTGGCGGTCGGCCTCCTTCTGGCCGATCCCTCCTTGGTCACCATTCGCGGTCGGCCTTCCTCGCTGTCGATCCCTCTGCTAGGTCACTCTTCACGGTCGGTCCTCCTTGCGGTTGGTCCCTCCTCTGGGTCACCCTTCGCAGTCGGCCTTCCTCCCAGTCGGCCCGTCCACTCGGTCACTTTTTGCAGTCGGCCCTACTCACGGTCGGCCCCTCCGCTCGACCACCCTTCGCGGTCGGCCCTCCTCACGGTCAGCCCTTCCGCTCGACCACCCTTCGCGGTCGGCCCTCCTCACGGTCGGCCCTTCCGCTCGACCACCCTTCGCCATGACCCTTTTCTATTGGTAACCAGCCGCCACCCTTCGAGGTCGGCCCTCTTCACGGTTGGTTCCTCCTCTGGGTCACCCTTCGCGATCGGCCCTCCTCAAGGTTGGTCCCTCTAATGGGTCACCCTTCGCTGTCGGCTCTCCTCACGGTCGACTTGTCCACTCGGCCACCCTTCGTGATGGGCCCTCCTCACAATCGGTCTCTCTACTCGGCCACCCCTTGCGGTTGGCCCTCCTCACGGTCAGTCTCTTTGCTCGGCCACCCCTCGCAGTCGGCGCTCCTCACGGTCGGTCTCTCCGCTCGGCCACCCCTCGCCGTCGGCGCTCACATGATCGGTCTCTCGCTCACCACCGTTCTCATGATCGGTCTCTCATGGCCACCCCTCGCCGTCGGCGTTCCTCACGGTCGGTCTCTCCGCTTGGCCACCCCTCGCGGTCGGCGTTCCTCACGGTCGGTCTCTCCGCTCGGCCACCCCTCGCGGTCGGCCCTCCTCACGGTCGGTCTCTCCGCTCGGCCACCCCTCGTGGTCGGCCCTCCTCACGGTCAGTCTCTCCGCTCGGCCACCCCTCGTGGTCGGCCCTCCTCACGGTCAGTCTGTCCACTCGGCCACCCCTCGCGGTCGGTCCACCTCCCGGTCGGTTCTCTCTCCGTCAATACCTCACCACCCTTGTTTTCTTTCTTATTCTCTTTGTTGGACTAAAGCAACACTTTGGAATTAGGGACTACTAACATGGGTAAGCCCATAAAGGATATGGCCTACCACTTAAGGCCCAATCCATGATTCAAATACTAAAACCCAACATTTCTAAAACCTAACGTTGTACCAACCACCAATGACATCTATACACTTGGCAAGTAAAGAGCCAGCCACATCAGCAGACAAAGATCATGCAGAGTTATTGCACTATACATCAGCCATTAATGAGCTTCCCTGTAGCATTTATTACGATAACCCTTCACATCGGAACAGAACAGCCTCACCATAAACAAGGGAAACTAAAACATAGACTTTCGGCCAACGTGACAGCCCAAAGTGGACAAGGAAATGATGAGCAAAAGATATAAGTAGGCTCCTAAGACAAAGAAAATGTTAAGTTCTCTATCTTCATCCTCTCTCTGCATCTTCACTACTCTCACCTCTCTAACTAGTTCGTCGGAGGATTCGTTGGAGGACTCCTCGTTCCCCGTTGAACTTTTTTGCAGATTTTTTCGTGGGCGCCATCAATCGGATGACGGCTTAAGAAGCGTGGATCGACCCGGTCTGTTCCCTTTGGAGCTCGTAGTAACATCAGTATTTATTATAATAAAATTAATATAGAATCCAACCTATATTCACTGATTGGAATGGAGTAGAGAAAATGATACAAGGAACGCCAATTTAGCACTCGATCGATTGAAATCTTGATTATGTCCATCAATTTTATTTTTTTTTTAAATCACTTAATAAAAAGAAATAATTATCATGTATTACTGTATTGTATGGTCAAGTTTACATTTTTGTTAGATCTTGGGGGGCCGGGTAAAAAAAATCAAATTTGAATTTTTTTTAAAAATATTTTTTATTACTCATTGTTTTCTCATATGCCCCGTTTATCACATTTGTGATATTTAATTATGACTTGATATTAGTTATACCTTGGTTATAGCATCTCTTATGGTAATGTGTATATTACCTATCTAAATATTATTATAAATTATAATGTTTATTTTGCCTATCAACTGTTTTATATTTCTACTTTAATCATACTTTTTATTTTAACTATTGATCTAATACTATTAGCTTTGTAGAATGTTACATCAATAATAAAGATAGACGAAAATAATTCTAATAATTAAAAACATTTTGCCTAACTTTTGAAGGCTAACTACATGTAGATAGTGAACGTGAGTTGAACTAAACTGCCTAATCATATGCCTAGTGCATTAGAGTTGAAAAAAGTAAATCATACTAGACATTTTGACTAATAAGTATTATATTTCTAGTAGGTTGGAGATGCTCTTATGAATCCACCATAAGTTACATTGCGATATCTCACTGTATATTATCTATAAAATAAATTAAGTCGATTTGATAATTGTAATATTTTCATTCTATTATATATTTTTTTAAATAAATGTTATATTTATCTTTTAATTTTTTGGAGACAAATGTGATAACATGAAAATGTTATGATTGTAATTGAACTAATTTTTTTGACGGATCATATACATTGAGATTCCTACAAAATAAACGATTTGAATTATCGAAACAAGATCCGTGGAGGTGGGCTCCACAGGCCACTCACATTATTTCAAGTTAATATATGAATTTAAGATATGTCCAACCCATTATAATGAGTCATGACTAACGATATAATGACTCTAAGTCCTTCAAGTTCTCTCATATTAAAATGTGAACATGAGAATAGTTCAACCCCATTATAATATTGATTATTATTTTAATAGTAGTGATTGGTAGCTCGAATTTGAGCTCCCAAATCCCCCAAATTCAAAAAACGACGTCGTTTTTGTATTTTTTTTTTTTCAGAAGAAGAAAATCAAAGAAAGGAAGAAGAAGAGGGAGGAGAAGAGGAAGAAGGAGAAGAACTGGAGGGAAGGGGGCCAACAAAATTGGACTGGAGGCGGAGGCGGGGTCGGAGGCGACGGCGGTCGGAAGTGGGGCTGCGACGAGCTACTGCTGCTGCTGCGACGATCGGTGCGATGAGGCGACGACGGGCTACGATGAGGCGACGACGGACGGAGCTCCTCTTCCTCTCTCTTCTCTCTCTCTCTCTCTCTCTCTTTTGGGCTGTTCAGGGGAGAATTTCAGGAGAAAAATCATTATTGTTATTTTAATTATCATTATACAAATTTAGTTACGATTTTTTTTTTTGTTACAGGAAAATCCTCCCACTCTCCTGCAGGTCCAAGGCAGCGCCCCTTGAGGAGATCACCAGGGTGTCCTGTTGGCCGTTCCGAGGAAGAGACTATAACCTGGAAGTTTGTCCCGACATCATAAGGCAAGCTCCAATAAGTCATGACTCGCACAGCGGGGGAGCATTGAACCCACACTAAGTGCTAACTAGACAACTTAAGGTCCAACCTCCTAACCAACGATGCTTTCGCCCAGGAAATTGGCCCAAGGGGGAGGGGAATTGAACTTGTGACCTTGGGGTTTAAACCCCAAGGCTTTACCACAATGCCACAACTCCTTGGGTTCTTTTTTTTTTTTTTTTTTTTTTTTTTTTTTTTTTTTTTTTTATTTATGTATAAAAAATATTTTATTATAACATTTATATTAATTAATAGAATAATGATATATGTATTAATGAGTGTACTAATTAATGTATCAATTGATGATGTGATATAATTTAAGAAATTTTTAATATTTATAATTTATATAATAAATAAGATTAATAATAATAATATAATTAATATTAATACATCTATATATTAAAGAAAAGGGTCTTTTAAAACTCGAGACTTGTGGAAGCTCTAACATGTCAATCCTAATTTCTTAATTTTTTAATATTTTAATATTTTTTTAAAAAAAATTGACTTGGTGATTGATGATTGGTTCAAAAATTGTAATAATTACACTATTGATTATAATAAACACTTAATTTATAATAATTACACTTATTAAATAAATAACGCAATAAATGAAATCCTAATTTCCTTACTTTTTGCTTTCCCAAGAAACCCATGTAATTATTGTGTAAATGCCTCTTAAATAAATAAATAAACACTTATTAAATTCTTTCAAACTCCTCGGTCAAACCCCATGTATTTAATTTATATATTATGTAATTATTGTGTAAATGCCTCTTAAATAAATAAATAAACACTTATTAAATTCTTTCAAACTCCTCGGTCAAACCCCATGTATTTAATTTATATATTAAAAAATCCTAATTTCCTGATTTTTTAGTATTTTTTTTTTAAAAAAAAGGGTCTTTTAAAACCCGAGACTTGTGGAAGCTCCAACATGTCAATCCTAATTTCTTGATTTTTTAATATTTTTTTAAAAAAAATTGATTTGGTGATTGATGATTGGTTCAAAGATTGTAATAATTACACTATTGATTACAATAAACACTTAATTTATAATAATTACACTTATTAAATGAATAACGCAATAAATGAAATCCTAATTTCCTTACTTTTTACATTCCCAAGAGACCCATGTAATTATTGTGTAAATGCCTCTTAAATAAATAAATAAACATTTATTAAATTCTTTCAAACTCCTCGGTCAAACTCTATGTATTTAATTTATATATTAAAAAATCCTAATTTCCTGATTTTTTAATATTTTTTTTTTAAAAAAATTGACTTGATGATTGGTGATTGGTTCAAAAATTATAATAATTACACTATTGATTACAATAAACACTTAATTTATAATAATTACACTTATTAAATGAATAACGCAATAAATGAAATCCTAATTTCATTATTTTTTGTATCCCCAAGAGACCCATGTAATTATTGTGTAAATACCTCTTAAATAAATAAATAAAAACTTATTAAATTCTTTCAAACTCCTCAGTCAAACTCTATGTATTTAATTTATATATTAAAAAAAATATAAACAAATATAAATATCTATAATTATTCTGTGCATAATACAAATGATAGACTAATAAATTAATATACTAATTAGTACATTAATATGGCGGCAATTCATATCATAACTTGTATATATGGTACACGTTTCTCATTTTGGGTATCCGTGTAGCACATTATTTCCATCCATTTAATTGGAGTCAGGTAGCAATACATAAAGAATAATGTCAAAATCTTAAAAAAATTATTAAAATTAATATTTTATAATATGAAATTTACATAAAATTTATAAAATATAAATCCTCTATTTATGTGAAATATTTAACGAAAATATTGATAAAACTTTTAAAATCTTAAATATTTTCCTGCCATAGAAGGGTGATTGTAGTACTGTAGGTCCTACCGTTATTACCCTCACAATCATATCCATTGCATTACCTATCTATATCTATCTGTACTATATATTAATTAAAAAAAAAATTTTAACCCTAAATCTTGTAGAAATTTTAATCTCTTAATCTAAATTTTTTAATTTTTTGATTTAAAAAAAAAAAATAGTATTTATTAACTTCTCCTAACTCCTAAGTCTTACCATCATAATAACATTTTAATGCATTAAGAACAAATATAAAAAAATTCTTTGAAATCTAACACGTATAAATTCCTTAAAAAGTTCAAACACATATGATTATTATTCTTCATAATAACACTTTAATGCATTAAAAACAAGCATAAAAAAAAATTCTTAAAAAATCCAACACATATGATTATTATCAAAATATTAAAATTTAATATAATATAATTAAAAAAAAAAGACATTTAATTCTTCAAAAAGTCCAACACATATGATTATTATCAAAATTTTTAAATATTTTTTTAAAATGTCTTCTTTTTTTCCTTTTTTATATTATATTAAAGTTTAATATTTTGATAATAATCATATGTGTTGGACTTTTTAAGGAATTAAATGTCTTTTTTTTATTATATTATATTAAAGTTTAATATTTTGATAATAATCATATTGTGTTTACAATTATCTATATATGTGAATTGTGATTTTAAAATTTTTTTTAAATGTCTTCTTTTTTTCCTTTTTTATATTATATTAAAATTTAATATTTTGATAATAATCATATGTGTTGGACTTTTCAAGAAATTTTTTTTTATGCTTGTTCTTAATACATTAAAGTGTTATTATGAGAGATAATAATCATATGTGTTGAGATTTTTTAAAGAATTCATATGTGTTGGATTTCAAAGAATTTTTTTATACTTGTTCTTAATGCATCAAAGTGTTATTATGAGGGTAAGACTTGGGAGTTGGGAGAAGTTAATAAATGCTAAGATTTTTTTTTTTAACTAAAAAAATCAAAAAATTTAAATTGAGAGATTGGAGCTCCCACAAAAATTAGGATTAAAAACTTATTTTTACTTAATATATAACTAGCCTATTACCCGTGCTATGCACGAGATAATTATAGATGTTTATATTTGTTTTAGATTTTCTTTAATATATAAATTATATATTTTTAAGATTTTTTATAAAAATAATTTAACAATCTTATCACTAACCATAGTGTATGAGAGAAGTTGAAAAAAGTACTGCAGTAACTATATACAGATTGTATCTATAATTATTTGTATGAGGGGATTTCAAATGCCGATCAGGAGATTTTGACCAAATCAATAAATGCAGGCATGTGCAAAGACATGTATATTGAAAAAAGTTAATAAATACTGATCAGGGAATTTTGACCAAATCAATAAATGCTAAGTTTTTTTTTTTTTTTAAATAAAAAATTTAGAAAATTCATATTAGGATATTGAAACTCCCGTTAGCCTTGGGGGTTAAAAATCCCCTTTTGCTTAATATATAGTATATATATATATATAGATAGATATATAGATAGTGGTAACCCGTATGGACGGAACTTTATAAATTAAAAAAAAATTATTATTATTATTAGATAATCTTTAAAGATTTTTTTTTTAGTTTTTTTAGTTTTTTTTTAATTTTTTATATTATAATATAATATATAATATGTAGATAGATATCTACAACTTTAATAAAACATATTATCTGATTTTTTTGGAAAGAGAAACGAATATAAGTTTTAATTTTTTTTTCTTTTTCTGAAATTGACGAGAGAGATTAGGAGGGAGAGATTATGAAATATTTTTGTTATTAAATAAATAAATCAGTTAATATTTTTTTTGATCTATTTTGTAAATTAAAAAATTAATAATTTTAGAAAATTAATTAATTTGTCCCATTAAGTGATTTAAAATTTTGATAGATATATATAATAAAATACATAATTATATTACTAAATTATAATTCAAATTTAGTTGTTATATTTTTTTGAGATCTATAGCTAAATTCTTATCTTCTTTATTTTTATGTGTAACCATAGTGTATGAGAAAAATTGAAAATGGTGCTGCAGTAATTATGAGAGAAGTCAAAAGGGATTGTGGGTTAGGAGAAATTAATAAATGTTGAGGTTGGGTTGGTAGAAACAATAAATACTGAGGTTTTTTTTTTTTTTTTTTGTTAAATCAAAAAATTAGAAAATTAGAATTATGATATTGGAGCTCTCACAAGGCCTGTGAGTTAAAAACTCCCTTTTACTTAATGAAAAACTAGTCTATCACCCGTGCTATGCACGGGATAATTATAGATATTTATATTTGTTTTCATTTTTTTTAATATATAAATTAAATACATGGGGTTTGACCGAGGAGTTTGAAAGAATTTAATAAGTATTTATTTATTTATTTAAGAGGCATTTACACAATAATTACATGGGTCTCTTGGGGATGTAAAAAGTAAGGAAATTAGGATTTCATTTATTGCGTTATTCATTTAATAAGTGTAATTATTATAAATTAAGTGTTTATTGTAATCAATAGTGTAATTATTACAATCTTTGAACCAATCACCACTCGCCAAGTCAATTTTTTTTAAAAAAAATATTAAAAAATCAGGAAATTAGGATTTTTTTAATATATAAATTAAATACATGAGGTTTGACCGAGGAGTTTGAACGAATTTAATAAGTGTTTATTTATTTATTTAAGAGACATTTATACAATAATTACATAATATATAAATTAAATACATGGGATTTGACCGAGGAGTTTGAAAGAATTTAATAAGTGTTTATTTATTTATTTAAGAGGCATTTACACAATAATTACATGGGTCTTTTGGGGATGCAAAAATAAGGAAATTAGGATTTCATTTATTGCGTTATTCATTTAATAAGTGTAATTATTATAAATTAAGTGTTTATTGTAATCAATAGTATAATTATTACAATCTTTGAACCAATCACTAATCACCAAGTCAATTTTTTAAAAAAAAAATATTAAAAAATCAAGAAATTAGGATGGGTATGTTGGAGCTTCCACAAGCCTTGAGTATATAAATTAAATACATGGAGTTTGACCGAGGAGTTTGAAAGAATTTAATAAGTGTTTATTTATTTATTTAAGAGGCATTTATACAATAATTACATGGGTCTCTTGGGGATGCAAAAAGTAAGAAAATTAGGATTTCATTTATTGCGTTATTCATTTAATAAGTGTAATTATTATAAATTAAGTGTTTATTGTAATTAATAGTGTAATTATTATAATCTTTGAACCAATCACCAATCACCAAGTCAATTTTTAAAAACAAAAATATTAAAAAATCAGGAAATTAGGATGGGCATGTTGGAGCTTCCACAAGCCTTGGGTTTTAAAAGACCCTTTTCCTTAATATATAGACTAGCATATCATCCGTGCTATGCACGGATTGTATTTACAATTATCTATATATGTGAATTGCGATTTTTAAATGTCTTCTTTTTTTTTTCTTGTTTTAAATGTCTTCTTTTTTTTTTCTTTTTTATATTATATTAAAGTTTATTATTTTGATAATAATCATATGTGTTAGACTTTTCAAAGAATTAAATGTCTTTTTTTATTATTATATTATATTAAAGTTTAATATTTTGATAATAGTCATATGTGTTGGATTTTTCAAGAATTTTTTTTTATGCTTGTTCTTAATACATTAAAGTATTATTACGAGGGATAATATTCATATATGTTGGGACTTTTCAAGAAATTCATATGTGTTGGATTTCAAATAATTTTTTTTTATGCTTGTTCTTAATGCATTAAAGTGTTATTATGAGGGTAAGACTTGGGGGTTGGGAGAAGTTAATAAATGCTAAGGTTTTTTTATTTTTTTAAATCAAGAAATTTAGATTGGGAGATTGAAGCTCCTACAAGACTTGGAGTTAAAAATCCCTTTTTACTTAATATATAGTATAGACTAGCCTATCACCCGTGCTATGCACGAGATAATTATAGATATTTATATTTGTTTAATTTTTTTTTAATATATAAATTACGTTTTTTTAGATTTTTTATAAAAATAATTTAACAATTTTATCACTAACCATAGTGTACAGGAGAAATTAAAAAAGTTACTGCAGTAACTATGCACGGGCTATATCTATAATTATTTGTATGAGGAGATTTTAAATGCTAATTAGAGATTTTGACAAAATCAATAAATGCAGGCATCTGGATTAAAAAAAATTAATAAATACTGATCAGGAGATTTTGACCAAATCAATAAATGCTGAGATTTTTTTTTAAATGAAAATTTTTGAAAATTAAGGTTGAGAGATTGGAGCTCTCACAAGGCTTGGGGTTTAGAAACCCTATTTTCCTTAATATATTTACAATTATCTATATATGTGAATTGTGATTTTTAAATGTCTTTTTTTTCCTTTTTTATATTATATTAAAGTTTAATATTTTGATAATAATCATATGTGTTGGACTTTTCAAGGAATTAAATGTCTTCTTTTTTTTATTATATTATATTATATTAAAATTTAATATTTTGATAATAATCATATGTATTGGACTTTTCAAGAAATTAAATATTTTCTTTTTTTATTATATTATATTAAAGTTTAATATTTTAATAATAATCATATGTGTTGGACTTTTCAAGGAATTAAATGTCTTTTTTTTTTATTATATTATATTAAAATTTAATATTTTGATAATAATCATACGTGTTGGACTTTTTAAGAAATTTTTTTGATGCTTGTTCTTAATGCATTAAAGTGTTATTATGAGGGATAATAATCATATGTGTTGAGACTTTTTAAAGAATTCATATGTGTTGGATTTTAAAGAATTTTTTTTATGGTTGTTCTTAATACATTAAAATGTTATTATGAGGATAAGACTTGGGGGTTGAAAGAAGTTAATAAATGCTAAGGTTTTTTTTTTTTTTTTTAAATCAAAAAATCTGAAAATTTAGATTGAGAGATTGGAGCTCCAACAAAACTTGAGGTTAAAAATCCCCTTTTGCTTAATATATAGTATAAATTATCTATATATGTAAATTTCGATTTTTAAATATATATTTTTTTAAATTTAAATGTCTTTTTTTTTTTCCTTTTGTTATATTATATTAAAATTTAATATTTTGATAATAATCATATGTGTTAGACTTTTCAAGGAATTAAATGTCTTCTTTTTTTTATTATATTATATTAAAGTTTAATATTTTGATAATAATCAGATGTGTTGGACTTTTCAATGAATTAAATGTCTTTTTTTTTTATTATATTATATTAAAGTTTAATATTTTGATAATAATCATATGTGTTGGACTTTTCAAGAAATTTTTTTTATACTTGTTCTTAATGTATTAAAGTGTTATTATGAGGGATAATAATCATATGTGTTCGGACTTTTTAAGAAATTCATATGTGTTGGATTTCAAAGAATTTTTTTTATGCTTGTTCTTAATACATTAAAGTGTTATTATGAGGGTAAGACTTGGGGGTTGAGAGAAGTTAATAAATTCTAAGGTTTTTTTTTAAAAAAAAAAAAAATCAAAAAATCAGAAAATTTAGATTGGTAGATTGGAGCTCCCACAAGGCTTGGGGTTAAAAACCCTCTTTTGCTTAATATATAGTATAGTTGAGCGGTAGCTTGAAATTCGGAGCCCGAATTTGGCTCGAAAATGAAAAGAGAGAGAGAGAAGGAGAAAAGATGAAGAGAGGGAGGGAGAGAGAAAGAGAGAAGTAGAGGGGAAGAGAGAGAGAGAGAGAAGACGATCATCGCCCGATCGCCGCGATCGCTGGCCCGATCGTCGCCGTCGTCACCTAACCTCATGCAGACCTCTGACCGCCATCGCCCCGCCTCCACCTTCTCCTCCCCCGAATATTATGCCTCCTCCTCCTCCTTTTTTCCTTCTTCTTCCTGTCTTCGTTCTTCTTCTGCAAATAAGAAAAAGAAAAGAAAAAAGAAAAAAAAAAGGGTCAACATGACGTCGTTTTGACCCCTTGAGCCACACTCGAGCCACAACTTTCGAGCTACTAATCATGGTTGTTACTTAATATATAGTATAGATATAGATATATTATAAACATAATCCGTGCTAACGGCATCAGTGTAATTCTCCTTTTGGTTTGGGGTGTCCTAAAAAACTACACTTTTTGTCTTTTTACGATGTGCAGAAAAGTAGAGAGGTGATATGATGAAAAAAAGATAAAAAAATAAAAAGATAGATTATATAGTCTATGCCAAACCAAGCCTCTATCCGGACCATTTTGAACAGGAGGTTACCTATTACCATGAAAACGGCATTAGTGCAATTCTCCTTTTGCAGGCTATACCCTGTCCGGACCATTTTGCAAAGGAGGTTAAAAATTGGGTAATGTTTTTGTAGAATTTTAAAATTATAATTTGATAATAGAATTATATTTTGAATTTGTGAGTTTTACAATTATGATTTAAAAAGAAAAAATTTGTTTAATTATGAGTTTTAAATTTTTGATGTGACATATGAAATGAGAAAAGATGTTTGCTTATGAATTTTAAAAAGAGTTTTTAAAACTTAATTTAAAAATTTATAACTCATAATCAAATACACAACTCAAAATTTTATTGAAAATTCTACTCAAAATTTATAATCAAACTCTTTTTAAAATTCAATTCAAAAAAATAATTTTTCATTTTAGTTTAAAAAAATAATTTTTATATTAAAAAAATATCAAAAATAAATATAATTTTTTTTCTCAAAATAACAGGTGACGATTGACAATTATAAAAGATAAAAAAGAAAAATGAAAAAAATATTATTCTGGTCAACCAGTCGGATGACTGTTCACAAATTCAGGGAATGTCCGACGGAACAACCCAAAGTGCAAATTCAAAAATCAAAAACTCACACTCCAAACATGCATTGGAATATATTTTCAAATATGACATTAGAATTAATTTTTAAAAACTTAAATCAAATATAACATTAAAATACGAGAGTGGAATTATAATTTGAAAGTTATACTAAATAAAGCCTTAATTTTTTAACTCTTTTTTTTTACTATATGTAAAAAAAAAAATGATCTAAAAAAATAAAAAAAATTAACTTCTAACCCAACTATCAAAATACGCCTTTATCAAATTTGGCTGCCGCTCCAATCTATCATGTGAGTTAGTATTCAGGCCTCGTTTGAGAATAAATTTTTTTAGTAATTTTTTAATTTTTTGGTTAAAATATGATGTTAAAAAAGTTAGTATGTTTGGAAGAATTTTTTAATTTTTTATACAAAGATATACAAAAAATAGAGAGAAAAGAGAATCTTTGACTTTTTGATATATGTTGTTGACTTTTTAACTTTTTTAATAACTTTTTGACTTTTTGACAAAAAAGATTACTTACCAAATGAGGCCTCAGTTTCACCACAATAATTACTACTCATTCTCCGTAATAAAATATTAATTCTCTATTTTATTTTTTATTATTTTAAAATATTAGTTTTTTAAAAAAAATTAAAGACTAAATAACATATATTTTGTATTTAACTCTTTTTTTTAAATTTATTAATAATAACAATTACTATTTTTAAAAAAAGTCAAAAGGTAATTTTGAAAATAATTACTTTACTTAGTTAGAGTTTTTTAAAAACACTTTTCAGAAAATTCTATTTTCTTGTTTTCATATTTTTTTGTTTTTATTGAACTTTTTTTAATAATTTAATTTTTTTTAATTTTTAGACATATCTAACATAAATATACCTAAAAAAGTAAAAAATTTATGAAAAAAATCTTTTAAAAATTCACTAAATACTAAAAATATATATATAAAAAATGAGAATTTAGTACATTTTTTTATATTTTTATGTATTTATCAATTTTTAAAAATATTTTTGCATAAATTTTTTATTTTTTAATACATCTAAGTAAGATGAATTTAAAAAAGTAAAAAATATGTTTAAAATTTTAAAAATATTCACTAAAAACAAAAAAACATAAAAACCAAAAAACTCAACTTTCAAAAAATTTAATCTAAAAAATTCAAACCAAACACATTAAATATTTTTAAAATATAATAATTACACTATGAAAAAAGTTAAATTCTCTAAAAGGACAAATCATCCCGAATGCAAATCATAAATCATCTCAAATATAATTTTTTATCTCACAAAATAATTAAATTTTTTTAAAAAAAAACTAACTAAAATAACCAAGTTTTCAAACAAAACCTAAGTCATCATTTTTTTTTTTTAATTTTTGTTTTTAAGACAGTCACAAGATAATTCTTTATGTATCTATACTATACATTAAGTAAAAAATGGTTTTTAACCCCTAAGGCCTGTGGAAGCTTCAATATCCCAATATAAATTTTTTATATTTTTTATTTTTTATTTTTAAAAAAAAATTTAGCATTTATTGATTTGATCAAAATCCCCTGATCAGCATTTATTAATTTTTTTCAATCTACGTGTCTTTCCACATACTTGCATTTATTGATTTGGTCAAAATTTCCTAATCAGCATTTAAAATCCCCTCATACAAATAATTATAGATACAATCCGTGTATAGTTACTGCAGTATCTTTTCAACTTCTCCCATACACTGTGGTTAGTGATAAGATTATTAAATTATTTTTATAAAAAATCTTAAAAAAACATAATTTATATATTAAAAAAAATCTAAAACAAGTAGAAATATTTATAATTATCCCGTGCATAGCAGAGGTGATAGGCTATCTATACTATATATTAAGTAAAAAGGGTTTTTAACCCCTAAGGCCTGTGGGAGCTTCAATATCTCAATCTGAATTTTCTATATTTTTTATTTTTTATTTAAAAAAAAACTCAGCATTTATTGATTTGATCAAAATTTTCTGATCAGCATTTGTTAATTTTTTTCAATCCACATGTCTTTCCATATACCTGCATTTATTGATTTGGTCAAAATTTTCTAATCAGTATTTAAAATCTCCTCATATAAATAATTATAGATACAATCTGTATGTAGTTATTGCAGTACTCTTTTCAACTTTTTTTATATATTATGGTTAGTGATAAAATTATTAAATTATTTTTATAAAAAATTTTAAAAAATATAATTTATATATTAAAAAAATTTATAGCATGAGTGATAGGTTACTAATAGAAAAAGAAAAGTTTAAGAGTTAGAATAGCAATGGGGAGATGGTTGCACACTACGTCATCATCTTTATCTTATTTTATTTTTTTGTCTTTTTGTTTTAAAGCACAATCACAATAGAATTCTTTACGTACATGGAAAAAAAATAGTAAAGCTTCGTAACTCAAAATTTGAAGAGCTCGAATGCCGCCGTTTTGAGTCTTTTTTTTTTTTTGGGTTGGTTCTTTTTCCTTCTTTTTTCATTTTTTTTCTTCCCTCAGAAGAAAAGAGAGAAATAGAGAAACGACAGAGGCAGAGGAAGAAAGGAGAAGAAAACAAAGAAAGGGGCCATGGAATCGATTATTGAAAATGGTTATAAAATTTTGAGTAAAATTAGAGTTTATTTTTAAGTTTGGCCTATTTTTTAGATGGGCTCTGTACATTAATTTTTGCAGGTCAAAGTGGTAACGCGTTCTATACCGCATTGTGATTCACATGGTATATTTGGTTACTCAAAACATTACCGAGTGAATGGAAAATTGAAGCCAAAGTATGCTCCATGAAAATGGAGTTTTTGTGGAAAATCCTTAAAGGTTTGAATAAGGCTTGTCCCACATTGATTTGATGCAAAGTTTTGAATGGGTTTATAAGGCATGTGTTTGGTACTTAGGGTGTGTCCTAAGAGGTACTCAAGTGTTTTAGAGGGAGAGGTTATGGGCAAAATGGGCTAGACTTATTGGACCCAAAAATCACCACACACGCGCGCCGCCGTTGCCGTCCAGTTGGGCTGGGCGTGGGTGCGTGGTTGGATTGGGTTTGTTCGGCCCAATACTAATCTTTTTGGGCCAAAAATATTTGAATTTAATTTTATTTTTGGTAAAATAAAATCCAGAATTCAAATTAAACCAGAAATAAACTGGTCCGATTTTACTGTACAGCCAAACAAAGCCCTTCCCGTTTTTATCTGTTTGAATTATGAACCCAACAGATTCAAATCTGTTTCAATTCAAAACCATACCTGTAATTCAAAATCTGCAGCCACCAATCCATCTATAAATAGGACAACCCTCATTTGGATTTTGCAACTCTAATTTCGTTCTTCATAATTCTGCAAATATTCTTTTCATATTGTTGCATTATTTTCTTCTGTGAGAGTATAAACACTTAGTGTGTTCGTTAGGCAAACAATTTATAGTGCTGCTATTGTTTGTAGTAGATCATTTAATCTTGGGAGATAGACGTCCAAATTCTGAAAGCACCGTGGAGAGGACGAATCTGTCTTAAGGACACAGTGTCAAACACTAGACTTGATTAGATAATTATTCAAAGAAATTAATCAAGTAAGTTGTTTAATTTATTATTCTGTTTTATTTGTTTATTTAATCAGTTTTTAATTTTGTTTTTGTAGCAAAATAAAATATGTTTTTCTTTACTTATTTTTGTTTCGAGTTTGATTTTTGTAATCAAACAAATTCTCTCATTTCTTTTATTTCTTTGATATTCTGGTTGTTGTTAAGTACACAACAGAATTTAGTCTTTTTTAATACAGTGAAGATTGTCCAACACCGCCATGGACGGAGATCGTGAACCACTCCACAACCCAACCCATACCATGTTCGCGAGGTAAGTGTCACGACCCAAACCCGGCCCTATGGGTTTAGCACCGTAACTGGCCAGTAATCCGAGATTACCGAAGGCCTGCTGAACAGTAATACAGTTAAACAGAGTACAGGGCCTGGCGGAAGCCAATACAGTAAATAACTAGTGTCCATTGAGCTGTGACAATCTGTATGCCAAAAACATTTTTATGCATTCATACAGTTCAGAACAGTACAGTCTATACAATCAT
Organism: Camellia lanceoleosa; assembly: GCA_025200525.1. Classification (NCBI taxonomy): domain Eukaryota; kingdom Viridiplantae; phylum Streptophyta; class Magnoliopsida; order Ericales; family Theaceae; genus Camellia; species Camellia lanceoleosa. Next base: position 63,448,840 of record CM045761.1, read on the forward strand.
TTACAAACATTCAGTACGGGGACCTAATCCCTCGATAACAAGTGATGCGATAAGTAGTAAAATCTATACTGAGTACAAAAAGTAAAGAAGGAGACAGGTGGGGACAATAAAAACACCCCAAGCCATAGCATGGCAACTCGGAACCTCACAGTGAGGCACATAGGCTGGCTTGACAAAACTGGGGACCAACCCATGCTCCTAGCTCCGGTCTGGCTGCTGAGAACCTACATATATATATATAAACAGTGAGCTAAAGCCCAGTGAATAACATAATGCGTAAAGAGGTTATGAATGAATGTCCTTACAGTAATGAAATCAGTTCATTAAACAGTATTTCAATCTTTCAGTATTTCAGTCAATCAGTCATATGTGATACATCCAATAGCCTATAAACAGTAGGTCCAAAAGGACCGGGTCTTAACGGACCCAACAGTAGTGATGGCCATCGATCGACAAGAAAGATGGTTCCACAAAGGAACCGATGAGCTCAGAATAAAGATAAAGAAATAAGTGCTAAGGATGCCACAAGACAGATTGAGAATACAGGACATACATTCATTCAAGGCGATATCGATTCAATAAAGTTCGATTCAAAGATTCAAAAGATAACCATTTTGAACATATCTTTACACAATCGTTACTCACAGAGATTGGGCTAATAGCAGCTAGAGCGCGTCCCCGAGAGCCAATCCTAAACAGTTAACAAATAGAACACACACTAAGTTTCACAGTCGGGAAAGATGATAATTAAATCCCTAAATTTCCTCGGTGTGGTTCTACGTCTAAATCCTCAATAAGATGTCTTAAACTAGGCCTAAGAATGCCTAGGATGGGATGAGGATGCAAAGATGCGCATGGAACACAATTTCAGAATTTCTGTGAAACAGGGTCCCCGGCCTTGAGTTTCCCTTTCGGCGGACATGCAAACAAAGGGACCCTTCGGCGTCAACTAACTTCGGCGGTGATGATGGACAATGCAAAGTGCTGGATGCTCGATTTCTTCGCTCGAGCGTGAATATATCCGCTCGAGCGGACTGCAACACAGGTCAAGAAAAATACTGGGAGCTTGATTTCCCCGCTCGAGCGGCACTTCCCCCGCTCGAGCGAACGACCAAAATCTGGAAATTCCAGATTTGAGTCCCAAGTTCAAAATCAATTTTAGATGCTCCAAATTCGATCCTCTTGGGCCTATTTTCTGGAAAACCTATGTAAACTCATAATATATCATGTTTCAAACCTCCATTTAAGAAATCAAGGCCCAAGGGTGTTTAATTCAAACCCAATTCCAAACTATTTTTCAAGAACAACGCTCAAACATGACATGCATGGATTAAAACTCTTTCAAGGCTTTGATGCTAGCTCAATTCTTTGAAAACAAGATGAAAACATGGACTTTGTTAGAAACATGAGCATGCATGTACAATCCATCATGAATTCCACTTCAAAATGCACCAATTCAAGCATGCATGCAACAATGGAGTTCCAATTCAACATACATGAGCAAATTCATGTCTTAACTTCTCTATAACCATGATACATGCAAGATGAAGCTTAAAGACAACAAGAGGATGATGATTTCCTTACCTAAGTCTTGTAATTTAAGCCTAGAAGCTCAATTATGCAAATGCACTTCAATTTACTTCAAGTCTTCAAGCAAATCAACAAGAACAAGTCCCTCTCTCTCTAACTCTCTTCTTGGTCGGCAAACAAAGAGAAATGGTTGATCAAATGTTGATTAAGTGTTTTGTATATGGCTCAAATATGAGGAGTAGTGGGCCACTAAGTGGTCTAAGTGTAAATAAGTCAAACTTGCCAATTAAATCAATATTTAATCTAATTTAATCATACCTAATCACTTTTCAGATAAATATACCATTAAATCATAAATATTCTACTGATCCCAAAACTCTAAACGGTTCCTAATTCGGCCGCCGATAAGGCCTTTAATTAGTAGTTTAAACACACCAACTCAAATAGATAATCAGTCAATCAAACAGATGCAATGTGCAATTCAATAGATAAACTTATTCAATTTCAGTTTCGATTTCAATCAGTCCATTCAGTACTTCAGTTAGTCCAATTATCAGTCATTATTAGTTCAGTTTAGCAGTAACCAGTAGTTAATTCAGTAGATTATCGATAATCAGTACAAGGGTTGTTACAGTAAGCAACTCCAGATGCGGTGGGTTTGATTTTGATTTTGATTTTGATTTTGATTCATGGGTTTGGGATTGATTTTGTTCTGATTTTTATTTTGATTTTGATTCGTGGTTTTGGGATTGATTTTGTTTTGATTTTGATTTTGATTATGTGGGTTTGGTTTGGTTTTGATTTTGGATTTTGATTTTGGGTTTGGTTGGGATTTTGATTTTGAGTTTGATTTTGATTTTGGGTTTGGTGGAACAAGATTTGTATCTCTTTCTCTTGGATTCGTGATGTCAGAAGTGTGGCTTCTCAACTTCAGATCTCCTTCTATTGGCTAAATCCCTAGTCTCAAAATCTCTTCCTCCTCTTTGGAATGTATTTACCCCTGCTTCTTTTAGTTCTTTAATTACTTTTGATGTAAGTTCCTTTGGTTCTTAATGCAATGCTTCAACAGTTCAAAAAAAAAAAAAAAAAAGATCTGTATCTCTTTCCTCTCCTCTGCCTCTTGGACTGACTTAAAACAGATCTGTATCAATTGGAAGAAGAAAAGAATTGATTAGGAAGAAAACAAAAAACAGATCAAGGCAGAGGAAAAAAAAAAAAAAAAGATTCCAAAACGACGTCGTTTTGGTACCTCGAGCCATTCGACCCTCCCTGAATTCAAGCTACCAAATGGGACTGGAAAAATAAATTAAAAATTATTTAGAGATTTTAATTTGAATTATTTAGAGATTTTAATTTGAATATAAAAATAAATAAATTAATATTTATTTTTAATTATATATTAAATAAAATTTCAATAATCTATTTTATTTTTTATTTATATTTGGTGTTTGTGTAAATTTACATATTTGATTGATGAAATTTATTATTAATATAAGTATTATTATATATTTTACTCATAATTTTGTATTTTTTTTTTATCTTAATAAGTAAATTAATTTAAATTTAATTATTTTTCAAGCTCTAGTTCGAGTTCAAACTTTGCTCGTTTATGTAATCAAGCGAACTCGAACCGAATTTGAGTTCAACAAATATTTGATGAGTTGAGCTCAAGCTTGATTTTTGAAGCCCGACTAGAGGTCGGTTCAAACTCGAGCTCGACTAATTCTTGATAAACAAGCTTGAACATTCAAAAATTCGGCTCAGTTTAACTCGTTTACAGCCCTACATACATAGTACTTTTACTTCTCTTGCACATTTATGGTAAATGTATTAAAAAGAAATGTGAGCCAAATATGAAAAAAAAAAAAAAAAAAAAGGCACACAAAACAAATTGACAAAAATAAGGTCAAAATCTTTTTTTTTTTTTTTTTTTTTTTTTCAGTATTCGTCTTATACCAAAATAAGGGTTTAGTTGTGAAGTCTTTTAGTTTGAAACTCACAACACAAATTTTTGAATTTTTTGAATTTATAAAATACATAAATACATATGCCATTCAAACATTGATCCGTATCATAATATATATGGTTATACATACTAAACTTCAAAGACTTGTATAATTAGATTTAAAAATGGTAAGAGTTATAATAAGAATGGTGAGAGGGTTGCACTTCAGGTCGTCAACTTTTTGTTTTTTGTTTTTAAGTCACAATCACAACAAAATTCTTTATGTACAGGGAAAAAAAACATAGAAATTCAAAAATAATTATTCATTGATTTTAACCTTAAAAATGAGTGTAGTGTGTAGATTAAATTATGAATATGACCAAAATATTTTAAATGATGGGTTCATATTCTATATTTAACATGAGTTGCAGTCGGGTTACTTTTGCCAATTTCTTTTGCATGTATCTTTTTTTTTTTTTTTTTAAATTTTAATTATAGTAAACTTGTTTTTATATATTTATTTTTGTGCAAATGCAAAATATAAAAAAATTATTTTTATAGATTGCCAAATCTAGCTTTGGCAAAAAAACTATGTCTTATATATATACTAGTTAAGAAGGTCCATGTAAGGACGGGAGTAGCTAGTTTTTCTCACTCTTTGGAAGGGTTTAGTCTCATCGGGTACGATAGCCTTACAGTTTGGACTCCTATGGTTCTAAATCCAGTTTCACAAGTGCAATGTAATACATAAAAATGAATAAGAATCCAAATCCGACAAATCCTAAAAAATCCATTAATCATAAGAGATGCCAAAAATAGATTGCATTGCCACATTTTAGAGTCGCCACCTAAATATTTTTGAAAAATTTAGAAAACTCGTGACTCGTGCCAAAGGCCACTTGTCCGTCATAATCAAAGTGTCTTGACTATGGTCATGAATTGAGCACCCCATTTACCCCATCAAAGATAGGCTTCTACTAATTATAATATGAATTTTATGAACATTATATGCTTATATTCTGATTATTAATATGCTAACATTACTATGTGAAGCAAACAAGTATAGATAACGTCACTTACTTTGGAATGATTTGATTTTATGTTTTTGTGAAAAGAATTTTGAATATCTATAACTCAAAGGAAAAGCTAGCCCATGTGTATAATAATCAAAATTATTCCAATTTAAGCGAAATAACCTTCATCTATAGGCATTCAAAGAAAAGCTAACTCATGTTCTGATTATTAATATGCTAACATTACTATGTGAAGCAAACAAGTATAAACTACGTAACTTACTTTGAAATGCTTTGATATCATGTTTTTGTGAAAATAATTTTAAATATGTACAACTCAAAGGAAAAACTAGCTCATATATACAATAATCAAAGTCATTCTAACTTAAGTGAAATAGCCTTCATCCACAGGCGTTCAAAGAGGTATTTCAAATAAGCATATAGCCTTGTAACAACGCCCGCGGGGGACCTCGCTACAGTTCGGACTCGATTTTTGTTGCGGTTCCAAATCTTGAACCAAAGAGTCCAAATCCGGCAAATCGTTTTGAAGAAAAACAGATTTTTTTGAAAGAAGTGCCAAACATGGACTGCTTTGCGGATAATGTAGTCGCCACCTAAATATTTTAAAATGGGAAATTTAGGAAACCCCGACTTAAGTGGGAAGGCCACGTGTCCGCCATCACCAAAGTTGGCTCGAGAACTTGGGTACGATCGGAAGGTCACATCGTGAGCATTCTCGCCGGCCAAAGACCGCCTCTACTAACCATGATATCTGCTTTTTGAAAACTTTGTGAGTTCTTATTCCGTTATTAGCCTAGGATTACTATGTGATGCTCATGAAGAAACAAGTATAGATCGGGCCGTCGAATTGGAACAAAACATTTCATGTTTGTTTGTTTGAAAATGGTTTGCTACCCGCAGTAGGCTTAAAATGCGATTTTGCCACAATCTAGTGGGCTTAACAAACAATTGATGAATTGCTCCAATTCAGATAACTCAACCTCCACCCACAGCATTCAAGGCGCTTATATCACATAAGCATTTAGCCTCATGGTAAGCATGCAATCATGGCAACACTCACACGCATGCAAGTATGCTAAAGCATAAAACTCACCTAGTACTCCAAGCCAAAACAAAAGCTCATTAGAAATCCATGCATGATCCTAGATGTGCTGAAATGCCTAATGCAACACATGCAAAATACAACTAAGATAGCAGGCTCGGCTATTCTAAACATGGCATACGAGATGCAACAGCTATCAAGTACTCAACTTGGAATTGAAATACAGATGCAGTTTGTATGATGCGCCGAGCCCGGTGCGTGCAAAACAGATGAATGATGCAAACATGCTGTCATACTGTATGCTAATTGAAATATGCCCTATATCTAACCATTCAAAGCGGGTAAATAAAAGGGAGAAAAAAATGGGGATTGGAAAACATACATCACATTCACACACCCATATTACAATTATGCCCTCGCGCAGAGGGTCCGAATAAATAATAATACAGACCCGAATAAAAGAATATACAGTCCGAAATAATACAAATTCTAATTAATTAACAAATTAATTACAAAAGAATTAAGCGGCGTGCAAGGCCCGCCGCTTCGATAAATGGTGTATCTTTGGTCGCATGGCAGAAATCCTTCGGGATGCCCTGATTAGCCTCTGTTTGCAATTTTCTCGAAATGCGTGCCAGCCTCCGAAAAGTTGTTGATTGTTGATTTTGCTGCAACAGAGAGCAGGAAAAGGGCATAGCAATGTATTTCACAAATATATGCATGCCTCGATCCTCGTACCACCAATCACGCATACCGATGCATGATGGCAGAGGAACCGGATTGCACAACTCAATATGGGGATGAATGCTACAACAAAACTTAACTCCATCATGGGTAATCCGGAGTGTCGATGACTGGGGAATTGAGACACACTCTGTCGCTCGGAGTACAGAATGTACCTCGTTTCCCGTGCAATATGCATGATATGCATGAAATGCAACTAACATACAATCTTAGCATGTACGATGCTATGAAAATGAGATGCCTCGAAATGCGTGCCCACTGGCACGCAAACCGAGGCGATACGGAATAACATGCGAAATGCAATGATGGGCTTATACCAACATGAAGAGGGCCTCAGCCACACTCACATAGGATGCCGGAATGAAAAGAATGAGGTGCCTCGGAATGTGTGCCCACTGGCACGCAAACCGAGGCAATGATGAAATATAAATTGATAAAGCAGTGCCTTGAAATGCGTGCACGGGCACGCAAACCGAGCGGAGGCATACGCAATGCCAAGCGGATAAAACAGTGCCGAAATGAAACGCGTGCACACGCACGCGAACCGAGGCGGCTTCAGAACAGATAAGCGAAGTGCCTCGAAATGCGTGCACGCAGGCACGCAAACCGAGGCGATGACAAAATGAGAAAACCAGATAAAATCGAAGTGCCTCGAAATGCGTACCCACAGGCTCGCAAATCAAGGCGATGATGGAAGATGAAAATCGGATAAGACCGAAATGCCTCGAAACGCGTGCCCACAGGCGCGCAAATCGAGGCGATGATGAAAGAATAAAAATCGGATAAAACCGAAGTGCCTCGAAATGCGTGCCCGCGGACACGCAAACCGAGGCGATGATGAAAGAATGAAAATCGGATAAAACCGAAGTGCCTCGAAATGCGTGCCCGCGGACACGCAAACCGAGGCGATGATGTAAGAATAAAAATCGGATAATCGGCAGTGCCTCGAAATGCGTGCTCGCGACACGCAAAACCGAGGCGATGATGAAAGAATGAAAATCGGATAAAACCGGCAGTGCCTCGAAATGCGTGTCCGCGACACGCAAAACCGAGGCGATGATAAATGAGACGAGATGGCATACGGAATGCAACGATGGGCTTACACCAACATGGGAGAGCCTCACCACTCACATAGGAGGCCGTCGAATAAAAACAAAGTCTTCGAACGCTGCGTGTCCGCGGATACGCAAATCGGGCAATGATGTAGAAGCATGAAAATGCAAATTGGGCTTATGCCAACATGAGATAGCCTCACCACGCCACATAGGTCAGATAAAATGAAGAAGTGCCTCGAAGTCAGTGTCCATTGGCACGCAAACCGAGGCAATGGAAAAATGATACAAATGGCATGGGGAATAATATGCAAGCATGGCAATGGGATTTCAGCACCTAAAATAAAGGGAAAGCAGCCCTAAACAATTCAAATGACACTCAAGCATGCATTCATCCCGAAAATGTGAAATTAAGCCCCGAAATGGCCTATAGCCATGCTATACATGCAAAATATGATCATGGCAGCAAGAACAGTAGCAAGGCAGTCCCAAATATGGCATTTTTCAGTAACAAACATGGCCAAAATGCAAGCATAGATAGATCAACAATAGCATGCAAAGTTAGTGGCCAAAAGAGGAGTATTGAGACAAGTGACATATGCAAACCCCAAATGGACAAACTTTCTTCTACAACATTGAAGATGAGCTAAAAATAGGCACAATTACAGAAGATGACATCCTCAAAATCAGAATAAAATCATGCTAACAATTCCATGCAAAAATGGAGCTCAAAAGAGGCTATAACAAGAGTCATGCAAAGAAAGTACCAAATGACAAAATTTTCTTCATGAAATGTGTAAAGGGGGTCAAAATAAGACCAAAGTCAGTAGGGGTCGAAGTCCCAAAAACAAATAGAAATAGGTCAAAAGTTGCATACAAAAATGGGCACACTTGATGGAATTTGAAGGAAGTGGTGGATACAATGGCCAAATGAAGTTGAGCCCTTCTACAATGTTGTAGAGGGGCTCAAAATGAGCACAAAACCAGTATGGGTCGGACCCCTAAAAACAAAAGGAAATAGGCCTAAACTAGCATGCAAGATAATGGCATAAAAGCTAGGTATTGAAACAAGTATATCATAGAAGCCTCAAATGAAGTTGAGCCCTTCTACAAAGTTGTAGAGGGGCTCAATATGAGCACAAAAACAGTATGGGTCGGAGCCCCAATTCTCAACCAAATAGAGTATAGAAATGAATCAAGAAAAAGCCCTAAAAGTTGGTTTTGAAGACTTACCCTTGAAGACTTGTCTTTCTTTGATTCTTGGCTCTGATTTGTAGCTTCTCAAACTCTGAAATTCACTTCCTAGCTGCTGGAATGGTAGTAGGGAAGGTGAGGCTAGGTGTTGATGAAGAGAAGGCCTAGGGACTTGGAAGCTTTTTGAGGTTTTGAGCTATGAAAATGGAGGAATTTGAAGATGATCTCTTGAGGCAAGTTTTTCCAACCTTGAAGAAGGAGAGGGAGGGCCCTTCAAATAGACAAAAAAATGGGGTGTAAAAGGGGAGGGAAAGCACCCAATCTTTCCCTCCCGAAATATCCCCCGGATGCCCCGGGATATGTTGGAAAATACCCGACAAATTGACATGAAAGCGAAGTCGGGCCAGGTAAATTTGTGGGAGGGGGCCGCCCGGCCACCCCACCTGGTCGGCCAGCCACCTACCATGGCCGGCCGGCCACCCCCAAAAAATGAAGTCAATATTTGCTGGCCGACCACCATGCCAAGGTGTCCTCCCAAGTGTGTAGAACAAGGCCCTAGGGTCGGAATTTGGCAACACTGAACCATGAGTCACAACATAGAGCTTGAAGGAGAGGCCCAAAAATGAAACCAATAATTGCTGGCCGTCCACCATACCAAAGTGTCCTCCTAGATGTGTGCAACAAGGTTCCAAGGCCGGAAATTGGCAACACTGAAGCAAGAGCCACAACATAGAGCTTGAATGAGAGGCCCAAAAATGAAACCCTGAATCTCTGGCCGACCACCAACCCTTAGGGTCCTCCTAGATGCCCTCATCACAGATATGTAGCTTTGGTTGGAAGAAAATACCCCTAGGGTGTTCAACATTGGCCCGGAAGTGAGAAAAACGGGCTCCGGAGGAGCGAAACTGGTTATCTGGGATAATTGCTGGCCTCTCCCCAAAGGATCTTCCCGATGTTGAAACAGAGGTACCGCCAAGTTTGAACAAAAACTAATGAGAAATGAACACTGAGCCAAAACCGAGCAATTCGGGATCCCGAAATGAGCCGGTGCCGGAAGTGGTATTCAGCGAAGTGGGTATCTGCGACCCAGTGTCCTCGGAATGACAAAACAGAGGTCCCGCCAAAAATCGAGAAAACCGATGCAAAATGAATGCTCGATTTGGGGTCAAAACCGGCATTCTGAGCAAAGTGGCATACGGCCACGAAGTGGGCATCAGGGGCCCCATTGTTCCTCGGAACATTAAAACAGAGGTCTCTGCCAAAAACCAGAGAAAGCGGATGCGAAATGAATGCTCGGGGCCCAAATCACGCAGCCGGTCCCGAAATGGGTCGCCGCACCTAAGTGGTGTTCGCCGCGAAGGCGGCATCAGGGCCCCAGTGTTCTCGGAACATTAAAACAGAGGTCTCGCCAAAAACCGGAGAACTTCGGAGATGGTTGGGCGGTCCCGAGCCGAGGCACACACCCGACGATTCAAAACCGAACCGGGCTCCGAATGGGCGAAATGGCCTCACGCCACGAAAGTAGCGACGGCCACCGGAGATAGTCTCAGACCACTCCTTCCTCAGAAAGAAAACAGAGAAAACCGAAGTCGGTTCGCAAACCGAGACAAGGTAGAGAAGAGGGTTCTAAGTCCGGAGGCAGGCGCGGCCACGACTCGAGACTTCGAACGAGCACAAGATGCAACATCACCGAAGCGCCAATCGCTGACGTCGAGTCTTAAGGTCGGTCAAAATGGGGTGTCTGATTGCCCCTCTTTGATGTAACTCGAAGTCAAGAAGTGACGGAGTGAATGTCAAAGCCCGAGACGACCCATTTTGACAAGGTCAAGACTTAGACAAACATACGAGATAGACAGAGATATGTGCCCGCAGCAGGGCAAAATGCAAAATGATAGGCGGAGCCGATGATCATGCAAATGCAAAGAAGTCAGAATGAAGGTGTATTGACAAATAGATGCAACAGTTATAAGCAAGAATGCAAAGCAGCAACTACATTTCATGCAGTTAGGAGTTCGGAGAATCATTCAATTCTCGTCGCGTCTCACACGGAGAAGATACGATACCTGCGCGATTCGTCTGGTCGCACCAGCCTCAAATGAACCGTACATACAATATCGTGCCTGCAAAATAGAGAAATTCAACAGGAACAATATGCCAACAACATATATTCAATGTGATTCCTATGATTCGAAAAGTTTGACACACACAGTGTCGGTGAACGAAGGCAACATAATGCGAGAAAAGATAATGCGCGACAACGCATGTTCAAGCATAGAAGTATGGCACATCGAGAAATCATGCACGACAATGCAAAACATTAATGAGAATGCAAATTATGAGCCAAATAATGCAAAGCGAGTACAAATCAGGATGCCCGTTTGTTGCACAATAACGAGCTGGAAAACGCGCATTCCGGCGACGGCAACTCGATCGCGGCCTCTGATTTACATTCCGGAGAGGTCACAACATGTTTAAAAAAGGATACACTCCGATTTTGATGAATAATGATGAGACACATGTCAGAAATTGCAGTTAAAGTTTCAGCGGAGCAATTCGCGCCAGAAAGTGTACTTTTCTTCAACTTTTTCGGGTCCCGGGAGCTCCGATTTTCCTCAAAATTTGCAGAGAGGTAGGGGAGGGAGGGGGGAAGATGGTCGGCCAGCCCATTGCCCTAGGAGAGGCCATCGGCCAGGCCAAAAAGTAGAGGGGCCGGCCAGTTGTGTTAGGTGGCTGCCGCCACCTGCCCAAAAGCAGGGGCAAAATGGTCATTTTGGCATTTTCTATATATACACACCTCCATTGCCTCCGAAATCACACCCAAAGTTGCAAAACTTCTTCCTCTTGCTCTCTAAGCCACTTTCTCTTTCAGATCTGCATTTTATACGCGTCCCTCGGCCTCCCACGCAAGTTGTTTTTGCGAAATCTTTCTGATTTAAGCACTTTGAAGCGACTAAATTTCGACTTTGGGACTTCTCTTCTCATTTTCACCACTTGAGGTAATTTTGTCTCAATACTTGGAAAATTTTCCCGGGAGTTGACTTTTGGTTGACTTTTCATTTCCCGAGAGTTGACTTTTGTTGACTTTTTCCAATTTTGGCTCATTTTGCTCATTTTTGCTCCTCTTCGCAGATTTCTCGATATGGCAGGCCATTTCCCTCACGGCGGAGGTTTTCCTGGTGCCGGAGATGATTATGATCTTATGACACTACCCCCGAGGGTCCGCCCTTTCCTTCCCGATCGTTATGCTCCAATGGGCATATAGGCTTCCATGAGCCACTTTTTCATTTTACCGCATTCAACGATCGAGCACCGTGGATCTTCTTCACGAGAGCGAGCAAAGACCTCTCCTACGATGCAGAGGTATTTCACTTTATTCTCTCAGATTTCTCGCATTTCATTCTCTGTCATGCTTAGACACACGCTCAACTCACGACATGAAACTTGCACCTCGAGCATGTAACTTAAACACTTTCATGAACACGACATATTTGAATAATTGTGGCGCACAAGGCACATTAGTTAGAAATTGAACACACAATTCGAACATTGCTTCATCGAAGACACAATCCAAGTCGAAAATGAGCACACAAGACATCTTGACTAAGAGTAGAACACACAGTCCCAAAACTCGAGATTTTACGAACACGCAGATTCAGATTCGCTTAACACACGGCCCATTGATTGAGTAGAACACACGACCCTAAACTTTGATGCAATGAACACACAAGATTCAAGCTTAATCGATTGAGTAGAACACACGCCCCAAACTTTGAAGCGAACACACTTAATCGATTTGAAGTAGAACACACATCCCAAACTTGAAGCGAACACACAAATTTAATCGATTGAAGTAGAACACACAGTCCCCAAACTTGAAGCGAACACACATTTAATCGATCGAAGTAGAACACACATCCCAAACTTGAAGCGAACACACGGCCTAATCGATTTGAAGTAGAACACACATCCCCAAACTTGAAGCGAACACACACCTAATCGATTTGAAGTAGAACACACAGTCCCAAACTTGAAGCGAACACACAAATTAATCGATTTGAAGTAGAACACAGATCCCAAACTTGAAGCGAACACACGTTAATCGATTTGAAGTAGAACACACAGTCCCAAACTTGAAGCGAACACACAGCCCACTGATTGAGTAGAACACACAGTCCCAAACTTGAAGCGAACACACAGCCCATTTTCACTTTACTTGCACACAGCTCATTTTTCACTTCATTTGCATATAGCTCATTTTCACTTCATTTGCTGATTTATGCATTTATTCGGAATGCAGGTTCACTCTCGCACAGTGCGAGGATATGGCTCCGTCGCTGCGAGGGAGTGGTATTTCGAGCTTCCGGAAGCTGTCCGGGGATTGGTGGACTTTGCAGGTTTTGGGCCATTCTGCAGAGGATTATCTCATTGCCTCATTAGTAGGACTTTACTCCGCTTATGAGAGATGGTGGGACACCACCAATTCCTTCCATTTTTCTCGCCATCGATATGACCATGACCTCTTGGACTTTGTCAGCATTTCATCGCCTAGACGTAGGCGGTGTTTCGATTCCCTACGACGAGGATATGGGTCAGTGGGAGGTCGCTCGATGCACCCATGGGAACACACCACCAGAGACAGAGGTTCGGGGAGGGTCCGATACTCCTGGTTTGCTGCCCATTTCCGGCGGCCACAGATGGAGCCTGAGACTCCTGAGGAGGCGGAGCAGTATGCCCGCGGTTTCCTTATGTACCTCCTCGGCACCACCTTGTTTGCTGATAGAGGGAACATGGTAGGCTTGTACCTACTGAGCGCTCTGGTGGACTTATCACAGGTTGGTCAGTATGATTGGGCGGCCTGCCCGGCTACCTCAGATCAAGTTATATGAGCGCTGGTCTCGCACACGAGGGGACTTACTCGGTGGCTACTGGAGAGCCTGGGAGGTACATTCCGTCCCCTTGATTTACATTTTGCTCCTCATTACTTGTTCACTTTGACACACACGGGCAAGACTTTGCATTTTGTATTCGCCTTTTAGCACTTTGTACTCATATTCTGCATTGCTTTTCTCAAATTGTGGGTGTATGTGTACTTTCCCACATTGCTCGGAGATGGAGGTGGCCGGGCCTCCGACGACTCCGTATTCATTGATGTTTGAGGGCGAGCATCTGGCGAGGCCTCGAGAGACTCTCTCCTCTCTGCGACGATACTTTGATACTGTTCGAGCGACAGAGGTACTTCAGAACTCTCAGTTCTTTTCATTTTCATCTTTGATCAGCATTTCTAATTGATTTATACACGTTGTCCGCAGATCACTTGGCGCCTTTGGGCGCCTTAGGTGACGACCTAGAGCACCAATACCCCGGAGGGTTTACTAGTTCTCAAGATGATTCCGCCGAGGGACCAACGTCGGGTTTGCTTCCTGGGGGAATGTTTTTAACGTCAGATATGGGGGGGCGATCCTCAGGAGCCTCCTGCTGTGCCTCCAGACACCATGCGGACTGCTGATAGATTATCCTCTGAGGAGGTCGAGCAGTAGATGCAGGGCAGTGATGCCTTATTACATCTTCTTGATGGGAGCTACGCCACCTACCGCAAGATATACCGATGCCCCTTGACGGAGTACGGCTCCACCACGGAGGTCCACCGGCGCACCATCTTCGAAGTCGCGCCTGCACAGATATCCTTCTTCTAGCGGTGGCACATCCAGAGGTGGGGCGATTCGATTCCTCCGATCCCTCCGACTCTTGATCATTCAGGTGGCCGGACATGCCGATCGAGTTGACGAATTGGCGATTTGGGACGCCTTTCGATTCCGTTAGAGCCTCCTCTCACCGATCACAGATATGTTAGAGACCCGACTCGCCTAGATATGTTGTTCAAATTTTGATTTATCGACCAAATATTTAGACATTGATTCCTTTATCGATAGTTTTGCATGTACATTTGCGACCTCTGTTGAGTATCTGACGAGCCGCCGATGCCGGCCACATTCGAGGGCATGATCTTACGAGGAGACGCAGATGAGCATCGTGGGTGTGGAGGTATTGTTCATTTTCCCTGTACTAGCATGTTTCTGATGATACTCCGGTTTTGAACCTTCTGCTGTATTAGAGCACATCTGACACACACCCTATTCACATTCTGCATTTGCACCTGCTTTTTATGTTGAACTAATGCATTGCACCTTGCATTTTCAGATGCCTCCAGTATATGCTTCGACGCGAGGTGGGCCACCCGGGCCTTCTCAGAGAGGTCGAGGTACTGGGCCATCCAGGCCTTCTCAGGGAGCTGGGCCATCTAGGCCTTCTCGAGGAGTTCGAGGAGCAGGGTCGTCTCGCAGACGCAGGGCACCCATCGTTGATGATGACGAGGAGGAGATCGCAGATCACGTGTCAGAGGCATCCCCTGGAGAGGGAGGCCCTGGTCTTGGTTCCGAGAGCGAGAAGCCCGAGGAGGATCCGGAGGATGACAGCTCCGATCCAGATGGTGATGAAGATGCAGAGATTATCCCGCAGAAGAGGATGAGAGGGCCTCCCCATTCCCGTTCCCGAGGACACTGATGTTATTTCCTGTTTTATTCTACTTTTTTAGCTAGTAGTTTGTAGCTTTTTGCACATTGTTAGGCAGTTTTATTTTCTGTAAAACTTGTACCTTTATTTCGTTGTAAAATATGATGGAATGAAACAGCTTTTGAAAAGATGTTGTATTTGAAATTCTTAGCATCGCATCGCATCATTTTGCATAAAATGGAATTGAATGGAAATGTGCCTTATGTATTTACTAGGTCAGGTAGTGAACCGACGCAACAAATAAAAACAAATCGTCTCTACTAAGAGATAACAGAATCTTAGCAAGTTTACAACTCGATAAACAAAGTACAACAATGTTAACGACTCAATAAACAAGACTTAACAAAATTGTGTAACCAAAGGGTAACAACTCAAAACACAAAATGCGACAGCTCGACAAACTTACAACTCGATAATCAAAACAACAACTCGATAAAAAAAACAAGACAAAATGTATTTCAGACAGACGATCTGGATGATGGGACGTACCCAAAACTGATAGAAATGGAGGCCTTCGACATTCCCGATGCACGAAAATTGCCCTCCGGAGGGGATCGAGTATCCGGCTACATTCCCAGTCCGAGGTGCACATCTTGCCCGGCCCATTACAGCTTGGAGGACCAGAGAGCTCCTGGCCCCTGCCCCTGTCTTCAGTTGCACTTTATCTGACGAGTGCTGGGATTGGCTCAACGAAGAAGCACAAGATGGGCTTAGGTTGGCATCAGAGACTTCAAACAGCTCTGGAAAAGAGCGCAGGGACACCTGACTTGACTATGCCCCAGATTTATTGCTTTATTAGTACTTTCAAGTTTTCTAGCGTGAGTGTAATAAAAAGCAACTTCAATTGTATGCAAGAGCAAAAGAACTCTGTTTTGAAATTAATGAAATTGAAGGTTGTGGTACTGAAAATCCTCCGCTTTTGGTCCAAAAATGGTCTTAGTTGCGAAAAGATTAATTTGAACAAAGTCAACTTTTATGAAAACTTTTCAAAACTATTTTCGATATGGATCGAATCGACACGCTCGAGATCCGCCAACGAGATGCACAACCTCAATCCTAGCAACTGGAAAGTTGCCCCTAGTCTGAAAAAGGGCCTCAGCCATCCAATAGCAACGGAAAGTTGCCCCTAGTCTGGATGACATCGGAACACTCCATTGCAACGGAAAGTTGCCCCTAGTTTGCATAGCACTGTACCGGAGATCACAATAGATGCTGATGAATAAAGATGACTGAGATGATCAAAAATGGACAAAGTTGATCGGGGAAAAGATTATGACTGAACTTCAAGATGAAGCTGCCTACGTATCCCAAAGATGGGAATCAAGTCTTACGTAGTTCAGGCCTAGGTTCGCTCGAGTATTTTTGCTCTTCTTTTGCGCTCTAACTTTTGCCAAGGCCGCCCTTTACGGGTTTTCAACCTTGCGAGCTCAGTTTTTATAATTTCAAATTTTCTATGCTCTGAGTTTTGCCTAGGTCGCCCTTTCGGGTTTTCGGCCTAGCGAGCCTCTCAAGGGTAGTATTTCTTCAACTTGTCCATATTGATCGGTTGGGAAAACTCCAAGCCATCTAGATCCATCAGAACCACAGCTCCACCTGACCAGATTGACTTGATGATGTAGGGACCAGTCCAATTGGGTCTGAACTTGCCCCTTGGGTCGTGGATGGGAGCTCGGTTGTCCTTGAGCACCAAATCTCCTTCTTTTAAATTCCTGGACTTAACCTTCTTGTTAAAAGCCCGGGCGATTCTGCGTTGATAACCCTGAACGTGGTACAGTGCTTTCAACCTTCTTTCATCAAAGAGCATGAGTTCTTCAAACCTGCTTTGCTGCCAATCCGCTTGACTATCGGCATTCGCCAATACTGCAATGACGGACCTCAATCTCAATTGGTAGAACGACCTCCATCCCATAGACTAATGAGTACGAGTCGCCCAAGAGAAGTTCTCGAAGTCCTCAGAGCCCCATAGAGCAAACGGCAACTTATCCGCCATCCTCGAGGTTTCCACCATCTTACGTAATATGCGCTTGATATTCTTGTTGGCGGCCTCAATCGCTCCGTTGGTTTGCGGCGGTAAGTAGATGACTTATGAAAAGCCACATTGTATTTCTCCAACAAGTCAATCACCTCCTTCTTGAAGTGGGAACCATTGTGCAAACTATTTCATTCGGGACTCGTGGCGACAGATGATGTTGTTTCGATGAATTTTGCAACGTGTGAAGCTTTCAACACTGCATAAGATTGGGCCTCAACCCACTTTGTGAAGTAATCTATCGCTACGAGGATGAACTCATGCCCATTTGACCCTTTCGGCGTGACGGCTCCGATCACATCAATTCCCCAGACTGAAAAAGGCCACGGCGAAGTCATGTTGTACAGCTTCGACGGCGGGATGTTCATGCGATTTGCATGAATCTGACACTTGTGGCATCGCCGAACAAAACCGATACAATCCTCCTCCATGGTGGACCAATAATAACCTTGTCTAAGGATCTTCCGCGCCAACATCACCCCATTCATATGTGCACCGCATTCACCCCCGTGGATGGCTTCCATCAGACGTTTGGACTCTTCAGCATCAACACACAGTTTATGCATTCCCAGATGACCTCTTCTATACAGTTTACCCCCGCAGATGATGAACTGGACTGACATTCTTCTGATTGCCCTCTTGTCTTTGGCATTTACCCCTGGCGGGTATGCTTCTGTTTCCAAAAAGTTCCAGATATCGTAATACCAGGGGTGTTCGTCTCGAACTTCATCTATGGCTGCAATCGACTCATAGGCAGGTGCGAATTTCTGGTCGATAATGACTGGACGCATTCGGACTCCACGTGGGATGTCTATCATGGATGATAGAGTTGCTAAAGCGTCTGCGAACTTGTTGTTCTCTCTTAGTAGATGAGTAAAACTTAACTTTTCAAACCGAGGAATCAGCAAATCCAAGGTTTGGTGATATATCATCATATTTTCTTCTTTTACTTTCCAGTCTCCTTTAGCTTGAGACACAACAAGATTCGAATCTCCAATGACGTCCAAATTGCCTTGCCCTAATTCCGTGCTTCCATACCAAAGAATGCATGCTTCAGATTCGCCGTTATTTGAGACTTTGAAACGGAGTTTGAAGGCTAGAGGATACGGAATTGTCGGGTGCTATCGCGAACACTCTATCCCATACCCATGTTGATTTGACGCCCGTCAAAGTACATTGTCCAACTTTCCTCGTCGATATGCGAAATTGCTTCATCCGGGAATAGGTACTCAATCGCTTCATCCCTCAACCGGATGGTCGGCAAGGAACTCGCTATCGCTCGCCCTTCTTACCGACTTGCGTCACATATGTAAGATCAAATTCGAGAGCAACAAAGAACCAACGAGCTAGCCTACCGTGGCTGGTTTCTCGAAAAAGATATTTGATGGGATCAAGTCGTGAAACCAACATTACAGAGTGAGCTAACAAGTAGTGCCGCAACTTCTCGGTAGCCCATACGAGCTAAGCAAGCCTTCTCCAAATGGTGTAACGGGTTTCATAATCCAGCATTTTCTTGCTCAAATAATAGATGGCTTTCTCCACCCTATCTTCTGATTCTTGTGCAAGCATGCAGCCCATCGTGGTCTCAGTCACTGACAGGTACAAAATCAACGGTTTCCCTGATTCTGGTGGCGATAAAACGGGTGGGTTCTGTAGATATTCTTTAATCTGTTCAAATGCAGCTTGGCATCGGCCGTCCCATTGGAACTTCTTTCCTTTCTTCAGGAGGCCAAAAAGTGGTTCACAAGTCAAGGTTAGTTTTGAAATAAACCGTCTTATGAATTGCACTTTACCCAGAAAGCCTCGCACCTCCTTTTCAGTCCTTGGTGGTGGCATTTCTAAGATGGCCTTGATTTTGGAAGGGTCGACCTCGATGCCCCTTTGTGTAATCAGAAACCCCAGCATTTTTCCCGCTGTAACACCAAACGTACATTTCTGAGGGTTTAGCCGCAACCGAAATTCCCTGATCCTTTGGAAAAACTTGTGCAAGGCGGTGTAGTGGCCCTCTCTTTCTTTGGACTTGACAATCATGTCGTCCACGTACACCTCAACCTCTTTGTGGATCATATCGTGTAATATTGTGGTCGCGGCCCGTTGATAAGTAGCCCCAGCATTCTTCAACCCAAACGGCATGACCCGGTAGCGAGATGTTCTACGGGGTAATGAATGCAGTCTTTTCTCTGTCCTCTGGCGCCATCACTATCTGGTTATAGCCCGAGAAGCCATCCATGAACGAGAGCAGTGCATGCCCTGCTGTAAAGTGCACTAGCTCATCAATGTATGGCAAGGGAAAGTCGTCCTTCGGACTGGCTCTGTTTAAATCCCTGAAGTCTA
The DNA here is from genome assembly GCA_025200525.1 of Camellia lanceoleosa. Lineage (NCBI taxonomy): Eukaryota > Viridiplantae > Streptophyta > Magnoliopsida > Ericales > Theaceae > Camellia > Camellia lanceoleosa. The sequence continues at coordinate 63,468,314 of CM045761.1, forward strand.
CGCACACCCGGATCTTGCCATCTTTCTTCGGCACCGGCACTATGTTGGCCAACCAAGTGGGATATTCTGATACTAGCAGGAAGCCTGCGTCAATTTGCTTGGTGACCTCTTCTTTGATCTTGAGAGCCCAATCCGGGCGGATCCTTCTGAGCTTCTGCTTGATAGGTCGGGCCTCGGGGTCAAGGGGGATCCGATGCTGTACAATCTCAGGATCGATTCCAGGCATGTCTTCGTAGGACCACGCGAAAACATCTTTGAAATCTTTTAATAAAGCGACTAAGCGCTCGCGTTCTTCTGAAGACAACGTGGACCCGATCTGGACCCGCGGGTCCTCCTCAGTACCAATATTCACAGAAATGATTTCATCCGTTAAGGGTTTAACAAACCTCTCTTGCTCTTGCTCAATTAGTCGTTGCAAAACCGGAGGAACTTCGTCCTCGTCGTTTTGATCAAAATTTTGAAAGTCCTGATTTAAACAATAAATTAGGGGCACAGAAAAGTACTCGGAAACCACATTCACCTCATTCTCATTAAGTTCATCCAAATCGTCCAATTCTTCCGCTACAGAGACTCAAAAGAAAAGGAAAAGACGACTCGACAGATCGGTGGCATCGGGTTGACACCCCAGAGTACCAGACTTCGGTCGAGTTGGAACTCGATTCGACTCGAAGACTTCGGTGGAATCAGATTCGGCTCACTACTGACCCGAAGCTGGATAAGAATCCTCCTCGTCTCGCCAAATGAGAGAGGTGCGATCGATCGTCCAAAATAGTCATTGGTTGGCTCGCGGCCGTTTCATCTCCAATCATGGAAACCGCGACGTTATTCCCCAAGCAATCCTGGTCGATCGGAGGATCAGAGAGGTGACATGCCAGTGCTACCCCCATTTCCAATTCAGTGCCCTCAGCATCCTCTGCGTATTTGCTCAATCTCGGTTATTGGGTGCATGCGCTCGGCAACGCTATCCCCGATTTGCAGTCAAGAAGATTTCGAAACACTGCACGCGCTTCCTCCGCGTTCAACCATGGTTCGGGAAGCCGCAAAATGGAAAATCTTCCCCTCCGGGGAAGCGTCTGAGGTACCCCAGATGCGCCTATGTATTAGATCAAAAGGCTTCCGGCTGCCGCTCCGGCCATTTCCTTTCCTTCCCTTGCCCAGACTTCTTTGGTGGGTAGATAACCCAATCCAAAGGTATGTGGATTATGTGGCACTTCGGCCAACGCAGCGACTCCTTTCCGGCCGCTTCTTCCCAATCCCATCCCAGGGATATGCTGTAGCTTATTCATAAGGTAGACCGCTGAGCGACATACAAACCCTCATTCACAGCCATAATGTTTTGTACCACGGGCCTCGGCCAAAGTAAATCCGATATAAACATGTCCTCCATGCCGTGTTCAATCTCCAGATGGCGAGATACCTCCGGAGGGATGGATTGATGAGTTCCCAAAAACAATGGCTACTCCTTTCCATAGGATATTTCACCATTTGATGCAGAGTAGATGAAACGGCCTTCACCGATGCAACTGTGGTCGCCCCAAAAGCATGTTGAAAGATGCAGGACCTCCAAGACATGAAAATCTATTTCGTGTTGTCCAGCCCAATCTTGGTTTGGATTTTCACCGTCCCTGTGACATCCTCGCTTGTATTATCATATGCTCGATTACTTGAGTAGTCGGTGAAGTTCGCAGCTTTAACCCAATTGCATACGCCGTTCGGCGGACAGACATTGATAGCGGACCGGTGTCAACAAGCACCACCGAATCCATTTGTCCTGCATTCTCTGAGAGATGTAGAGAGGTGCATATGATCCACGCCTCAGCGGCAATTCTTTGTCCGTAGAAGGTCAATGCCGGGAACCTCCTCCGGGAAGACCAAACCAACTAGTTGTTCGGCGTAGTTTCGATGGAAAGTTTCGCTCATCCATGGAAGATAAGACACTGCGGTGCACCCTCGGCCATAAACAATCCCCAGATGGAGATGTCTGTATTTTCTTTTAGCCGCTTCAAGACCTCTTCTTCCACTTGCTTCTCTTTCGTTTCTCCGCCTCCTTATCTTTCCTCGATGCCTCGGGTTGATCAAGGTGTGGGGGCTTGAAATACCGCCCACTTCTAGTCATATGGTCCACCTCCTCGAGGTACCAGTCTTTGTCTGTTGGCCACCGCCCAATCTTCTGCGTGTGGGCAAGATACAAGTTGTCATCTTCCCACCACATTCCATTAGGATCTAGCTGGCATCCGTGCGGTTACGGTAAGTTTACGCCTCGGCGTTTTCATTCCGCATGCCCACAAAGATGTTCGGTCTTCGTGCGCAAAGACTCTCAACTTCCTCGTGATTCTTTACTTTTCGGGCTCTCTCGTAATCCCATCTTTTTCCTTGTTCCTCCAACAATAGCGTGCGGTTTTCAAAATGTTTTGTTCTGGCGAAATTCTTCGTCTGGCGCTCTCCCAAGTATGTCGATCTCGGCCCTTCCGCCACAAATGGTACAATATCGATCGATCATCCAACCACCCGACGACCTGGCGACTCTCATCTTCGAACCAGTTAATCGATGCATCCCCTGATTCCTGCTCGTAGAATTGAAGGTTGGCGAAGTCCTCTTCCATCGCAGTCAAATCATCCCCCGCTGATTCAAGCTTGTCCCCCCGGATCATACACAACTCAGCCTCTTCCGACAACCCCATACTCAGCTTAGACTGGCTCATTGACAAGATATATCCACTCGGATCATAAGCTCTGCCAGCTAAATTCTCAGATAGCTCCATCCCAGATTCAACTGTTTTGCTCTCCTCGAAGCTCGCCTGCTCCATCGTCGGTGGTCACCACCTTTGGCTCAGGTTGGGGTGTAGAGGTGTCCATCATGCACAAGTCCGTGCTATCAGGGAGGATCACCTCTGGCTTGGGTAGGTGGGAGGTGATATAGAATCGGGATCATATGAAGCGACCCGGTATGGATGAGGTTGACTCTTTTGGTGGATCTTGGTTGTGTTTGGGGAGTGGGTTGTTTGTGACGTTGGGTCCTTGGGGAGGTAGAATGATGTTTTTGTCAATGAGATCTTGAATCTCATGACGACTGTAACATTGGTCGGTGTCATGACCATCTGTTGGTGGTATTGGCAATATTTGGGTGGGTTATGGGAAGGGAGTGGATTCGGTAGGCCTCGGTTCCAAGGGTTTGGTGCCCTTCTCGACTAGAACCCCGAGGACTTTAGACAAAGGCATATAGAGTGGGGAGAAGGTTCGTTGACCTGGGTTGGTATCTTGGGGCTTGATTCTTTGCTCCCAGAGGCATCGAGAAAAAGGTGTGGCCATGCGGACCTTGGTTGGGGAGGATTGGTGGTGACCATTCCGACCTGAAGTTCTTGTATTGGAAGAGCCACTCGAACTGCATTGGTATTAGGTTAAATGTTCTCCGGTTGATCCCGATCTTGGTCAAACAGACCTGCTTCATTCGTCCTCTATTTGCATCCCCATATCATGTAAATCTGCTGAAAGTGGGGAAGGGACTACAATCATCTTCTTCATTAACGCCGGCCGGAGATTGCGCACAATCATCCGGATCTGATCTCTGTCTGTTGGCCTTAAGGTCATCATCGATGCCTTCGCCCTCCACCGGGTTACAAAGTCAGAAAAAGATTCTTTGGGCTCCTGCCTCGTTGTCTCGAGATCCCGAGTGGTGATCTCGATCTGCGTGTTATATGAGTATTGCGCGATGAAGGCCTCGGCCATCTCATCGATTTGTTTTCACATCATCATCGAGTTTTGAGTACCAAGTGGATGCCACACCCGGTGAGTTCGACCGAACAAAGAAAGCTTTTGCGGTCGGGTTAGGCCCATTGGTCTTAAGATGTCCGAGAATAGCCGGAGGTGGACCATAGGATCCTCAGACCCATCAAAGCGATCGATCTGGGGCATTTTAAATCTGTCCGGCAGAGTCACGGCCACATCAGTATAGCCGTCTTCAATATCTGGGATGGCCTTCACCCCTTGAGACTTCTTAAAGAGCTTCTCCAACTTGCTCAATTTCAGAGCTGTCTGGTCTACCTCGAACTCAAATGGAGAGTCCGGGTGGTTAGGGGTGATGTTTTTGGACAGTTGTGGTAGAAGCGGGGGCGGAGCCAGCCCCGTTGGATGACCTGTGTCCTCTTGGGTGTTTTGTGGGTTGGGCAGAGCATTTTGTGGATTTGGGAGGGTAGCTTGGGTATTCGGCAGATTTGGAGGGGCATTCTGGGGATTTGGGGGAGGATTCGCAAGAGATGTTTGTTCGGCAATGGAGCCCTGGTGGAGGGACTGGTGCTAAGCAGTCGTTCATTTGTGTAATGGCGATCAACTTTCGTTGGGCCATGACAAATTGTTGTTTGGAAAATTCCGCCTGGCGGATAGCATCATCTTGCATTTGCTTCATGCTTTCAGCCATCTGGCGCATCATCGCCTCTATTGTTGGATTCTGTTGTTCCATCTGAAAAGCTGGCAAGTGTGTCTCTATAGCAGAAATAGGAATCTCAACCCGACTATCTGTTTCTAAAGTAGACTGCTGTACCAATAATCTCTGCTCTGATGGACTGCGTTTCCTCGGTCTCCTTCTAATAACCGGGGGTAGTGAATGGAACACTGGATGTCCGTCAACTAGATCCTCGGATCGGTTGAGTCGGCGACCTCGTGTCCAGATTGCTTGGGGGGTATCGACGGGTTCGGAAGCAATTGTGCTACAAACTGTCCTAGCAAAAAGATAAATAAAGCGAAAAAGCAATAAATAACCAGAAATAAAGCAGGAAGATAACGGCTTAAATTGAATACACCACACACGATCGGGTATACAACAACATACGGTTAGTAAGTGGCTATACATCATCCTCAAATCTTGGTCAATATTCTGTATCCTTTGTTACGATAAATGAATCGATATCCGCGGACAATCGATTCCCAAATCTTGGATAATGCCCGCAGTTCGATTCGAATTCAAAAATCATGCAGTTCGATGCCCAAACTCATCTTGATACATGCATTCCTGTGAGAGGCACACTCTAACAAGCACATAGCGAGATAAGTGAGAGCCAAAACACCCCTATGTTGGGGTAGGGTTTCTGTCCTATTTTGTCAGAACTAGGGTTTCACGCACGCAATGACTTCAAACAACCTATAAGCGGGTAAGCAACTTTGTCCTAGTTTGGAATGGTCACTATGGATCCGAATATGCACTAGGTCGAATGGTCAAAAGGGTGCCCGGTAAAACTGTGGTTTGTGTTCCCATCTTGGCAGAGCGTAATCGATCTTTTATGGACATGCCTTGACAAGACAAGCCTCCGGCAAACCGCTCAGGAATAGCAGATGGCAAACACGGTGTCCTAGGCGCACCAAATGCAAATGCAATGCAAAGAAACACACAAGTGTAGTCAAAAGCAGATATCACGAGTTCGAGTCAAGTTCTCTAAATCCCCAGCAGAGTCGCCAGAAACTGTAACAACGCCCGCGGGGGACCTCGCTACAGCTCGGACTCGATTTTTGTTGCGGTTCCAAATCTTGAACCAAAGAGTCCAAATCCGGCAAATCGTTTTGAAGGAAAACAGATTTTTTTGAAAAGAAGTGCCAAACATGGACTGCTTTGCCAGATAACAGAGTCGCCACCTAAATATTTTAAAATGGGAAATTTAGGAAACCCTGACTCGGTGCCGGAAGGCCACGTGTCCGTCATCACCAAAGTTGGCTCGGGAACTTGGGTACGATCGGGGAAGGTCACATCGTGAGCACCCCCGCTCGCCCGGTCAAAGACCGGCCTCTACTAACCATGATATCTGTTTTTGAAAACTTTGTGAGTTCTTATTCCGTTTATTAGCCTAGGATTACTATGTGATGCTCGCAGCAAACAAGTATAGACTGGGCCGTCTGAATTGGAACAAAACATTTCATGTTTGTTTGTTTGAAAATGGTTTGCTACCCGCAGGTAGGCTTAAAATGCAGATTTTGCCACAATCTAGTGGGCTTAACAAACAATTGATGAATTGCTCCAATTCAGATAACTCAACCTCCACCCACAGGCATTCAAGGCAGTTATATCACATAAGCATTTAGCCTCATGGTAAGCATGCAATCATGGCAACACTCACACGCATGCAAGTATGCTAAAGCATAAAACTCACCTAGTACTCCAAGCCAAAACAAAAGCTCATTAGAAATCCATGCATGATCCTAGATGTGCTGAAATGCCTAATGCAACACATGCAAAATACAACTAAGATAGCAGGCTCGGCTATTCTAATTGCAAAACACAACCTTTGGGCCCCAAAACTTGAGAAATCAGTTGTAAACTTATAAAACATTAGAAATTAAGGTTAATTACACAAAATCAACGCCCAAAAGCAAGTGAATTCTTCAAAACCAAACTTGAACAATATGTATACATATCATGCATGTGTTGTCAAGAACTCAAACCTTCTAGAACATGTACAAATGGAGTGTTAAAGTGCAAAACCACAATGAGCTCCTATAATTGAACAAAAATAGGTCCTTGCATGTATGAATTTGTTGAAATCAACACTCAAAATCCATGAAATGCACATGCTTGCATGACATGTTCATCTTCTCTACATTACTAGCTTAATTCTTGCTTAACTCTACTTAATCCTCTAGAATTCATGTCCTAGATACCATTATTATACAACCTAAGTGTTGAATCCTTACCTTAACTTCTCAATCAAGCTCTAGATGGTGAATTCACTAAGATTCCAAACCAAATCCTTGAATTCCAAGCTAATTCCTTTGTTTGAACTTAATTCTCTCTTAGTCCCCCTCTCTACACGTTTGAAGTCTCAAAGATGGTAAAATAAGAATGTGAGTGATGCTCTATAATCAACTTAAGCCTTGTATAGGCTTGATTAGTGGTGATTAGTTAAAGCTAATAAATGGACATTAATTATTCTAATTTAATCGCTTCGAATCGAATTTCAATCAAACCTACCATAAAATTCTAAAAATTCCAAATAACACATAAATCAAGTTAATTTCGTGATCGAATACCGATAAGGTTTTCAATTCGCAGAACAAAATAGAAACACAAATAAATATTCTTACAGCAGACAGATATAAACACAAATAATGCAATACATATGCAATTAATTCAAAATTTCATCTTAATTATTTGTTAGGCATATTTAATCGTGGTTTATCGGCTAATCATAGGTCGGGGCTATTGCAATCTTCCCCTATTAAAAGAATTTGATCCTCCAAACTCGAATTACCTTCGTTTTGGAAGAATATCGGATCCAAAGGGAATAAATCAGGGTATCTCTTCATCATATCGTCTTTAGTCTCTCCCAGGTTGCATAAGTCCCTCTGTGGTTTTGCCAATCAACTTTCTAATGGTATTTCTTTGTTCCTCAATCTTTTGATTCTGCGATTCACAATCTGAATTGGTCTCTCTTCGTACGTATAATCATCTTCAGAAGCACATGGGTCGGCTCAATCACATGGAGTGGATCTCGTAAATATTCCTGAAGCATTGAAACACAAAAAACATTATGCATAAGTTCCATGACCGGCGGCAAATGTAAGAACCTAAATTTTTAGACAACTAATTAGTTTGATTAATAATAATATTAAGTCAATTAACAGTGATATTAAATTATCGAATTATAATGTTAATAGTATCATGGTTAATACCAATATTAGATTCCTTTAAATAAAATTATTTATCTTTCTGTGATAAAAAATTTTGTAGCTAAATACAGTTATGAAAACTAAATGAGTTAAATAAATAATAACCAAATTGGTTAGAGGTTAAAATAAATAATAAATAAATAAAATAATAATAAACTTGTTGTTTTGGGCAGCATAGCTCGGCAACCCTTCTTCCTAATAAAGATATTGGCAAGGCATGCCATGGCATGCAAACATGCTGTAAGTTATTCTTATAGATGATAGTTCCTAAGCTAAAATAAAAAATAAAATAAAATAATAATAATAATAATAATAAAACATAGGTCCTCAAACTCTTATAACTAAGAGCACTATTTAGCATTCCATTACATATACGTAACTGAGCAAAAGAAAGAGAAAGAGAGGGAGAGAAAGTAGGAGGGAAATGAGAGAAGAGAGGAGAAGAAAGGCTCAACACTTGGGATTTTTTTTTTTTTTACTTCATTGAGGTAAAAATACTCAACCTCTAGCCTCCCTTAGATATTTTTCTTAACTAATTCTATGTATTAAAAATATGCAAGAGTGTGCATTGATAATACACAAATGCTCAATGCATGTTATATTTGATAGAATAATTATCTTATGATTATGTGATTTCTGTCCTTCTTGCAAGTATGGGTTAGATGGTTTAGCTACTGATTTTGCTCCTTATGTGTTCAAATATTCTCCATTGTTTGAATTAATTTTGCATGCATATGAATTTGTGTTTACTCTTCATAAATATTATTTCATCCATTCCATGTTACCACTAATGAAAGTAAATATGAAGGATTAGAGTTTCACATGAGAATAATAGTAAAAAACATTTTTTTTTTTTGTCTTGCATGTGATTTATAGTGAATACAAAGTGTGTTTTTTTGCAAACTAATGAACTTCCAGCAAAATAGATTTTTAATCCATTTTGAATAAACCCTAAACAAACTCATGAGAACACTTTCATAAAATTTGAAACTACTGGAGTTAGTTTAACATATTTTCATGGTGCTAGAATATTGAAAAAAATTATTTGACAACGTTTTATGGCCTAAATATATTTTTAACTTCATTGCTGTTTGGAGGCAATAGCAATGCCGAATTTACCAGGTCACCATTTATTCCACAGAATGAATTTTGAAGTGATTCAAATCAGAAAAGTTAGATTTTTAAGTTACCTTTCAAATGCTGCTAGTTTCATAATTTTTTATTAAGCATTGAGAGAGAAACTCCAATTTTTTCAAAATGTGACAGAATTTGTCCAGTTTTCTTATAAAAGTTATTTGACCATCTTCCATTGATTTTCAATCTTCAAACTCTCTTGCAATATGTTCTAAACTCAAATATTTAGCAATTCGTTTTGACCATGCCTCTTTTCGACACCATTTGAGGCCCCTTTTTATTTTTCAAACACAGATCACCTGTGCTGGAGTTTAATGTAACTCACTGTCCCAAAAAAACCAGTTTTCTTCCAAAATTTATTTCTCTATTTTAAAATCGTTTTTCGCCCTGGTATTCTCTCGAAATATTTTCCTAACTTGATGAACTAGCACCAGTTAACATATTATAATGGTTGAACTTCGTTTGGTATGGGTTTCATATATTTTTTTTTGTCTAACCATACAGTGCTGAAAAAAAAAAAGTGTGTGAATCCTTAAGAAATTTTGTGATGATTCCTATGACATTTTATCACAATTATTTTGGTTGCCATATATGATTGTGTTGTGCTATATAAACATTATGTCACTGTGATTCTCAAACTAAAACTCGCACATGCATAAAAATGTGAATTCGACGAAGTAAAGAAACACGAAATTGAACTGATGATACATTAAAAATTAAAAAGTGATGAGGTGAGCCCGGTTTAGAAGCTTGCACCAGTGAGTTGCAAACCCTAACATGGCACGGGAAGGTATTTCGGCTCTTATCGATGTAGGCGATATAAGCTTGGTGGTGTGGGTGTCATAACATAGACCGTTCCCTTGGGGTAAACCGTCGTGTCACGACTCGGGTATGTAATGCTGGTGCGTGGGTATCATTAGTAGTTACAGCAAGTAACATTTGAATATTTGACCAAGGGGGAGTCAGAATTGCCCGTGGCCATTGCTTAGCGGTTGAGTGGAAATAGTGCTCCGTGGGGAGTTACTTAAACTTATCTAATAAACTAAATCTATGAGAATTTAAAAAGAAAAGTGGGCATTTTCCTTATGATGAAATACTGCTTCCATTTTCCATTGTTTTTTTTATTATCTATTGTTATTATTTCAACTGTTAGCATTCCTGTTATGCTTATTAAATGCTACTTGTTATTCTGTTGCTACGCATTATTCATTAATTGTGAGTATTATTGGGGTGGGTATTTCCGGGTTGTAGTATATTATTGAGCTCGTCGCTCATTGGGATTCTCGTTGCCCTAGCGTTTTATGCCAGGTACCGAAGAAAATGAAGGAAACACCGAGGCCTTGCAAGGCGACATTTAGCCTTGGTTAGCTTGAAGAGTCCCTAAGTTCCACGAGCCATTTTCTAAGTTTCCTAGTTTTTCTCTAGTTTTCTTTTTATATTTGTGTTATTTTTATTTTTTTTGGTACTGAGACTAAGTTTTAAGTTTTATTAGAATTGTAATTTGAAAACTTTCAATTTATGGGTTGTTAATTAATAGATGTTAGTGATATTGGTGGCAACATTGATTTTAAGTTTTAAATCTTATTATAATGTCCTTAAAATTTGGGGCGTCACAGTAAAGCTACCCGATACGTCACTGGATTGATCTTCTCAAAGATTTCATATGGTCCAACATATCTCGATGCCAATTTCTCTTTCACACCAAACCGAGTTTTTCCTTTCATTGGAGTCACTTTCATAAACACGTGATCCCCGACTTCATATTCTCTATTTATTTTTCGGACATCTGCATAACTCTTTTGGCGGCTCTGTGCAGTTTTTAATCTCTATTGAATCAATTTCAAATTTTCAGTCATTTCTTGCACAAGTTCCGGTCCCAACAAAGGTCTGTCACTTACCTTGGCCCAACAAATTGGAGAATGACATTTTATACCATACAATGCTTCATAAAGGGCTATCCCGATACTTGAATGATAACTATTGTTGTATACAAATTTAGCCAATGGTAAGTGGGTCTCCCAATTTCCTTGGAAATCTAACACACACATTTTGAGCATATCTTCCAAGGTTTGAATGGTTCGTTCAGATTGGCCATCTGTCTATAGGTGGTAAGCACTGCTTAGTCTTAGTTCAGTCCCCAAGGCCTGTTGTAAACTCTACCAGAATCTCGAAGTAAACTTGGGATCTCTGTTAGATACTATGAAAATTGGAACTCCATGTAATTTCACAATCTTATTTACATACAAATTAGCCAACATATCCGATTATACAAAGATTTGACAAGCAAAAAGTGGACAGATTTAGTTAAACGATCAGCAATGACCCAAATAGAATCCATACCTCGGGAGGAGCGAGGCAGTCCAATAATGAAGTCCATCGCGATGTGTTCCCATTTCCATTCCGATATTGGAAGCGGCTGAAGTAATCCAACAAGCCGTTGATGTTCGGCTTTTACTTGTTTGCAATGCAAACATCTAGCTACAAAGTCAACAATGCACTTTTTCATTCCAGGCCACCAGAAATTTTATTCAAGTCATGGTACATCTTTGTGTTTTCCAGATGCATAGCAAATATGGAATTATGGGCTTCAGTCATAATGCGCTTTCTCAATTCTGAACAATCTGGTACACACAATCTGCCTTGAACTTTCAACACATTGTTTTCCAACACAAATCCGGACCTCGGTCTTAAATCAATTTCATTGATAATTTTTCGTAAAAACTCATCTTCAAGCTGTTTCTCTCTAATCTCTTCAATTATTGTAGGTTGGGCAGAAATAGCAGCTAGAATTCCGCCCTGTTCTCGTAGCACAATTTCAATTTCATTTCTTTCCAGGTCGCATATCAAGTCCTTTTGACCGGTGAGTAAACATGACAAACTGCCCATGGATTTACAACTTAAAGCATCTGCAACTGTGTTTGCGTTCCCCGGATACTACAAAATTTGCAAGTCATAATCTTTAATCAACTCTAACTATCTCCTTTGTCTCATGTTCAGTTCTTTTTGGGTGAAGAAATAATTCAAGCTTTTATGATCCGTATATACTTCACAAGTCACTCTATACAAATAACGGCGCCAAATTTTCAAAGCAAAAACCACAGCTACAAGTTCAAGGTCGTGGGTTGGATAGTTCTTTTCATGTGGTCCAAGTTACCGAGAAGCATCACTTTTCCATTTTGCATTAACACACACCCCAAACCTTTGTACGAAGCGTCACCGTAAATCTGAAACCCATCAGTTCCATTAGGCAAAGTCAAAATTGGTGCAATTACTAACCTTATCACGACCCAAACCCACCCCTATAGGTTTAGCGCCATGACTGGCTAGTAATCATAGATTACTTACAGCCTCTATAAACAAAAAATCCATTTAATATAAAGTACGGGGCGTAGCGGAAGTATAATATAACATATAAGTTATTCATCAAGCCGTGCATATAAGGAGAAAGCAAACTTTGTATCATAAGCAAACGTTTGTACTTTATGTAATACATCATATAAGTTCAAAAATAGTTATACAAATCCCCCAAGTATACACAAATACAAAACGAATGAGCAAAACAAAAGAGGGGTCTAACTAACTTGGCTCCACACGAGCCTAATTTACTTCGTTCAGAAGCTCCTCAAAAAGGCTGACCCGGGTAGACTCGAGGCATTCTTTAATCCTAATGTTCAGCTTGCCCACTTACATACATATATAAGTAAATAGCGAGCTAGGGCCTGGTGAATAATAACAGAATAAAGAGGTTATATGAATGAAGTTTGATAACATTGCCAAACCAAATTTCATTTCAGTTCTCAATAATCCATAAACTTCATCATCGATATCATTCAATGTCAATTTGTGTGTTACATCCATGAAGTAATAATAATATTCCAATGACAATGGACCATAACAGTCTAACACTAGAGATCTCTATGTGTCAATCAATCCAAAAGCCATGGTATTGTTTCCCTCAAGCTAGGGCCTAGTCACGGTAGTGTTACCTCTAGACAAGGGCCTAGTCATGGTACTGTTACCTCCAGGCAAGGGCCTAGCCATGGTATTGTTACCCCCAGGCAAGGGCCTATGTTCAATGGATGCCACAACACAATTCCAAACAGAACTTCAATTCATTATCAAAAAATAACGTTTCGATAGACCATTCCATCAATCATTATAACGTTTCAATAAACCAGTCATTCAATCATATATCAATTTTGATAGCAATAACATTTCGGAAGTAAACATAACTTGAACATATCTTTATAGAGTTATTACTCACAGTGGGTTATGTTGTCACTAGGCCTCAGACGTCCACCTATACAAAACACATAACAAACGTACAATTGAAATACCGTTCAATAGACATTCTACTTTAATTAAATTGTTCTCATGTGTTTCTAACTCATTTCATATTTATATGAGCTCAATTGGTGTCTAAGAGTATTTGAAATGACATGAGGATGCAAGTACATACTTAGAAGAGTTAGTCAAATTTGCTGGAAACAGGGTCTCCGCTCGAGCGCAACTTCCTTCGCTCGAGCGGGGGTTCAAAAATAAGGGTGGTCGCTCGAGCGCAACTTCGGCCGCTCGAGCGGTGTATAAATTTTGCAAAAGTACTAGTTGCATGAAATTTCCTCTCGACGGTCGCTCGAGCGGAAGATTGAGTAAAAGGGGGTCCTTGCTCGAGCGTCACTTTGGTCGCTTGAGTGGTGTATAAAATTTGCAAAACTTATGGGAGCTCGATTTTTACGCTCAAGCGACACTTTCTTTACTTGAGCGAACAGGCTAAATTTTGGAATTTCCAGAACTATGCTTGAAGTTTAAATTATGTATTCAAAGGTTCCAAACTCGTGTTTTAGGTACAAAAATATGGGAAAACATTATAAAACATGGAAACATAGTTAATTTGAAACCAATTGCTCATAACCATGGTAAATTCTCAACCAAGAACTCCAACTTCAAGTTATAAAGCAAGTTTGACTCAAATTGAGTTTATATTTCTTCAAAACATAATCAAGTGATATGAGAAGTATGAAAACAAGAAGGACTCTTCAAATTGAGGTGTAAAAGTGACATGCGTGTAGGAATTTCATGAATTTTAACTTAACTTATGCATGCATGTACATGATTAACTCTTATCTTCCAAATTCAAGGTGATTCAAGCTTCTACTAAACAATTTCATGCAAATGAACTCAAAACTTAGATGAATTCAATTCCTACATGTTTCATTTTCAAGGATTAAGGTTGGAGATCATACCTATGACTTGAATTCAAGTATATACTAGCTTAAATCCCCAAGTCCTCCATAATTTCCTTCAAATCCTCCTTTCTCTCTCTCTAAATGTTGACCTTTGCTTCTGTCTCTCTCAAAATCTCAGCCCAAGTGTTTGTATAAGTGAGTTCAAAACATGTATAAGCTTATATAGAGTTTAATTAACTTAGCCTAATCAAAGTTAATTAAGGTTAATTAATTAGGCTCATTTCTAACTAAGTTCAATTAGTTTATTCTAATTAGTCTATTAAGCTAATCAATTTCAGTTTATGAAGCTATCTTGGCTCTCAATTTCTATCTCTAAGTTGCCAATTCAAACAGATATTCCTTACAATAACAGACAACTACAAAATTAAGCATGCAATCACACAATTAAACACATAATCATGAAATTAGACTTATTGAAATAAGGTAATATAATAGTTCAGAGGTTGGGGCCGTTACAAACCTAGTCTTTAACTATTGGAAAGCAGACTCCTTTTGATCATTTCGATCAAACGGTGCATTTTCTATGTTAACTATGTTAATGGCATGGCAAGTTTTGAAAAGTCTTTCACAAATCTGCGATAATAACCTGCAAGCCCCAGAAAGCTTCTGATTTCTGACACATTGGTTGGTCTTGTCCAGTCTACAATGGTCTCAATTTTTTGTTGATCCACTAATATACCATCCTTGTTGATCACATGTCCCAGAAATACTACACTATCAAGCCAAAATTCACATTTGGAAAGTTCTGCATGCAATTTCTTTTCTCTTAGGACTTGTATGGCAATTCTCCAATGATTTTCATGTTCTTCCCTGCTTTTGGAGTAAATCAGTATATCAACAATAAATGCAATGATAAATTCATCAAGAAATTGTTTGAACACCTTATTCATTAAATCCATGAATGTCGCAAGTGCATTAGTTACCCCAAATGGCATTACCAAAAATTCGTAATGCTTATATCTAGTTTTGAATGTAGTTTTCTCTATGTCTTCTGCTTTGACTTTCAACTGGTGATACTGAGATCTAAGATCTATCTTAGAGAATACTTGTGCTCCCTGAAGTTAGACAAACAGATCATCTATTCAGGGTAATGGATATTTGTTCTTCACGATGACTTTGTTCAATTCACGGTAGTCAATACATAACCTTAAAGACTCATCTTTCTTCTTAACAAATAAAACTGGAGCACTCCAAAGTGAAGTGCTCGGGCAAATGAATTTCTTATCTAAGAGTTCTTGGAGTTGAACTTTTAATTCTTTCAATTCAAAAATTAACATTCAGTATGGGGTTTTAGAAATCGGTTGTGTTCTGGGTACAACATCAATAGTAAACTCAATTCCCTATCAATTAAGTCTCCATGCAAATCATTTGGAAATGCATCAGGAAATTCATTTACTACAGGAATGTTCTTTATAGTAGGACTATCAGAAGTTACAGTCAACACACAACATAAGTAACCCCGTCACCCTTTTCTTAACAACTTTCTAGCTTTCACAAAAGAAATCAAATACGGTGGAGAAATTACCCCATTCCCAAAAAACACAAACTCAAGCATACCAGGTGGTCGAAACACAACAGTTTTATTCACACAATCAATAGCTGCACAATACTTCGTCAACCAATCCATACCAAGTATACAGTCAAAATGATTAATACCCAATGGTAACAAATCAACATATAATGTCATATCACCAATCACAATATCACATGCCAAATAAACATACGTGCATACCATAAAACCTCAAGATGGTGTAGATATAGATAACAAATAATTCATAGGTTCTAGTGGTCTAGTCAATTTTTGAGAGAAAGCATGCGATACAAAGGAATGTGTAGAACCAGAATCTATCAGCACATATGCATTTTGAGCACAAATAGGGAGTATATCTGACTCCATAGCTTTAGTGTTCAGTACATCACCAGGCACTAGTGCAAAAACTCAGCCTTGTCTCAAGGTTTCTCTCATAGTATTAGCAAAAGTGGACCTGGTTGAACATGCCACATAACGGTTGGCATTATCAGATCCAAGTATTATCAGATCCAAGTAGGCAATCTCTTACTATATGGCCTGTCTTGCTGTATCGGAAACAAGCACTAGATGCAC
Organism: Camellia lanceoleosa; assembly: GCA_025200525.1. Lineage (NCBI taxonomy): Eukaryota > Viridiplantae > Streptophyta > Magnoliopsida > Ericales > Theaceae > Camellia > Camellia lanceoleosa. The sequence continues at coordinate 63,484,448 of CM045761.1, forward strand.
GATAACATACACCCCTATGTTTTCTTCTACAATCAGGACAAACTGGTATGGACCCACTGCTTTGACTTGAGTTACCTGTAAACCCCGTGTTTTGCTTCTTGTTTACAAAAGAACGACCCTTTCTGAAACCGTACCTAGACCTTTTACCCCTCCATTCTATTGTTGGCGCTTTAACTTGTTTCTTCGTTGCCAGATTGGCCTCTACCATCAATGCTCTGTCAAGTGCATCTACATATGTAGGCAGCTTTAGGACACCTACCCGATCAAATACGTCTAGAGCCAATCCACCTTCAAAATTTTGAGCTTTCTTGTAGTCTGTATCCACCATATGAAGAGCAAATCGAGCTAATTTAGTGAATATAGCCTCATATTCGGCTACAGACATGTTGCCTTGCTTGAGTTTTTGGAATTCAAAAACTTTTCGGTCCCGAAAACACTGAGAAAAGTACTTGTTACAGAAGATCTCGTTGAATTGAGCCCATGCCATGTTTTCATTGCTATTTCGGATTAACAACCACTATCTTCGAGCTTCATCTTTTAGAGTATAGGTGGCCAGGAAAACCTTTTGAGTCTCGGAGCAGGGAAATACATTAAATAATTTTTCCATCTCGAGTAACCATCTCTCTGCCTTTAATGGTTAAATACCGCATAAGAAAGTTGTCGGTTTCATCTTCATGAACTTCTGAGTTAGGTTGATGATATTATTGTTATCCGGTTCAACTTGGACTGGAGGGGGCAGAGGAGGCAGAGGTTGTTGTCTTTGTTATTGTCTCATATATTCAGTTAGGGCTTCGAGCATTTGTTCCATTCGGCTCATACGAGCCTCTGAAGATTCAGTTGTACCGTCACTTCTTGTATTTTCCATTGCTATAGGTAAACAGAGAACTTATAAACATAAGCAAATAATTCTTTTCACAGTGTTCGGAGTATTCAGTTCCAGTTCATTCTTTTCAATTTCATGTTTTCATGTTCAGATTCAGTTTTCACATTAATAGAAATTAACACACACTCACACATGCAGATGAAATGTCCCTAATCTTTTCTAGGACATCTAATAGCTTATATGGACTCGTGTGTGAGGTATAACTCATGCTCTGATACCACTCTGTCATGACCCAAACCTACCCATATAGGTTCAGCGTCGTAACCGGCCAGTAATCCTAGGATTACTAAAGGCCTCTGACCTGAATAACAAGATATAAGGGGATAGTAGAAGTAAATATACATAAAATACATAGTCCATTAAGCTGTATAGACATACATAGGACAGAAATTTCAAAACTTTACATACATACACGTGACGTCACAAATACAGTAGTCTTATATCACATTCATTACAGATATAACCAAAAGGGGGCTTAGCCCAATATGTAGATAATTAGAAAACTTGTTCGTAATCCAAAAGAAAATAAAGTCTTATATGTTTACAAAACATAACCACATGACTTTCGAAACCTCCTTGGGAGACACAAGGGTTGGTCGACAAAATAGAGCTCCTGGTGATCATTATTGAGCCTGGCCACGAGCCTGATCACCTACATACATAAGTAATAAAGTGAGCGAAAGCCCAGTGAATAATAAAAAGTAAAGGGTTTTAATTGAATGATGTCCTATATCAGTTTCAAAAAACAGATTCGTATTCTTATATAGAAATTAGAGTTTATGCTTAATTATACGTGGTACATCCATTAGAGCCAACAAAACAGATATAGAACAGATAATGGTTATGAGTAACTAGTTCCATAGAGGAACCTCCGGGTCTGGGTAACAGATAATAGATATGCTGAGCTCCATGATGGAGCCTCTGAAATGCAGTGATTCTGAGACATATTAAGTTCCATAATGGAACCTCCGATACCGGGTAACAGCTAATAGATATGCTAAGGATACCACGAATACATTTAAAAAATGGGACAATCATTCATTGTACAGAACATAACATTTCAGAAAAGAGATCTTATTTCATCATATAGAAAATAAATAAAGTTGAACATAACTTTACTAAGTTATTACTTACAGATGACTCTAAGAGCAGACAGACAGAGCAGACAAATCAGATGGCTTACGGCGCGTGACCTACATAAACATAACAGATACACATATTAAAACACACACTCAGATGTACTTAACTTATTGCATTTCGTTCTTAGTGTGTTTCTAAGTCTTATCATCATTATTATGTCTTAATTAGGAGTTAAGAATGCCTAAGATGCAATGAGGATGCCAAAATGTGAGTTAAAACACCTAGTCAAATTTTCTGAAAATAAGGTTTTTGCTTGAGCGGAGGTTAAAAAATAAGAGTGGTCGCTCGAGCGCAATTTCGGTCGCTCGAGCGATTTGTACACTCTGCAAAAATACTGGTTTTGTGAATTCTTCGCTCGATGGTCGCTCGAGTGTAAGACTGAGGTCTTCGCTCGAGCGCAACTCTGGTCATTCGAGCGATCTGCAAAATATGTAAACTTTTGGAAGTATGCATTTTACGCTTGAGCGCACTTTTTCTCACTCGAGCAGAAATGCAAAATCAAGAGTGGTTGCTCGAGCACAGGATCTGTTGCTCGAGAGATGAGGCAAAATTCTAGAATTTCCATATTGATGTTCTATGTTCAAAACTCAAATTCAAAGCTGCAAAACACAACCTTTAGGCCCCAAAACTTGAGAAAACATTTGTAAACTTATAAAACATTATGAATTAAGGTTCATTACACAAAATTAAGGCTTAAAAGCAAGTGAATTCTTCAAAACCAAACTTGAACAATATGTATACATATCATGCATGTGTTGTCAAGAACTCAAACATTCCAAAACATATAGAAATGGAGTGTTAAAGTGCAAAACCACAATGAGCTTCTATAATTGAACAAAAATAGGTCCTTGCATTTACGAATTTGTTGAAATCAACACTCAAAATCCATGAAATGCACATGCATGTATGACATGTTCATCTTCTCTACATCTTGCATAACTCTACTTAATCCTCTAGAATTCATGTCCTAAATACTATGATTATACAACCTAAGTGTTGAATCCTTACCTCAACTTCTCAATCAAGCTCTAGATCGTGAATTCATTAAGATTCCAAACCAAATCCTTGAATTCCAAGCTAATTCCTTTGTTTGAACTTAATTCTCTCTTAGTCCCTCTCTCTACACGTTTGAAGTCCCAAAGATGGTAAAATGAGAATGTAAGTGATGCTCTATAGTCAACTTAAGCCTTATATAGGCTTGATTAGTGGTGATTAGTTAAAGCTAATAAATGGACATTAATTATTCTAATTTAATCGCTTTAAATTGAATTTCAATCAAACCTAGCATAAAATTCTAGAAATTCCAAATGACACATAAATCAAGTCAATTTCGTGATCTGATGCTGATAAGACTTTCAATTCATAGAACAAAATAGAAACACAAACAGATATTCCTATAGCAGACCGATATAAACACAAATAATGTAATACACATGCAATTAATTCAGAATTTCATCTTAATTACTTATTAGGCATATTTAATCGTGGTTTATTAGCTAATCATAGGTCAGGTTGTTACACCAATGGTGTTCCCTAGCTCACTGTTGTAGGCTCAGTGTAGGTAAAAAAAAAAAAATTGCTTCCAAAAAAAAAAACAAAAGTTTTGAGGTCTAAAACATTTTGGCCAAACCGAGGTGTAAGGTTAGGCTTTTAGAGCTCGAATCCAGATTCTTTTGCTGAGAGTTTCAAATGATTTATACAGCGTAACTTTCATTATCGGGTGTTTGGAATAAAACTCCAAAGTCTTAGGACTGGTCAAAATGGGATGTCTACAGTTGCCCTTCTTTGACAGAACTCGGTATGTTAACCAATGACGTAAGTGAATGTCAAAGCTTGAAAATGACCCATTTGACAAGGGTCGTATAACTTGGGCAGACAAACAAAATGCAAATGAAGTTCGTTAAAATCGAAAGTTGCCTACGTATCCTTTTGCAAGGAATCAAACCTTCATAGTTTAGAGACAGGATGCAAACGACATGCAATGCAACAAAATAATCAAACCATAAGTAGTGCAAAACACACGAATACCATAAAGGAATGGATATGCAAATCAAACTACGTTTTATATAGAAAAGAAGAGGGCACGAGCCAAACAACGCCTAACACAGGCTAAGTGCCTACACCCTCAATATTGGCCTCAACGCAGCATGGGTGCCTACACATAACAAAACCATGTTTCGACGTGAAAGGGGTGTGAGCACATACAAAACTATGCTTTTCGCAGAAAGAGTACAAGTGATTGGATGGTATATAGGTAAATAATGATCTGCTGGGTAATAATCTACTGGGAAATAACAATGCAATGGGATGGTAGGGATCCTAAACGCGTTTATGCGAAAATGATGAATGCAACAAGATAGATGTTATGTGTGCAATGGATAAAATAGATAGGGGACACAAGCCGAACTACGTCTTACTTAGAAAAGGCATGGACGCAAACCAAACCATGTCTAACACGAAAAATGTGTCGACACCCTTAAACTATAATTCTTGCAAAATGGGTGCTTACACATTATCACAAAACCATGCTTTAATGCAGGAAATGTATGAGCACCTGCCAAACTAAGCTTAACATAGAAATGATGCAGGCAATAAAATGGTATGATGTAATGGATGTAATGGATAGTGTAGTAGATGTATGCGATAGATGTTATATGCAATGTGGTAGATGTAATAGATAATAGATATGATGTAGCGACTAGGAAGCGGTGCCTTAGAAAGCACCTTATAAGGGTAATTGGCAATGACTCACCTTATTCTGCTAGGGATCTTGCTCTTCTTTTTGATTTTAAGACTTCTTCATTTATCTGGCGCTTCCAAACATAGAAAACAATCACAAGGACCCCAAACACTCAATAAAGATATAATCTTCGCATGAAAACCACGGGTATTACTTTTCTCCCTAGCCATGTTTGCAACTTTCCCTATTTTCTAACAAGGTGACAGACTAGGTTGGTTCAATATCCAGAATTGAGGCACCTACAAGCTGCCTCAACCTATAGGGCTTCCATACAGATTTCAAGCCGAGGATGTTTTGAAATAATCTCCACACCTCTAGGTATTTAAACCAGACTACAGTCTTAGAAATTCCAAACATTTGCATTCTAAGCCTTGGCCACTCGAACTCTAGTTTCTACCGTCTTAGTTGGTCTCCTAAGAACTCACTACAAACACATTCAGGTGGCTATACCAGATTGCCTAAAGTCGTTTTGGCATGACAAACACCAAAGGAATTGCACCTTTAGAGGATTTAAGGTCTCCTCGACCCACACTGGGGATTAACGCTCTTTGAACATTAAAAAGGCAAACAGATTTTTGGAACTCGATGTTTGGAGCCATCTTGTTTCGAGGTTTGATATTGATATGAAATTGGACTTATGCATACGAAGTTGTCGGAAAGTTTGAAAAGTGGTTGTGCAAATGATAATATGCAGCACTATGTAATAGAATGATGCTAGAGATACAGAGGGGGCAATATGTGGGTGGAGGTGCACAAGATAGTGCGAGTGAGGTGCACATGATAGTGTGATGCACTTGCATAAGATAGTGTGATACAAAGTGCACATAATAGTGTGCTGCAGGTGCACAAGATAGTGCCATGTAGGTGCACAAGATAGTGTATATGGGGTGCACAAGATAGTGCAATGTAAGTGCACAAGACAGTGCGATACAGGGTGTACAAGACAGTGCGATGTGGGTGCACAAGACAATGCAATATAGGTGCACAAGATAGTGCAATACAGGGGAATGCACAAAACAGTACGATGTGGGTGCACAAGATAGTGTGATGCAAGTGCACAAGATAGTACATCATGTACCTTATGAAGTAAGTGCAGGGCAACTTGCCACAACTTATTGAAATGTAATTGAAAAACACCAAGAGAGGTAACTCAACGAAACTCCGTTATTATAAGTACAGAACAAAGTCAAAAGCAAGAGCAACCAATCATGCAGTTCAAATCAACCAGAGTGTATGAGCATGCATGCATAATCCAAAGCATATGTATTAATCATAGGGAAGAGGGAAACCCCTAAGAGAGTTTTGAAATGGTCAGAGACAACTTTCGAAAGCTGAATCATATCAGAATCATCATGGGGTGAGCTTACCCTAACCCAGCGGAAAGTGCCTAACAAATCACTTTAAGCAGACTAAGAGAAAGGTTAGGTTCATGCCCCCTTGTTTAATTGATAACCCTATCAAATGTATTGAAAATTGCCCCTAGTGTCCAGGCACCGGTCACCTTTTTTAACATTATATAGGCACGTGTGATAGGGATCATCAGATCCTGGAACAGTTGCCAACCAATTAGACTCACGTTTCTCTTCTATCCCAGCATGTTGAGTACTTCCTCTAGTTCCCTTTAAAGTATGATGAATACACTTTGCAATGATCATGGACTCGATGCTTGTTGTATGGGCACTCTCAGTTTGTTTATGACTTCCACATATGAACTTATTTTTGAGTTTGGAGCAAACATTCATGTGTGGAATTTTAACCATACCACTCTGTTGAACTTTGAGCGACAGATACGCTAGGATGACTCGATAAAGAGCGCAAACCGAGACAAATAATAGGCACAACACAATAGAACTCACAACTCACCCAAAAGTAGAAAAAGACTTAAGGTGACTAATCATTCATAGTGCCTTTAGTATTACTTATGCTCCATTTGGAACTCAATTTCGTAAAACTTGAGTTTGGATCCCTTTTTCTACTCAAGTTAGAGATTTGAACTAGTTCTTCTTTACCCAACGCATATGTGTAGTAATCGGTGTAGCTCATGGATTGATGCGAAGTTGTCGATGTGAATTGAGCAAGGTTATTAGGTCGAGATGGATGAGATGGATATGGTTGAGACCGAACTTTAGAATGAAGTTACCTACATATCCCAATAATGGGAATCAGGTCAACGTAGTTCATGGCTGAGGTTCAACAGGGTGTTGACACTCTCCTTTTGCACTCTAATTTTTGCCAAAGTCGCCTCTTCGAGTTTTCAATCTTGCGAGCTCTATTTGTTTGATTTCTCATTTTTTATGCTCTAACTTTTGCCTAGGTCGCCCTTTTGAGTTTTTGGCCTAGCAAGCCTCTCAAAGATAACGTTACAACATTTGCGGAGAATTTGATCAATAGTCATCCTTGCCCTAACACTGAAACTGTCTTCATTTTGATTTGAGCTTGGCTCTCCATTCCCTCATGCATGTCTTCTTCCTTTCTTTCACCCCATTTTCAAAAGTCGGTTATTCTCGCAATGTGGTATCTCCTCGCATTGGCTTCCCCAAATTCAGACAAAAGTTCCTTTCTTCACAGTTGATTAGATTTCATGGCAATGGATACCCCTGGCTTGATGGTTAACTTCGTTTCCTTTTTCTTTTTTCTTTCTTCTTCTTTTTTTTTTCTCTTTTTTCCTCTCTCTTTTCTCTTTGAAGTAATGAAAACACTAGGGGGAGAAACTCTATGATTCTAAGGTCTGAAAGTCGTCTTGTGCTTGTCAAAATGATCGCCTAAAGATGAAGAGAATCCCTAGGACAGTGTAGAATACCACGCATAATTATAAATTTATCTTTGCAAGTTTGCTAAAAGAACAACTTAAAATTTTGAAATCTTGGAGGACTTTGTGCTAATAATCCAGAATCCACTCAAACCATTTGAAGGATCCTTTTCAACACTCGAGTTTATTAATGGAATCTTATTCAAAATTTGTTTGCAGCTTTTCTATTTTCAAAAGGTCACACATGGATTACTTTGGGCACAATAAAATGATCAAAAACTTGACACCCACTTTCTTATTGAAAAAACAGAGACCTAAGGGTACACGAGAGCGACTCAAAAGAAAAGACTCAACTGATGCAACGACTCAAGAAAAGACAAAGAAAATAAAACTAGACACACAACTCAATTATTTACAGGATATAACTCAAAACAAAATCAGCATCCTTGAGACAAAAGGGGTTTTCACTCTCCAAGTCCATTGGCAGAATTCAAGAAAAACTTCAAGTAGCCCATGGAAGGGTCCAAACCTGCCTTCAATTCAGCATTACTAACATCCACACCCAGTAGAATTGATTTCAGACTTTCAAATTGGGTCTCACAGACTAAGCTTCACAATTACCTTGGTAGTCCCTACACATCTCCTTGACCGTGCTGGCTAGGGTCAAGGTTCGTTGTTGGCAAGCTATGGATGGGATTTGTATTATGGAGTGGCAATCTATTACAATCTTTATTGACAACTTTGGGATTGTCAGGTGGGGTGATCAAGTCTTGAATTTCGTGGTGAAGACAAAAGCAATGGTCAGTATGATGACCGTACTGCTAATGGAATGTGCAATATTGGGTAGGGTCGTGTCTAAGTGGGAGAGGGTTAGGGAGAGGTCGAGGATTGGGGAGTTTGAGACACATTTTCTCCATCAGTAGCTTCAAGGCGCTAGTTAGGCTTATATGGAAATGGGCGAAGGTTCATTTTTTGGAGTAAGAAGCACTAATTTTAGAAACATTGGCAAATGGGTTGGCGAGTGTTGGCTGGGTGTTCATGGGTTTGGGACTAGAATTAGAATGGGTGTTTCTGGTAAAGCATCTCTCCTCATTGTTTGGCCTTCCCTTGTTTTCCAACCTGTGATTCAAAGTACCCACAACATGGCTTTTTTCATTGGATTCATCCGTAGTAATCCCCACTTGAGCATTCGTGTGTTAAGTAGCGAAAGTTTCATCCATAACCCTTTCAACCATTGCAAGGACTTGCCATTTGTTCAGGCCTTTGGTCTTCAGAGCTTCAATAGCCCATCAGAGATGTGTACAAGGATCAATAATCACTCTAGACGCATTCTTGCTACTTGCTTCAACCCTATCAAAGAGTCAAACCACTATATCTTGGTTGAACCTTGTGTCTAATTGGGCTACCCTTCTATTATCACCACCAGTCTTCATCTCAGTTTCGATTTTGGGTTAGCCCATCCCTCTTTTAGCTTATTCCAAGATTGTAGAATTCTTTGGTGCAAAATCCCCAGCATGAGGTGTGGTAAATGACAGGGTCAAAACCCCAAAGGTTAAATCTTCACCGTTCCTTAAAGGTCTTCAATCATTCTCAGCATCTCAACAATAGTGGGTTCGACCATTTTTGAACCGAATTGGGTGTATTTATCATGCACAAATCAGTGTTTTCGAAAATGAACACCTCTGGCCTAGGCAGATGGAATGGAGTGATATATATACTGGGGTCAAAGGTAGGAGGTAGTGTATGGATGAGGTTAAGGTAAAGAGGATGTACTTGGTCATGGATGGAAAGTGGGTTAGCGGTAATATTAGGTTCTTGAGGTGGAGCTATCGTTTGGTTGTCGATGAGATTCTGAACCTCATGACAAAGGCAGTAGCAACGATTGATGTCATGATTGCACTACTAATGGTACGCACAGTATTTGGTGGGGTTATGTCTAGCTAGAAGTGGGTTAGAAACAGGTTGGGGATCAAGAGATTTGAGATACCCTCTTTCCATCAGGACTTTTGGTACGCTGGTTAGGCTTATATGGAAGGAGGTGAAGGTTTTGCCTTGAGCTCGGGTCAGGTAAGCTATTTGTGGGCCGGTATTAGCAAAAGGGTCAGTTATTTTGGTATTAGTGGCGACGATATTGATTCCAGTAGATTTGGAAATAGTGCTACTGCTAATATTGGTACTCATAGAAATCACCTTCCTTGTTAGTTCGCTTGTTCTAGGAATAATCCCTTTGTTAAATGCACTCTCAATTTGTATCCCCAATTCATGCAAATCTTTGAAAGTGAACAGTGGAGCAACTATTAATTTTTGTAACATATCAGGCTTAAGGTTCTATACCATTATCCGAACTTAGTTTCTCTCAGAAGGTTGATCTGTCATTTGTGCTACCTTTACTCTCCACTTTGCAACAAATTCCACAAAAGGTTCTTTAGGATTCTGGTGGATTGTTTCAAGCTCTCAGGTCGTCATTTCAATTTGTGTGTTGTAAGAATACTGATTGACAAACACCTCAGCCAAGTCTTCCCAGTTCTGCTTCATTTTATCCTCTAACTTGGCGTACCAAGTGGCTGCTATACTCGATAGGGTTCTTCCATATAGAGAGAGTTTCTGAGGCCTAGTCAAACCCATTGGCTTCAGGACGTCTAAGAAAATCCGGATATGTACTATAGGATCTCTAGACCTGTCGAAAGGGTCAATGTGTGGCATTTTGAATCTGTTTGGGAGCCTTATGGCAGCCTCTATGTACCCATCCTCAATGTCTAGAATGGAGTTGATCCCCTATGCCTTTTTGAACTGCTTATCAAGTTTAGCAATTTTTACCAAGGCTAGGTCGAGATCATTAATATCAAGGGGAAAAAGTCCCTCATTAGGCTGCACTAGGGGTCTGAAAACTCGAGTTTGAGCCAACCCTTCTTGAGGATCTAGACCCTGCAAATCTTCAGTTGACGGAGGTGGGTCAAAGTTCAGCTTGGGGCCTGGGATAGGATGGACAGTAGATGCCCTAAATGGGTGGCACAATTTAGCAATGGTTTCCTCCTGAGCAGCGATCTTGTTGTTCAGTGTATGTGACACCCTGAAAATCGGGAATATCAGAGAATATATTAACAAATAAATACAGGGTTTATCTACGATTACAAAATAGGAAACGTCACTAATGAGTCATTTGGTTAATAACCAAGTGAGATCTCAGAAAGGTTGGAGGAGTCAATATAGCCTTCCTTCAAAGTCCAACCATCTTAGATAGCAAAGCTACTATTTTGACAGATCTTAACAAGATATTAACACATGGTCTACATGAGTCGATGACAAAAAAAAAAAAAGAAAAAAAAAGAAATAGGTAGTATAAAAGATATGTATATATATATATAATAATTACAAAATCATGTCTAAAATACAACATGGGATCTATCACTTACAATCTTAAAACACGTTTACAAACTAGTTTCTATTCCTCCTTGGGTAGCCGTACATTCTCAAATGCTTCAGCTTTTTCTTCGACGGGTCTAATAGTCTTCAATACTTGGCATGAAACGCCATGAGCTTTGAATGCCTAATAAACGCACACACACCCCATCCATTTTTCCCAGTTCAATACACAATAGTATTTACAAAACAACAGAGGAAAGGATTATGGCATTTAAGTTCATAGCACAAATTACATGGTTAGTTGTTAGTAGTCTAGAAATCCCCCAAAGAGATTTTGTCCTCCCAACTTCAATAATTAGACATAGATTATTCAATATGTCCCATCTTTTGCTACTTTATTGTAAACCTTACCTCGGATGCCTACCAACGGTTATATTCCGCATAGCACCAACCGTAAGACCTCAAAAGAGACGATAATGATGGGCCTTGCCCAAATCCCTCCTTACGTCGAACTACCTAGGATCCGAATACAACCGCTCCATTCAAGGGTTCCAAAACAACCACTTGCGCAAGATTTAACTTACCAAAGGGAACGCATCCCACTAACCAATAACTTATTCCAATAATAATAATTGGGTGATCGAAACCCCATTAGCGACCCCATTAAGTTTTTCATTAGATTAATCGTTGTAATTAGTTAGTACAAACGAGAAGGAAAATAAATTTGCATAAGTGTAAGCATCATCAAAGGACAAAAAAAATACATAACTATAACATGTATAATATCATACCAAGACATGATTATATATAAGTGTGTGAGTGATATTCCGATCACACTGCCCTCCTTAGTAATCCAAATTGAGAACACAGCAAAGTAGACGGCTCCTCAGAACACCGCAGAAAGAGAAGGCTCCGGTGGTGGTTCTTCCACCCGGGGGCACTCCGACGATCAAGTCAATATCTCTTAAAGATAACAAGTGCTAAAATTACTACTCAAGACTACAAATTGCATACCTTAGACCCATGGGGGTGCCTCTCTTTTATAGTCCACATATGCCTAGTCCCAATAGAAGCCTAACTTCTATGGACTCAGGATTTCCATTAATCTTGGACTCCCTACTGAGGATAAACTCTCTAAGAGTTCCATCTTTACCCAAACTGAAGTCTTCCCCCAATTTAGGACTCTTGTCCACATCCAGGTTAAGTTCCCCCTTCATTCTAGGACTCTTGTCCCCTATCCGCTTATCTCGGATTCCGATATCCTCGGAGACAACCTCGGAACCCCGAGATCGCCTCGGCGTACTGTCATGTCACGTGACACCTCGGCTGACACTTCGGTGTTACCTCGGCCACGTGTTAGTACTCAGAAAATACATCCCCACAACTGCCCCCTAGGTTCTATTACCTCGGCATTCTGAGGTGATGGAACCTATATTCGAACTTTGTCTCGTACGTCGGCTCAAGAACTTTCTAGCTGAGATCATATATTTCTGGCTGACATGTCTTCTTAAAGAATAAGAATTCAGATCATCACTCCTTCGCGTATGAGCTGTCATGCATCATTTTTCAACCGTTACACTAACGCGTTTTACCCTCATTGGTCCGTGCTGGTGACGCGCCCATAAGCCGTCTTTCCTCTGCTTGCGCCGTCTGACGCGTGCGTTACCCTAGGCACAATTATTGCCTTATTTTGCCGCCGCTTCACTTTTGACAAAAACGTTTGTCTCTCTCTTCTCCTCTTCACTTTTGCATTCGAGTTTTTCCCGCTTTCTCTCAGAAGAGTTCTTTCTCTTGGGTTCGCCATTGCCCTCGCGTTAAGCTCAGAATCTCCTCTGCCATTTCTGAAGCTCTTGCCACTTGTTTCGTTGCCTTCGATCTCGAAGCTCACCCCGGCCTCCATCTTTTCTGGTAAGCAACTGGCTCTTCTCCTCCAGTTCTTGATTTATCCCTGAAATTTCCTGCCATTGTTGTTCTGCTCTCTATTTGACTTGTGAATCGTTCACCTGCGTGCACTATTTTTTGGTTTTTTGCACATGTTATGAACACTCGCACTGTTGCACCTCTTGTTCTTGGTCTTCCACATTTTCTATTCTTGAATCTGAGACTTTGTTTTTACTTTTTTGCTTTCCAGATTTCTGCCTTCTATACTCGTTCTTTGTAGGTTTAGGTTTGGGATTTGCTTATAGAACCATCAATCCTTAGGAAAAACTGAAACCAACTTCACCAATATACGTTTTAGGCTCAAGCCGAGGTCCCTAGAGCCCTTTAGGAATATCCTGTCTCTGTAGCTTAATACTCGTACATCAAAACCATGGGTGTGTGGAGAGATAGGGTTAACTCCCCAACCAAACTAGAGTATTTTAGGCAAGAATTCTCCATCCCTGCCGATGTTCACCTCAGGCTAGCTGGGGAGAATGACTCCATTATGCCTGAGAACGATAACATGCCCTTTCTTGTTGTAGCCTTTGTCCAATGTGGACTTCGGTTCCCCCTAGATCCCCTCTTCTGCGAAGTCCTCCACTACTACACCCTCAACCCCATGCAACTCACCATTAATGCCTATAGAACGCTTAATGGTATAATAGCCTTAGCTCGGCAGGAGAGTGTTAGGATCACTCTTGCCGACATCCAATACTTCTATACCATGTGTGCCCTGAACCTTAAGGAAAAAGGTTATGTCTATTACCTTAAGCCGAGGTCCACAGAGTTTAAGATTGTAGCCGACCTTCCAGACTCCAACAAAGGGGCTGGAGATGATTATCTCATCGCTTCTGGGAACTGGGAATTTGGCCCAGATGAAGAAGTTCATCTCTTCCCTCTTCCTCGAACGGTCAAGGAGGGCAAGGGTAAGATCCCTGTGTTAACTGCTTAACTGTTGCTTTCCACAATTTTTCCAACAAATTTGTTTCTGATGTTGTGTTTCCTTTTGCAGACGTTCGCAAGCCTCCCAAGGACTTTCGCCAGTCCTATTACCCTGGGAAAGGATTGAAGAAGCTCTTGGACCTGCCAATCCATAAACGCAAAGCTCCGCTCCTGCTGAACTTTATCCCAACATACAAGTCTACCTTGGCCGACGTTCCAAAGAAGAAGAAGAAGAGCGCCTCTCTACCAGCTGCCACGACTCAAACCGCATCCACATCGGGAACCGATCAAGAGCCCACACCTGATCCAGCCGATCTTCCCTCCACATCGGCACCATTCTTGGTTCCAGTTCAAGAAAGAAAGCGTCGCCGACGTCTTGTCAAAACAGCCGAAATGGAGCGCCCGAAGAAAGTTGTGCTGGATCTCCTCGCCGACCTTCCAGCCGACGCGGATGATGCACCATCCCAATCAGTGCCTCCACCTAAACCAAAGAGAATCAAGAAGGCCCAGCCAAAGGCCAAGGCTGCTGAAGCCGAGGATGAAGATGCTGTGTCCATCTCCAAGTTAACCCAGAGCCAGAAGACCACTTCTGCACCTGCGAAAAGGTCGGCTGAGGCTCAGCCATCAGGGTCCGCTCCATCGAAGAAACAAAAACCTTCGACCTCGGGATCCAGGGTTCCCAAAGTTCCCTGGGAACCCAAAATTACACTTGAAAACAGGCCAATCTATGCCAACGAAAGTGCCGCCGACGTCAACATCGGCGTGGCGCTCAGCACTGCAGTTCTCCTTGAGGGCGATCTTGAGCGTAATGCCAAGATGAGTGGCTATGAGAACTATGCCCTTATGCTGCAGCGCTCCGTCCAAGTAAGTCTTTAGAATTTTGAGAACCTGTTTTTCATACTTGTAAAATTTTGAAATATTTTGTAATCATTTTTCCTTGTATTCTTTCAGGCCATCCAACACGCCCACACCTTCTCCGTGCAAGCCTTTGAAATAGGGGAGGAGTTAGCCGAGCTGAAGAAGGAGTTTGCTGCCCTCCAGAAACAAAACAGGAGTCTCCAAAATAAGATGAAAAAATTAGAGGATCAGGCCGAAGAGGCAACTAAGGCTAAACAGATAGCCGATGAAAAGGCAGAGGCTGCCGAAGCTGTTAAAATCGTTGCTCTAGCTCAGCAGAAAGAGGCCGAAGAAAAAGCGGCTCAGGCCGAGAAAGAGCTGCAGGAAGCACTGGCTACAAAAGATGTCGAAATAAGGGCTGCCGATAACAAGGCATACGCCCAAGGCATGGCCGATGTGGCAGAAGATTATAAGCTTCAGGTCAAGCAAGCATGCAACAGGGGATTTTCCCTAGGTTGGAATGCTTTGGCCAAACAGCTTGATCTTCCTGCCGACTCGCCCTGGCGCAAAACCAAAGCCATTCGTCTTCCCTTTGCTCTTCCTCCACCTCCAAGCCAAGTTGAAGAAGAAGCTGATTCTGAAGCCGAGGTTGAAGATGAAGGTGAAGATGAAGATGAACCATTGGTCAGGAAATCCAAGGAAGCCATTGAAACCAAGTCACCTCCTCAGGGCGATCAAGTAATGGATTTAACCCAAGAGGAGGATGAGGAGGTTGAGAAGGTGCCCAAGGAAGCTGGCCCCACCCACCTTTCATCTGACCTTCTGGTGGCTGAGCAAAGCGTGGAGAAGACCTTGGCCGAAATAGACGCCGAGATCGCGGCTGATAAGGAGGCCGAGGTCGTAAAAAACACCGAGGTCGCAGAAAAAGATGCAGAGGTTGCGGAGCAAAAGGATGCCGAGGTGGTTCTTCCAGAGCCCTCCGAGGTTCCATCCCAATCATCTGTTCAAGTTGAAGAAGGACAGCCCTGATGCTTTTTGTACTTTGTTTTGTTCTTTAAACAATGTAAGCTGTCTTTTGTGGCCGATGTGTCTTTCTCTGAAACTTGTGAACAATTGATTTTTGCTAGGCCACTATGCCTTCTTTATTTATAAATGCAACTGCTTTTCTCTGGTTGCCTCAGTCTTTAATTCTTCATTGCTTCTGTATGGCTTCATACTTAGGATATTTTGCATAATTCTTCCCTTGCATAATCTCCTCGGGGTTGCATAACTCGGGTATGTTTACCTGAGGATTTACCTCAGCTAGGACTTCACCTGTAAACTTTCCATAAACTTCTACAAGTATCAAGCGTATAAACTCAATTTAACTTCATCTTGTAAATTGTTACAAATTTTAACAAGTGAAGGTAAAGAATTATATCGGCTTAACTTTAACTTGTAAATTGCTACAAATTTCAACAAGTAAAGATAAGGAATTTATTTCGGCTTAACTTTAACTTGTAAATTGCTACAAATTTCAACAAGTAAAGATAAGGAATTTATCTCAGCTTAACTTTAACTTGTAAATTGCTACAAATTTCAACAAGTAAAGATAAGGAATTTATCTCGACTTAACTTTAACTTGTAAATTGTTACAAATTTCAACAAGTAAAGATAAGGAATTTATCTCAGCTTAACTTTAACTTGTAAATTGCTACAAATTTCAACAAGTAAAGATAAGGAATTTATCTCGGCTTAACTTTAACTTGTAAATTGCTACAAATTTCAACAAGTAAAGATAAGCAATTTATCTCAGCTTAACTTCGGCTAAGCATTACTAATGTCTTCTCTCTGCCCCCAATGTGAACCTAAGTTCCACTTGGGTTCTCATTATTCACAAAACAACATCATGCATAGTTTTATAAGTTCTGAAAAAATTTTGCTAAGATTTTATTGATCATATCGGCGAAAAATCAAAGAACATCTAATGATAGAAAAACTTTAAATTACAAGTGTTCCATGGTCTAGGCAATGCTTTGCCCTCATTATCTTCGAGCCGATATGCCCCATTTCCTAATACCGAAGTAATTCTGTAGGGTCCTTCCCAGTTTGGGCCAAGCTTGCCCTCTCTGGGATCCTTCTTATTGCCGACGACTTTTCTCAAGACTAAGTCGTTGACTTGAAAATCCCTTGGATTGACCTTCCTGTTGTAAGCTCTGGCAAGCTGTTGCTGGTATGCTGCAAGCTGGATTGCAGCTTTCTCCCTTCTTTCTTCAAGTAGATCCAGATCTCGGGCTAAGAGCACATCATTAGACCCGTTCTCAACTCCCTGTGTTCTGATCCCTGGGATGCCGATCTCTAATGGAATGACTGCTTCTGTGCCATAAGCCATGGCAAAGGGGGATTCCCCTGTTGATCTTCTCGGCGTAGTGCGATATGCCCAGAGCACGTTGGGCAATTCGTCTACCCACTTTCCTTTTGCTGCCTGCAGCCTCTTCTTTATTCCATCCAGAATGACTTTGTTTGATGCTTCGGCTTGCCCATTACTTTGGGGAAAGCTTGGTGTTGAAAAGTAATTCTTTATTTTGAACTTTGCGCAAAAATTCTTGATGAGTTTGCTGTCAAACTGTGTTCCGTTGTCGGCAATGATTGCTCTTGGAATCCCAAATCTAGTGATGATGTTTTTCCAGATGAAGTTCTTTACATCCACATCTCGGATTTTCGCAAGAGGCTCTGCTTCTATCCACTTTGTGAAGTAGTCTGTTGCTACCAGTAGGTACTTCCGCTGCCCAGTTGCTTGGGGCAATTGTCCAACGAGGTCCATGCCCCATTGGCAAACGGCCAAGGGTTGGAAACCGGATTCAGGTCAGCAGCAGGCTGATGTATCAACGGTGCAAATCTCTGGCATTGTTCGCACTTCTTCACATAAGCTTCTGCATCTTTCTGCATATAGGGCCACCAATACCCCTGGGTAATGGCCCTGTGAGCTAACGATCTGCCCCTTGCGTGGCTTCCACAAATTCCTTCATGAATTTCATACAAAAAGTCTTCGACCTGAAGAGGGTGTACACACCTTAAAAGAGGTCCAGTGAAGGATCTTCTGTAGAGGTGTCCTTCTGCTGTCAGGCTGAATCTTGCCGACTTCAGTCTGACCTTGTGTGCTTCCTTTCGATCTTCCGCGCTTTTCCTCTTCAGAATGCAATAATTGCATCCATCGGCAATTTTGTCCCATGTCCACACATAATGCTTCTTGCATTGTGTGGTGACTCTATCGGGCTCGCCCCGATAAGTAATCGATCATTATTGTCCTCGTCTTTCCGGTTTGCATTGAGCTTGCTAAATTGGCCAACGGCGTCGGCGTGGTTGTTATCTTCTCGCTTAACTCGAAGAAGTCGGCGCTTTTGAAACATGTCCGCCACTGACGACTTCTTTTGTGATGCCGACATCCTTTCATCTCGGGCAGCAAACTCTCTTGTAGTTTGATTCACTATAAGTTGTGAGTCACAAAAAACTATTACCTCATCTTTGCACGGCATCGCCAAAGAATCAATGCTTCATACTCCGCCTCATTGTTCGAGGCTTTGAACCCCAGTTGAATAGACTGCTCCAATATCTCCCCCTCGGGGGAAATTAACACTACTCCTGCCCCTGCCCCCGCCCCCTGCCGGTTTGAGCTCCCATCAACAAAAAGTTGAAAGGAGTTGCCGATGTAAATGCTGCAGGGTCTGAGTTTTTCCTTCCTTGGTTCTTTAGCCTTTGGCTGGGCTTCTCCTTCCTTGTTTGGACATCGTTCAATTCGGCTCAACGGAGCCCGATGTTCGATGTATTCTGGTGAGAACTCGGCCACGAAGTCGGCCAAGACTTGGCCCTTTATCGCTGTTCTCGGCCTGAACTCCAGGTCATATTGGCCCAAAACTACGGCCCATCTTGCTATTCTTCCAGTTAAGTCTCCTTGTTGCAACAAGGATTTTAGCGGGTGCTCTGTTAGAACCACTATCTTATGAGCCTGAAAATAGTGGTTTAACTTCTTTGAGGCCATTACCAAGGCCAGCATTAATTTCTCCAGTGGTAGATACCTTGTTTCTGCATCAGCCAAGGTTTTACTTACATAGTAAACAACCTTCTGCTCTCCCTTCTCTTCTCGGATTATCACAGCGCTTCAAGGCTCTGAAACTGCTAAGTATAGAAACAGTTCCTCCCCAGGTTGAGGTGTTGAGAGGACTGGGGCCGAGGTAAGGTACTTCTTCAGGTCGGCCAAAGTGGCCTCACATTCCTCTGTCCATAGAAAATCCGTGGCCTTTTTCACCAGATTGAAAAACGGTTTACATTTGTCCGAACTTCGGCTTATGAACCTGTTTAGGGCTGCGGCCCTTCCAGTAAGCATCTGAACCTGTTTAGTCGATGTCGGACTCTGTAATTCCAGAATGGCCTTGATCTAATCTAGGCTGGCTTCAATGCCCCTTTTAGTCACCAGGTATCCCAAGAACTTACCGGATCCGACTCCAAACACGCATTTCGAAGCGTTTAGTCGGAGCCGATATGTTTTGAGTATGTCAAAGACCTCTTCTAGGTCAGCAAGATGATCCTTTGGTTCCTTGGTCTTCACGACCATATCATCAATGTAGACTTCACAGCTTCGCCAATCAAGTGTTTGAACATCTTGGTCACCAACCTTTGGTAAGTTGTTCTGCGTTCTTCAACCCAAAAGGCATGACTCAGAATAATACAAACCTTTCGGAGTGATGAACGTTGTCTTCTTCATCTGGGGTACATGGCTATCTGGTGATACCCCCTATATGCATCCAAGAAGCTCATCCTTCCATGTCCAGATGTGGCGTCCACCAACTGGTCGATCTTTGGCAGAGGGAAGCTGTCTTTGGGACAAGCTTTGTTCAAATTTGTGAAGTTTACGCAGACCCTCCACTTGCCATTCTTCTTCTTTACTACCACGGTGTTTGATAACCACGTCGGATAATTGGCTTCTCTGATGGCCCCGGCCTCTAGAAGTCTGGCTACTTCCTCTTCCACTGCTTCGACGTGCATCAACGTCGGTCTTCTGGCTCATTGTATCACAGGTTTGGCCGACCTGTCAACGTTAAGTCTGTGACATGTGACCTCGGGGTCAATGCCAGGCATTTCATATGGTGTCCAGGCGAACACCTCAATATTTTTCCTCAGAAAGGCTTCCAGCTCCCTTTCCTCTTCTTCGGCTAACCCTGTGCCGAGAAGAAAGAAGCGTTCCTCATCGCCCTCTTGGACAAAGATTTTCTTCAATGCTTCTTCACTTTTCTCGGTCGGCTCCTTGCCGACATCATCTAGGACCTTCATGTCCTCTTTTTCAACTTCTGCCTTCTCTGGTTCCCGAATGCTGCAGGTTAACTTCATTGCTGCCATGGAGCAATTTTTCGCCTGCAACTAATCTCCTCTGACTTCGTCAATCCCATGTTCTGTTGGGAACCGTAGCAGTTGATGCAGAGTTGAGGGAACTGCCCCCATTGCATGCAACCACGGCCTCCCCAAGATGATGTTGTAAGGTGAGGGTGTGTCAATCACAATGAATTCTGTCTTGATCTTCTTCGTGCCAGCTTGTACCTCCAAGCTTGTTGCGCCTAAAGGCCATGTCGGCGTTCCATTGAAACTGACCATCGGGCCGTTTGACTGCTCCATGTCATCAGGGTGAAGGCCTAACTCCTTGTAACATCTGACATACATGATGTCGCAGGAGCTGCCTTGATCAATCAAGATGCGTTTCACCTGGCACTCCCCAACCTGGAGGGATACTACCAGGGCATCATTGTCTGGTCTTTGCGCCGAACCATGTCAAGGTCGGCCTCTGTGAAGGTTATCATCGGTCCTGGCAATCTTCAGCCGAGGTCTTTTCAGTCCGACCTGGTTGACGTGCTGCAGATGGTTCACCCTCTGTGTCTCCCCTCGTATGTCGTTTTCATTCACCTTTGATTGGATCACATTAACCACCCGAGGTCCACTCTACTGTGGTTCGCTTATTTGGGGTGCTGGGGGGAGGAGGGGCTGCTGGCGCTTGAGGCAATCGTGCCTGTTCTTCCCTTGTTTTGGCCTCATCCACAAGGTCTCTCAGATGGCCTTGCCTCACCAAATCTTCTAAGTGGGCTTTAAGGGCTCTGCAACCCTGAGTTGGGTGCCCCTGCTCATTGTGGTAGGCACAACGCCTACCAAGGTTTCTCCCCATAAATTCTCCTGGTGCTCTTGCCGGCGCCCTGAAGTAGGGCTGATTTCGAATTTGATCAAGGACTTTTTGGACCGGAATTCGGAACACCGTCGTCACTGCTTGCTTAGCCCTCAACTCTGTCTCCTGTTTGTTCTGTCCATTGTTACCTCGGCCTCGCTTCGGCGAGCCGTTGCCCTTTTCTGGCTTCGTCTCCTTATTCCCCGACGTATCTTCCTCGGCTCTGGCATACTTTTCGATTCTCGCCATGAGCTCTTCCATACTCTTTGGCAGGGTTTTTGCCAAGGACTTCCGCAGTGGACAGTCATCCTTCAGGCCGTTCTTGAAAGAGACGACCGCCACCTCCTGGTTGCATTCAGGTATTCGATTGAACACCTCGTAGTACCGCTTTGCATAGGCTCTGAGGCTCTCATCTTTGCCGATCTTCAGAGCCATCAATGCATCCACCCTCAATGGTCAGCTTTGTTTGTTATGAACTTTGGCTACGCTACAAACATCTCGGCCAGCCTTCGACCGGCTCTTCACGCTTCTCAGAACTTGTGGAACCAATCTGATGCAATCTCCCGAAGGATGAAGGGAACACTTTGGAAGCAGGGCCGCTCGTTCCCTTTGTATAATGCCATCGAATTTAAAATAATCCAACATGGAAGTTAGGGTCCGACTTACCATCATATATCTGGAACCTCGGCATCGAATCTTTTAGTGATGATCATGTCCAAAAAAGTCGAGAATGGAGTCCTCGGCTTAGCAGGACCCGACTCAGATTCATTTTGTTATTGGCGTCTTCACGTGTCTTGTCATGTCCGTCGGATTACGACGACGCCCTGTGTCACCTCACCACGTGTTAGTACTCAGACGGGCCGGCCGCCGGATTCCCATTTTTCACCTTTTTGATTTTACTAACATCACATGCGGATACTCCTGACCGAGTCACACGTGTCACTCACGTCAGTTAGTACTCTAAAATACATCCCCACAATAAGTAAGCACATTCATAAAGTCAAGAGCACAAAACATCATTGTAAACAGAATTTCCAAATTCAAAGTCACTTAAAGATCAAGATTAAAATAACCATTTCATATTTTTCTCAAATACGGCCGTCCTGTGGTTCGTAGAGAATTTTATCTAGTTTTCAAAACATTTTTTTAGAAATGGAATAGATTTCCATATTTTTAGTTATTTCAGAAATACTTCAGCTCTGTCCAGATTCGTCGGCCGTTACGAAAATCAAATTTTCTCACAAACCACTTACTCTTTTTCAATGAAACGAATTTTCCTTGAAAGATAACTCCTTAAGGAATATTTTGACATAAAATTGAGGTCTAGAAGATATTTCTACATTTTTCTAGAATTTTCGAAACTTGGCTATAAAACAGATTTTTCTGGCACAGTTCTTGAAATAAGAAAGTTGGTAAGAAAATAGGTCAACTAGAGGAAATTTTCCACTTCTCTTGTGATGAAAATATGCTAAATAATGTGTATTAAACTTAGAAATATAAGGTGAAGGTGTGCCCTTGGAAATTTTGAGAGATTGATATGGAAAAAGATAGTCTTATATCGATTAAGAGAAATACAAGAAGGAAAAAATCAAGGCTCAACTCTTTTCATTTTTAACACAAGAATTGTTAGACAATCTTCACTGTATTAAGAATAAATTATGTTTGTATACTTAACAATAAACAGAACATAGAAGAAATAAAGGAAATGAGAGAGATTGTATGATTACAAAAATCAAAACAGTGTATAAAAATATATAAATAGCAAACAGATTTTATTTTGTTACAAAAACAAAATCAAAATCTGGAACAGAAAAAATAATTAAACAGAAAAGTAATCAAGGAACTTACGTTATTATTTTCTCGAACAAATTTTTAATCAAGTATAGTGTTTAACACTGTGTCCTTAAGACAGATTCGTCCTCTTCGCAGTGCTTTCAGATTGTGGACGTCTATCTCCCAAGATAAAATGATCAAAAATGAATAATAGCAGCACTACAAATTATTCGCACAATGAACACACTTTGTGTTTACACTCTTTCTCACAAAAAATTAAATGCAGCAAAATACAGAGAGCAATAGCAGATTTGAGGACGAAAATTGAGTGAAAAACCAACTGAGGGACTTGTCTATTTATAGGTGCAATAGTGGCTGTTCGGTTTTGAATAAACTGATACATGTTTGAATTTTGAACAGATAAAGAATTGTTTGGGTTTGAATTTGAACAAATTCGAATTTGTCTGGACAAATATGGAACCTGTACTGAAATTTTGAAGAGGTGCAAACAAATTTGAATTTTTCCAACCAAAATTTGAAATTAAAACTGGACAGATTTTATTTCACCAAAAAATAAAATTAAATTCAAGTGTTTTTTGCCCAAAAAGATAAGTATTGGGCCAGACAAATTTGTCCTAGCCCAACCTACACAGACGTAGCGTGCACGCGTGTTTATTGGGTCCAATGGGTCTAGCTCTCTTTGTCCATAACCTCTCCTTCTACAAAACTTGAGTGACTCTTGGGGCCTACTCCAAGTTCCAAACCCAAGCCTTATAAATCCACTCAAAGTTTTCCCACCAAACCAATATGGGACAAGCTTTAACTCAAACCTCTATGAAAATTTCACCAAAACACCATTTCCATGGAGCTCACTTTGGCTTTAATTTTCCATTCACCCGATAATAGTTTTGAGCAACTAAATATACTATATGAATCACAATGCGGCATAGAACGCATTACCACTTAGACCCGCCAACTTTGGTGCATGGGTCCCACCTAAAAATTAGACCAAAGTTGAGGAAAAAAACTGTTTTTTCCAAACCATTTCTAACAATCCCCCACATGAATAGAATTTGATGACAACGGAAATGCAACAATATGCAGAATTTGTCAAAAGAGTACAAATCAAAAATATCTTACATCAGGATAGGTAGCTTTCGGCCTTGAACCTTCTCTAATGATAACCTATCAAATTTACTAGCTAACCAATGGACGCGATGCCTTGAATTGTTCGGCCGTTTGTGTAAGCCAAGACAATAGATTTCACACAAAATATCTTCTGACACATCGTGGTTCTCACGGTTGTGTTCATTTTGGCCTTGAACACTTCTGGTTGTTCGTGAGTGCTTCTAGAGAATTTAGCCTCTTCATTCTCATAGAACAGGCCCCAGTTCGACACTCATATAAGTGATTCTTATTGTGAGTATCTCTACATGTTACGGATATCACTCTCACCATAGGAATGGGTAGGGAATTTTAATCCCTTAGTAATTTCTAGTGAGACACACATAACTTAGTTGTCCCTTTGAACTTAGTTCTTGGGATCTCCAGTCATCTAAGTAGGGTTACCATTATGATGACTCTTATGTAATAGGCTTTAATTCCATTCCCTTTGATGAACTATACACTTGCTCTTTTGTCAAACCTTTTGTTAACGGATCTGCAATATTCTCTTTAGATTTTATATAATCTATTAAGATTATTCCATTTGAGAGTAATTTCCTTACGGTATTATGTCGACGACAAATATGTCGTGACTTACCATTATACATATGACTTTATGCCCTGCCTATTGCAGATTGACTATCATAATGAATACAAATAATTGGCTCAGGTTTTGGCCACATTGGAATGTCTTCTAAGAAGTGACGAAGCCATTTTGCTTCTTCTCCTACTTTGTCTAAAGCAATAAACTCAGATTCCATTGTGAATCGTGCGATGCACGTTTGTTTCGTGGACTTCCAAGAAATAACAGCGCCTCCCAGAGTAAAGACATATCCACTAGTGGATTTTGAATCTTTAATATCCAATATCCAATTGGCATCACAATAACCTTCTAGTATTGCAGGATATCGAGTAAAGTTCAAACCATGATCTCGGGTAAATCTTAGATATCTAAGAACCCGAATGATCGCTTTCCAATGGTCTTTTCTAGAGTTACTAGTGCACCTACTCAATTTACTAACAGCATAAGCTATATCAGGACAAGTGCAATTTATTAGGTACATTAGGCTTCCAATGATTTGGGAGTATTTTAGTTGAGATACCGCATCACCTTTACTTTTTGATAAATAAAGACTGATGTCTACAGGTATTCTTGCTGCATTCATATCATCCTTGATATATTTACCAAGAATTTTCTCAATATAATGAGATTGAGATAATGCATATCTATCAAATGTTTTAGTAATTTTCATTCCTAATATTACATCTGCGACTTCCATATCTTTCATATCAAATCTTTTATTCAGCATTTGCTTGGTTGATTTGATCATGTTTTGACTGCTTCCAATATTACATAAGCATGATTGATGACATAAGCTTGGTTGATTCCTAATATTACATAAGCATGTCATCCACATAAAGACAAACGATGACATAACCTTTGTCAGTGTTTTTAACATAGACGCACTTGACACATTCATTTATCTTAAACCCATTAATAAGTATAGCATGATCAAATTTTTCATGCCATTGCTTAGGTGCTTGTTTTAATCCATAAAGAGATTTTACAAGCAGACAAACTTTCTTTTCTTGCCCTGGCATTACAACCTCTTCAAGTTGCTCTTGTCAAGACCTAAACCTGCCCCCTATAGGGTTAGTGTTGTAACTGGCCAGTAATCTGAGATTACCAAAGGCCTTCCTGTACAATCCAAAAACTAATCGGGGCTAACGGAAATAATATACAAAAATACACCAATAGTCCAATGCGCTGTGCATCTATATGAACAAACATTAATCATGCGAAAATATTAATTTACCCACATTCAGTACATAACTTATAACTTAACATTTTATACATAATGTATGTACATAACAAAAATTTACTTCACGATCAAAAGCTTGACAACGGCCTTCCAGGCCTAGCCCCAACTCAGAGGCACACAAAACAACTCGGTAGGCTTCAAAACGATGACTCAGCTATAGACCCCTTCTAGGCTTGCCCTCCAAAATGCTCACCTATACATATATATAAAAATAGTGAGCTAAAGCCCAGTGAATAACATTAACGTAAAGGGGTTAGTGAACGAATTCCAAATATAATATCCGTAAAACAAATCATATCACAATCAATCATATCAGTCTCATATCAGAACAAAATGTAATGGTACATCCCACGAAACATATCACATATCGTCTTTCGACAAGATTAATTGATTCTGGACATCGATTAAACACATATCACCATAATGAAGTGACTAACGAGATCTCGTAAATAGTCATATGTCATGTAGGGATGGCAATTAGAACCCGGCCCGACGGGGACCTAACCCCCCGACCCCGATTTGAGTGGTTTTTCCTTGAAAAATATCCCCGACGGGACGAGGATGGTATTTAAAAATCAATCCCCGATCAGTTTCGGGCCGGGAACGGGGATAGGTGTCCAAGCCCTGTCCCCACCTCCGCCCCTGTTTGTCCCTGAAATAAAATTACCATTTTATCCCTATATATATATATATTTATAAAAACCAAACCCTAAAACATTACCCAATAACCTAGTCTCTCTAAAACTGCCTCTCCATCTACTCTCTCTCTCTCTCTCTCTCCAAAACCCTTCAATCACCGCCGACTCCCTCCCTCCGCTGTTCTCCTCTCCCTTATTTCATCACCGGCGATCTGTAACAATCGAGCCAAAACTGAGATCTATAACAATCGAGCTAGAACTGAGATCCTCTTCTGTCTCCTCTCTCTCTCTTCTTTATCTTTCCATCTTTCCCTTTCTATGTGTTATATATATATATATTACATAGATCTGTTATTAATAAAGTAATCTGTGAGATCTATGTTAGATATGTTAGATTTGTTGATGAAGTGATCTGAGAGATCTATGTTATATATATATATTATATTATAGATCTGTTGTTGATATGTTAGATCTGTGAGCTTCTCTTTCGCTTCTCTTTCTTTGTGAGATTTATGTTAGATCTATTGTTGATGAAATGATCTGTTGTTGTTTTTCTTGATGATGATGATCTGTTGTTGTTTCAAAAAAAAAAGATCCTCCATAGATCCGCTTAAATGTTTCGGTTGTGTTCCCCATATCAATATGCTCCTATCCATAGCCCCTGTCTGTTTTAAAAGAATATAGTTTGGGCAAATGATTTACAAAACAAATATGAAACAGAGACACACCCAAATTTTGATCAGTGAGTCCGTATAACCTCAAACCCTTTTTTGTAAGTTTAATAATTAAATACACAGATCAGTACACTCAAATTGATACAAGATTAGCCTCATTTATGAGTACATTTTCTTTTAGGTCCATTTGATTATAGAAAGAAAAATTTATTTTCTTGAATAAATTTGATCCATATGAAATTTTTAGCAATTTTCAGAAAAAAAAAAGAAACAAAAAAAAAAAAGTCGAGGATTTTTTGGGGTCAGGGAAACCTGATCCCCGTTAGGGGGTGAGGGCGGGGGAAGTGATAGTTCCTCGTCAGGGATCGAGACGAGGAATTTTGTACCTACGGGGATTAGGGACGAGGAGTGTAATCCCCGATCCCGGCCCAGCCCATTGCCATTCCTAATGTTATGGACTCACATTTACATACCGTTCTCCATGACTTGGTACTATCTGTGGATGCCATAATATATTTGCAAATAAGACATTCGTTCACATGATCAAAATAGTATTTCAGAATTTATCACTTAACGATAACAGTTAAAACATAATTCATATTAACATATCTTTACAGAAATGTTACTCACAGTGGCCTTCCAATACCCATTGTTTGATCTTCAAGTCTTGACCTACAAACACAAATATTCAAAGCACAATTTCTCAATATACATTCGAGTCAATCAGTCGATTCTTAACCTTCTTCGGTTGATCTGTTACTTGGTCGTTCGGTTGTTTCTATTCTTTCTTTAATTTCTTTCATGCTTATAATATGCATATGGATGTGTATGACACGTGAAAATCATGTAAATTAAGGCCCATAAATCAGAAAACGAAAAGAAAACAAAATTGGAAATTCTGCCCTGTTTGGCCGCACGTGTGGTGGTAAGGCAGCGTGCAACTTTTAGCAAATAAAGGTTGGCCACTCAAGCGGTGGCCCAGGCCGCTCGAGCGGTCTGGGTATAATTCCAATCCGAAAATCTGCTCTAAGTTTGAAACTCACTTTTTTACAAAACCAACTTCAAATTCATACATTTCAAGGCTCAAAATACTTGAAAACAACTTTAAACTAGAATGTTTGGATACCAAACACAAATCATGGTTACAAAACAACCTCCATTTCCATGTAAAAATAATCAAACCTTTGAATTGAGATATATAGTTCTAAACATACAAGTTTAAGTGCTAAATTTCCAAATCTCATGAAATTCCTTTCACTTTTGACGAACTAGACATGAATTAAGGTGTGAAAACAATTCTCATGAAAACCATGTCATGCATGTGAAGTTTGAAGGACCAACTCGACCAATCTTTCACTTATATGATCACATAATCTTAACTATAATTTCACTTCAAAGATAGACATATATAATCGTGAAACTTGCAAAATTAAGCCCAAACTCTCATCTCCCGTGGAGGTTCTCATTAATATGAAAAACTATGCAAGAAATTGAATGTAAGATCATGATTGTTCAAGATTGTTCAAGAATTATGCCATGCATGTGAATATATGAGGTTTATTTGATAAATTCTTCCATACCAAGACATGCATGTGTTAAACTCTTAACAATATGAGCAAACCTTCTAATTAGTCAATAGTTCACCCTAATTCCAACCTCAATCTTTAAGTATGATGCATGAGCAAGTCTCAATTTCAAGGAATTAAAGGGAAAATGCTTACCTTACTTGTTGAATTATGAGACTCCAAGGCAATCTTCTACCTAAGTTCTTCTCATCCTTAGACTTTGAGCTCTCTAGTTTCTCTACCAAGTGCACTCTCATCTTCTCTCTCTACATGTATGTATATAGCAACTCCACCACTTCTCTTCTTTAGTCAATTGATGAGTAGGATTGTTGTCTTTGTCTTCTCTTTTTTTTAGTTCTTATTCTTCAAGATTAACTTAGGCTAATAATAAATCACACTAATTTAATGCAAATCAAATGCACTCAAATTAAATTGATCCTCAACATATTATGATCTCAATTATACTAAATTTAATTCCATTAATGTGAATTAGGCTTTAACTAACCATCTTTAAACTCAATACAAGTAATGAGAGTAAAACATAACTTTACGAATCAGACAAAAATTAATTTTTAATTAAACTTCTCAGATGATTCTAAAAGTTCCAATTAATATATCCATGTACTCAATTTTGATTTCTGAACCTAGTAAGGTCATCAATTTCAATTCCAAAGTTATATTCTCAACAAATAATTTCCCAATTTGGACAGATATATACACAAATTAAATCATATTATCCGTAATTAATACATGGATAATTCATATAATTATAATTTGCATTTTTGGGGTGTTACAGCTCTATATAGATCTTTTCATTTAGATCACCGTTTAAGAAAGCTGTCTTGACATCTATTTGATGTATCTCTAGATTATACAACACTGCTATAATAATAAGCATGTAAATGGATGTTATTCTTGTCACAGGAGAATATATATCAAAATAGTCCAGACCTTCTTTTTGTTTGTAACCTTTTACCACAAATCTTGCTTTATACTTGTCTATTGAACCATCTGCTTTCATTTTTCTCTTGAATATCCATTTATGTCCAAGAGGTTTAGAACCGGGTGAAAGATCCACCAATTCCCAAGTATGGTTTTGCATAATGGATTCAATTTTATTATTAACAGCCTCTTTCCATAAAGGTACTTCAGGACCTATCATTGCTTCCTTAAAGCTTTGAGGTTCATTTTCTAACAGGTATATCAGAAAATCTGGACCAAAGGATTTTGATGTTCTTACTCTCTTATTTTGTCTTGGTTCATTATCAGTTAAATCTTATTGGTCGAGACCATTACTAGTCTCTAATGTTTGATTGTCATTAGTCTCTTGACTTTGTGTAGAATCATAAGTTCTTTTATGTAAACTTAATTCCCATCCTTTCTTATAAGGAAAAACATGTTAAAAAAACACAGCATTCCTTGACTCTATAATAGTGTTCACATGTATATCAGATATTTCTGATTTATAAGTCAGAAACCAATATGCACTACTATTCTGAGCATAACCAATAAACACACAATCCATTGTTTTTTGTCATATTTTAGTCTTTTTTGGAATAGGAACTTCTACTTTTGCCAAACATCCCCGTATTTTTAAGTATTTGTAGGAAGGTGGTCGACATTTGCACAATTCATAAGGAGTGCTATTCGTTTTCTTGTGGGGTATTCTGTTAAGAACATAAATAGCAAACAATATTTCTTCCCCCCACAAGTTTCGCGGTAAGCCTGAACTTAGTAACAAGGCATTTATCATTTCTTTAAGGGTTCTATTCTTCCTTTCAGCAATTCCATTTTGCTATGGAGAATAGGGTGCTATAGTTTGGTAAATAATGCCATGTTGTGCACAAAATTCGTTTAAAGGTGCATCATATTCACCACCCCTATTACTTCTAACTATTTTAATGGTTTTACCAAGTTGATTTTCAACTTCAGTTTTGTAGAGTTTAAACGTTTCCAAAGCTTCATCTTTACTTCTAAGTAAATATACATAACAATATCTTGTGCAATCATCGATAAATGTTATGAGATACTTTTTTCCTCCTCTAGTTTAAAAAAATTTAAGATCACATACATCAGTATGAATTAATTCTAGAGGTTTGTTTTTCTTTCAAACAATTTAAATAGAGCCTTAGTTAGTTTCGTATCTACACAAATCTCACATTTGTGATTAGGATTAATTTCAAACTTTGGTATATAATCTAAACCAACTAGTCTACACAAAGCATCAAAATTTACATGTTCTAATCTACCATACCATAAATTTGACTCAAGAATATAAGCACAAGATGTGTTATTCTTATTAATAGTAAGTTTTGGTATAACCGTCATTACATTTAACTTAAAGAGACCATCGCTTATGTATCCCTTATCAACATACATACCACTCTTTGTTAATACAAATTTATCAGACTAAAAATCAAGTCTAAAACCATTCTTACTTAACAAAAAACCAAAAACTAAATTCTTCCAGATGTCTGGTACATGCAGCACATTGTTGAAGGTCAGTTACTTCCCCGATGTCATCTTCAAGATCATTTTCCCTTGTCTAGCCACAGTAGAAGTAGATGAATTTTCCATGAATAGTTGCTCACCATTTGCAGCCTCATTATAAATAGTGAACATCTTTTTGTCTGCGCAAATGTGTCGAATTGCTCTTGTGTCAACCCACCATTCCTTGAGATTTCCAACCAAATTAGCCTCAGACACCACAGCAGAGAGATTGATGTCATTTACCCCATCAGAGATATAATCTAACTCTGTCACATTAGATTGATCGGTGGTCTTCTTGCTTGTACTTCTGCGATCCTTCTTAGGGCGGCAGAAATTAAAGGCTCGATGTCCGGTCTTGCCACAGTTATAGCATTTTCCTTTGAACTTCTTATTGCCATTGTTGTCACCTTGTTTGGGACTATCTCCAGCACCCTTCCTCTTTTTGTTATGTGGTTTGGACACATGTTGAACCACATTAGTCTTGGACTCAATGGGATTCTTACCATTCCTCTTTTCAGCCTTACAGTTATCTTCCTCAATTTTTAGTCTTACAATAAGTTCATCCATGGTCATCTCTTTGCGTTTATGTTTTAAATAATTTTTTAAATCTTTCCAAGCCGATGGTAATTTTTCCATTTACGTAGCGGCTTGGAAAAACTCACTCAGAGACATCCCTTCAGCATGAATATCACGCAAAAGTAATTGAAAACTTTGAACTTAAGAAATTAACATTTGGGAGTCTACCATAACGAAATCCAAAAATTTACCGACAATAAATTTCTTTATGTCGGTATCCTCTGTCTTGTATTTTTTCTCCAAAGAATCCCACAATTGTTTTGCTATCTTCAGAGGACTGTAAACATTATACAGCATGTTATCTAGGCCATTTAGGATGTAGTTTCTACACATAAAATCAGAATGTTTCCAGGCATCTACAGCGGCAATAACTTGCCGATCACTTTCATCCTCTTTAATTATTGAAGCCTCTTTATGAAGAAATCGGCTAGATTTAAAGTTGTAAGATAGAACAACATTTTTTGCAGCCATCTCTTAAAATCGGTGCCATTAAATTTTTCTGATTTTTCTCCCTGATTTATTAGAACTTGAACATAGTTCTGGATAAGGACCAGAGTCGTTGTAACAATCAGATTTGGAGTACTACTTTCAGCAACCATAATATCTAATTACAAAAATTAGAAAAAATCAAAACACAAATCAATTTTCTAGTTACTCAAACTAGAAAATAAATTATAACACAAAATAATTTTACTTTTCTAGTTACTAAAACCAGAAAATAAATACTACTCAATAATTTTATGTAACACTACTGCACAAATTAATATTCTAAAATTGTTAATGGTAAACAATATATTACTACTATTTGCCAAAGAAAATAAACAGTGCATTATTACTATTTATCAAATAGTATATTACTACTATTTATATTTTCCAACCAGAATATTATTTTGTAAAAGTACAAAAAACTAATACAATGAAAGCACAGAAAATAAATCTGTCTTAAGATTGTTGGATAATCTTCACTGTATTAAGAATAAAATCTGTTTGTGTACTTAACAACAAACAGAACACAAGAAAAATAAAGGAAAGAAGAGAGGTTGTTTGATTACAAAAATCAAAACAGTGTATAAAAATAAACAAATAACAAACAGATTTTTATTTTGTTACAAAAATAAAATCAAAATCTGGAACATAAAAAATAATTAAACAGAAAAGTAATCAACGTACTTTTGTTATTATTTTCTTGAATAATTTTTTTATCAAGTCCAGTGTTTAACACTATGTCCTTAAGACAGATTCATCATCTCCATGGTGCTTTCAGATTGTGGACATCTATCTTCCAGGATAAAATGATCAACAACGAATAATAGTAGCACTACAAATTATTCGCACAACGAACACACTTTATATTTACACTCTTTCTCATAGAAAATTAAATGCAGCAAAATACAGAGAGCAATAGCAGATTTGAGGGCGAAAATTGAGTGAAAAACCAAATAAGGGACTTGTCTATTTATAGGTGCAATAGTGGCTGTTTGGTTTTGAATGAATAGATACAGGTTTGAATTTTTAACAGATAAAGAACTGTTTGGGTTTGAATTTGAACAAATTCGGATCTGTCTAGACAGATATGGAACCTGTACCGAAATTCTAAAAAGGTGCAAACAAATTTGAATTTTTCCAACCAAAATTTGAAATTAAAACTAGACAGATTTTATTTTACCAAAAAATAAAATTAAATTCAAATTTTTTTTGCCCAAAAAGATAAGTATAGCCCAACCGGACAAACGGACGGCGACCGCGCGCATGTGTGTTTATTTTGGGTCCAATGGGTTTAGTTCACTTTGTCCATAACCTCCCTCTCTACAAAACTTGAGTGCCCCTTAGGGCCTACCCCAAGTTCCAAACCCAAGCCTTATAAACCCACTAAAAGTTTTCCCATCAAACCAATGTGGGACAAGCTTTAACTCAAACCTCTATAGAAATTTCACCAAAACACCATTTCTATAGAGCTCACTTTGGCTTCAATTTTCCAGTCACCCGATAATGGTTTTGAGCAATCAAATATACTACGTGAATCACAACGCAGTATAGAACGCGTTACTATTTAGACCCGCCAAGTTTGGCGCATAGCTCCCACCTAAAAGTTAGACCAAAGTTGAGGAAAAAACTGTTTTTTTCCAAAACCATTTCAAACAAGAATACCATTAAAACACATTTGAAATGAATGTTTAAAACTTCTAAGAGCATTTATTTGAAAGGAAAAATAAAAGAGAGTTGTGTTATGGCTTACTTGAGGCTTGTTGGAATTGCTAGCAAACTTCTCTTACTCTCTTATCTTCCACTAAGCTCACCATCCTCCCTCTCTTTCTCTTAGCCAAATATAGTGTGTATGTGTGTGTGTGTATTCTTGTACGTAAAATGCTAAGGGAGGGGTTGCTTTTATAGAAAAATTGGTGTGAAAGGTCCAAAATGCCCTTTGGTTGGAATTGAATAGGATGTTTTGGATTTAGTTTGAATCTAATGGAATAATGGAAGTTTGGAGGCCTTAATTAGGTTCCTAAACATAATCTAGTTAGGGTTTCCCTCCTAATCAAACCAACCTAGTTATATATATATATATATATAAGTTTGTATCAAGTCAAAGATATTTTTCATAATTTATGCAAACTTGTCTCAAAAAGTACATTCATCATATCTATATAGGTAATGGCTGGCCATAGATGGTGATTTAAGGGACTTATTTTATTATTTTTTTTGTGTACAAATGTTGGAAATTGTAAAGTATGATGTATAAAATAGATTTTAGGGTACCAGTATGTATATCTATATAATATAGCAGGACGATTTTTGAACATGTCTCAAAATGTATTAGAGATACATTTTGAATCAACGGTTTAGACTATTTCATTAAACAATTTAAGAGTCAACATGATTTCTTTACTTTTGTTTTTCCCACCAAAATATCTCTCTCTCTCTCTCTCTCTCTCTCTCTCTCTCTTTCCTTTTTTTGAGTCTTTTCACCTATCCACCCACCTACCCCCCTCTTTTTTTGAGTTTTTTCCTAAATTTCAAGTGTAGTGCACTATTTTCTCTAATGCAACTGTCTTCTTTGGGAATGAGTCTTCGGTTTTTTTTTTTTTTTTTTTTTTGTGTGTATAAAATGGTATTTGACTTTTAAAAGTATCTCTTGGGACAAAGTTTGGCTGCACTTTAAAAAAAAAATCTCAGAGTTTGACCATGGTAAAAAAATAAATCTTGTGGTTTTAATTTTTTTAATTTAAACCCATTTTTTTAAAATCTAAATTATTTGTCTATTTTTATTAAATAAAACCGACATAAAAAGTGTATTTTAGCCATTAAACTTAATATAGTTATACATAAAATGTTTAAAATATCATTTTTTTGTTGTTGAATTTAATGGCTAAAATACCAATTTTTTTTCGTTAGTTTTACTTAATATAAATAGATAAACAGTTTAGATTAAAAATAAATCAAAATATTACGGTTTTGTTATAAGGGTCAAATCATAGAAGTTTTTTTATTATTTTAATTTCCCCAAAAACTTTAACCAAATTATATTATTGATTTTCTTATTAGTTATATTTAAAAAAAAAACAAGGCTACAAATTGTTAAAAATTAAATAATGTTCAAAATTTTTCTTATTGGTTGTATTTAAAAAATTTCTTATTGCACTCTCTGATATCTCACCTCATTCTCTCTCTACATTTTCCTATCTCTCTTTCTTTCGACCTCACTTTCTAGATTTTAAATTTCAAAACACACATTCACTCACTTATGCTCTTCTCACACTCTCTCTCTAAACTTTCCTATCTCTCATAACTCTCATATCTCTTAGCTTCACTAAACCCTTTCTCTTTTGTCTCACAACCCCACTTGCCCTAGCCCAAACCCAACAACCTGGATGCATTGACTAACAAGCCTTCGTTGTCGTGACCGCATCCGAGAGCAACATTGGGGACTCTGGTCCTCCAAAATGTCAACATTTCAGTTAAGAAATCGCCCACTGTGAACGAATCGTCGCCATACAATACTTGGTAAAGACACATCTGATAGTTGTTGTAGCCCAATGAGTCAATTTGGTCAAATCGAAGATCTGGTCGGTCTAAGTGTAGCATTTTCAGCACAAGGAGCACTGGATCCAAACAAACCATCGTCGTACAATACCTACTGAAGTCACGACCGATGGTAGTGTTGTCATAGATAACCGCAGATAAGGTTTTGGCCTTATGGCGTCGCGTTGGAGGCGGCATAGAAGAGATGTTCTGGGGTGGCGGTGAGGGTGGTTTCGGAGAGTGTTGTTGTCGGTGAGAGTGGTGTAATTGTACAGAGAGGGTGATTTCAGATTCTAATCGCCACTGAGGGTTTTTGAATCTTGGATTGTTGTCTATGAGAGGTACTGTGATTTTAGAAGAAATTGTAGGATGAGGGTTTGGAATTGGAGGGGTTAGGGGAGAGAGGCAGAGACAGAAAAGTAGAGGAGTGAGAAACCAAACATTATTTTTATTTTATTTTATTTTATTTTTTCTATAATCCAGGCATGCCTTAGATTTATGGGTTTTTGTGTTTTATGCTCTTAAAAGTAAAGAGTACGCCCTAGATTTATAGGTATTTTTTTAGTTAGTATAGGGAATGTAAAAAAAAAGAAAAGGAAAAGGGATTATGAGGCAAAGGGCATGTGAAATTGGTCCCTTTTTTCTATTATTTTATTTTACATTTGCTTTGTGTGCTGGTTGGTGTTGTTGGGTTTGATTATAGTCATGTTAAAAAATGTTTGTGGAAATTTTTTTTTATTTTCAAAGTTGAATTCAAAATTTAAATAAACAAAAAACTAGAAGTTGTTTGGTCATTAAGAGACGAAACATCATTAGAAATATTTATGTTTAATGATGAGATCAAAATATAATTGGAATATGTTTTTTTGGAAAATGTTTTTTTCTTTGGTGAACAAATTTAAATTGGGTTTAAATTGGGTCCTGAACAAAAAAAAAAAAAAAAGGTTTAGTTTTACTATTAAAATGTAATCTTTTCACAAAAAGAGATAAGAGACATAATGGGGATGGTGTGATTTGTTTAAAGACTGAAAAAGCCCATCTCGATGACAGAGATAACATATTTTTATTTTCGAATAACTAATCGGACCTGTATTTACATTTTCACCTCAAAGTTTTAGCAATAAATTTGATAAGTTACATTTTAACTTAATAATTTTACAATCAGTTATATTTTGATCTCATTATTAATTATATCAAATTTGATAAGTTACATTTTAACCTAATAATTTTATATTCAATTATATTTTGATCTCATTATTAATTATATTGTGCCTTTAGGCACAGGCACACACTAGTATATACATATATAATGGTACTTGTTTGGGATCAATTTGTTATTTAGTAAAAATGTGAGGGCTTTAGGTTTAATTCATGTAGTGGAACATTTATTTAAGTGTAGTATTTAATTTAATTAGGATTTGGAACTTCAATTCGGTTGAAGTTTCTTTATTTCGAATTAAACGGCGAGTCATAATGAGAACTGAAAGCCTAGGATTTTTTATCAGCAAATATAGTTAGGGAATTAATTTAATTATTATTAGGGCTTTGGAAATGATCCTTGAGTTCCCGAGTTCAATCAAGGTTTACGAGTTTTCGTTTGGCGCGCATTTTCAGCTCTATAGCTAAAATTGAAAATAAGGGATCAAGGGTCTATATTGAAATAGCTCAAAAGTAAGGGTCTAAATAAAATTACAAAGGTCAAGGGCCTCATAGTTAAATAATTAACATTAGCGTGTAAAAACGATTACTAAACTATCGGGGTTGATTTGGTTTTGTACGGGTTTATTCACGATGCATCTTCGATTCTAGGGTTATATTTGTAAATAAACGAAGAACTAAAGGCATTATTATAATAACTCAAAATTTAGGGACTTAATAGGGTTAACAAAATTTAGGGGTCTCACAACATATCCATGGCCTTTTGAAAGGCCGCCATCATGGCCACAACTTCTTTTGAACTCTATGCCATCACGGGTCTACTGAGTTGGCAATTGGGGAAATTGATGGATGAAACCTGAGAGATGACTAATAAGGATTTTGAACCGGTTACGCTTGACGCATTTGAATTAGACAGATGGATGTGACTCTCCAAGGATTGCATCACACATTTTCAAAGATTTCATATTTTGAACAAAAACATTCAAAACACCCATACGAAAGATTAGGGTTTCCTTGTCCTAACTTCGGAATGATCTATAGCTTTTCTATTCAAACAAGCGGTATCACAATACCTTGAAAAATGGGAGAGCATTATGTCCTAGTTTGAAAGATCACTAGAACTTACTACATGCACTAGGCCAATTGGTCAAAAGGGTACCTCAACAAGATTACCTAATATATCTCTCATACCTAACACCGAAAAGTAAAAGGAGGACAAGCAATACAGCGGTAACCTAGATCCAAGGGTTGTGTTCCCAATATGATATTACCTACGTCCGACCAGCATTTTGGCAAGCCTCCGGCAAGTCGTCCAGGATATTAGATGGTAAATACAGTAACTTAAGAGCACCATGCAAATGCAATGCAAAGAACATATATATGTATATAAAAGTTCACATCATGAAGTTCAAGTCAAGTTCTCTAATTTCCCTAGCAAAGTTGCTAGAAACTGTAGCTGGTTTTTTGTGCTTCTTGGAGGGGTTCAGTCTCCTCGGATACGATAGCCTTAGAATTCGGACTCTTGGGTTCTGAATTTAGTTTCACAAGTGCAATGTGAAAAAAAAAAAATGAATGAGAGTCCAAATCCGGCAAATCCTAAAAAATCCATTAATCATTAGAGATGCCAAAAATGGACAGCATTGCCAGATTTCAAAGTCGCTAACTAAATATTTTTAAAAAAATTAGGAAACCCGTGACTCTTGCCAAAGGCCGCTTGTCCATCATAACCAAAGGATCTCGGCTCAAAAACTTAGGTATGAAAGGGAAATGTCATGAATTGAGCACCTCATTCACCCAATCAAAGATCGGCCTCTACTAATCATGATATGAATTTTATAGACATTATATGCTCATATTCTGATTATTAATATGCTAACATTACTGTGTGAAACAAACAAGTATAGACCACGTCACTTAGTGTGGAATGCTTTGATTTCATGCTTTTGTGAAAAGAATTTTGAATATGTGCAACTCAAAGGAAAAGTTAGCTCATATGTACAATAATCAAAGTCATTCCAACTTAAGCGAAATAGCCTTCATCCACAAGCATTCAAAGGGGTATTTCAAATAAGCACATAGCCTCATACTGGTATGCTTGTCATGGCAACACAAACATACATGTAATATATTAAAGCAAAAATACTCACCTAGTACTCAAATGAGGCAAGCCGAAGAAAGAAGATAGTTAGAAAAATACATGATCCTAATATGCAATTGGCTAATGCGACACATACGAAATGCAACTAATAAATTCGGCTACTAACATGACATGTGAAGCAACTCAAAGCGTGAGGTAGTGCATATACTCATTTTAGGAATTGGTAAGAGCAATATGTATGATAAGCCCAATTTTGATGCATGAAAAAAATGGATATAAATCATTGGAATGATAAAAGAAAACATGATACTATATACAACCATGGTAAGCATGTAAGAGAAAGAAATGGGGGTTGGAAGACATACAAATATTACAAATTTGTCATCGTACAAGAGAGTCTGAATGTCCTAATTAACTAATTATTACAACACGGAATAAATAATTATCTAATTTATTACAACAATAAACGTTACAACAATGAAATAATGAAAATAAACATGAACCACATGTGTGCCAATGAAGATATTCCCCAGAAAATACTGTTTGCCTTTAGGAGAACTGCCTTGCTTCACCTTCAGCCACTGCTCTATGTTTCAGCAAAGGTGCTCTCTGTTTACCTCATTTTGAAGTCTGGCCGACCCATGATGAGGCCCGACCTGGTCTAATTAAATCTAGTCGTGCCCTAATTTTTGGCAAAAATATTGTTTTGTGCACTAAGGTGAAAACAGTGCAGACAGGGTGTTTCTAGGAGATACTTATCCCCCCCTGCCCTTCCCTATCATGAAGATCTTCAATGTAGAAGTAAATTCGATTCTCAAATCATCAATCATTGCAAATTTGTTACGTGATGATCTTAGAAGCAATAGGACAAGAGTTTAATAAACGCAACAAAAGGCAAACATTACATCTTCTCTATCATGGAGTTACTTTAAGGGATGGAGTAAACATGTTTCATGGACCATCAAACATCACAAAAATAGTATGTGATGATACTAGAAGCAACAGATTCAGTATAACGTTTGAATAAACCTAACAAATTTTTATTATCTTTTTACCTTTTTATTTTCTTATCTTTTCTTCTTTTTTACATTGAGATGGTGATTAAGTCCAAAAGTGGTAAAAGCCTAGCAAGCATGACTTAACCCGAGAAATGAACTCTTCAAGCCCTTTTCTACAGGGGAAATTACAAAGGAGGAATCAAACCCATTTAAAAGCAATAATGAATTTGGAGTCAAGCCCAAAACGGGCGATAATGACTCCAAATCCAAACCCGATAATGAACTATAATGAATCCTTCCTTTATAATTTCCAAGGGCCTAACTAGAAAATTAGTTCGTTAAAGGTAACGCACCGGTGACCGGAGGAGATGTCAAACAAGAGATTGCGCTCAGTATAAAGAAAACGTCCCTAGTAATGAACCTTCGAAGAGATTAAACCATTTAGCACGAGGAACCCCTTCCATATACCAAGAACAATAATCCTTCATTTGATACAACCCTTGATCGAAAGAACAAAAAAAGGGAAAAGGTTGCAAAGAGCAAATGAAAATGTGGTGATTACAGTGGTATGGATATTTACATGAAAGCTATGGAAAGAGAAGCTATCAACTCAAATGGATTGAAGGCCATGGCCTATACACCAAATTCACGAGGACTTACAACAACACAATTATGATATCCAAAGCATAAATTAAATAGATACACTAAACATCCCCTAAACTCACATAACAGTGACCAAAATCCAAAGGAAACAAGTAAAAAAGGCAAAGCAATAAGCTATGGAACAAGGTCTAAGGAATGATAGCTAACCCCTCTATCCTTTGTAGCTTTTAGTCACATATTTTAGCCTCTCAAAATAGCTCAAAAACAGTATATAAGACAAGAAAAGGAAAGGAAGAGAATGGAAGAAGAGTAAAGAAGATTATGTAAAAATTATATCTGTTGAAAGAGAGGAAATTCTTTGTTAACAAACTTGATTTCAAACTACCTCGAGTTTCTGAAAATATAGTTTGAAACTTCAACAAAAAACTTCAAGAACAAGCTCTAATGGTGTATGTATTGCTCAAATATGGTAGAGTCTTTTCAGCTCTCAAAATCCTTATAAGCCTTTTGGAAATTTTTCTAACCCCAAATTCTGAAGGGAAAGTCGTATTTATAGAATTTGAGATAATTTGGTCATAAACATCTTCAAAAAAAAGGACAGGTGGCAGATTCTTGCCAAATATTCTATTTATCGCCCATTAGACCCGGCCAGGTCACAATATCGATGGCTGGGTCCCAATAGGCATGGCCGGGTCCAATGTGTTCCCCTAGCTCACTACTGCAGGCTTAGTGCAGGTAAAAAAAAAAAAAAAAGTTTTGAGGTCTCAAACATATTCGTCAAACTGGAGTGTAAGGTTGATATTTTAGAGCTCGAATTTGGATTTTTTTGCTGAGAGTTTCAAATGATTTATATAGCGTAATTTTCATCATCGAGTGTTTGGAATAAAACGCCTGAGTCTTAAAGGCGGTCAAAATAGGGTGCCTATAACAGGCTATTATTACATTATATTTAAGTTTTGTATTTTGATAAATTTTAAAAATTAAAATATTATTCTATGAAATTGAATAGAATAAATTATTAGATATATAATAAAATTATGTGGTATAATATATATCATTTTTTGATTTGTTATACACCCAATGATGTAGATTTCAATTCTATTACCATATTATTTTTGGTGAATTTATGAGTCTTTAACATTTCTTCTGAATTTCTTTAAAAAATTAAAAAAAATTATAGTGTGTAACTTTTCTCAACAGATAAATATAAAACAAATACTAAAATAATCTTCCATCTAAAAAAAACTACTAAGGTTTCGTTTTTATATGTGAGTTGGCTTTTTAACTATTTTAGCTTGAGGCTAAGAAGCCTCATTTGGGATGGACTTTGCGATTTTTTTTTTATTTTTGTGAGAGAAAAAATAAAATGATTATGGTTTGAATCTGACATTTTGTTTTATTGGTCTAAAATATCTATTTTATCATTTTGTGGCTAAAATAGCCCCAACGTTACCAAACCCACATGCCAAACGAGCACTAAGATAATCCACTAAATTAGTAAAGAAGCAAAAGAAAATACATATATATATATATAACAAATTTTATCAATACATAAATCATACTCGTATAACAGATAACCAATTTTATTAATAAATAAATTATTAAGTAAATTAATAATTTTTAATGATATGAAAAATATTTTTCAGTTAACCATTTTGTTGACAAATAAATTACTAAATCAATTAATAGTTTTTAATAATATGAGAAATATTTTTCAATAAACAATTTTGATAATTTATTATTACATAGGAGAATTAGTTTTTTTTTTTTTTTTTGCTCCTGAGTATTGTGTTAAATGAAAATTGATAACAAATGATAGTTGTAATTTCTAGTATTATAGGACCAATTAATATTTTAAACAAACCTTATAGGTGTATTTGTAATTTGTTAAAAAATAAAAGATTTATGTTTCATAATTGATTAAGAATGTTTGCATAATTACGAAAAAAAATATATTGCATAATTAACCAAGAATATTTGCGTAATTACAAAAAACCTTCACTCAATATATAGGCCACCATTAGCAAATTATTCAAAATGAAAGGGTAAAATCGAAAAGAAAAGACGAACCACAGGTTATTATTATAGTATATTTAAGTTTTTTATTTTGATAATTTTTTAAAAATTAAAATATTATTCTTTAAAATTAAATAGAATAAATCATTAAATATGTAATAGAATTATGTGGTATGATACGTATCATTTTTTGATTTATTATACACTCAATGTTGTAGACTCCAATTCTATTACCATATCATTTTTGGTAAATTTATGAGTCTTTAAAATTTCTTCCGAATTTATTAAAAAAAATCTTATGGTGTGTAACTTTTTTCAACAGATAAATATAAAATAAATATTAAAATAATTTTCTCATCTAAAAAAAATACTATGATAATTCACTAAACTAATAAAGAAACAAAAGAAAATACATGTATATATAAATAACTAATTTTATTAATACATAAATCATACTTGCATGACAAATGACCAATTTTATTAATAAGTAAATTAACAATTTTTAATATGAAAAATATTTTTAGTTAACCATTTTTTTAATAAATAAATCATTAAGTCAATTAACAGTTTTTAATGATATGAGAAATGTTTTTCAATAAACAATTTCGATAATTTATTATTGCATAGGAGAATTGGCTTTTTATCTCGGGAAAATTGGCCTAAGGTTCCTCCTCTACTTTTGATAGGAGAAGAGGTCCAAAATAATATGTTTTGATGGCTAAGGTCCCTCAAATTTATTTTAAGTTATAAAGCACCTAAATTACCTTTCCTTTATAACATAAATTTGTTTGAGTATTATATTGTTGACTTAACTGATAGATTTTGGAAACCGAATTTGCAGTGGAGATTTCGTCGGAGTTTTCGTCGGAGATTTCAGTGGAGTTGATGAGAAAGATTGATACGATCGTGTAGATTTCGTCGGAGATTTCAGTGGTGTTATAGTGTGTTGATCGCGTATATTTTCAGTGGAGTTGAATCAGGTTAGTTTTCGATGGAGATACCACATACATTTTGATTTTTGTTTTAAATTTTTGTTTAGAGAGAAGCGAGTTTGATAGAGTTGATTTTTATTTTTGGAATTAATTTTGATTCTTTGTTTTTAATCAATTTCAAAGAGTGTTGACAGTGTGTTGATCGCGTAGATTTTTGAGTGGAGTTGAATCAGGTTTGTTTTTTATTTAGATTCCACATGGATTTTGATTTTTGTTTTGAATTTTTGTTTAGAGAGAGGCCAGCTTGATAGAGTTGATTTTTATTTTTGGAATTAATTTTTCATTCTTTGTTTTCTAATCAATTTCAAATAGTGTTGATAGTGTAGGTGATTTTGATGTTTAGAGTTCATTTTTCGTGCTCTGTTTTTTATCAACATGCTAATCAATGATAAGTTTTTTTCTATGGTTTTTTAAACTAGAGAAATTTCATTTTCTGCACTTTTGTTTTTGTAGTCTAGAGAAAATTATAAGTACATATGGACATATTATTAGAAGTTTCTAATGCAGATAGAATATGAGAAAGTGAATGTAAGTTCGTAAATTTCTCTGGACTTGTATTTGTAGTTTAGAGAAAATTGTAAATTTGTTACTCACTTTTAGTTTGTAATATTGCAGAATGACGCATAGAAAATTGTTAGCTTGTAGTGAGGTGAAAATTATGGAAAAGCCTAAAATTTCATAACAGATATTCTGTGTGATTTTTTTCTATGATTGTATTTAATAGTTAGCAGTAAATTTCTTTGTGATTCATTAAGTTTCTATGATTTTGTTTTTTATCATCTTGAAGGTGAATATCAGTTTGTAGATGTCTATGGACTTTTATTTTAAGTTCAGAGAAAATTATAATTTTTAAAAATTTCTCTAGACTTTTATGTTGTTCTTGTGAAGTGTTTCTATGTTAAACAAATTATTTTTCTTGTTTTTTGTTTCAGTTTCAATGGACAGTGCAGTGTTATTGCTGTGCAAATATGGGAATGATACTATTGTCATTAATGTTTCATGCGAATTGAATTTTGAAGAATTGGTTGGAATTTTGTGTAAAACATGGGAGAATTTGAAACCTGAGACTATGTGTATTTCATATTCTATTTTGGGCCATCCGAATTGTATTGTTCGAAATAATATTGATTTTTTGAATATGTTGAGGGTTGTTTGTGCACGCGGTGTTGATATAGTTGATGTTTTAGTTACTAGATGTGGTACTTCTGATGAAGAGGGTGAAGTGGGGTCTAATTGGGTAGATGTTGTGGATGGTGAGTGTGATAAGCTGGTGGCTATTGAAAAGAATTCACTCTC
Organism: Camellia lanceoleosa; assembly: GCA_025200525.1. Taxonomy (NCBI): domain Eukaryota; kingdom Viridiplantae; phylum Streptophyta; class Magnoliopsida; order Ericales; family Theaceae; genus Camellia; species Camellia lanceoleosa. Next base: position 63,529,090 of record CM045761.1, read on the forward strand.
TAAGTTTTGTTCTCACCAAGAAAAGGTGTTATTGTCGATTCGTTGGCGGAATAATATTACGAGGTTGGACAAAAGTTTGAGGGTGGTGTGGTTGAGTTCCGTACTTTTTTGTGCAAGTATGCTATTGAGGTTGGTTTTCAGTTTACGTATGTTAAAAATGACAAGCTGAGGGTTACGGCAGAATGTGCATATAAGGAATCAAGAGGATGTATGTGGCGTGTACATGCTTCTGTTGAAAAAACAAATGGGTTCTTCAGCATAAGGACTTTGAACAATGAACATACGTGTGGTGTGGCGGTTCGTACGAGTAAACATTCGAGGATGACTTCCAGCTTAGTTTCTGGGCTGATAGTTGAAGCGGTAAGTGCAAAACCTTTAACTCGTCCAGTGGATGTTATGAAAGAAATGAAAGACAAGTATGGGGTCTTAATCAGTTATAACTGTGGTTGGTTGGGTGTTGAAAAAGCAAAACGTAGTATATATGGGGATTCTTGTTTGTCATTTTATCAATTACGGTGGTATTTTGATGAGGCATTGAAGAACAATCCAAGTAGTCGTTTTGAGTTAGATTTTGAAGATAACAAGCGTTTCAAAAGAGTGTTTGTGGCTTTTCATGCATGCATTGCTAGTTTCAAATATTGTCAGTCATTGCTTTTTCTTGATGGAACATTTTTGAAAGGACGATACAAAGGAGTCATGCTTGCTGCAATGAGGAAAGATGGGAATGAAGGTAATTGTAAATATATATAATTTTATGTAACTATGTGAATTTTTTATACATGTAGGAATTGAGTGAATGTGTTTTTTCTTTGACACTTTGAATTTTCTCTAGTTTTGGCCACTGTGTGGATTTTCACTGGATTTGTTTTGGTCACCAAGTCAATTTTCTCTAGATGTTGCCAATGTGTGAATTTTCTCTAGAGTTAGGCACCAAGTGAATTTTATCTGGATGTTGGTAGTGTCAAATTTCTCTGGTTGTTTATTGTTCTAATTTTCTCTGCATTTGTATATTTGATATGCTTGTTCCTATTTGTTTTGTAGGTTTTTTCCCTGTAGCTTTTGCTGTTGTTGATGCTGACAATAAAGAGAATTGGTGTTGGTATCTTGAACATTTATGTGGAGTATTGGGATCAGAAAGGGTGATAAGTTTCATATTAGATCGACATTGTGGTATTGTGGAGGGAATTGCTAGGTTTTTTCCTAACTGCTTTCATGGATTTTGTCTTGAACATCTAAAGAGAAATCTGAGGGATAAGTTGTCATGTGGAAACACAAATTTGGTTATGGAGACAATTGTGTCCAAGTTTTCAGAATGTGCATATGCGCCAACAAAGGCATCATTTCATTTAAATGAATTAAAAAGTAAGGGAGGGGACATTGTGATTGCTTTCTTAAGAAGTTTACCAGATGAAAATTGGAGTGATGCATATTTTGCGGGGAAACGTTATGATGAGATGTATTCAAATATTGCTGAGTCATTCCATTCATGGATACGAGAAGCTCGGCACTTGCCAATAACAAATTTGGTGGACATGATACGGTTGCAAATTATGAATATAAGGTCTGATAGGAGGCTGCTCTCTAGTAAATGGAATAAAGTTCTGTGTCCTCGTATGGATAGTGTATTGCAGAAGTATTTTTTGGATGGGAGGACATGGAATGTGAGTTTGTCATCTGATAATGTCTTTGAAGTGCATTGTTTTCCTTCGGTTATGGTTGATCTTGGGTTGAGAACTTGTTCGTGTCGAAAATGGGAAATAAATAGGTATCCATATCAACATGCTGTTGCTGCAATTTTTAGGAGTGGAAGGAATTTGAATTCATTTGTTGAACCATTTTTTCATGCTGATATGTATCATTAAGCGTACTCATTTTCAATTGGCCCAGTTCCAACTGTTGAAAAACCTCTGTGTAGCATTGAAGATGCTATGATTTTACCTCCATTGAGCAAGAGATCAGCTGGGAGGCCGAAGAAGAACAGAATTGCTTCTACTGGAGAGTTTAAAAGGGTGATTAAGTGTAGTCGGTGTGAGAGTATTGGTCACCATAATAAGAGAACATGCAAGAAACCTTTGTTAAATAGTTGAGGATAGTACATTTTATTGATTGAATAATACATTTGATGATTAGTTTGTGTGTTTTGTTTTGTGAAATGTATTTTTTAGACAGTGTATAGAATAATATCAATCAAATTCTTTCAGAGAAATTTTTGCAATATCAGTTAAAGTGTGCATTGTGTTTGTTGATATATACTATAGGCAGTGGGTTTGTAATACCTGTCAAATTCATCCAGAGAAATTTTCTATGGTAGAGAAAATTCTGTGTAATGTGTTTTGAAGCTTCAAATTCATCAAAATTATTGCAGTGAATGCAACCAAGAAACAAAATTAAGCTCAAGCTCTTTTAAAATTTCTCTGAGTTTTGAATTTCTCTGGACCAAGGAAGAATTTATCCAAAATGACTTCAACTCAGGAATTTTTCTCAAAGCCAGAGAAATTTTCCTCACCAACCCAGAGAAATTGACAACTCAGAGATTCCATTTTGTGTCACCATTCGAATCCATCAATTTCATCCAGAAAAATTTTCCACTATCAGAGAAAATTATCTGGGCATTGTGTTTTGAAATTTCAAATTAGTCTAGTGAAATTTTCCAGTAGCAGATAAAATTACTGTGCGCTTTGTGTTTTGTTGAGTTTGATGATTGTTTTGTACCAACAGAAAGCATTACAAATTACATGATCATATAGGCATCTCCTTGGGACGATACAAGTTAAATTTCTTTGTGAATTTCTGGTAATATCATACCAGAGAAATTTCTGCAGACATTTTTCTCTGTGTGGATTGTGTTGACAATCACAATAAAAAAATATATATATTTAACCATCGATAGGTATGAAATTTACATTAGTCAAGAAAGGATGTATATGGATAAGTCAAGCATCATTATTCCTTCAATGTGTCAATAAAAAACTGAGTGGTTAATACTGTATGGATATATACATATATGTGAAACAATTTTCTCTGTCTAGCTATGTACATTGTCTTCCTTTCACTAGTTTCACTATTACATTTTCGGTTCTTCTGGAGGTATTTCAATTGGTTCAGTCCATGATTGGCCAACTTCGGTCACAAATCTCTCTATGAGTTCTGCCCTCATCAACCTGATCTCTTGTATGGACAATTTGGAGCTGATAGGTTCATGCTTGCTATATTGTTTCATTATATAGCAGACAAAGAGGCCACAATCTAGACTACATACAAATCATAGGTATGGTTAGTTTTAAGAAACATGAAAATCATAGTATCTTATTTATAGATGTATGAAACTTACGAATCAGTTTCTTATTGTGGAGCATTGTTGATATACTCAAAGTCGTAACTTGTGTTTTGTGAGTTTATCAATTTAAAAGAGGGTTATGATTGAGCGTCTCTTTCAATGCAAGCTTTCAAAAAATTCTCCACATATTCTTGCTACAAAAAAAAAGATTTTTAAATAACAGAGAAATTTACAGACAAATCAATAGGATTGTATGAAAATTATCATCACATAAAGATTATGATGGATCAGAGAAATTTGCACTCGTTACCAATTGTTTTGCATCTTTGACATATTTGTCTTCTGCATCATCCCTCCTTGGCCTCAGTGAGTTGTAGTACCTCCATAAACTGTTTTGTTTGTCGAGGACAAGCAAGGTCCAGTGATTTCCAGCTGTGGACTTCTCATTACCGCCAGTATTTATTGGGAAATGGAGGAACCTGTAGTTCCTCCATGCTGTTTCAATATGCTTGTCAAATAAGGACACTCGAAAAGATTGATTTTCTGTCATCTTGATGAAATTCTGTGTTCAGAGAAAATCCAAAAATGGTTTTGTTCAGAGAAAATGCAAGAAGTATCTTAAGAAGAGAAAGTAGTAAGTAAATTCCAGAGAAAATCAAATAAAATAGTAGTAACATACTAAGCTCATGGATGTGAAAAAAAAATGAGGTTGGTTGTCCTCTTTCTCTCATTTGGTCAGCCAAAAGTATCTCTCCATAGCCATCAATGACCTGAAAAATATGATTTGTAATTGTAATATTAGTTTATAAAGGCTGATGGAACATTGCAGAGAAATTTTGATGAAAGGGAAAGACTTACATTGTTGGCAATTTCTTTTTGCTTTATTAGGTTTCCAATGTCTTCGAAGGTAATGAAGTTCAACTCACTTGTCCAAATTAAAGCCGTACAATACAAGAAAGAAAGGATTTAATTGTTGTTAATGCAATATAAGTTTGTAATTTGTTGTTTGTTATCTTCTATTTTGTTTGTTGTACTTACTCAAATCCAGAGACATTTGATATGTACTGCAACATATCTTTCACGTGATCTTTTATCAATCTTGAAATCGGAAGAGTTTGTGGAAAGGCCCAAGATTTTCTGATGTTTATAGGTTGAGGCAAGATGTACGCATCAGCATCAAGCACTTCTTTGTCCTTCGTGCTTTGCTCAGCTTGCTTTGCAGCTTGTTTTGAAGCTCTAGTCACTTTCGCAACTTTGGGATATTGAAATTCTGGATCATGCTGCTTTTCCTTCCTTTCTTTTGCCTTTAAATTTTTGATCATCGACGTCGGATCTTTTTTGACTGTAGACAGTGAAATTATTAGTAAAAGTGAAATTTCTTTGAAGTAACAGATGATATTTCAATATGTAAATTTATGGGATTCAATATTTTTCACTTACCATAGACTTTCGTCTTTTGTTTCGGTTGTTCTTTGTGTGCCATTTCTTCTTGTTGGGTTGTTGGTTATTGTTCAACTTGGATTCCAACTAGACGCAGTGAAAATCAAACAAGCCGGAAAAATGGAATAAGAAAATAGACAGAGAAAATGAAATGAGCAGTAGAAATCAATAGAAATAAGCGGCAGAAACTAATGTGTTCAGAGAAATATAACTTCCAGAGAAAATTACCAATGACAGAAAATTATAATAAATAGAAATTTCTCTGAGTTATGCTAACACAAGGACATAACTTTTTGTGGCACAAGATTTTCACTAACCTTGTGGTTGAAGTTGTGTTAGTGTTCTGTATGGTTGTGTTGCTAGTTGGACTGACAGTTCTTGAACTTGTTCATGCAATTTAGCATTTTCTGTTTCAAGCTCCGAATTTGAATTCCTCAACTGTTGAATTGTTTTCATATTGTCTTCTTTTTCAACCTCCAACATCCTTAGTTTCATTTGGATTGTGCTTTCTTTTTCTTGAAGTTCTGAGTTAAGTGATGTCAGGGTTCTTATTGAAATATCCTTTCCAGCAAGTAATTCCATCCAATTTCTGTCTTCTTCTTGTTTAGCTTGAAAAAGTGCCTTCAGTCTTCGACGTAGATCAGCAATTTAGGCATCTTTTGATTTCTCAAATTTTTGAGGCTGATGCATTGTTGAGCCAGAAATGCTATCACGTTGTTGGTCGACCGGCTCATTACGTTCTTCTTTATCACTTTCCTTGTTTTCTTCTTGCTGTTCATCTTCTTCTTCATCTTCTTGTTCATCTTCTTCTTCATTATCTTCTTCTTTGTGTTCATTCTGTTCTTTGTCTTCTGTCTCTATGTCTTCACTTTCTTCTCTAGCTTCTTCTTGTCCACTGCTTTCACTTTCTTCTCTGGTTTCTTCTTCTCCACTGTTTGCTTGGGTTTCTTGTCCATTGCTGGCTTCGTATTCTTCTATGTCGCCTTCTGCTTCTTCATTGAATTTGACAATTGCTTGACCTTCAGATGAATCTTGTAATGCCTCCTTGAATTTGACAATTGCTTTTTTTGATTCTTTCTTTGTCTTTTTACCAAGACAGAACTCCTCTGATGGGTTTTTGACTAGCTTCTTTTTATCTATCTGTAATAGGAGGCAAACTTCAGAGAAAATTATATGGGCCATAGAAAATTACAGACAATGAGTTAATTTTATGAGGCAGAGAAAATTATGAAATGAGCAACATAATTTAGATATCAGAGAAAATCAATCAAGGCATGCAAGTTAATGTTTGACTATAATTGTGTCAGAGAAATTTGGATTCCAGAGAAAATTCATTAGAAGGGCAGAAATAAACAGTGTTTATCAAAGATGCAAGGCAAATAAGTTATGGGCTAGAGAAAATTACAAATAAGGAGAAACAATTTTATGGGCCAGAGAAAATTATGAAACAACCAACATAATTCATATATTAGAGAAAAGCAATCAGGGCATATAAGTTAATGTGTTACAATTGTGGTCAGAGAAATTTGGATTGCAGAGAAAATTGATGACAATGCAGAAATAAACCAGTTGGTACCAAAGAAGAAAACATAAATTGATAGTTCAGAGAAAATTGATCTTAATCAATCAATGCACAAGGAGGGAAACAAAGCAGTGGTCAGACAAATTTTGGAATTTCACTGAGATTTCAGGAGCAATGAGAATCTAACCTGTCGAGGTGCAAGAGAGTGGATTCGTGTCTTCTGCAGCTGTTTTGTCAAGGTTTGCAGGTTCCACTTCGCACATCTTGGGAAGTCAGCGGTGTTACTGTGTTCCGAGTCAATGATAGTTGCATGTTCACATAGCCAATACTGTGATGAAAATTAAGATAAATAAAATTTTCTAAATGCACAAATTTGTAAGTATGATAACTGCAAATTTGAATGGATATTATACTTACCAGCAATACAATGACACACCCCGTAACTTTTTCTGGGGTTTTGTGCAATGCCATGATAGAATCAATCAATGTTGATGTGATTGCTTCTGGCAAATCATACTGTTTCATTGATTCAAGAGGTTCCACATACTGTATAAAAATCCACCCTATTGAATTCCCACTTGTTGCAAAAAATAGGGTGAGACACAAGTACAATGTAACAATGATTGTTATATCTTTGTAGTCTGTTGGTTGCTTGCCTTTCATTGCTTTGACCAAGGCGTTTTTAAGAACAGGACCAGTGAGCCTTGTGTCCTTTTGGAATCTTCTCCTTAGGAATGCTGATTTTGGCTTTTTAAAGTATCTTAATGACATGACTCCTTTACCTCCTTCCAAATCAAAAATCAAGGTCATGTCATTTGTTGTGAAGGTCAAGTTCTTCTTACCAACTGTGAATGATTTTGTTTTTTCATTGTAACATTTGATTATGGCAACTACATCATCATCGGATTTCCTAGTTTTCCTTGGGTCCATCCTTCCACTGGTTAGAGCTTGGATCAAATACCAAAAAAGGGTCTTTTGAAGCTCTAGAAGTTGTTTTGAATTGAATTTAAGGGTTTGAAAAAAAGGAGACAACAGATGAGAGGTTGGATCGGAATTGAATGGTGTAGTGAGCTCTCTTTTTGTGGAGTTTAACAGGTTTTTTTCCCCTTGAGCTTGAGTCCTTTAAAGTTGGGGTATTCATCTGTATGCTAGTTGCTTCATCACCTTGTGTGATTTGGCGAGGAGTTTGTTGTGTTTTGCTGCTGGTTTTTAATCTTAGATCATAAGAAGACTGAGAGAGTTGTTCTGTCTTGGTTGGTGTTTTCAGTGTTTTGCTGCTGGTTTTTTATCTTACCCCATAAGAAGACTGAGAGAGTTTCTGTTTTTTGCTTGGTGTTTCCGGTGTTTCGCTGCTTTTATGTTTTGCCATTTCTAGACAATGATTAAAACATAAAGATGTCAACATTAAAACCCAGAGAAAATTGAACATGCCAGAGAAAATTGTACATGTCAGAGAAAATTACAGATAAGGGAGAAAATTGTAGGTAAGAGAAAATTGGAAATGTGACAGAAAATTATAGATAAGGGAAAATTACAGAAAATTGGACATTGCAGAGAAAATTGGACATTAAAAATGAAATGTCAAAGAAAATCAACAAAGCATCATAAACATGGGAGAGAAATTTTCAATTATTGTTAAAATTACGTATAGAAGTTAACATATCAGAGAAAATGAATGGCAGAGAAAAGTAAACATGGCAAGCCAAAGAAAATTTCCATGCCAAAATTAGTAATGTAAAATAAACAAAGTAATGTAAACATGCCACTGAAAATTACACCAAATTGAAACCAAAAATTGAACAAAATAAACATACCAGAAAAAAATACACATTCTTGAGGAAATTTCCATTCCAGAGAAAATTTCAATTCATAATATTAAAATGCTAGAGAAATTTACATACACAACCATAGAAAATTAACCATAATAGAGACACACAGGGAGGAAAGTGGTGTGTTGTGGTCAGAGAAAATTATAAACGCCAGAGAAACTTAGACAGAGGCAAGAGAGTAATAGACATTCCAGAGAAAGATAGACGTTCCAATTAAAAATACATATTACAGAGAAATTTACAGAGCGGGGAAATTTATAGACAAAATTACAGAAACATGTTCAAGAATAAGATAAAAATATAGAAAATTGTTTTTTCAAAATAAAGATGCCAGAAAAAATTGAAAGAAGAAACATACATCAAGCAAAAATCAGAGAAATTCAAATGCCAGAGAAATTTACAGATAAAATCACACAAACATGTTCAAGAATAAGTTCAAAACACAAAGAAATAACTGTTTCCAAGTTCAGGTAACTTTTTATTGCAAAATTGAAACCTTAATTTATGGAAGGTTAATATAAAATGCTATTAACTTTGTTTCCAGAGAAAATCTAGTTGTATTGCAGAAAAGCTTACCAGAGTTAGGATGAAACTTGAATGACGAGCTGATATGGCCTGAGATGAAGATGCGACGTGACGAAAATAGACTGAGATGACGATGAGCAGTGAAAACGAAGCTCTAACGAAAACCGGAGAAATTTGTGAGGAAGGAATGTGAATGATTTTTGCAGAAGAGAACGAAGCTCGAATGTCGTTGGTGAAGATGATGTTGAAACCCTAATTCTGCTGTGCTGCTGTTCGTGAAGATGCTCGATGGTTGAAATGGAACTGAGACGTCGGAATAGTTTAGTTTCTGTGTTGATTTCGGCAAGGGTATTTTGGTCCACAAAAATAATTAAAAACGCGTGCCAAGTTGTCCAAGGACCTGATGCATCACTATTTTTTTTGGGTGTCCTTTATCCTCTAAATTAGTATTATTAGGGAGCTGAAAAAAAATTCCCCTTTTCTCTCTAAGTATTGTGTTGAATGAAAATTTATAATAAACGATAGTTGTAATTTCTAGTATCATAGGATCGATTTATATTTTAAACAAACGTTATGGGTATTTGTAATTTGTTAAAAAAATCAAAGATTTATGTTTCATAATAGACTAAGAATGTTCGCGTAATTATGAAAAAACTTGTTGCATAATTGACCAAGAATATTTACGTAATTACTAAAAAACTTTTCTTAACATATAGACCACTATTAATAAATTATTCAAAATAAAATAACAAAATAAAAAAAAAAAAGAATATCAAGCAACTAAGCGATTTTTGTATATATAGATATCAGTAAAACCAAACAACATACCAAATAAATTGACTAAAAAAAAAATCAAAATATTTTTCCCTTTTTGTTATCCATCTTATACTAAAGATTCGTTTGGGAAGTCGGTTGGTTTTTTGACTTTTTAACTTTTTTAGTTATTTTAACCTGGGGCTAAAAAGCCTAGTTTCGAAAGGACTCTTGACTTGTTTGAATTTTTTGTGAGAGAAATAATATAATAATTATATTAAAAAATTCAGATGTGATATTTTGTCTTATTAAGTTAAAAAAATTATTTTATTTTTTGTAGTTAAAATAACGAAAAAAACCTCAAGTTGGACTTCTCAAACCAAACCCAAACAAGAATTATGTACTTAAAAAAATATCTATTTTTTTAAATTGAAGGTCATATTCAAATAAAAAATAAAATAAAATGTAAATTATATTCAGTGTGTTTGGTTTGAGTTTTTTGAATTAAGTTTTTTAAAAACTTAGTTTTTTAATTTTCGTATTTTTTTGTTTTTAGTGAATATTTTTAAAATTTTAAACATTTTTTTTACTTTTTAGATATATCTAACGCGGAAGCAGCAACAACAATGAAGGAGATGGATTACGAAATCAAAGATGAACCCAATTAAACCAAGACAGCAATTGACATGCACAAACCTTTAAAACATTTAATTAAATACAGAAAATAACTTGCACTTACAATTGTTGTAATAATTGTTGTAATCTGCAAGGATCTTTTAATTAGGTTGAACAGAACGGGGAAATGTAAACCTCACTCAGAGCACTCTGGTTTCCTTACCACCTAAAGGGTTGAAGAAAATTGAAAGTTGAAGTCCCTGAGTGATTACAATGAATTACAATATATAGAATAAAAATTAACTATGCAAAGATGTGAATCGGTCCAAGGCATTGGCAAGATTGGAGGCAAGGTATCGGTTGCTTTCGGCTAATTGCTTAAACAGTTGAGCAGCTTTAACAAAAGTTGATTGACCAAATAGTGATGTGAACAGTAAAGGTGAACAGTAGCTTTTACTATTCATCACTTTCGGTGGAGCATGTGAATAAAGGAATCAGAATAAATACAAATTGGCAGCTTTTCTCAAAAGAGTATTGATTGAAGCCATTTTTGTATTTATAAAGAATCCTAAGTTGATTAGGCATATGGATCCTGAGCATCTTGAAACTCGAGTCGTCCATATGGAATGGATTGAGTAGTTGATCCTTCAGAAGATTGAGCTGAACTGTCTAAACCTTCTTCTGAATCATCTGAACTGGTTGATTGGGCCTGAGCTCGATCCACAAGTTGTCGAGCCATCTGGAACATTTCATCACGGGAGGGCTTGGACTTGACTTTGGATTTAACTTTGGGCTGAGCAGGAGGTGAAATGGGCTTAGCCTTTGATTTGGATTTTGACTTGGGCCTTGATTGATCCTTGGGCTGGTCCGGAATTGTAGGAACTTTGGACTTTCCCTTGGATTTGGATTTGGATGATCTGGGCTTGGAACCACTAGAAGAGGGGCTTCCAAGATTGACTGGGAAAACGGTGACTTCCTTGGTGATTGACAAGAATTGGGTTCTGCTGGGTTTTGACTTTGGCAGGAGTTGGAGCACATTGATCTGGAGGAAATTCCTCATGAACAATTTCAATAATGCGGGGCACATTGAACTTAGCCCACCATTTGACTGAGTGTTGGCGGATAATTATGTTATCAACAATCCCATAATGCCATTTGAATATCCAAGGGATTTTGTATTTGGATATAAAATTGAGCAATATAGGAAATTGTTTTTGATGAGCAGTAAATGGGTAAACAGTAGCAAAATAAGCAATTGTTTCATTGAGGGAACCGGGGAGAATGTCTGAAATGGCGCCATAATGTGTCCACCATCTCACAAACCAGGTTGGTAACTCGGATTTGAATTTTTGATCAAAGGAAATAAACCAGGAGTGACTGAAAGACTCATTTTGGTACAAGAACAATTTGAACCAAGCATCAACATAATCATGATAATTATATTGAATAGAGTGACCAGGTAAATCTCGAAGCAGATTAGGATTTTCCCATTCTGCAAGAGAGACAATATTATGAATGTAGAGTGAATGGTATAGGATCTTGTAAACATAAGTTCGATCCTGAATGGGTTTAATCAAGATGGAATGATGGTTGAGCAGGATATCTTTGTAATAGGAGAGATTTTTCTCTGGAGGTGAAGAAATGAAATGACATCCAGAGCCAAAAAAGTAAAAAATTTGTGAAAAAATATTTTTAAAAATTAATAAATATATAAAAATATAAAAAATATACTGAATTCTCGTATTTTTTTATATTTTTGGTATTTAGTAAATTTTTAAAAGATTTCTTTCACAAATTTTTTATTTTTTAAGTATATTTATGTTAGGTATGTCTAAAAAATAAAAAAATTTATTTAAAATATTAAAAAATTCATTAAAAATAAAAGAATACGAAAAATAAAAAAATAGAATTTTTTGAAAAGAGTTTTTTTATGGCGCACAAGTTTAAATTTACACAATATAATTACTTTTTCTGATAAATCTCAATATAGAATTTTTGAGTTCCTAATTTTTTTTTTCTATACGTAAAGCCTCGTTTGGCAACTGAACTTTTTAGTCAAAAAGTTACTAAATTAGTCAAAATGCTAAAAACCCATACCAAAAAGTTAAAGATTCTCTTTTTTTCTACTTTTTGCACATCTTTTCGTAAAAAGTCAAAAAGTCATTCCAAACATACTAGTTTTTTTTAGCTCATATTTTAGTCAAATAATTAAAAAATTATTAAATTAGCCTGATTCCAAATGAGGCCTAAATGTTGATATGCTTATGTCTTAAGAAAAAAGAAAAAGAAATAAATAAATAAAGAATGACGAAACATTGTTTTACCGGATGGCTTCTTCTTAAGTGTGCAACCCACAAAAGGTGTAAGTGAGTTGCACACCATGTGCCACTCACACAAAAGGTGTAAGTGTAAGGTGTAAATGTAAGGTATAAGTGTAAGTGGAAGGTATAAATGAAATGTATAAGTTACACACCATGTGCCACTTACACAAAAAGTGTAAGTGCAAGGTAAAAAAGGTGTAAGTGTAAGGTGTAAGTGAACACAAAAAGGTGTAAGGTGTAAGTTGCACACTATAGCATTACCTTTACCGGATAGCTCAATAATAATAGCCTGACATAATTGAAAGTGATGTCGCTACTGTTTGTCATGGACTGACATCTTTTAAATAATGACGTAAGGGGGATGGCAAGAGTACTGACAGTGTAAGGGAAATCACATTTTATTGACAATGTGGAAGAAATTATTTAGGCAAAGTTTGGTTAAATTAAAAAAAAATATATATTTTTATTTTTTTATTTTTTTTAAATCATATTAATTAATATTTTTTTTATACATAATATAAAAAAAATTTAAAAATATACTTATTTAATCTTTTTAAACTTGGCCTTAATTCCAGTGTTTGATTGATAGATTTAGATAAAAATTTTAGAAAAAAAATTGATGATATCATGCTATGTAATTGAAATATATATATTTTACACGGCTTTTTAATTTTTTTCTCTTTAATTTTTAATTCTCTTTTTAAATTTATGAACTAAAAATAATTATATTGTAAAATTTTTACTATTTTGCAATTATTATAAAAGCAAAATATGTATGTATATTTTTTCTCTGTGTATGATTAGAAAATTTAGGGAGGAATTTAAAAAAAGAAAAAATATATATATATATATATATATGTGAAATTAGGTAAAATAAATGTATATTTTATTCATATTTTACCTATCTTTTTCATTTCTCTTTTCAAATCCTTCTTTAAATTCCCCAATCAAACATAATATTAGTGTAAGTATTTTAAAAACTAAAGTACGTCATTCCTTTTGTAACTCTATCAGTGTGTTTGTTTTGAGAGATTATTTTATGAGATTGGACTATTAGTTCATCCGGACTAATAGTCCATTATTTGGTTTAATTTTTTTACTTCGAATTAATAGTCCATCCGGACTATTAGTCCCTCATATGAAAGATTATTGTTTCTTAGGGAGAGGGGTGGGATTATTTCCATGGGACTTATCCTATAGAACTAACGTGTGAAGTGTCTATTTTACCCTCATACTATTACTTAACAAACAATTGAAAAATGGTAAAATAATATTTTGAACATTTATAAATTATTTTTTTAGTGTTGTTAATTTAAAATTATATATTAAATAAAAAATATAAATTTAATTTAATTAAAAATAATAAATTAAAAATTATGGCCTTATAATTTTTTTAGTGTTGTTAAAAAATTAAATAAAATTATTTTTTTAGTGTTTTTAATTTAAAATTATATATTAAATAAAAAATATAAATCATAAATTATAAATTTAATTAAAAATAGTTAAAAATAATAAATTAAAAATTATGCCTTATAAATTACATTTTTTTACTGTTGTTAAAAAATTAAATTTACATATTAAATAAAATTAATTTTTTAGTGTTGTTAATTTAAAATTATATATTAAATAAAAAATATAAATTATAAATTTAACGTATTTAAAAATAATAAATTAAAAATTATGGCCTTATAAATTAAAAATTTTAGGTGTTGTTAAATTATAAATTATAGATTACAAATTTAAAATTATATATTAAATATAAATTATAAATTACAAGGGTAAAATAGTCTTTTGAACATTAATCATTATCCAGTCCATCCAACTAAACATTAGATTCACTAAAAATAGTCTAATCTAGAAATCTAATCCCATGACTAAACAAACATAAGATATGAATCTAGTCCAACCAAATAGTTCGGGGATAATGTATCCCAGGACTAACAGTCCGATGGATTACAATCCCTCTTATCCAGTCCATCTAAACAAACACACCCTATTGGCGTTGTAAATTGAACTACATTGACACAAAATCTAAACTTAATAGTCAAAAAATTGATTCAATTAAAAGTATAGGGATTAAAATGACACAAGATATAAAATATATGAACTATTGATGTAATTGCCCCTTATTAAATTTATATTTAATTTTTTCCCCTTTTGTTTAGTAACTTTTCATATTTGACAACTATTGAAGTGTTACAAAACTTTGAACAATGAAATGAATGGAATGATACTTCATCATCAAAAGCATTTTTATTATTACTTTTGTTTTAATTGAAAGGAAAATTAGTGTATATTTGATTGCATTATTATTGGGATTAGTTTGTGTGAGGATACGTTCTTGTAATATTTCTTTAGTCCAAACAAGTCATTAAAAAACCTTCCAGTTGTCACCTAAAACAGAAAGAAAGCTCCGGTTGGTGGAGTTAGAATTAGCACTTCGACAAGCGAGTCAGTTTCTTTTCAAAGAGTCACTTTTAGATTTCTTAAAGTGCAAGTTTTTTAGAACATACATTTCTCTTCTGCTTCCTTTTCCTTGTATAAAGTCATTTTTTTGGATATCTTTCTCCTGTAGTTTTGGCCCTCGTCATTACTTTGTCAAGGCCCATCTCTCTACTGTATTTTTTTAGAAAAGGGATAGCCTAGGTCTACCTAATGTGGTTTGGCCGACTTATTTGATGTACTTGGCTTAGACGTACAACCAAGGTACTCTTAACTCGGCGTGCTTCTCATCCTATTTTTATGTCTATTCGATAATGATTTTGAGTCCAGTGGGCTTTGACCTCATTTGGCCCATCTTTGATGGGCTTGGATATACTTTGTTTGCCGTTTTAGGTTTATTTTTACTTGGCTTCGACAATTGCTCCCCAAGCACTTAGTTAACTCATATGCCGAGTGTGTTGCGTACTCGGCTCTTGTCAAACTGGCCTCACATAGATGTTTGAAACTAATTATATCTCATGCCTAGAAATTTGAGCGCGTGATGGACACGCTATCACACGACCTGATAGATGGGACTCGATGGGGAATATGTAAAGCTTCTCACCTCTTCACTCTCTCTTTTCTCTGCATTTATTGCGATTTAAAAAATCCGCAGCCTCTTGCCCTTTTCGCTTCCGAAAAGACTTCATTCCCACACCCCTTTAGTTTCTACCACTTGATTGCAATTGTCGTAGCCTTTATTTGTTTAGACACTCCTCATTTGATTTTGTAAGTCTTCTGAACCTTTCTTTTCATCTTACTTGTGCTTTTCTTGAGTTTTCGACTTTGCTTTGCCTTTGGTCCATCTTTTTGCCATTGGTTTGTCCATCCTTCAACATCTCCATGGAAACTACCTAAAAGCTTTGCTCTTTGAGAGCAAGGTCGCCATTATTC
Source organism: Camellia lanceoleosa (assembly GCA_025200525.1). Lineage (NCBI taxonomy): Eukaryota > Viridiplantae > Streptophyta > Magnoliopsida > Ericales > Theaceae > Camellia > Camellia lanceoleosa. The sequence goes on from CM045761.1 coordinate 63,544,747, forward strand.
TATTCCTGACGACGTTCAAATAAAGCTCGTCGCAAACACGGTGATGGATATGGAGAGAATATATACTAGCACCATAATGTTTTTGTTATTAGCTATCGCCAAAGGCGGAGTACGATTTCCCCTTCACCATTTTCTTCGAGATGTTCTTCGTTATTGGGGGTTAATTCCCTCACAACCAAATATAAACTTCTATCGAATAATCATGGGCATTGTAGCGCTCAACCACCGATTATGAATTAATCTGGGCATCCCTGCTATTTGGCACTACTACGCCCTTGCCAAATTATCTAGTCGACTAGGGTAATTCTTTCTTAGGGCCAAAGACACGAATCACCAATTGGTGACCATGCTTGCCATGTATAAATTTTGAAATTTCAAGACCTTTTAATGAAAGTCAAAAATAAATCTTATGTTTTTTTTAGCCACATCTCATTCAAAAATATTTAGATGCAAAATCTAAAATAAAATTTTAATTATCTAATTTGAAATTTTAGAACCAAAAATTAAAAATGAAATTTTAATAATGCTATGGTGACGAAATAAGGGACAGTGTTGTGCCTTTATAGGCATAGCACCGTGTTGTGAGTTCGTGGAGGTATTTCTGAATCTATTTCGATAATTCAAACCATTCAAATATTGTAAGGTTCGTCGAGTAAATCATCCATAAAAAAAAAAATCAAATCAATTAGAATCTATGATACATAACAAGACTATATTTATGTTTAAAAAAATAAACAGTTAACAAACTTTTGATAATTTTTTTAAAAACAATTATGGTCCGATCATAAGGTTATACATGTCTAGTTAATCTTATTTTTTTATATGAATAATGTATTTAATAAATCTTAAAATATAATTGTTGAAAATTTTGAATTAAAATTTACTCCAATGGTTGTGTCTCTTGAGATGAAAGGGTGTGTCCTTTTGAAGGATCACAATCTTTTAAAAGATCACAACATTTCTGAAGAGTCACATAGGAGTCTATATATTCCCCTCCCTCACTTCATTTTAGATAGAGAATTATCATTTTCTTCTTCACTTTACATTTATTTTTCATATTTCCTGAGTCTAATTTTCCTATAAAGAGAGTACATACACAGCGAAATTCGTCAAGCTTGCAATAGTAGTGCTGCTGGTGTAAGATATTAATGGTTGTATCCTGAGAGATAGACGTCCATTGAATCCTAAATACCGATGGAAGAACGAATCTATCTTAAGAAAATAGTGTCACACACTCAACTCGATCAGGTTTTATCTATTTATAGTTTTATCACGTTATGATGTCGATTTATTTCAATCTTAGTTTTGTCCAAAAATCATTTGCATATTTTTAAATTATATTTTTCCAATAATTGGATACTATTTTCCTAACAATAAACCATTCAAATTATTAAAATAAAACCAAAACAAATCTCAATCGAGATGTCACAACGGAATGAGGGGACAGCACCCTCCCTTGCTGTGAGTCAATGAACAGCATTGGTGTAATGCCTCTAAAACGACGTAGTTTTATGAATATTTTTGAGCCGTTCCCTCAAGTCTACTTGCTTCATCCAACTCGTTGTTTGTGGAAATATGCTAAATTTTCATTTTCTGTCAATTATCAATGCTGACTCCATTTCATGTTTTAAATTCTTTAAATAATGTAATTAGATAGTTGGGTATAGATTAATGCAATGGGTTGAGTTTTTCTGAAGTTCAATTTGAGGAGTTTGTGGGATTTATTATAGGTTCTCACTACAAAAAAAAAACCTTTGGCGACTAATTTTTAGTCGCCAAAGGTCCTATTTTAGTCGCCAAATGTCGAAATTTCACTTTTCCCGACTAAAAATTTTAGTCGCCCGTCTTGTCGCCAATTCTTGGTCGCGGATGCCTTTGGCGACTAACAGTTTTTTAGTCGCTAAAAACCGTGTCTTCAGCGACTAAACATTTTGTCGCGAAAAGTCACTTTCTTTTTTTGAAATCATACCTTTGCCGACTAAACTGTTAGTCGCCAATAGTAAAATTTTTTTTTATTATTTATACCTTTGGCGACCACTGACTTTAGTCGCTGAAAGTATTTTCAGAAAAATTTTTTTTTGCCTCCGCTGCTACCAAGTTTCGAACCTGTGACCACCAACTTTCCAACTTTGTCAACCTTTACCAACACTCTCTTTCCACTATGACACTACAACCTCACGCGAATATTAATGCAGCATATATTATTTATATACTAAATTTGCCGGTATTAATACAAACTATATATATAAATAATTATTTTTATTTAATGTATTTAATGTAAAAAATAAAGTATTTACTAAAAAAAAAATATGAGGGCACTTTTGGCGACTAAATCCGAATTTTAGTCGCCAATTCTGTGCTTTTTGGCTACTAAATGCTGCTTTGTCGCTAAAAACCTTAACTTCCGCCCAAAAAAAGTACTTCCGGCGACTAAACTTATTTTCCGTCCCAAAAGATCCACTTTTGCCGACTAAACTCAATTTTAGTCGCCAAACTGTCCACCTTCAGCGACTAAATTGTTTGTAGTCGACAAAACTGCTATAATCAGCAACTAAACCTGTTTTTTGTCGCCAAAATCATAACTTTTCGCTACTAAATTATTTTAGTCGCCAAAAACCGCGACTTTTGGCTACTAAACAAACTTTAGTCGCTAAAAACCCCATATTCGGCGACTACACTTCCTTTTAGTCGCTAAAACCGTGCTTTTCGGCATCTAAACACTTTTAGTCGCTAAAACCCTGCTTTTCGGCGACTAATTCCGTTTTAGTCGCCATTTCATGCACTTTCAGCGACGAATTTTTTATTTTTAGTCGCCATTTGTGTATTTTGTTGTAGTGTCTGTTTGATTATTTGATTAATTTATTTTGTAAGGTTGCTCTTAATGTGTATTATTCATGAAAAAAATTAGTTCTATTTAATAATCATATATTGTATTTGTTTCTAAAAAAATAGAAGATAAATATATTTTTAAAAATAGACCATTTATTTTTTTGGATACAAACACTATAAAATAAAAATATTACAATTATTGAATCATAAATTTTTTATAGATAAAATATATAGAATGCCCTACAAAAAAAATTATTCAGATTATCAAAACAAAATTTCTATTAGACCCCACGGGACCCTCAAGTTTTCTCAAGCTCAAAAAATATTTGAACTTAAGAGAAGTTCAATCCTAATGGCAGTAAAAATAAAATTAATATGTAATCAAAATTTATCCGGAAAGTAAAATGTAGGGTGTAGATTCAAAGTTAGAGTGTTGTGAGCTATATGTAAAATAATTTTTCTTTACATATTTAAGTTTTGGATAATATTTTTGGGTATATGGCACAACTGCATTGGATCATGTATATATATGGTAAGAGTAATGATATAGAAATATAAAAATTGTACATAAAATCAATGGAGAATTTTATGATACACACCCATAAAAAAGATGTGTATCATATGCCCCAATTACAATCTTTGTGATATTTGATTATGACATATTATGATGTTAGTTATGCCTTGGTTGTGATTCTTGTGATGTTAGTTATGATTCATTATGATATTGATTATAACATTATTTTAGTTGTAATCCAAAAAGTCTTTAGTTGAACTTTATATAATGTTTGGTTATAAATTATCTTTTCTCTTCAGTTATAACTGAAGAAAATTTAGTTGTGACATTTGTGGTAAGTAACACCACAAATATCATAACTTGCATATATAGTATTACCCCAAACGAATACACAATTTTGTGACGAACTTTGATTTTGTAATTTTAAAACAAAATATTCATCAAGATGGTTTATATTTTTAAAATTGTCACAATTACATCATTTTTGTTCCAAAAAAAAAGTTGTATATACCTTTGTATTAATATCATTTTTCATATAATAATCACAAAATTTAAGGCATAAAATAGATTTGGCATAGATGATTGGCAACAAATGGAAGTTAGCATACTTATTTAAGGCTTCGTTTGATAATTACATGTTTTAGTCAAAAAAATTGAAAAATTATTATAAATTATTTTATCACTCTCTCTATTTTTCTGTATATTTTTTTTTATAAAAACCTAAAAAAATATTTATAAGTTGTTCCAAACAAGATCTAAATAAGCCACAACCAGCGTAATTGGCCCAAGTATAGATAGGCGCGGGTCGGTTGCGGCCACGGAACCTCCAATCCGCTATTCGTCTGCCAGATTGGTGGATTGGAGAAAATCAAACCGCATTTGTCCGCTAATCCGGCGGATGTGGATTGAGCGATTTGGCGGTTTGGCGGACGGATGCGAATCGGTTTGGCGATTTAAGATTTTATAAATTTTCAACATAATTCAATTTGTGCATTTCCTCAAAAAAAAAAAAAAGACAAAAAAATAAAGAAAACATTACAGTCAATAACTTAAAAAACTATTACAATCACTGTATGTCTCATCCAAAAAAAGAAAGTTTAAAACTTTAGAATATCACAATCACTGCATGGCTCATCCACATATTACAATCACAGCATGATTCATCCACATAAAGTATTACAATCTATGGTTCTTAAAATATAATAACAATTCAAATCACTAAAACCATGAACAGGGCAGTAGTTGAGATTGTATGTCTCTGTATTGTTACATCTATATATGTTTTTAAAAACAAAAACCAACCAGCATATATTATATTTTCTATTTATTGTTTTTAGAGTTAAATTTAAAAACTAAAAAATATAGATAAACAATACGTTTATTTTTTTCAATTCAAAAAATATATTCAAGTTGAAAACTTTTTTTTCAACAGAATATTTAAACTCTTTTTCAATTGAAAACACAAACAAAATATTTACAAATTGAAAACATAAAATCTTATAAATTATTAAGAGTGCTCGCAGTTTGGCGGTTCGGTTGCGGCCAAAGGAATCTCAAATTCGCCATCCGTCCGCCAAATTGGTGGATTGGAGAAAATCAATCCGCAACTGTTCGCTCGTCATTACGCATTCGTCCAAAATGTGACGAATCAGTTTAGTTCGATTTGATCAATTTTAACGGATCGATATATCCCTGCTCACCCCTAAAGGACGCATACCTGAGGAGGAGTTTGGAAATAATTGTAAAACTATGCCGTTTCGGAGGCACAGCATCGATACTATCTTCCCGCACAACACTCCTACCGTAACAGAACGGAAAAGGGTTCAATGTAATCCACTAAAGCCAGCTGTGAAAAATAAAAATTAAAAAAAGTAAATTATAAGTACATCACTTGACATTTGATTAAAATATGAATCGCTTCTTATGATTTTAAAAATTATATTTCACCCCTCAGGTTTTTAATTTCATAATAAATTATCCATTTTATTAATAAATCATCAAACCAATTAACAGTTTTTAATGATATTAAAAATATGTTTCAATTAATAATTTAGGTAATTTTATTATTCCATAAGAGATCAATTATGAATTTTATTTTTTTTTTGTTAATTCTGTTAAATAAAAAAATTCTAATAAAAAGATATTTGTAATTTTTTAAATCATAAAAGATAATTTATATTTTAAACAAATCTCATAAGGTGTATTTATAATTTACCCAAATAAAAAGTATACTTGGCAAGGTTAAAAGCTAATTTGAGAGATGGCATAGAAATAGAAGTCGCCGATAGTTCATTGTTTATCTTTTTATTCCGTTATTTAATTTAATTTTGATTCAAACAAATTATTCTTGATTGAGTTTCAAAAAAACAAAACAAAACATTACAAAAAAAGAAACAAATAGTAATTATTATTTACACCGTAGTTGACTGCATCATCAGACAAATCCAACATATGGAAAAACAAAATTATGAAATCCTTTAGAAAGAATAATGTATTTATATTTTATTATAAGTGTAGTTTTTGTTCTTTAAAAATTAAAAAGAAAGTGCAATTTTTTTTATAATTTACCATATATTCTATTTAATTTCTACTAATTACGTTATGATACATGTATTTATTATTTAGAGCTCGAAACATAGCATTAATATAAGTGAAATTCTGGTGAAAATTGTTAAAATTTACTCAAGTCTATTTTTTTGTATATTTTAATTTTTTTACTGTTTAATTTTAAAATTAATTATTTTTTGAAACAGTATATAGCATGGGTATGACACTAATATTTCTAATAATGTAATTATTTTCCTATAAAAAATAAAAATAAATAAATAAAGAAAACTCAAAAAGTTTAGTCATAAATTATTTAGAAATATCAATGTGTGATTTAAATTTATTCTACATAGTGAATCTCACAATACACACTTCGAAAAACTTTAAGCTTGGGTCGCTAGATTTGGCCATGTTTGTTTTGATTTTTGAAAATATTTTTAGAATTTTTTTTTGTAAAAATAAAAATAAGTTTGACTAAAATAAACATACAAAATATATATTTTCTCATCAAATTAATTTTTAGATTTTTTTTTCTTTTCTAAAAGTATATTCTAAAAAGGGCAAATTACGCATAAGTCCTTTTTGAAAAGTATGTATTCTATTTAATCCTAAAACCTTTTAGATAGATTCAAAAGTCCTATAGCCATTTATCTTCTTCTCTCTTCCCTACAGCTTACTTCTTCTTTTTATCTCTCTTTCTCTGATATTGTCGGTGACCACCACAACCACGATCACGCTTTCCTTCTTTCTTTCTCTTTTTTTTTTTTTTTTTTCTCTTTACAGTCACTGGCAACCACCATTGATTGGGGTTCACGGGCAACCACCAAGCACCAACTCCTTGTTTCGTGCTCATTGACGGCGAAATATATGCGTTTTCGACGAAGAAGATGAGTAGATTTCCTCAAATCTGATAGAGATCTATTCAGATCTGCATTAGATCCGATTAGATCTAAACCAAAAATAGTTGTCGGAGTACAAACATCTCTCTATATTTGTTTCTTTCCTTCGATCTCTTAGTTTTAATACTTTTTTTGTACTACACACTTCTATTTTTTTTTTGTTATAATGGAGAAAATTTTCAAATTCTAAACAAGTTATTTTCGAGTTTCAATTATAGACGGTGAAAACTGTAAAATTTTGAAGTTTCAGTTTTTTTTTTTTATGCTGAAATGAATCATTTTTTAAAACTGTAAAATTTTACAGTTTTATAACTTTCTTTAGAACTATAAAATTATATAGTTTTATAATATGTTTTTCAATTGGATTAATAAAGATAAATACTTAATAGAATCATACTTTGAAACTGTAACATTTTACAATTTCAAAACTTACTTTTCAATTTGATCAATATTAGAAATTATTTGATTAAACCTCACAAAAATTGAAAATAACATACGTTTTTTTTTTTCATTGTTGTTGTTTATTGTTCTTAGATTTTTTTCTTCTTTTAGTTTATTAATATTTAGTACATTTTACTATGTTTTTTCGCTTTAATTTCTCAGTTTATTCTTTCTTTTTTTCCTGGCAATATTTTAGACATTTTGGTGAGTCTCCAGTGATATTCTTGATGTCCATCAAACATTCTAGATATTCCGACGACTTTCCGGTGATGTTGAATATGCCGGCGAGTCTCCAATGACCGTCTGACGAAAGTCCAGCGGTAATGGGATATAGTAGCTTCTTGAATTTTTTTTAATTTAAAATAAATTTTTTTAATAACAATTAAAAATATATAAGTCTAATTGGTACAAATATTTTATTTTGAAATTAAATAAATTTTAAATTTTGTGTATAAAATTTATCAGTAAGTTCTCCTTCTAGAAATAACTTTTTCATCAAGTTTCCAAACACCCACTAGCTAGGAGGAAGTATCAAATAGAGAGATTCATACGGATGAAGAAAGAGTCCTAAAATAATATATATATATATATTATTCAGTCAAGTCAAATTTATTCGTCATTAATCCTTCTTGACCATATATACATATATAAAACGATGGAGGTTTCAAATTGTTGGGAAGGACCCACCACCCCTTTGAGATGGTCACATTTGTGTCAAGTGTGTCAACAACATATCTATTTTTATAGGTTTAAAATTTTAAAACTTACAAGTAAAGTTGATGCACTTTTTGTACATAAATTTATAATTTTAAATTAATCATATAATATATATCATTCACATATATTGTGTTAGTGTATAAACAAAGGGAAATGCTCCGAGATCTTAACTTTCATTTTCTTCTTCCCTGATTAGGCTTGGGTGACCGACTTCATATTTAAGTATTATTAAATTATAATTTCTCATGTGGACGAGAAGATATCAAGCTTCAATTTTAATAAGAATTAATTATTGACATTAAAATAGAGAAGGTGATAAGATAGGGCAGAAGAAAATTTGTCTTATCCTACCAAAAATTATATTAGGAGTGGGACAAATCAAAGATATAGAGGGTCTTATCCTACCCTAAATCATACTAAGAGTGAGACAAATCAAAGAGATAGAGGAACGAGATAAATTGTGACAATGTTAAGTTAATTTCACAATATTAAAAATGACAGACTAATGGAAAGGAGTGATGACATGATAACAAGATTTAAAAAATATAAAATGAGAAATAAAAAAATGAAATTAAGTGATTTTAATGTTTGTAATCGATCTAAAAAAACTGTTGTCTTGTTGTATTTAATAAAATAAAATTATATTATATATATATATATTGGAATAGGTACGAGGTATAATGGGATATGGGAAGGAAAACTTGCCCACGCTACTTTCTTGTCAAAGGCAGAGTGGGGTTGATACCTCTAAACTTTAAATCCTAAACTTTAAATAATATATCCTAAATTGACCGCTTTCAAATTTTAATAAGTTCTAGTTGCTTTATAGTGAATGTTACGTAAAGGTGCATATTATACATTTTGATGATATATATGAAGTATTTTTGTAACAAATGTTTTGTAATTTTTTAACAGAAATATATTAATTTGTGACTCAGAAATAAAATTATATATTTTTATGGTAATGTTACGTAATTTGTAGTTAACAAATATTTCAATAAAAAAATGTGCAATATGTACTACAAAATGATTAAAATTATCACAAAAATATATTTTATTTTTTTATCATAACTTTAATAAAAAATTACATAATATTTTACAAAAAAAAATACATGACAAATTGAATATCATATGCATTGCACAATGAAAATTTTTCCACAACAATGGGTTTCCTTTTTCACCAACTTCGTCTTGACGAAGTTTTCGTGTTGACTATTATCATACATTGCAACCAAGTTTTTTATCAAATTTTTTGATTTTTTTGAAAAGTAATTTAGAAAGTTGGTAAAAAATTATTTTTTTATTTTTTTGTTATAATATTTATTTATGATGTCACATCATATTAAAATGATCAAAAAAATTTCATCAAACTTAAAAAATTTACTTTTTGACTCGTGGTTGTTTGAACAGTTACATAATTTCATGAAGGGCAGTTACATAATTTCACCACCTGCATTTTTGTCCCTTCCCAAGTTAGTCTACTTGCTTTTTTTGATTGCCAGTGGCTTTTTTGGAATGCTGCAAAACGCAGCTTCTTGCTCTCTTCCCAAAAATGGCCACATAAAATACACTTCTTTTTTTTAAAATTTTTTATAAGAAACTGTAAATACATGGAACAATCTTCATTACAAATAAGAAGTTGTTTGGATTCAACTATGTGCCGTTTTGGCAACTAAATAAAAAGTTGCGTTTTTTCAACTTAAACAAAACGCTAAACCTTCAAAACGTTGAAGATTTCATTTGGAAAGACTCAAAAAAGTCACTTAAAATTTATCAAACTACCCCTTGGAATATTGTAATTAATTAATTCAAAAAGGTGTTTTTAATTAAAAAGTAAAGATATTTTGATCATTTTAAAGTGATGTGACACTTTTAAAAAATATTAAACCAAAAATAAAAAAAGTCAATTTTTTACCAACTTTTCAAATCACTTCCAAAAAAGTCAAAAAATAGGATTAAAAGTCAAAAGTCAACTTTTTATCAACTTTCCAAAACACCCATGATACACATTAGGAGTGAGCAGCGAATATACCGATCCGTCAAAACCGACCGAACCGAACTGATCCGCCTCATTTTGGACGGATGCTTGATGACGAGCGGACGGTTGCGGATTGATTTTCTCCAATCCGCCAATTTGACGGACGGATGGCGGATTTGAGATTCTTTTGGCCGCAATCGAACTGCCAAACCGCGAGCACCCCTAATAATTTATAAGACTTTATGTTTTCAATTTGTTTAAATATTTTGTTTATGTTTTCAATTGAAAAAGAATTTAAATATTCTGTTGAAAAAAAGTTTTTAACTTAAATATATTTTTTGAATTGAAAAAAATAAACGTATTATTTATCTATATTTTTTTATTTTTAAATTTAACTCTAAAAATAATAAATAGAAAATATGATATATGCTGGTTGGTTTTTGTTTTCAAAAACATATATAGATGTAACAATACAGAGACATACAATCTCTACTACTGCCATGTTCATAGTTTTGGTAGTTTGAATTGTTATTATATTTTAAGAACCACAGATTGTAATACTGTGATTGTAATATGTAGATGAGCCATGCGATAATTGTGATATTTTAAAATTTTAAACTTTCTTTTTTTGGATGAGACATACAGTAATTGTAATAGTTTTTTAAGTCATTGACTGTAATACCTTTTTTTTTTTTTTTTTTTGAGGAAGTGCACAAGTTGAATTATGTTGAAAATTTATAAAATCTTAAATCGCCAAACCGATTCGCATCCATCCAACAAACTGCCAATTCGCTTAATCCGCATCCACCGAATTGGCGGACGGATGCGGATTGATTTTCTCCAATCCGCCAATTTGGCGGACGGATGGCAGATTAGAAGTTCTGTGGCTGCAACCGACTCACGCCCACCCCTAATACACATGAAGAGTTGTAATAAACACACAAATAAATTTCTACCATATACACAAAAGAGTTACATCATCATAAAAATACAATTATTTTGCCGCTGCTCCATTGAAATGTAATTTTTCTTTTTTTTAAAAAGCAATTTTTGTTAGTATTTTGTTACTAAAACACCACATGGGTTTATTAATTTCAAGAATCAAGAGGGGAACAAGAGAATTGGCCAAAGATTTGAAATGTCAATAAATACCCACGTGTGAAAGCACCGTTTTGATTTTTTTTTTTTTTTTTTTTTTTCTTGGGGCACTTTTGGGGGTTGATATTAAATTGTGAGTGTTGATTTTTGACCACACAATTAAAAGAAGAACTCAGCTGGAGAGTACCGACAGAATAGATTCGAACGACCTGCAACAGAAAAAAGAGATTCTGGCAGTGGCTCGTCTACTCGGGGGCACTCTGACGATCAAGTCAGTAAAATATCTCTCAAAGATAACCAATAGTGCTTAATTCACTAGACAGAGCATAAAAAGCATACCTTACACCCATGAGGTGTCTTACTTTTATAGTCAACACAATCCTAATCCCAATAGAAGCCTAGCTGTAATGAACTATTACTGTTAATGTTGGACTCTCAGTATGATTAGGATAAACTCTCTAAGAGTCTTGTCTTTATCCAAACTGAAGTCTTCTCCCATTCTAGAATTCTTGTCCCTTATCCACTTATCTTGGATTCCAGTATCCTTGCAGATAACCTCAGCCTAGCTAAGATCATTTCAACGTCATGACTAGGACATGTGACACCCCGATTGACACTTCGGTGTCACCTCAACCACGTGTTTGTCATTCAAAAATTAATATCCCCACAACAATTATTTTCTATGATTAAATAAAATGATACGACTAATCTCAAGGTATAATATTATTAATCTCACCATGTAGGGATTAGCAATACCATAGCAGAACGAATCCCACAAAATTAATCATAACTTTTAAAAAAATTAAAAAGTTAATAATTTATATCAAAAAGTTAAAAATATATTTTTTTTTTTACTTTTTGTATATTTTTTTTATAAAAAATTAAACAATTATTTTAAATATATTAATTTTTTTACTTCATATTTTAGTCAAAAAATTAAAAAATTACTAATTTATCAATTATGTAACACATCACTTTGTAATGCAAGATTACGGATTCAAAACTTCTGAGTTCCCTTGCTAATTACATATAGAGCGACAAAAAATTTTTAAAAATTGTGAGGGGTCTACCCCATCCCAAGTTTCCCAACAAACCACATATCGAACATGTACTTTGGTACTTACCCACCAAAAAGAAAAAAAAAAACATGTACTTTGGTAATTAATAATCTTAACTTTTTGTCAGCACTGATACGCATTTTATCTACGTAAAGTACACCGTAAAATATATATTTTACTATGTCTATTTATTTTTTAATATTTTTATCAAATAATTTTACTGTATTTAAAAAATAAATTATATTTGTATACTTAATAATAGACAGAATATAAAAGAAATAAAAGAAATGAGAGAGTTTGTTTGATTACAAAAATCAAATCAAAAAATAAAATAAAATAAATTTTTATTTTGTTACAAAAACAAAATGAAAATCTGAAATAGAAAAATAATAAAATAAAAAATAAATTAATTACTTACCAAATTAATTTCTTGTACAAATTTTCTGATTAAGTCCAGTTTTTAATACTGTGTCCTTAAGACAAATCTGTCCTTTCCACGGTGCTTTCAAATTGTGAACATCTATCTCCCAAGATAAAACGATCAATATCAAATAATTGCAGCATTACAAATTGTTTACACAACGAACACATTAAGTATTTACACTCTTTCTCACAAAAAATTAATGCAACAATATGTAGAGATTTATTATAGAGGAGAAGAATGAAAATTGTGAATAAATAAAAAATCAATATAGGGTCTGTCTATTTATAGGAGAAAATGTGACTGTTTGGCTTGAATTAAATAGGTGCAAACCTGTTCAATTTGAATAAACAGATATGGTACTGTTTGGGTTTGAATTTGAACAGATACCGAAACTGTTCCAGTTTAAATTCAAACAGATAAAAATCGAGCAGAATTTTGGTGGAGGAAAAACCGGCCAGAATTTTTTGGAATTAATTTTTGAAATTCAAATTCCAAAAAATTAGAATTTAATTTTAGAAAAATAAAATTCAAAAGTTTTTTGTCCAAAAAATAATTAGTATTGGGCCAGACAAGTCCAACCCAACGTCCCACCACGCACCCGTGCCCAAGTCCAGCCTAGCCTGTCCGACCGGTCGAACGGCGGCAACGGCACACATAGGTGTGTTTATTTTGGGTCCAATGGGTCTAACATACTTTGCCCATAACCTCCCTCTCTACAAAACCTGGGTGCCCCTTAGGGCATACTCCAAGTTCCAAACTCAAGCCTTATAAACCCACTCAAAGTATACCCACCAAATCAATGTGGGACAAGCCATTATTCAAACCTTAAGGCATTTCTATGGAAATCAATTTGATTTCAATTTCTCATTCACCCGATAATGGTTTTTAGCAATCAAATATACCATGTAAATCACAACGCGGCATAGAACGCATTACCACTTAGACCCCGCCAACTTTGGCGCATGGGTCCCACCTAAAAATTAAACCAAAGTTAAGAAAAAATCTGATTTTTCCAAAACTTCCAAAACTATTTCTAACAATCCCCCACATGAATGGAATTTGATGACAACAGAAATGCAACAATATGTAGAATTTTTCGAAAGAGTATAAATCGAAAATATCTTGCATCAGGATAGGTAGCTTTCGCTCTTGAACCTTCCTTAGTGATAACCTATTAGACTTACTAACTAACCAATAGACGCGATGCCTTGAATTGTTCAGCCATTTGTGTAAGCCAAGACAATAGATTTCACACAAAATATATTCTGACACATCGTGGTTTTCACGGTTGTGTTCATTTTGGCTTTGAACGCTCTTGGTTGTTTATGAGTGCTTCTTGAGAATTTAGCCTATTCATTCTCATAGAACCGGCCCCAGTTCGACACTCATATAGGTGATTCTTATTGTGAGTATCTCTTATACTCGTCTCGATTTTATGCCTAAATCAAGATATAAGTAATCATTAAAAGCAAAACTTATTCTTAAACCCCTGCATATAAGACATATTGCAGATATCACTCTTACCATAGAAATGGGTAGGGAATTTTAATCCCTTGGTGATTTTTGGCAAGCCACACATAACTTAGTTGTTCTTTTGAACTTAGTTCTTGGGATCTCCAGTCATATAAGTAGGGTTACCATTATGATGACTCTTATGTAATAGGCTTTAATCTCATCCTCTTTGATGAACTCTACACTTGCTCTTTAGTCAAACCTTTTGTTAACGAATCCGCAATATTCTCTATAGATTTTATATAATCTATTGAGATTATTCTATTTGAGAGCAATTGCCTTACGGTATTATGTCGACGACGAATATGTCGTGACTTACTATTATACATATGATTTTGTGCCCTACCTATTACAGATTGACTATCACAATGAATACAGATAGCTGGCACAGGTTTTGGCCACATTGGAATGTCTTCTAAGAAGTGACAAAGTCATTCTTCTTCTTCTCCTACTTTGTCTAAAGTAATGAACTCAGATTCTATTGTGGATGGTGCGATGCATGTTTGTTTCGTGAATTTTCAAGAAACAGTAACGCTTCACAGAGCAAAGACATATTCACTAGTGGATTTTGAATCTTTAGTATACAATATCCAATTGACATCACAATAACCTTCTAGTACTGTAGGATATTGAGTAAAGTTAAAACCATGATCATGGGTAAATCTTAGATATCTAAGAACCCGAATGATCTCTTTTCAATGGTCTTCTCCGGGGTTACTACTGTACCTACTCAATTTATTGACAGCATAAGCTATATCAGGACGAGTACAATTCATTAGGTACATTAGGCTTCCAATGATTTGGGAGTATTTTAACTGAGACACCACATCACCTTTATTTTTTGATAAATAAAGACTGATGTCTACAGGTGTTCTAGCTACATTCATATCATCCTTGATAAATTTACCAAGAATTTTCTCAATATAATGTGATTGAGATAATGCATATCCGTCAGATGTTTTAGTGATTTTCATTTGTAATATTACATCTATGATCCTCATATCTTTTATATCAAATCTTTTGTTCAGCATTTACTTAGTTGATTTAATCATGTTTTGACTACTTCTAATAATAAGCATGTTATCCACATAAAGACAAACTATGATATATCTTTGGTCAGTACTTTTAACATAGACGCACTTGTCACATTCGTTTATCTTAAACCCATTAGTAAGCATAGCATGATCAAATTTTTCAAGCCATTGCTTAGGTGCTTGTTCTAATCCATAAAGAGATTTTACAAGTTGACAAATTTTCTTTTTTTGCCTTGGCATTACAAGCCCTTTGGGTTGCTCCTCTTCATTTAGATCACCATTTAAGAAAGCTGTCTTAACATCCATTTGATGTATTTCTAAATTATACAACGTTGCAATAGCAATAAGCATGTGAATGGATATTATTCTTGTCACAGGGAAATATGTGTCAAAATAGTCCAGACCTTCCTTTTGTCTGTAACCTTTTACCACAAGTCTTGCTTTTGTCTATTGAACCATCTGCTTTCATTTTTCTCTTAAATATCCACTTATATCCAAGAGGTTTAGAACCAGGTGGAAGATTTACCAATTCCCAAGTATGATTTTACATAATGGATTCAATTTCATTATTAACAGCCTCTTACCACAAAGGTGCTTCAAGACCTGTTACTGCTTCTTAAAAGCTTTGAGGTTCATTTTCTAACAGGTATGCTAGAAAATCTGGACCAAAGGATTTTGATGTTCTTACTCTCTTATTTCATCTTGGTTCATCATCAGTTAAATCCTGTTGGTCAAAACTATTACTAGTCTCTTGTGTTTGATTGTCATTAGTCTCTTGACTTTGTATATAATCATAAATTCTTTTATGTGAACTTAATTCATGTCATTTCTTGTAAGAAAAAACATGTTAAAAAAAACACAGCATTTCTTAACTCTATAATAGTGTTCACATTTATATCAGGTGTTTTTGATTTATAAGTCAGAAACCAATATGCATTACTATTCTGAGCATAACCAATAAACACACAATCCACTGTTTTTAGTCCTATGTTTGTGTTTTTCGAAACAAGAACTTCAACTTTTTTCAAACACCCCCACACTTTTAAGTATTTATAAAAAGGTGGTCGACCTTTCCATAATTCATAAGGAGTGCTATTAGTTTTCTTGTGGGGTATTCTATTAAAAACATAATTAGCAAACAATATTGCTTCCCTCCACAAGTTCTGCGGTAAGCCTGAACTTAGTAACATGACATTCATCATTTCTTTTAGAGTTCTATTCTTCCTTTCAACAATTTCATTTTGCTGTGGAGAATAGGGTGCTACAGTTTGGTGAATAATGCCATGTTGTGCACAAAATTCATTTAATGGTGCATCATATTCACCGCCACTATCACTTCTAACCATTTTAATGATTTTACCAAGTTGATTCTCAACTTTAGTTTTGTAGAGTTTAAATATTTCTAAGGCTTTATCTTTACTTCTAAATAAATATACATAATAATATCCTATGCAATTATCGATAAATGTTATGAAATGCTTTTTGCCTCCTTTAGTTTGAACAAATTTAAGATCACATACATCAATATGAATTAATTCTAGCTGTCCGGTTTTTTTTCAACCGATTTAAATGAAGCCTTAGTTAGTTTCGCTTCTACACAAATCTCACATTTGTGATTAGGATCAATTTCAAACTTTGGCATATAATTCAAACCAATTAATTTATGCAAAGTATCAAAATTTACATGTCCTAATCTACCATGACATAAATTCGACTCAAGAATATAAGTAAAAAATATGTTATTCTTATTAATAGCAATTTTTAGTACAACCGTCATTACATTCAACTTGAAGAGACCATCACTCATGTATCCCTTACCAACATACATACCACTCTTTGATAATATAAATTTATCATACTCAAATACAAGCCTAAAACTATTTTTACTTAACAAAGAGCCAGAAACTAAATTCTTTCGGATGTCTAGTACATTCAGTACGTTGTTGAGGGTAAGTTTTTACGTTGTTGAGGGTAAGTTTTTTCTCTGACGTCATCTTCAAAATCATCTTTCCTTGTCTAACCACAGTAGAAGTAGAAGAATTTTTCATGAAAAGTTGTTCACCATTTACAGCCTCATTGTAGGTAGTGAACATCTTCTTGTCCGCACAAATATAACGAGTTGCCCCAGTGTCAACCCACTATTCTTTGGGATTTCTAACCAAATTAGCTTCAGACACCACAGCAGAGAGGTTGATGTCATTTATCCCATCAGAGATATAATCTAATTCTGTCACATTGGCTTGATTGGTGGTCTTCTTGCTTATACTTCCGCGATCTTTCTTAGGGCGGCGGCAGTTAGAAGCTCGATGTCCAGTCTTGCCACAGTTATAGCATTTTCCTTTAAACTTCTTGTTGTCATTGTTGTCGCCTTGTTTAAGACCATCTCCAGTAAACTTTCTCTTTTTGTTATGTGGTTTGTGCACTTGTTCAACCACATTAGCCTTGGACTCAATGGAATTTTTACCATTTCTCTTTTCAGCCTTTCGGTTATCTTCCTCAATCAATTCATCCATGGTCATCTCCTTACATTTATGTTTTAAATAATTTTTGAAATATTTCCAAGCTGATAGTAACTTTTCCACTAAAGCAACGACTTGGAAAGACTCGCTAAAAAACATATCTTCAAAATGAATATCATGCAAAATTAATTAAAAATTTTGAACTTGAGAAATTACCGCTTAGAGTCTACCATAACGAAGTCCAGAAATTTAAAGACAACAAATTTCTTTATGCTGGCATCCTCTGTCTTGTATTTTTTTCTCCAAAGAATCCCACAATTCTTTTGTTGTTTTCAAAAGGCTGTAAACATTATATAGCATGTTGTCAAGGCCATTGAGAATGTAGTTTCTACACAAGAAATCAGTATGCTTCCAAGCATCTACAGCGACAACAACTTGCCGATCATTTTCATTCTCTCTAAGTACTTGAGCCTCTTCACGGAGAAACCAGACCAAATTTAGAGTTGTAAGATACAACAGTATTTTACCTCTTAAACTCAGTGCCATTAAAATTTTTCGATTTATCTTCATGATTTATCGGAACTTGAACATGATTCTAGATACGGACTGGAGTCGTTGTAACAATTGGATTTGGAGTACTACTTTCAGTAACCATAATATCTAATTACAAAAATTAGAAAAAATCAAAACACAAATTAATTTTCTAGTTACTAAAAACCAGAAAATAAATTATAATACAAAATAATTTTATTTTCCTTGTTATTATAACTTAGAAAAATAAAATACCACAATAATTTTCTGTAATACAAATTAATATTCTGCAATTATTAATGACACCAGTTCATTACTGCTAGTTGTCAAAGAAAATAAATATTATATTACTACTATTTGTATTTTCTAATCAGAATATCACTTTGTGAAAACATAGAAAATTAAATACAATGAAGACATCAAAAAATTAATTTGTCTTAAGATTGTCTGACAATCTTCACTATATTTGAAAAATAAATTTTGTTTGTATACTTAACAATAAACAGAATATAGAAGAAATAAAAGAAATGAGAGAGTTTGTTTGATTACAAAAATCAAACCAGAAAATAAAATAAAATAAATAAAACATATTTTTATTTTGTTACAAAAACAAAATGAAAATCTGAAACAGAAAATAAATTAATTACTTACCAAATTAATTTCTTGAACAAATTTTCTGATCAAGTCTAGTGTTTAACACAGTGTCCTTAAGACAGATTCGTCCTCTCTACGGTACTTTCAGATTGTAGACATTTATCTCTCAGGATAAAATGATCAACAGCAAACAATAGCAGCACTACAAATTGTTTGCACAACGAACACACTAAGTGTTTACACTCTTTCTCACAGAAATTTAATGCAGCAAAATGCAGAGATTTATTACAGAAGAGAAGAACGAAAATTGTGAATGAATGAAAAATCAATAGAGGGTCTGTCTATTTATAGGAGAAAATGTGACTGTTTGGTTTGAATTAAACAGGTGCAAACCTGTTCAGTTTAAATGAACAGATATAGCACTGTTTGGGTTTGAATTTGAACAGATACTGAAACTGTTCCGGTTTAAATTCAAACAGATAAAAACTGGCAAAATTTTTTGGAATTAATTTCTAAAATTCAAATTCCAAAAAATTAGAATTTAATTTTAGAAAAATAAAATTCAAAAGTTTTTTGCCCAAAAAATAATTAGTATTGGGCCGAACAAGCACAACCCAACCTCCCACCACGCACCCAAGCCCAGCCCGCCCGACTGGATGGACGGATAGACAATGGCGCGCGCGCGTGTTTATTTTGGGTCCAATGAGTCAAACCCATAACCTCCCTCTCTACAAAACTTGGATGCCCCTTGGGGGCCTACTCCAAGTTCCAAACTCAAACCTTCTAAACCCATTCAAAGTATGCCCACCAAATCAATGTAAGACAAGCCATTATTTAAACCTTAAGGAATTTTCCCCCAAAAACTCTATTTCCATGGAGATCACTTTGGCTTCAATTTTCCATTCACCCGATAATGGTTTTGAGCAACCAAATATACTACGTGAATCACAACGCGACATAGAACGCGTTACCACTTAGACCCGCCAACTTTGGCGCATGGGTCCCATCTAAAAATTAGACTAAAGTTAAAGGAAAAATCTGATTTTTCCAAAACTTTCAAAACCATTTCTAACAATTTCTACTCTAATCTTGCAATTTGTTTAATCACTAAGCTTTTTTTAACATAAAATGTCACATTTATAATAAAGATGGAAGGAAAGAATCATACGAATTTAGTATATTTTACTTAATCTTTGATGACTAATTATATTTAACCAATGGATTTAAATTAAGACAAAATATCTAACTATATGATTGGGAATAAATAAATAAACAAAGTAAGTTATAGTAAACTTACATATATTATATATCTAGTATCTTTGGATATATATCTAACTTTATACCTAGTGGGTGTCTATCTAACTAGTGTTTTTGGGTTTATAACAAACTATATGCATAATTAAAATTTTATTTTAAAAATTAAAGTAATAATTTTAAAATTAAAAAGAAAAAAATAATTAAAATTATGTGAATAAGTTGTTTTATTTAAATTGC
The DNA here is from genome assembly GCA_025200525.1 of Camellia lanceoleosa. Lineage (NCBI taxonomy): Eukaryota > Viridiplantae > Streptophyta > Magnoliopsida > Ericales > Theaceae > Camellia > Camellia lanceoleosa. The sequence goes on from CM045761.1 coordinate 63,564,876, forward strand.
ACTATAGTCGTGTTTTAATTGTGTTATCATTAATATTTTATTTTAAGTATTAATTAATAAATATGTATGTCATTATGTGGATCGATAACATTTTAAAGCAAAATAATTGAATAATTATAAAAGTTAGATTTAGCATAAAAGATAAATGTACATACCTTTATATTAAATTTTCTCAAAGGGCATAACAAAAATTTCTAATGTACAATTACAAAATAAATTTTTTAAAAAAATTTGTTAAAATAAAAATTGAAGAATGAAATACTTTTTCTAGATGGAGTAGCATTGACCCTTTTTCTTGAGTTATCCCAAATGAAATCCTCTCTAGCCCGTATCAAGCTCCATCTCTAAATCATTTCATTCCTCTTGTTTGTAACGCCCCCAGATCAATGATATAATTATAAGTCTAAATAATTCGTTCAATTACAATAATCTCAACTTAAGTAGTCAAATCTCTATATTTGTATTCCATTCATGTAAGAGATTTACAAAAAAAGAGTTCATATGCAATACATATTCAAACATCATAAAGGGTGAATTCAGAGGCTTCGACCAGCTCTGGGATGGGGCGCAGGGACACCTGACTTATCTATGCCCCGGATTTATTGTTTTACCAGTACTTTCAAGTTTTCTTTATGAATGTAATAAAAAGCAACTTCAATTTGTATGCAAGAGCAGGAGAACTCTGTATTGAAATCAATGAAATTAAAGGTTGTGGGTACTGAAAATTTTCCGCTTTGGTCCAAAAATGGTTTTAGTTGTAAAAAGATTAATTTGAACAAAGTTTACTTTTATTAAAATTTTTCAAAACCATTTTCGATATGGATCAAAACTAGACACGCCTAAGATCTGTCACTGAGATGCACAACCCCGGACCCTAGCAACTGGAAAGTTGCCCCTAATCTGAATAGTACCGCAGCACCGCACAGCAACGGAAAGTTGCCCCTAGTTTGAATTGCACTGCACCGGAGATTACGATGAATGCTGATAGACAAAGATGACTGAGATGATCAAATGGACAAAGTTGATCGGGGAAAAGTTTATGGCTGAACTTCAGGATGAAGTTGCCTACGTATCCCAAAGATGGGAATCAAGTCTTACGTAGTTCAGGCTCGGGTTCACTCGGGTATTTTCACTCTCCTTTTACGCTCTAACATTTGCCAAGGCCACCCTTTGCGGGTTTTCAACCTTGCGAGCTCAGTTTTTATAATTTCAAATTTTTTGTGCTCTGAGTTTTGCCTAGGTCACCCTTTTGGGTTTTCAGCCTAGCGAGCCTCTCACGGGTAATATTTCTTCAACTTGTCCATATTGATCGGTTGTGAGAACTCTAGGCCATCTAGATCCATCAGAACCACAGCTCCACCTGACCAGATAGACTTAATGATGTAAGGATCAGTCCAATTGGGTCTGAACTTGCCCCTTGGGTCGTGGATGGGAGCTCGGTTGTCCTTGAGCACCAAATCTTCTTCCTTTAGATTCCTGAACTTAACTTTCTTGTTGAAAACCCGGGCAATTCTGCGCTATAACCTTGAACATAGTACAGTGTTTTCAGTCTTCTCTCATCAAAGAGCATGAGTTCCTCAAACTCGCTTCACGCTAACTGCTTCGCTATTTGACACTCACCAATACTGCAATGACGGAACCTCAATCTCGATGGGTAGAACGGCCTCCATCCCATAAACCAATGAATACGAGTCGCTCGAGAAGTTCGATTGAAGTCCCAGAGCCCCACAGAGCAAATGGCGGCTTATCCGCCACCCAGAGGTTTCACCATCTTCTACAATATGTGTTTGATATTCTTGTTGGCGGCCTCAACCGCTCCGTTGGTTTGCGGCCGATAGGTAGATGACTTATGAAAAACCACGTTGTATTTTTCCAACAAGTCAATTACTTCCTTCTTGAAATGGGAACCGTTATCTGAAATTATCTCGTTTGGGACCCCGTAGCGACAGATGATGTTGTTTCTGATAAACTTTGCAACATGTGAAGCTTTCAACACTGCATAGGATTGGGCCTCGACCCACTTTGTAAAATAATCTATCGCGACCAGGATGAACTCATGCCCATTCGACCCCTTCGGAGTGACAGCCCCGATCACATCAATTCCCCAGACTGAAAATGGCCATGGCGAAGTCATATTATACAGCTTCGACGGTGGAATGTTCATGCGATTTGCATGAATTTGACATTTGTGGCATCGCCGAACAAAACCGATACAATCCTCCTCCATGGTGGACCAGTAGTAACCCTGTCTGAGGATCTTTCGTGCTAGCATGACCCCGTTCATATGCGCACCGCATTCTCCTCCATGGATGGCTTCCATTAGACGCTTTGATTCTTCGGCATCGACACACAGTTTATGCATTCCCAGATGACCTCTCTTATACAGCTTACCCCCACAGATGATGAGCTGAACGGCCATTCTTCTGATTGCCCTTTTATCCTTGGCATTTACCCCTGGCGGGTATGCTTCATTCTCCAAGAAATTCCAAATGTCGTAATACCAAGGGTTTTCGTCCTGAACCTCATCTATAGCAGCAATCGACTCGTAGGCTAGCGCGAATTTCTGGTCAACGATGACTGGACGCATCCGGACTCCAAACGGGATGTCTATCATAGAAGATAGAGTTGCTAGAGAATCTGCGAACCTGTTGTTCTCTCTTAGTAGATGAGCAAAGTTTAGCTTATCAAATTGAGGAATTAACAAATCCAAGGTCTGGTGATACATCATCATCTTTTCTTCTTTGACTTTCCAGTCTCATTTTGCTTGAGACACAACAAGGTTCGAGTCCCCGATGACGTCCAACCGTCTTGCCCCCAGTTCTAGGGCTGCTTCTAGACCGGCAATGCATGCCTCATATTCTGCTTTGTTATTCGAGACTTTGAACCGGAGTTTGAAGGCTAGAGGGATACGGGAATTGTCAGGTGCTATCAGCAACACTCCTATCCCATACCTGTATTGATTTGACGCTCCGTCAAAGTACATCGTCCAAGTTTCATTGTCGATGTGCAAAGTGGCTTCATCTGGGAATAAGTACTCGATTGCTTCACCCCCTTCCACCGGATGGTCGGCTAAGAATTCCGCTACTGCTCTTCCCTTGACTGACTTTCGCGTTACATATTTCAGATCAAATTCGGAGAGCAACAGCAACCAACGAGCTAGCCTACCCATAAGTGCTGGTTTCTTGAAAAAATATTTGATGGGATCGAGTCGTGAAACCAACATTACGGAGTGAGCTAACAAGTAATGACGCAGCTTCCTGGTAGCCCATACCAAAGCTAAGCAAGCCTTCTCCAATGGCGTGTAGCGAGTCTCATACTCTAGCATCTTCTTGCTCAAATAGTAGATGGCTCTCTCTACTTTGTCCTCTGATTCCTGCGCGAGCATACAGCCCATTGTAGTCTCAGTCACTGAAAGGTACAATATCAACGGTTTCCCCGGCTCTGGTGCCGACAACACAGGCAGGTTCTATAAGTATTCCTTGATCTGTTCAAAAACAGCTTGGCATCGGCCGTCTTATTGGAATTTCTTTCCTTTCTTCAAGAGACCAACAAGTGGTTCACAAGTCAAGGTTAATTTTGAGATAAACCGCCTTATGAATTGCACTTTACCCAGAAAGCCTCGCACTTCCTTTTCAGTCCTTGGTGGGGACATCTCTAGGATGGCCTTGATTTTGGAATGGTCGACTTCGATACCTCTCTATGTAATCAGAAACCCCAGCATTTTTCCTGCTGTAACACCGAACGTACATTTCTGAGGATTTAGCCGCAATTGGAATTCTCTAATCCTTTGAAAGAACTTTTGCAAGGCGGTGTAGTGGCCCTCTCTTTCTTTGGACTTCACAATCATGTCGTCCACATACACCTCAACCTCTTTGTGGATCATGTCATGCAATATTGTGGTCGCTGCCCGTTGATAAGTAGCTCCAGCATTCTTCAACTCAAATGGCATTACTCTGTAGAAGTATATCCCCCACGGGGTGGTGAATGCAGTCTTTTCCCGATCTTCAGGTGCCATCACTATCTGATTGTAACCTGAGAAGCCATCCATAAATGAAAGCAACGCGTGCCCAGTTGTGAAGTGCACCAACTCATCAATATACGGCAAGGGAAAGTCGTCCTTCGGACTGGCTCTGTTCAAATCCCTGAAATCTACGCATACTCGGATTCTATCATCCTTCTTCGGCACTGGAACAATGTTGGCTAACCAAGTCGGGTATTCGGATACCAGTAAGAAGCCTGTGTCGATTTGCTTGGTGACCTCTTCCTTAATCTTGAGAGCCTAGTCCGGGCAAATCCTCCTGAGTTTCTGTTTGATAGGTCGGGCCTCGGGGTCAAGGGGAATTCGGTGCTGTACAATCTCAGGATCGATCCCAAGCATGTCTTCGTAGGACCACGCGAAAATATCTTTGAAATCTTTTAATAAAGCGACTAAGCGTTTGCATTCCTCCGAAGACAACGTGGATCCGATCTAGACCAGCCGCGGGTCCTCCTCAGTACCAATATTTATGGTAGTGATTTCATCCATTAGGGGTTTAACAAATTTCTCCTGCTCTTGTTCAATTAGGCGTTGCAAAACCGGAGGAATTTCTTTCTTGTCGTTTTTATCAAAATTTTGAAAGTTTGAATTAATGCAACAAATCAAGGGCACAAAAAAGTACTCAGAAACCACAGCTACTTGATTCTCATTCAGCACATCCAAATCGTCCGATTCCTCGGTTACAACAGACTCGAAAGAGAAAGAAAAAGACGACCTGGACAAGACCGTGGCATCCGGGTTATCATCCCTAGAATTACTAGACTCAGACTCAGTCGAGCTGGAACCTGATTCCGACTCACAAGACTCGGTGGAATCAGATTTCGGCTCACTACCTGACCCAGTACTGCTGGACAAAAATCCCTCTTCATATTGCCAAGTGAGAAAGGGTGCGATAGATGCATCCAAGATAGTTGCTGGTAGGCCCACAGCCGTTTCATTCCCGATCATGGAAACCGAGAAGTTATCCCCCAAGCACTTATGGTCGATCGGAGGATCTGAAAGTAAACATGCCAATGCTAACCCCATTTCAATTTTAGCGCCCTCGGAGTCCACTGCCTTATACTGCTCAACCTCAACTGATAGGTCTGTCTGTTCTTTGGCAACGTCATCCCCAGATAATTGTAGGTCAAAGAAAATCTCGAAGCCTGGCACGCGCTTCTTCTCCGCGTTCAGCCACGGCTCGAGGAAGCCACAAAACGGAAAGTCCTCCCCCTCCCGGACGAAATGTCCGTTCAGGGTACCCTGAATGGGCCGGTGCATTAAGTTAAAAGGTTTCCCCGCCTTTTTTGCTCTGGCTCTCCCAGCCACTTCCTTCCCCTTTCTTATCCAATCTTTTTTGGTGGGCTGATAACCCAATCCAAAGGTATGAGGGTTATGTGGCACTTCGGCCAATGCTGCAACGCCCTTCCGGCCGCTCCTTCCTAATCTCATCCCGAGAATGTGTTGTAGCTTGTTCATGAGGTATACAGATTGAGCACTGACATACACTCCCTCATTAACAGCCATGATGTTTTGCACCACCCTAGCCTCGGCTAAGGTAAAACCTGACAGAAACACGTCCTCCATGCCATGCTCAATTTCTAGGACTGGCGTAGATACCTCCGGAGGTGGATGGATCGATGAATTCCCGAAAACAATGGCTACTCCCTTTCCATAGGGGTATTTCACCATTTGATGCAAAATGGAAGAGACTGCCTTCACTTGGTCCAACCACAGCCGCCCCAAGAGTAGATTAAAGGTTGCAGGAACGTCCAAGACATGGAATTCAATGTTGTGTTGTCCTGGACCAACCTGGGTCTGAATTTTGACAGTCCCCATCACCTCCCTGCTGGTGTTATCATAGGCTCTGATCACTTGAGTAGTCGGCACGAAGTCCGCAGGCTTTAACCCGATTGCATATGCCGTCCTTAACGGGCACACATTAATGGTGGATCCCGTGTTGACAAGAACCACTGGCACCCACTTGTCTCAACATTCCGCAGAGATGTAGAGGGGTTTGTTATGATTTGTGCCCTCATGCGGCAGTTTTTTGTCCGAAAAGGTTATCGTCGGGGAACCTCCTCCCGGAAAGACCAATCCAACCAGTTGCTCTGGTGTGGCATCTATAGAGAGTTTAGCCTTGTCCATAGCAGATAGGACAGCCTATCTGTGCACTCGTGATGCCATAAGCAGTCCCTAGATGGAGATGTCTGCTTGTATCTTCTTCAGCTGCTTCAGTACAGCCTCTTCTTCAATCTGCTTCTCTTTTTGCTTTTCACTTTCTTTATCCTTCCCAGATGCCTCTGGTTGGTCTAGGTGCGGGGGCTTGAAATACCGCCCGCTTCTTGTCATGTGATCAACCTCATCGAGATACCAGGTGTTATCTGGTTGATTGCTCCCCCAATTTTCGTCTATGTGGGCAAGACATAAATCATCGTCTTCCTACCACATTCCATTAGTATTCAAAAGGCACCTGTCTGGCTCCGGCATGATTGTACTCGCAGCACTTTTAGCCCACATGCTCACAGCATCTTCTGTCCTTGTGCCCCCAGCATTTTCAATCCCCTCATGGGTTTTGGCTTTCTCAATTCTCTCAGAACCCTGTTGTTCCACCTGTGTCAGCGTAGTTTGTTGTTCAGCTTTTCCTGTATTCTGAGTGAAATTCTTCATATCGGCGCTCTCCGGCAATGTACTCTGACTTCCGGCCCTTCCGGCCACAACTGATACCCTCGCCCCTGTTGGGCCCTGTTGGAACTCTACAACATCCGGTTGATCATCCAGCCATCCGGTAGCCTCTGCCGATTCCTCATAATCAAACCAGTTGACTGCTGCGTCCCCTGATTCCTGGTCATTGAAAAGTTGGAGGTTGGCAAAGTCCTCCTCTACGGCCGTTAAATCCTTTGTCCCCTGATCAAATCCATCTCCCTGGATCACAAACAATTCTGCTCTTTCTGGCAATTCTACACTTGGTTCAGACTGGCCTACTGACAAAATGTAATCACTCGGATCGTAGGCTTTCCCAGCAAAATTCCCAGACTGCTTAAACCCTGACTTAACAGTTCCGTCCTCCTCTGCAACCTCCCCTGTACTCTCTTCAATAGCCACCACCATTGGCTCAGGTTGGGTTGTGGAGATGTCCATCATACACAAAAGGTTAGTGCAATCAGGAAGGAACACCTCCGGCTTAGGTAGATGGGAAGGAGTGATATAGATGCTAGGATCGTAAGACACGACCCCAGTCTGGATAAAGTTAATTCTTTTGGGAGGTGGAGCTTGGTTGTGTGTGAGGAGTGGGTTGGTTGTGACATTAGGCCTCTCTGGTGGCAAAATCACCTGTTTGTCAACGAGATCTTGAATCTCGTGACGCAATCTGAAACATTGGTCGGTGTCATGACCGTGTTGCTGGTGATATGCACAATATTTGGCCGGGTTGTGAGTGGGGGGTAGTGGGTTTGGTAACGGCCTCGGCTCCAGGGGTTTTAGGTGCCCTTTTCTGATTAAGACCCCTAGAGCCTTGGACAGGGGCATGTACAATGGGGTGAAGGTTCTTTGGCCTCTGGGTTGGTATTTAGTGGTCTGTGTATTGCTTCCAGATGCACCGGAGAAGGGTGTGGCTGCCATGGGCCTTGGAAGGGGAGGGGGAATGGTGGTGACCATGCTTACCTCCAAAGTTCTTGCAGTTGCAGTGCCACTCGGGACTGCATTGTTGTTGCGGTTAAAAGTTCTCCGGGGTTGCTCCATGTCTTGGTCAATCAGACCCTGTTTCATCGCATCTTCAATTTGTACCCCTATCTCGTGTAGATCCGAAAAGGTGGGGAAGGGGAGCACAATCATTTTTTGCATCAGTTTTGGCTGGAGATTGCGCACAATCATCCTGATCTGGTTCTTGTCGGTGGGCCTTAAAGTCATCATCGAGGCTTTCGCCCTCCACCGGGTCACGAAATCTGAGAAACTCTCTTTGGGCTTCTGCCTTGTTGTTTCGAGATCATGAGTTGTAATCTCAATTTGGGTGTTGTAAGAGTATTGCGCAACAAAAGCCTCGGTCATTTCATCCCAACTCCGCTTGACATCATCCTCTAACTTCGCATACCAGATAGCAGCTACACCCGACAAGGTCCGGCCGAATAGCGAAAGCTTCTGGGGTCTGGTGAGGCCCATTGGCCGTAATATATCTGAGAATAGCCGGAGGCGGACCATGGGATCACCAGATCTGTCGAAGCGATCGATCTGCGGCATTTTGAATCTATCCGGCAGCGTCACAGCCACATCGGTATATCCGTCCTCGATATCCGGAATAGCTTTTACCCCCTGGGATTTTTTGAATAGCTTCTCGAGCTTGCTCAATTTCAGTGTTGTAGGGTCTACTTCGAACTCGAAAGGAGAGTCCGGGTGGTTGACGGGTGTATGTACCTTGGACAGTTGAGGCGGGAGTGGGGGCGGAGCTGGCTCCGTTGGAAGGTCTGTGTCCTCCTGGATATTCTAGACATTTGGTAAGGTGTTTTGGATGTTTGGCAGGACATTCTGGGTAGTTGGTGTCTGCTCGGGTATCGGGACCCCTGGTGGGGGAAGAATTGGATGTGAGGCTGATGCTCCGGCTTGCTGCTGTAGCTGGGTAATTAGCTCCGCCTATTAGGCCATGATTGTGGCCTGCTGTTTAGAGAACTCCGCTTGGCGGGCAACATCTTCCTGCATTTGCTTCATACTCTCTTGGAGTTGGCGCATCATTTCTTCCATTTGGGCCATGTTCTGCTGATCCTACTGACTGACTGGTATGTGTATCTCTATGGCAGAAACCAAGACCTCAGCCCGACTGTTCACTGCTAGAGTAAACCACTGCTCTGGTAACCTCTGCTCAGACACACTACGCTTTCTCGGCCTTCTTCTGACAACCAGGGGTAGAGAATGGAACACTGGCTGTCCGTCAACCAGATCCTCAGATCAATTGAGCCGACGACCTCTTATCCAAAGTGCTTGGGGAATATCTGCTGGGTCGGAAGCAATTGTGCCAAAACTGCCCTAGCAAAAAGATAAATAAAGCAATAAGGAAATAAATGACCAGATAAACGAACAGTATAACAGCTTAAAATAAATACACAACACACAGCTGGGCATAGCAACACACGGTCGATAAACTAAATACACACTGTCCTCAAACACTGATCACTATCCCTGAATCACTGTCCCTGAAAACTGAATCTGATACCCGCAAATAACTGATTCTCAAAATAACTGAATTGATGCCTGCAGGCCTGATGCCCAAACTTGTAAATTGATACATGTACTTCCCTGCAGAGACGCACTCTAAAAGCACATAACAGATAAGTGAGAGCCAAAACACCCCTATGTTGGGGTAGGGTTTCCCTGTCCTATTTTGTCAGGAGCTAAGGTTTCACTACGCACGCAGCGGTTTCAAACAACCTATATCGGGTAAGCAACCTGTCCTAGCTTGGAATGGTTACTATGGATTTTGACTATGCACTAGGTCGAATGGTCAAAAGGGTGCCCCGGTAAAACCGGGGTTTGTGTTCCCATACTGGCAGAGCCCGCAACCGGTAAGCCTTATAGCACGCAGCCTTTGGCAAACCGCTCAAGAATAGCAGATAGCAAACATGGTGTCCTAGGCGCACCAATGCAAATGAAATGCAAAAAAACACACAAGTGTAGTCAAAACCAGATATCATGAGTTCGAGTCAAGTTCTCTAACTCCCTAGCAGAATCGCCAGAAACTGTAGACGTCCCCGAACGCCCCAGGAGGGATGAGTCCCGTTCCGTTCATCTTGGGCTCACTACAGTTCAGGACTCAAATTGTCACAGTTCGTAATCTGAACCAAAGAGTCCAAATCCGGCAAATCGTTTTGAGAAAACAGATTTTTTTTGAAAGAAGTGCCAAACATGGACTGCTTTGCCAGATACATAGTCACCACCTAAATATTTTATTTTTGGAAAATTCAGGAAACCCTGACTCGTGCCTAAGGCCACATGTCCGTCATCACCAAAGTTACCTCGGCTCGGGAACTTGGGTACGATTAGAAGGTCACCGTGAGCACTTTCGCCCGATCAAAGATCGGCCTCTATTAACCATGATATCTAGTTTTGAAAACATCATGCGTTTTTATTCCGGTTATTAGCCTAGATTTACTATGTGATGCGCACAGTATACAAGTATAGATTGGATCGCCTGAATTGGAACAAAACATTTCATGTTTGTTTTTGAAAGATGGTTTGCTACTCGCAAGTAGGCTTAAAATGCAGATTTTGCCACCCTAAGGTAGGCTTAGAAAAGATGGTTTTGCTACTATCTCGTGGGCTTAAGACTCACAGTCAATGCATTGTTCCAATCCAAATAACCCAACCTTCACCCACAGGCATTCAGGCAGTTATATCACATAAGCAAATAGCCTCATGGTAAGTATGCTATCATGGCAGTCACTTATACACATGCAAGGATGCTAAAGCGTAAAAACTTACCGAGTACTCCAAGCCAAAACAAAAACTATGTTAGAAATCATGCATGATCCTAACTATATAGAAATGCCTAATGCAACACATGCAATAATGCAACTAAAATAGGCTCGGCTATTCTAAACATGGCATATGGAATGCTACAGCTAACAAGTATTCAACTTGGAATTGAAATACAATGCAGTGAGTTATAATGCGCCGAGCCTGGTGCATGCAAAACAGATGAACGAATGCAAACATGCTATCATACTGTATGCTAATTGAAACATGCCCTAATCTAACCATCATAAGCTGGTAAATAAAAAGGAGAAAGACGTGGGGTTGGAAGACATACATCACACACACACACACAGTTATTATAATATTGCCCTCGCTCGGAGGGTCCAAAATAATATACGGTCCAAAATAATATACAGTCCCAATAAGTACAAAATCCTAATTAATTAGCAAATTAATCCAAGAAAGCAATAAATGGCACGCAAATCCATGGACTTCCTCGGCTCTGTTCCAAATGATGAATGATGCATGCTCGGGTTGCTTGGCGCGAAAATCCATTGCGACGCCCCAATTAGCCTCTGTTTACAATTAAGCTCGGAATGTTGCCCGAAGCCCCAAAAGATTGCTGGTTTTTGATTTGCTGCAACAGAGAGCAGGAAAGGGGCATGGCAATGTATTTTCACATATGTATGCGTGACTACTCTTCAGGAAGCATAGTCTTCGATCCTCGTGCCGTCAATCGCGCATCTCGATGCATGATGGCCGAGGAGTCAAATTGCATGACTCAATATGGAATGAATGCACACATAAACACAACAAGGCCTAAACTCCATCATGGATAATCCGGAGTGTCGGCGACTGGGAATGGAGACACGTTCCGTCACTGAGTAATGAACGCCCTTGTTTCCGTGTTTCGCTAACTCCTATCCCAAACACAATGCAAATGAGATGGCATGCATGAATGTGATCCTAACATACACAATGCTATGAGATAGCATACACGATGCACAATGTAACATGGCATACACAATGCTCTAACATGCAACCTAGCATACACAATGCTATGAAATAAAATGGCATACACAATACATAATGGACTTACACCAACATGATGGACCTCAGCCACACTCACATCAGTGGCCATAAGGTGAAAATGAGACACTCGAGATGCGTGCACACATGCACGCAAATCGAGAACTGATCCTAAGGCACAAATGCCACTCTAACAAAGCATGGCAAGGCACAAAATATGGCATACAAACATGCAGATTCCAGCACTGAAATGTGATGCAAAATGATCTCGAAACATGAAAACATGGCACCCGATGCATGGAATGGTCCCGAAACACAAAACTAGGCACATGCATTGACCTATAGCTATACAAAGCATGCATCATTTGATCATGAAGCATAAAGACAGAACCAAGGCAGTCCCAAAACATGAATATTTCTAGTTCAAAGCATGGCCAAGAGATGCTAGCAAGATGGCCTAACATAGCATGCAATTTTGACTAGTAAACATGGGTTACATGGAAAGTACATGAAGCAAGTGAGAACTCATCAAACCAGCAAAAATCAGTGAATAAAACATGCCAAAATATGCCCAAATAAACATGGAAAGGCAGCCAACACATGCACAAATGAGGGGCTCCTTTGGAGGGCATACAAAGGGGTTATTAAGCACATGCATCAAGGACACTTAGCATGGCACAAAAAACTCTGAAAATCAAATACGATAACCCTAAAACTCACCAAATTGGCCCTGAAAAGTGGCTAAGAAGCATACAAAGAGGGGTCCCTTTGAAAGGCCAAAATGACCATCAAACAAGTCAAGGTGAGAGGGGGGTCATCCCCCTCTGATTTGGAGGCTCAAAATAGTGTGTTAGCCATTGAAAATCCACTGGATTTCAGTGGCTAGATGGCCAAACAAAGCATGCAACAAGAGCTTAGGTGTAGGGCTCAAAATAAGAGACAATCAAGCATACAATGAGGCATATGATCTTAAACAAAAATGAGACCTCAAACAAACTTGAAGGTGAGATTAAAACAAGATATTTTTCAGTTTATGATAACTCTCAAAAATGAACACAAGTAGGGCTAATCTATCATGCAAAAATGGCCCTAAAAGAGATATTAGAGACAAGGGACAGTAGCTGGCACCAAATAGCAAAGAGCCCTTCAACAAAGTTGAAGAGGGGCTAAAAAAAAGGCACTTTAAAGTTAATATCAAGTCTCGAAAATAAGCACAAGGCTACAATATGATGTAAAAATAGCCTACAAAGAGAGATAGGAGACAAGTGGTAGTAGATGGCCTCAAACAGAGGAGAGCCCTTCAACAAAGTTGAAGAGGGGCTCAAAAAAAGACATTTTACAGTTTGTCTTGGAGCCCAGAAATGCTCAAAAACGAGGCTAATATATCATGCAAGAAAAGGGCCAAAAGAGAGATAAAAGGGAAAGGAATAGTAGATGGCCTCAAACAGAGAAAAACCCTTGATCAAACATGAAGATAAGCTCAAAATAAGACTATTTCCAGTTTGGGTCAGAGCCCAAAAATATAAGCAAGTGTGGCTTATAGATGAAGTAAGAAAAGACTAGAAAAGGAAAAAAAAAAAGGACTCACCCTTGTAGAACCAAACTTCAACAGCTTTTGGACCAGGTTTGGAAGTTCTCAACCTCTGGAAATCAGCTTCAAAGGGCTGGAATGGAGTGTGGAGGTGTGGTGCTATGGGTTGTAATGCAAATGGTGCTAGAATCTTAGGGTTTAGAGGGTTGAAGGAGAGAGAGATGGAGGTTTGAAAGTAAAGGCTCCCACCACTTTTTGTAACCCTTCAAAATGGAGCTGGGGGGGCTGGCTTTATAGAGGGAGGAGTGGAGGAAATGGGGGGAAAATCAAATTCAAATTTCCCTCCCAAAATGGCAGATCCCCGGACAGGGGTATGGGGAAAAATAGAGGATACAGCTGTAAGGAACCAGGAGAGAGGAACATGGCCAGCCAGGTTCAGGAGGTTCAGGTGGTCGGCCAGCCACCCCCCCTGGCCGGCCGGCCAAGGTCAAAAGGGTCAAGCTCATTTAGTGGCCGGCCACCCCAAAAAGGTGGCCTCCCATGTATGTACAACACAGCTATGTGGAGAAAAATCAAGAAATGTAACCCAAGAGAGAGAAAAACCAACTTTTTAGAGGGGTTCAAAAGGGTCAGGAAGAGTTGATGGCCGGCCTATCCATATTGGTGGCCTCCCAGGTGTGTACAACACAATGGTGTGGAGGAAAGTCAGAAAAAGTGTCCCGGGAATGGAAAAAGTCAGCTTTCTAGTGAGAAAAACGGGCAATGAAGAGCGATGAAGGAATAAAGCTGGTCTTCGGAACAATTGCTGGAATCCCACCCTTTTACGACCTTTCTAACAATGAAAATAAGGTCTCCGCCAAAAATAGACCCAAACCGATGTAAAACGAAGGTTCGGGGGCCAAAATGCGCAGTCCGGGGCCCCGAAAACAAGCTGTTAAGCACCGAAGGTAGCGTTCAACCACGAAGTTAGTCTCTCGAGCCACAGTGTCCTCCAAAAGGGAGGAAATAAAGTGTATGCCAAAAACCGGAGCAAACGGAGGTGGTTAAGCGGTCCCGAACCGAGGCACACGGCCGACGGCTCCGAAAACTGAGAACCGGGCTCCAAACGGGAAAAATGGCCTACGACCACGAAATGCAGCCTACGGCCACTGAGAGATGGTCTATGAGACCTCTCCCTCCCTTTGGGAAGAGAAAACAAAGAAAACAAAGCTTGGTTCGCAAACCGAAGCAAGGCACAAAAGGGTCCGGAAGTTCAGAGGCAAGGCTCGCAGCCGAGACTCTGCAACCTCAGAATAAGCACAATATACAACATCACCAAGCGCTCAATCGGTGACGTCTGAGTCTTAAGGTCGGTCAAAAATGGGGTGTCTACATTCACAAATAAAAATCAATTTCATGAGAGGGAAGAGAAATAACACTTTTTAAAACACAATCAAAATCCTCACTCAAACCCAACCCATAACCCAACGATTTCATCAAGAATAGACTAGGACATGCCAAAAATATATATATATAACTTTCCATACCTCAAGATTTGGAGAAGAAGAGAGAAGAAATCCCCAAAATGAATGGTGTTGAAATCCGATCTCCACCGCACAAGATGTAGCCCTTGATAAGCTCTCCAACTTTGATAAAGAAACTAGGGTCAAAACTCTAATGAATTTGGAGAAATCAAGGATTGAATAGAGTTTGGTGAGAGTAAACGAAGAGAGAAGGAAGAGAAATGGAATTTAGAGAAAGAGACGAAGGAAAAAGTGAGATACACTCAGCCTAAGGAAAAAAAAGAGAAAAAAAATTCAGACTCAGCAATTCCATCATGTGCGCTACCTCTTCCGCACATGCGGAGCATACCCTTCCCGCATGTGCTCGCACGTGCAACACTCACCCCCACACGTGCGATTACTTCAGTATGACACTCTCCGAAAACCCTTAATTGGCGCACGTATGGCCCCCAATTCCATACGTACCCTCCACACCTGCAATTATTTTAGCCCCAACCCTCCAAAAACACCGCCTCACCGCACGTGCAGCACACCCTCCCATGCGTGCGGCGCCTCTCCAGTACATGCGGCTCCAACCCCCGAGCAGTAATGTTAATTAAGCATGACTTGTCACTTTTCAAAACATTTTGGAGCTCAAAATGTTTGTTTATTAAGATTCAATAGTAGTAAAAAGTTATTTTTTTAATAATATAATTAACTATAGAATTTTGTGTACATATAGGATCATATGAAAATGTTTATAAATTACTAGTTAATAAACCCCTTAATTGTATTTGAGTTCTAATATCAAGTTTTTGACTTTGTAAACATTTGTTATCATGCCTTTTTAGATGACAAGTACCCCTACAGATGCAACACTAAATAAATGTGCACAATATTTACATTTTGCTTTAATTATAATTGTACCATTAAGATTATTTATAGATACTCTTTCAAAATGCTCCCAAACACTGCTAGTCATGCCCTTAGATGATGATACTGGTGTTGGAATAAGGATATTAGGTATATTAAAAGAAGAATCAACAAATTCATGTTGTATATATGCATCAATATCGACGTAAATATTAGAAATATTAGGATCCATAGTAATGTAAGTAAAGTAATATATATCAACTAACAATTAATTAAAATAATGAGTAAATAATAATAAGTAATATACGTTACGAAATAATTAACATAAAAAAATGAGTAACTAATAAATATTAATTTAAATAATTAATGTTACCTATTAGAGAATGCGATACAAAAATTAGTTTCTTCTGATAAAAGTTTATTCTTGCATAATTGCAACTAGTGTTCCACCCATGCTATTCACGGGTTGTGTTTACAATTATTTATACATATGTGAATTGTAATTTTTAAATGTTTTTTTTTTCTTTTT
The DNA here is from genome assembly GCA_025200525.1 of Camellia lanceoleosa. Classification (NCBI taxonomy): domain Eukaryota; kingdom Viridiplantae; phylum Streptophyta; class Magnoliopsida; order Ericales; family Theaceae; genus Camellia; species Camellia lanceoleosa. The sequence continues at coordinate 63,580,796 of CM045761.1, forward strand.
TTTTGGCACACAGAAAAAAGAATATAACAAATACAGCATATCTTCAATCAATTATTTAATGTTTTCTTTTATTCGAAATTTAAAAATAATGTACGGGCAAAATTTATAACTAAATTAGGGAAAAAATTCATTCCTAACGACATTTTTTTTACTTTTATATAAATACTTAAAAAAATAAACCTGAAAAATGTAGTGAATATAATATTATACATTAAGTAAAAGAATGTGGTTAGCAATTATGCTTATATAAATTTAGTACAGTTTTATTTCAAATTTTTTATAAAAAAAAAAAAAAAACTATTTTAAAAGAATTTTATTTAGCTAGTACCAAATAGAATTTTTTTAGCAAAAACGAAAGTTATAAAATTTTGTTACAAATTTTCAAATGTCTATTGTTAAACATTTTATTCTACTTGCTTATTTGTTTGCTTGCTTGCTTTGAGAGTTTTTGTAATAATCCCGACCCATGATTAGTGCATAATCTATGATTAAGAAGGCTTAATAAGTAATTAAAGTGAAAGTTTGCATTAATTGCCTGTGTATTGCATTATTTGTATTTATATATGTTTATTGTAGGAATATCTGTTTGAAATTCTATTATATTTTGCGAATCGAAGGCCTTATCGGCATCCAATCACGAAATTGACATGGTATACATGTTATTTGAAATTTTTAGAATATTACGGTAGATTCAATTGGATTTCGATTCAGAACGATTAAATTAAATTAATTTGATGCCCACTTGATTAGCCTTAACCAACCTTGATTAGGCTAAGCTAATCATACCATATAAATAGGCCCATTAAGCTTATGACCTTACTTATACATGATTTGGCTGAGATTTCGAGGAAGGGAAAGGAAGAACTCAACACCTTAGAGAGAGAAAAGAGAATTTGTGGAAGACTTGAAGATTTGAGCTAGGATTGCACTTGAATTTAACTCTAAGTATGGAAACCACACTCAATTCTTGTAGATAATCCACATAAGAAATGAATTCACCAAGCTATGAGGCCACTTGTAAGAATTTAGAAGGTATATGCTAGGATCATCTTGGTTATGGAAGAATTGAGCATGATTGCATACATGCATGCATGAATCACCAATTTGAGTTTGAATTCCATGAAATTCTCTACATACATGGAACCCTCACACATTTATTTGAGAAGTTTTTCATGTTCCTACACTTTTCATACCATTTGGTCAAGTTTTACAAAGAGATTAAAGAGTTCCTCTCTTGCATGGTTTCAACTTCATGGTTTAAGCTAGATTTTGAAATTTTGGTTCATGATTTTGAGCAATAGGTTCCAAATTAACTATGTTTCCATGTTTTATAAAGTTTTCCCATGTTTTTGTGCCTAAAACACGAGTTTGGAACCTTTGGAATATCAACTTTGAAGTTCAAACACAGTTCTGGAAATACCAGAATTTGTACTGTTCGCTCGAGTGAGGAATGTGACGCCCCAAAATTTGAGGACATCATAATAAGGTTTAAAACTTAAAATCAATTTTCTTAATTAAGAATCCTCATCAATGTTGCCACCAAATTTATCATCATCCATTAATTAACAACACAAAAACTAAAAGTTCTTAAATTACAACTCCAGTCAAACTTAAAACTTTGTTTTAGTACACAAACATAAAAAGAAACTAGAGAAAACCTAGAAAATTCAAAAAAATGGTTCATGGAACTTTGGCACGCTTCAAGCTAATCAGGGCTGAATGTTGCCTTCCAACACCTCGGTGTTTCCTTTGGTTTGTTCGATACCTAACATGAAATGTCAGGGCAATGGGAATGCCAATGAGCGACAAGCTCAATAAGATATTACAACTCAAAATACCCACCTCGATAATAATACTCACAATTAATGAATAATGCGTAGTAACAGAATAACAGGTAGCATTTAATAAACATAGCAGGAATGTCATCAGTTGAAATAATAACAATAGATAATAAATAAAAATGACAAACAGAAGCAATATTTCATCATAAGGAAAATGTCCACTTTTCTTTTTAAATTCTCATAGATTTAGTTTATCAGATAAGTTTAAGTAACTCCTCGCGGAGCACTATTTCCACTCAACTACTAAGTAATGGCCACGGGCAATTCTGACTCCCCCTTGGTCAAATATTCAAATGTTACTTGCTGTAACTACCAATGATGCCCACGCACCAGGGTTACATACCCAAGTCGTGACATTACGGTCTACTCCAAGGGAACGGTCTATGTTGTGACACCCGCACCACCAACCTTATATCGCCTACACCGATAAGAGCCGAAATACCTTCCCATGCTATGTTAGGGTTCGCAACTCACTGACGCAAGCTTCTAAACCGGGCTCATCCCATCACTTTTAAATTTTTAATGTATCATCAGTTCAATTTCGTGTTTCTTTACTTTGTCAAATTCACATTTTTATGCATGTGCAAGTTTTCGTTTGAGAACCATAGTGACCTAATGTTTATATAGCACAACACAATCATATATGGCAAACAAAATAAATGTGATAGAATGTCTTAGAAATCATCACAAAATTTCTTAAGAATTCACCCACTTCTTCTTTCAGCACTGTATGATCAAACAAAAAAAATATGAAACCCATACCAAACGAAGTTCAACCATTATAATATTTTAACGAGTGCTAGTTCATCGAGTTAGAAAAATATTTCGAGAAGAATACCAGGGCTAAAAACGATTTTAAAATAGAGAAATAATTTTTGGAAGAAAACTGATTTTCTGGGACAATGAGTTACATTACCCTCCAGCACAGGTGTTCTGTGTTCAAAAAATAAAAAGGGACCTCAAACAGTGTCGAAAAGAGTCATGGTCAGAATGGTTTGCTAAATTTTTTAGTATAGAACATATTTCCAGAATGGTGTGAAGACTGAAAACTAGTCAAAGATGGTCAAATAATTTTTATAAGAAAACTGGATAGATTCTGTCACATTTTGGAAAAATTGGCATTTCTCTCTCAATACTTAATAAAAAATTATGAAACTAGCGGAATTTGAAAGGTAACTTAAAAATATAACTTTTCCGATTTGAATTACTTGAAAATTCATTCTGTGGAGTAATCGGTGACCTGGTAAAGTCAACATTGTTGTTGCCTCCAAACAGCAATGAAGTTAAAAATATATTCAGGCTGTGAAAAGTTGTCAAATAATTTTCTTCAATATTCTAGCACCATGAAAACATGTTAAACTAACTCTAGTAGTTTCATATTTTATGAAAGTGTTCTCATGAATTTGTTTAGAGTTTATTGAAAACGGATTAAAAATCTGTTTTGCTGGAAGTTCACTAGTTTGCGAAAAACACACTTTGTATCCACCATGAATCACATGCAAGACTAAAAAAATGTTTCTTGCTATTATTTCCATGTGAAACTCTAATCCTTCATATTTACTTTCATTAGTGATAACAGAAAATAATATTTATGAAGAGTAAACACAAATTCATAAGCATGCAAGATTGATTCAACAATGGAGAAGACTTGAACACATAAAGAGCAAAATCAGTAGCTAAACCATCTAATCCATACTTGTAAAAAGGACAGAAATCACATAATCATAAGATTATCATTCTATCCAAATGTAACATGTATTGAGCATTGGTGTATTATCAGTACACACTCTTGCATATTTTAATGTATAGATTTAGTTAAGAAAAATACCTAAGGGTGGATAGGGGTTAAGTATTTTTACCTCAATGAAGTAAAAAAAAAAAATCTCAAGTGTTGAGCCTTTCTTCCCCTCTCTTCTCTCCTTTCCCTCTTGCTTTCTCTCCCTCTCTTTCTCTTTGTTTTGCTCAGTTACATGTGTGTGTAATGGAAGGCTGAATAGTGCTCCTAATTATAGGAGTTTGAGGGCCTAATTTTATTATTATTATTATTATTATTGTTATTATTATTATTTTAGCTTAGGGACTATCATCTAATAGGATAGTTTACAATTTGCTGCATGCTGTGGCTGCCTTAACAAAGGCTTGGAATTGCCATCTATGCATGTAGGCATGGAGTGTGGCAGTAAGCAAAGGCATCCATTAGCATGCTTGGGCCAAATTCCTCTGCCCAACATAAATTTTGATTTCTTTTTTTTTTGGTGTACAAAATAAAAATCAATTGAATATATATATATATAACCTAGTCACTAGATATTTTGCTCCCTACTATTCTCTTACTAACTTAGTTATTATTGGTTTAACTCATTTAGTTTCCACAACTATATTTAGATACAAATTTTTTTATTATTATTATTTACTTATTTATTTATTTATTTATTATTATTATTATTTTTTTTTCAGAAAGATAAATAATTTTATTTAAATGAACCTAATTTTGGTATTAACTATGATGCTATTAACATTATAATTCGATAATTTAATAATCACTATTAACTGACTTAATATTATTATTAATCAAACTAATTAGTTGTCTAAAAAAATTCAGGTTCTCACAAGGAAAGTGTCGCTCAAGCGTGAAAATCGAACTTCTAGAAGTTTTACAAAATTTTATAGGTCGCTCAAGCGACCAAAGTGGCGCTCAAGCGAGGACCCTTTTACTCAGTCTTCCGTTCGAGCAACCGTCAAGCGGAAATTTCACGCAACCAGTACTTTTGCAAAGTTTACGTACCGCTCGAGCGACCACCCTTATTTTTGAACCCCTGCTCGAGCGAAGACCCTGTTTGCCAGCAACTTTTGATTAACTCTTTTAAGTGCATATTTGCATCCTCATGCCACTCTAATGCTGTGTTTGGTTGGAGGATTTGAGGAGGGATTTGGAAACGGAAATAGAAAAGGTAGGTGAAATGAGAATAAAAATATGCCTAAATTTCACATAGTTTCATACACTTTTTCCCTTTCCCTTTCCAAATCCCTCCTCAAATCCTCCAACCAAACACAGCATAAGTGTTCTTAGGCACCATTTGGACTCACATAGTCATGAAATAAGCTAGAAACACATAAAGAGAATTGAATTAAAATGAAATAGTGCTTTATTTGTGCTTTTGTTATGTGTTTTGTTTAGGTGGACATCCGAGGCTTAGTGACAACACAAACCACTGTGAGTAATAACTCTGTAAAGTTATGTTTAACTTTGATTATTTTCTGATGATATGAAAATGATCAGTTTTCTGAAATGCTATGTTTTGTATGAATAAATGATTGTCCAAATTTCTGAAATATATTCGTGGCATACTTAACATCATATGATATGCGTCCCTTTTGTCACGCCCTCAAAATAATACACAAAACCCATCATTCTAGACATGCAATGATATAAGAGAAATCAACACATTTCCATTCATCAGAGTATTCCTTACAACAGAATTACATGTTAACAACAAAAGCAAAAGCCGTAAGGGCTTGCAGCTTACCAAGTCAACACTTGGTTACAAAAAGAAGAGTACTAACTCTATACAAGGAAAGCCCAAGGCTTGGTATACATGTAACACAAACAAAAGAACCAAAAAGAGACTTCAACTCTCATCTCCGTCCAAGCTATGTCCTTGGAGGTGGCATGCTACCTGTACCTGAAAATGATGTCCCATATAGGGTGAGCCAACGCCCAGTAGAGATATGCTAAACACAATATGAGCAATAACTAAGACTTTAGCAACTGATAAGTGTTTAACTTACATAAACCAATTCATACACCACTTTCATTACATGACCACTGTATTCGTGTGTCATTTCATTTTCCATGTCTTATCTAATTCACAATTCAACTACGGCTCAGAACCTAGCCAACAACTTAGATGAGACAGTAACTCATGTTAAACATTTCCCGTTTTCCATTAAATATGCGTATAAGCTATACCAACAAATCAACAGATAAGCATATGAGCTATATCAACAATTCAACAAATAAGCATATGAGCTATATCAACACTTCAATAGATAATCGTATGAGCTGTATCAACACTTCAATAGATAAGCATATGAGCTGTATCAATTTTCGGTTTATAGGTCCAGCCCCTTTCTTCTAATAAACCGTTCGGTTTAGAGGTCCAGCCCTTTTCTTCCAATAAACCGTTAGTTTAGAGGTCCAGCCCCTTTCTTCCAATAAACCGCCCACACACGAAACAACATATATATATACACATTGGGAGTATACATAATCAATCAATACATAAAGTTAATGTATCTATTCAACAGTCATACTCTCTGACACGTCCATTCGATTAGTTTTAGTTTGCCTAGTCCTCATGCATTGTCTACAACAATCAAAACTACCCTTCATCGGTAACCCAAGCAATTATTTCTAAACAGATAATAAAAGCTCCAACACGTAAAATTATCAACATTTCAAAAGTGAGCGATAAATAAATTCAACTCCACTAGTCCATCTAATAATGAGCCAATTTCATTATATTCACTTCAATTTCACAAATCCATAACTTTCCCAAATTTAATTATACCAATTAATAAATACACAAATTAGGGCTTTCTCCCCCAACTCTCAATATTAACCATAGGTTCAAATATCAACAACCAACACCCAAATCATCATTTTGAGACCCAAAGTACATGTTTAAGAATCAAAATAACAAACCCTCTTTTATACCATTTTGAAACCCTAAGTCCCAAAATCAACCAACTTCAACACTTTAGCAAAACTACCAATAATCTATGTCAGAGACCATAATAGTGGGTAGGAATCCCTACCTAAATTCAGAGCTCAAGGAAAGAAGATGACGAAACTCAACGTGCTCCAAAACTCAAAATTTTCGGATCAAAGTAAAGCCCTCGACGATCAACCCAACTTTTGTAAAGACCAAAGGTGAGGAAAACACCCTAGCTAGATCAATACTTAGAGAGAAGTTATGGTTTTAGAGAAAGAAGCTCTCAAATGGCTTTTTGGAAAAGTAAGAGAGAGAAATGGGTGTGAAAAAGTGAGCCAAAAAGCTGAATCTCAGAACCTTATACCAATCGCCCCGCTCGAGCGTGGAAACCCCCGCTCGAGCGCCACTCACAGACTCCCGCTCGAGCGGCCAATCCCCTGCTCAAGCGGTGGATGCACACTTCCAGAACTTTTGCAGACAGGTCCCCGCTCGAGCGTCCAACTCCCTCACTCGAGTGGCACTCACAAACTCCCGCTCGAGCGGCCAATCCCCCGCTCGAGCATCCAACATTGCACAGGAAATACTAGATAGTTGTTTTCCCCGCTCGAGCGTCCAAACCCCCGCTCGAGCGAAGATGCCAAAATCTGGGTAGCTATTTTTGGTCTCTAAGCTCAATCAACCTGTTCCAAACCTTCCCAACACAACCCAAGGCTCAAATGCAAAGAGTAAAGGATGCAACCAAGGTATAAACAACAACCAACTCCATGGAACGAGTCCAGATACGACAAATAAAGAAAAGGGAAAACCGGGATCGCTATACCTTTTATGGGTCATCGGAATGCTTTTATGGCCGTCCCAATTATGGGTCATCGGAAACATCTCTATGCACAAAAGTCATCGAAATACCTTTTGGCTGTCCTTTTATAGATCATTGGAATGCCTTCATGGAAATCCCTTTGTGGGTCATCAGAAACGTCTCTGTGCACATGAGTCATCAGAATGCCCTTTACGGCAGTCCCTTTATGGGTCATCAGATTTGTTAATGCTAACGGATGTGCCACGTACTATGATGAAAAATATATGAACTTTGAATACGAATACAACTACTTATATGAATCTGTTTCTGCTTTGACGACTGAACATGTATATGAATCTATTTTTGATTTGAAATCTGAATATGCATAAGACTCTGTTTCTGATAAGAATTTGTTTCTAATATAAACTTTGATTTCTGACTCTGTAATGAACATCATTAATTAAAACCCTTTACTTTGTTGTTAATCACTGGGCACTAGCTCACTATTTGTTATTATGTATGTAGGTGAGCAGGCACGTGACCAGGCCCAAAGTTGATGGCCTAAGATTCTGTTTTATTAGCTAGTCATTGTGCCTCCAAGGAGGTTCCCTTTTGTGAGCAAGTCAGGTCTAAATGGCATATATTTAAAACCTTGTCTTCTTTGAAGTATGAACAAGTTTTCTGTTATGTGTATATTTAGCTAAGTCCCTTTTGGCTACTTTTGTTTTGGATGTGACGTAAGACCTGCATTATGATATCACGTATATTTGTAAAAAGTTTACAATTTTTATCCCATATATGTCTACACAGCTTTATGGACTATATATATTTCGTATATTTGCTTCTGCAACCCCTAATTATATGTTATTCTGCTAAGAGGCCTTTGATAATCCAAGAATTACTAACCGGTTATGATGCTAAACCTAGAGGGGCGGGTTTGGGTCGTGACAGTTTTGATCTTTAATTTTTGCTTTATATTCATCGTATTGTTTTAATTTTCGCATGTTACTTTTTTCATAGTGCATTTCTGAGTGTATTAGTGGAAACATCATACACTTAAAATGTACAAAATTACAACATATAAAATTTTTTTTTTAAAAAGAGTAAGTAATTGCCCAAAACTAAAACTATTTTTAAAAATAAAAAATTAAAAATAAAAACAAAAATGAAATTGTTTGAAATAGAAAATGATTTATTTACTAATTAATTTTTTAAAATAAACTTTTAAAGAAAACAAAGAAAACTATATAATAAAAAAAAGTACATAAACCAAGCATGAAATATAATATAAAAAATAAATAAATTATAGGATTTTCAATAAGTGAGACTCACAAACAAATTTTGTAAAATCTTGTCTATTCATATACTTTTTGTGTATATTTTTTGTACTTCTAATCCCGAGAATGACATTGAAATAGTCTGCACTTCTTACATTAGGTTCATCTAATAGCTTTAATAAATACAGATGTAATAAATTTCATAATACAAAACACAAACAATTGTGAGACAAAGTATAAAAAAAAATGAAAGTAACGTTCAATGATGATATAGAGCGCACTTGATATTTTAATTGGATGTATAATTAGATAAATCGCCATAGAAGGGGAAGACAACATTTATTTTTCATCACAACAATTACATAACTTAGAATGTAATTTTAATATCTCTTACTCTTCCACACATCCAATTCTCTATCAATATTAAAATGAATGCATGAACAAAAAAAAAAGAAACATTTGTGAAGACGAAGAGATGTTGTTTGAGACTTTTCAGTTGTTGAATTCTATTAATTAATAGTTATTAGGCTTCAACAGTCAGACTTTTAATATTTATTATCCATTAAAACTGAATTCTTTGGTTTCATCTTATATTCACTTGATAACTTGATTAGTAGACACGTGTGAAGCCTTTACACAAACACTTGGCACATTTTCGAGCATTATTAATGAAATGCACAGTATAATTTTTTTTCTATTTTTTTCACAATTATAACCTGTTATTTTTTAATAAGAATTTGTATTTGTTTTAATAATTTTTTTTATATGTATTATTTTTTTTAGATTTTTTATAAAAATAATTTAATAATCTCTTCATTAATCATAGTATATGGGAGACGTTAAAAAGTGCGGTAATAGATATAGGAAAAGTCAAAAAGGCTTGTGGGTTTTCAAAAGTCAATAAATGCTTAGATTTTTTTTTAATAAAAAAATAAAAAAATTAATATTAGAATATTGGAGCTTCCATAAGGCTTGTAGGATAGAAATCATTTTTTTCTTATATAATATATAGATTTGAGAATGGACACGTATCAAGTTTTTACATGAACACTTGGCACATTTTTTGAACATTATTAATGAAATGCACCGTATAATTTTTTTTCTCTTTTTTTTTTTTTTTTGTTTTGCAATTGCAACTTGTTATTTTTTAATAATAATTTATATTTGTTTTAGATATTTTTTTAATATACAAATTATTTTTTTAGATTTTTTATAAAAATAATTTAATAATTCCATATGAAAGAAGTCAAAAAGATTTGTGGGTTGGGAAAAGTCAATAAATGTTAAGTTTTTTTTTTAAAATCAAAAAATTAAAGGGCAAATTACAAACACCCCCCTTGAGGTTTGATAAAAATACAGATTCCCCCCTGAGGTTTGAGAAATTACAAATTGCCCCCTGAGAGTCAAATTTTCATAACAAATTAGGAAAAATTAGGGAGGAATCTGTATGAAAATAAAAACCTCATGGGGCAATTTGTTATGGAAATATAAACCTCAGGGGGTGGGATGTAATTTCTCAAACCTCAGGGGGGAATCTGTATTTTCGCCAAACCTCGAGGGGATGTTTGTAATTTACCCAAAATTAAAAAATTAAGATTGAGATATTGAAACTTTCATAAGGTTTGTGAATTAAAAATCTTAAGTTGCGTTTGGTATAACTTTCTAACTATGATTTGAGAGTAGGAGTTGTATTTTGAGTTTGTGAGTTTTGGAATTATGATTTGAGTGTGAAAAATTTATTTAGTGAAAGAGTTTTCAAAAGAGTTTTGAATTGAATGGAAAATTTTTGATGTGACATTTAATATTTGATACAAAAACTTACAACTCATAACCAAACATACAACTCAAAATTCTATTAAAACACATAAAAAAAATTTAAAAATTCAGAAAATATTTTTTTCGAATATATAAAAATTAAAATATGTCAATTGTAAAAAAAAAGAAAATTACACTGTTCCGATCAACCGGTCGGACGACCGATGAGACGTCCTGTTAGGCCAAATTTTTTTTAAAAAAAATTGAAAATCACGCTCACACATAAAGTTTTCTGTAAAGTTGTAAAAAATTAGTTTCAAAATTCTATTCAAACATCATATTGAAACGTGATAATAGAATCAACGTTTGAAAATTATTCTAAATACAACCTTATTTTCTTATATAATATATAAATAGATTGTCATTTAAAAATGAGATTTTAAAATTAATTATGAGAGTTGAGAGTGGAGAGAGACTTGTTTATGACAATAAAATAAAAATAAAAAGTGATATTTATAGGAGTTGGGGGCGGGAAGGATTAATTTATAAATAAATAAAAAATTAAAAAAAAGGCGTTGTTGAATTAACGGTCATTCGACCGTTTTAGAATGTTTTTTTTAAAAAAAATTGCTACCGTTGCACACTGACAGGCGGCAGGGAGCCGTTGGCGCGACACGAGTTGGTTGGACTCACAATTCAAGCTGGGTTAGGCTCCAAAATACACGGTCCAAACCGAAGGTCCCAGACTAAATTTAGGTCCAGGCCTGGCCAAACTTAACCGGACCACAGGCGAACTTCGAGTGGACCACAGGCTCACTGGCCGAAATTTCGCCCGTACCTATTTTCTTTTGGCCATATTTGTTTAGCGGATTAGATTAAATTAGATGAGGTTATTAGTAAAAAAATTGTTAGTAAAAAAATTATTAATATTTGAATTATTAGTAAAGGAATTAAACAAAAATATTTTTATTTTGATAATGATGTGAAAAATAATTAATGACAGGATTGTTAAATTATTTTCATATAAAATAAATAAATAAATTATTTTTATATTAAAAATTAAAATAAATACATGCACTTAATATAAAAAATATTTTTTTATATAAAATAAATTCAATTCTCTTACTATTTTTTTTTTAATTTTACTTAAAATTTATCTAAATTAATCCACCGATATAGAAGATTATTAAACTCCATTCACTACTAATGTTATGACATATTCTTGCGTCCAAATAAAAATTTGATAAATACCACGGATTGGTAATCCAATCTACCACTGCCAGACATCAAATCAAACATAACCTTGTCGTTTCTGAGTTGTTTTTTATTTTTATGGGGTAGGTATGACTGACTGGCGGCATTGAAGTGACAAACTGGCACATGTTTTGAGGACCATAAAAAACAACACTCCTCCAATACTATGCCCACCACCACACAAACATTTTCTCACATCACACCCAAATTGACTTTCAATTCTCCTGTATATTGCTTCACCAAAGGGAAATATCTGGCCTAATTTCCTTTAATTAATTATAAATACTTCTTTTAAAATTTATTTAAAATATAAATTATTTTTTATAATTTAAAAATTATAAATACTTCTTTATTATAATTTTTTATTTAACAAAATTAATTAAAAAAATAAAATTTCTAACTATTTACCTATACAATAATAAAATTATTTAAATTATTAATTGAAATAAAATTTTAACATTTTTAAAAACTATAAATTAACTTGATAAGTTATTAAGAAAATGATCTATGTGTTATGAAATTAGAAATCTTAAAAGACATAGTGTAATTTTTAAAATCATAACGATAATTTATAATTTAAGTAAATCTCAAAATGTGTTTGTAATTTATTTTTATTTTTTTTCGGTGAGTCCAAACCGCTTTGGTGGTGCTTGGGTTGCTATATTGGTTAAAATAACAAATAAAGATAAAAAAATATATATTAAAATAATTAATAAAATAAAATAATACATCTTATATATTAATCAATTATTTTTTTATTACAATTATTCATTTAATTACAAAAAAATTCACAAATTATCTCAAACATAAATTTATTTATTGACAAAAATAATTAAAAAAACTAACTAAAATAGCCAACATTCCAACTGAGGGCTTATATTAAACGTTTAATACCCAAACCAAACTAATAAAAAAAAATTATAAAGGCAACTCATGTAATTTGCTTAAAATACAAATTATTTTCTATGGTTTTAGAAATTACAGCTATCCCTTAAAACTTCTAGTTTTATAACAAATAGTCTATTTTATTAATCAATCATCAAGTCAATTAATATTTTTTAATAATATCATAAATTTATTTCAATTAGTAATTCATGTAATTTTATGATTGTATAGGAGAGCAATTAGAAATTTTATATTTTCAATTAATTATGTTAAATATAAAATTCTAACAAAGTGGTGTTTATAATTTTTCAAACCACAAGGAGTAATCTGTATTTTAAGCAAATCTCAGAAAGCGTATTTGTAAGGAAATATTCTGTTTTCTTTTTAATCTTTAAAATATTATTTTTAATCTTTTGAATTTATATATTTATTTTGTTTTTTGGCACAGGGAGTTTAGTGATCAATGTGATGAATGAAGTTGTTGAGGAGTCACAAATAATTAAAAAAGATAATAATTTGAAGCTTGGGCTAGGTATGGTAGTCATTAGGTTTAGAAAAAAAGATAATGTTTCAGAGCTTGAATCTTCTTCCCCTAATCCTCTGAATGCCCAAAACGACGTCGTTTTGGGCATTCGGTTTTTTTTTTTTTTTTCCTTCGTCTTCTTCGTCATGCAGGCTGAAATAAAGGGAGAGGAGAGGGAGGGAGAGAGAGAGAGAGAGAGGAGGCAGGTCGTCGAGCCCTCCGCCTCGCCTCCGCTGATCGTCAGCCTCCGCCTCCTCCTCCTCCTCCTTCTTCCTCCCTTCTTCTTCTTTCCTTCTTCTTCTTCCTTCTTTGATCTTCTTTCTTCTAAAAAAAAAAAAAATCAAAAACGGCGTTGTCACAGAATTAGGGGGATTCAGGAGGGGGGGAGCTTTCGAGCTCCCTAGCACGGTCCTAGAAAAAATTACATGTCTGTTTTAAAAAATTAATTATAAATTTATGAAAAAAATTATGACTTTTTAATATTTATAAAGTTTATGATTAATTTTAAAATATATTTTTAAATTACGCAAAAGTGTAGCTTTCCCAATAAACTAAAAATTATAATTTTCATAATTTTGTCATTATTATATTGATTTTTCTTTTAATAAAGTGAAAATAACCGGAATTAATGCATATAGTGTAAAAATATAAGGATATACCAAATAAAAAATTCATTTTAACATAGAAAGAATAACAATGTTTTTTTTAATATATATGACTAACGAATTACTAATAAAAAAATGATTAAGTATTATGTAAACTAAAACTTTAAGGGGCTCAATATGATTATGTTAAATTTATGAAGTTTATTGGATTTTTTCTAAATATTAAGAGAGATTAATGTGATTTATTCTTAGTTAGTGTGATAATATTAGTTAGTTAAACATATGAAATTACATTAAAAAAAAATAACTTTGTTGTTTTTATAAAATAAGGAGCAAAGTAGTATGTTTATGTTTCTCATTAGATTAGATTAGTACTCTCAACTCTATGGGAATACTAGTGTATTTGGTTTGAATTTTTTGGATTAGGTTTTTTAAAAATTGAGTTTTTTTATTTTTGTGTTTTTTTTTTTTAGTGAATATTTTCAACATTTTAAACTTTTTTTTTACTTTTAAATGCATCTTACTTAGATATATCTAAAAAGTAAAAAATTTGTGAAAAAATATTTTAAAAAATTAATAAATACAAAAAATATACTAAATTCTCTTCTTCTTTTTTTTTTTGTATTTTTGGTATTTAGTGAATTTTTTAAAAAAAAATTTCACAAATTTTTTATTTTTTAAGTATATTTATGTTAGGTATGTCTAAAAAATTTTTTTAAAAAAAAATTACTTAAAATATTTAAAAAATTCAATAAAAACAAAAAAATACAAAAAATATGAAAGTAAAATTTTCTAAAAAGTGTTTTTGAAAAACTCTAACCAAGCAAAATATTATTGAAAAGAACCTAGTCTCATGTTATAATTGTCAACCAAAACATGATTTACATAGAGTATACCGGATTGTTACTCCGCTCCGCTCATCTTATTTAACCAAATGCATTAGTTTAGTTTTTTTATTTTTTATTTTTTTTAGTAGATAAGAAAGTAATTATAAATATGAAAAATATTTAGGGCAATTTACTTACATATCCTTTTTGAAAAGTGTGTATTCTATTTAATCTCAAAACCTTTTTGGTAGACTCAAAAGTCTTGTGTGCATTTTTCTTCTCCTCTTTCTCTACGCCTTGCTTCTTCTCTCTTTCTCTTCTTGATTTTCGGTGACCGGCAATGATTCCTTATTTCTTCTCTTTCTTTTTATGATATATAGTCACCGATGACTAACGACCACCATCGATTGAGGTTTATTGGCAACCACCGAATATCGACTTCTTATTTTGCGCTCACCAACGACGAAGGAAATGAGTTTTCGACAATGAAGATGAGTAGATCTACATCAGATCTAAACAAAAAAATAGTTGTCAGAATACAATCCTTGCTATATATCTCTCTCTCTTTCGATCTCTCAGTTTTTTTTTGTTTTTTTTTTTGAACTTTTTCTCTACTATATACTTCTATTTTCTTGTTTTAATAGAGAAAACTTTTAAGTTCTGAACAAGTTATTTTTAAATTTTAGTTGCAGACGGTGAAAACTGTTAAATTTTATAATTTCATTTTTTTATGCTGAAATGAATCATGCTTTAAAACTGTAAACTTTTATAGATTCATAACATATTTTTTAGCTTGATTAATAAAGATAAATACTTAATAGAATCATGTTTTGAAATTGTAACATTTTACATTTTCAAAACTTGCTTTTCATTTTGATCAATATTGAAGATTATTTGCTTAAATCCTACAAAAATTAAATATATATATATATATTTTTTTCTATTGTTACTTTTTGTTGTTGTTATTTTTTATTTTATTTTTTTTTCTTCAATTTATCAATATTTAGCACATTTTGCGATGTTTTTCCTCTAATTTTTTCATTTATTTATTTATTTATTTATTTATTTTTGGCAATGTTCTGGATATTTTGGTGAGTGTTCCAACGATATTCTTAACGTCCAGTGAACGTTTTGGACATTTCAGTTATTTCAAATGACGTTCAAAACACTCCGATAAACTTTTAGTAATACTTTGGTAACTTCCAACGACGTTGAACACTCCGGCAAGTCTGCAGATATCGTTTAAAGGAAGCCCAGCAATGGTTGGATGTAGTAGCGTCTTTAAATAAAAAAAATATATTTATAAAATATTTTAGTAATAATTAAAAATATGTAGTACTAATTGGTGCAAGTGTTTTGTTTTGGAACTAGATGGATTTTGATTTTGTGTATGGGACCTACTAGTAAATGCTCCAAATATTTATATCATCAAACAAGCTACTTAGTTCACAATAACTAAAAGGTCAACAAAACTTAACAACCAATAAACCAACCTAAGCCAACACAACCACCACTTTTTCTTTTTCTTTTTTTTCTCTTCCTCCAATCACTACCTGCCACGTGTGTGGGGTGTGGTGGGGGTTAAAGTTTGAGGGGGTCTAAATCAATACTGTAAACCAATGAATAAAGATTGAGACCCCCTTTCCCCTACCCCTTTTGACCCCCTTTCTTTTTTGATTAATCACTTTTTCTTTTTCTTTTTCTTTTTTTTTCTCCTCCTCCAATCACTACCTGCCACGTGTGTGTGGGGGTGGTGGGAGTTGAAGTTTGAGGGGGTTTAAATCAATGCTGTAAACCAATGAATAAAAATTGAGACCCCCTTTCCACCACCCCCTTTTGACCTCCTTTTTTTTTTGATTGGTCACTTTTTCTTTTTCTTTTTTTTCTCCTCCTCTAATCACTACCTGCCACGTGTATGTGGGGTGATAGGGGTTGAAGTTTGAGGGGGTCTAAATCAATGCTGTAAACCAATGAATAAAAATTGAGACCCCCTTTCCCTCACCCCCTTTTGACCCCCTTTCTTTGTTGATTGGTCATTTTTTCTTTTTCTTTTTCTTTTTTTTCTCCTCCTCTAATCACTACCTGCCACGTGTGTGTAGGGGTGGTGGGAGTTGAAGTTTGAGGGGGTCTAAATCAATGCTGTAAACCAATGAATAAAGATTGAGACCCCCTTTTCTCCATCCCATTTTGACCCCCTTTCTTTTTTGATTGGTTACTTTTTCTTTTTCTTTTTCTTTTTTTTCTCTTCCTCCAATCACTACTTGCCACGTGTGTGTGGGGGTGGTGGGGGTTGAAGTTTGAGGGGGTCTAAATCAATGCTGTAAACCAATGAATAAAGATTGAGACCCCCTTTGCCCCACCCCCTTTTGACCCCCTTTCTTTTTTGATTGGTCACTTTTTCTTTTTCTTTTTTTCTTTTTTTTTTTTCTCCTCCTCCAATGACTACCTGCCACGTGTGTGTGGGGGTGGTAGGGGTTGAAGTTTGAGGGGTCTAAATCAATGCTGTAAACCAATGAATAAAGATTGAGACCCCCTTTCCCCCACCCCCTTTTGACCCCCTTTCTTTTTTGATTGGTCACTTTTTCTTTTTCTTTTTCTTTTTTTTCTCCTCCTCCAATCACTACCTGCCACGTGTATATGGGGGTGGTGGGGGTTGAAGTTTGAGGGGGTCTAAATCAATGCTGTAAACCAATGAATAAAGATTGAGACCCCCTTTCCCCCACCCCTTTTTGACCCCCTTTCTTTTTTGATTAGTCACTTTTTCTTTTTCTTTTTCTTTTTCTTTTTCTTTTTTTTCTCCTCCTCCAATCACTACCTGCCACATGTGTGTGGGGGTGGTGGGGGTTGAAGTTTGAAGGGGTCTAAATCAATACTGTAAACCAATTAGCCCAAACCCAACACAACCACTACTAATTATGTCACGACCCGCTCCCCGTACCCAAGGGTTAGGCATCGTGATGGCCAGTAACCGAGGTTACCTCCAGCCAAATCTTAAACAAATCAATAAACGCAAGCGGAAGAAATATTTAAATATGGGTACTAAAATAATCATCGGAGCTTCTATTTTTATTACAAAATGCATTGACCAAAAAGGCCGATATTTACATATAAAGAATACATCAATAAAAGTGCTTTGTGCCTACCCCACACGTTGGTCCTGACATGTCACCTGAAAGTGATAAAAAACTATAAGCTCATGGCAGAGTGAGAAATATTATACTAAGAGTATAAGGCATAAAATTCACCATGGATACTTAGTTGGCCAAAAAGAGCTTGATACATAAGATACATAATACGGAAATCATTTGACGTATATTTCAGATCATTTAACATGTAATACGGAAATCACTATACAACCATAACCACGGTACATCACTAAGTGCTAAGCACTACACTGGTCAATGGATCCACAACAATCACTGGACCACAGAATGGTCAATCACTAAGCCAATAGTTATTTAAGTCCCCCAAGACATGGGACATCACTAAGCCAATGGTTATTTAAATCCCCCAAGGTATGGGACTCCCATGGTGGCATTCACAAAACATATTTTCACATAAGGTCATAGCCAAATATTCTTTAAAAGCAAAACAAACATATCCATGGGTTTTTTTTTAAGCAAATAGGGTTCAGAAATAAAACCATATAATTGAAACTTTTATAAAACATAACTTTTATTAATATACTAATAAAATATAACTTGTGTAAAACAAATTTGATAAGTCAAAACATGCGTAAAATATATTTTGGAAACTCAAGGTATAATATAACTCACCTTATCATTAATACCTTACTCTTCTTTCCACTATCAAAGATCCTTTTTAACTTCCACCATCTTTTCCTTTCTTTCTCTCTTCCTTTTTCTTTCCTCTCTTTCTCTTTTCTTTCTCTCTTTTCTTTCCTGGTCTTCTCCAGGTTGTTCAACTCTCCCAATTTATAAGGAATTGAATTCGTAAGGCCCAAGGAAACTGCCACGCGTCCCCCCTTATTAATTAATCCAAGCTTATCTCCAAGCTAACTTATTTATTTATATTTTCACCCCAAACTTTTAATAATTATATTATTTTACAAAATTACGTATAATAATATATAATAAATCATATATTTCCTAACTGAGATTAAATAATATTAGTATAAAATTAAATAATATTAGTATAAATTCTATAGCATAATTAAAAATCTGGATTGTTACAAATTACATAAGCTTCTATAATGAGAGAGAAATAAACCACAACAAAAAATATTAAACTCCTCTCTATAAAAATTGAACTCATAATCTCACACTACAAAAAGTATTACACAACTACTAAACTAAATATTCAGATTAAATGCATTAGTTTAGTTGGCCTTACCACTTTTGTACACTTTTGGGGGGTTGACTTCCACCAAAGGTAAGGATTTATTATTTGGGCATTGATTTAGACCCTCTTAAAATACTCACCCCCACAACCCCCTTACACATATGAAAGTTGGGGATTGGATGAGAAGGAAAAAAAAAAAAAAAAATGACCAATCAAAACTAAAAAGGGTGAAGGGGGTGACCCCCAAAGAGGGTCTCAACCTTTATTCTTATTATTTTTTCTCATTATAAAGTATTTCTATAGTTGTTTTTTCTTTCATGTTATAGAGGCTCTTCTTATATGAAAACCCCTTTGCTACACAATAACATAATCAGAAAAATATATAACATTATCATAAAATACATAATTTTTTTTAATCAACTCTATCGGATGATTATGTAACATTCGTTATAAAAATACGGAACATGTACCTAAAAATAAGTGACAAGGTGCATATGGTATATACCTTGGGTTTGGCCCAATTGTTTTGTAGTCACACCTTAAGATGTGGTGAGGAGAAGGTTAAAGGTTCACACTGATAGAGCAGCAGCAATCCCTTTAGTTGTAATATAATTTTATTAACAAATTAACATCTTACAATCTAAGGGGGGAAAAAGAAAAAAAAGTTGCCATTACTGATTTAACCCAAGATAATATAAGAGCATCTGTAATGGGCTATTTAAATGAGATATTTCAGCTATTATAACTAGTATTATCATATCTTAGTTACTCTAACAGGCTAACTATTATGTTAGTTATTTTAACATAAATAAAAAAGAAATTAGACAAAATAAAGAATTACTTATTTTATATTTTAACTAATGAAAAATGAAAAATATGATTGAAATTGCTAAGATGGTAAATGTGAACTTTCTATCATTTCTTTACTATAATATTGCATTTTTGGCCTTTAAAGTGCCATTGCAATTCCTTGTTTCAATTCAATTAATGCTCAGTTTTATCACTAACTTTGTTGCCACAAATGCTATTTTAAGAATCAACAATGATTCATCACTTTTTTCTTTTTTCTCCCACCTCTTCTCTCCCTCCTCTCTTTTTTTTTTTTTTTTTTTTTTTTTTTTTTTTTTTTTCCCTCAATCACGCTCCCGCGCCAGGGGGGGGGTGAGGGGGTGACCCCCAAAAGGGGATCCCAAGCATTATTCTTTAAGAATATATTAATTACTAGCTTTTACTCTATTTTTATAGGAAATAGTCAATTATAAATGGCTACCAAGTTGTATTTTGAAAGTCTACAATCATAAATAGTCAATCTATTTCTACGTTTTCATAGTTTACGAAATAGACTATATTTGTCAATAGTTTAGGAGGCATATGTGTATGATTTTATGATTTAAATGGTCAAAGTGATATTTCTAAACCATTTAAAAAAATTTCATAGAAATAAATATGAAGTGATTGTTAGACTTAAACTTGCTAGTATGTATTTTTGGACTTTATTAAATAGCTAATTGTTTAATTTGGCATAATTGACTTCATATTTGTACAAAGGTAAATTACAAATACATTCCCTGAGATTTGTTTAAAATACAGTTTGTCTCATGTGATTTAAAAAATTATAAATACTCCCTTATTAAAAAAATTTATTTAATAGAATTAACTAAAAAAATGAAATTCATAATTGCTCTCCTATACAATAATAAAATTACCTAAATTATTAATTGAAACATATTTTTAACATCATTAAAAACAGTTAATTGATTTAATAATTTATTAATAAAAAAGATAATTTGTTATGAAACTAGAAACTCAAGGGTGGAATATAATTTTCAAAACTACAGGAAGCGATTCATATTTTATTCAAATCTCATGGAGTATATTTGTAATTTACCCTTTGCACAATCTATCTATTAAAACACAAAATAAATAAATAAAAATTCATCATATCTACTTTTCCAAATTAGAAATGCGGGGAGTTGAGGGTGGGTATAATTGTAAGAAAAATGAAAAATGAAAAATGAAAAAATGATATACAAATTTATTTTTTAAATCGATTTTTTTAGAGTCACTGATGAATAACTGATGTGATTGGTTGATGGTTAGAGAAAATATGAAAGAGAGAGTGTATTGCCTTTAATATCCTAATTGATTATCACATTATTGAGTTTAATGTTTAATCTTAAATAGCAATGCTCTTGATTGTAATGGTTGACAATCAAATGTTCCATAATTTCTACAAATAAATATATTTACAGATACAAAATCAATTGCATCACACAAATTATAATTGAGATAATTTGAGTGAAATCACTCTTTTTTATATAGTATATATGATTAAAATTATTTTATATAATTAATTCTGTGATTAGTTCTATCTCCGTAATTTTTTATTTTCATATTTTTAAAGAAAGTGAGAGTTAGGTGTGAACCACTTTTCCAAATTGTTTCCAAAGCTTTGGAAGAAAATTCAACCATTTGTGTTGTGAATGGAATTCAAGGGTGCTTTCGGTTTACAGAAATGAGAATTTGACCTACGAATATTTTGATGCTAGCTTTTACTTTTATATAGAGTGTTTTTTATGCTAGAGTTAAAGACCAAGACTTTGCGAATATTTCGGTGGCTTGGTTTCTTTAAAGTGCATATAATTAAACAATAAAGCAAATAAATAAAACTATTGACAATAAGATGGCTTCTTTCTCTGTGTATATATTTTTTTCTTTGCAAATTGGATTAGACACCTATAAGATCACTAATTAGTCTCTTTTTTTTTTCTTTTTTTTTACAAATATGAAAAATATTATATCATCAAAGATACTACTAACTCATAATTAGCTTGAAGGTTAACAGCGTCTACCTAACAACCAGATTAGACAAGGAGTACTAAGTTGTTCAAACTTGATAGTTTCAAAATATGTTTAAACTTTGTTTATTTACATCACGAACTGATCTTGAATAAGCTTTTAACAAGTTAAACACAAGTAATTTGATTTTTTTATAATGCATATAAATTTATTGAGCCGCTTAATAGGTAGTTAGTTCAAACTAAGCTTAAAAATTAAACGAGTTTAAAATTGTATTCAATTTTAATTTGTTTACTTAACAAATTAATCTTAAAAGAATTTTTAATGAGTTTACAAATAATTTAATTCATTTATCAACCTATATGTGAATGACTCAAAATTGGATAAAGTGCGATTTGGTTAAAATGCCTTTTCGTATTGAAGATGTTTTGAAACGTGTAAATAAGTACTTAGGTTCTAGTTGCCTACCTTAAAAATAAATAAATAAATACTTTATGTAGACATAAAGAGCTTTGTGGGGTTACTTTTGGGGTGTTAAAAAGCAGTTTTTTATTTTTAAATCGACCAAGCAAGAAAAATAGGTTTCATATTGTCGTGTGGTCGGGTTAGCTTTGAGCCTTTGCCAACCAATAATGGACCCATGGGTTTCTACTTTTTTTTCCATTAAAACCTTAGTAATTTTCAAAAAAATGTTCTGTTAATGTTAAATAAGATTTGGGATGATTGCTGTGTAGTCAAATGAGCTCATTTGAGATTTATTTCGATAATCTGAACCGTTCACATTTTAAAATACATCAAGTAGAACATATCTATAAAAAAATTAAATTAATCTGATATTGTTTATCCTTTTATCCACTCACATTTGTATTAATTTTAATACTTTAAATCACAATTGTTATTTATTTTTGTAAATACAAATATGAGTAAATGAATGCGTAAATGATATCCGATTAATTTGATTTTTTACAAATATATTCTATGAATATGAATTGTTCGGATTATCGAAATGGACCTATTTCGCTGCATAACAGTGACTAATGTGCACTCCCTTCACAACGACGACCCCAAATCTTGTTAAATATTGCCAAAATTTCCATGTGTACAAATGTATTCTCATTGTATCCCTCAATCCCCATGTGCATGGAGGAGTAAGTTCACCAAATTATTGGGTTTGCTGGTATAAGTTATTATAAGTTAAAAATTAATAATAAATATATATAAATTAAAATATATATATAAATTAATTTATATATATATATTTATTAATAATAAATTAATAAATATATATAAATTAATTTTTGTTCATTAGTTTAGATTTCCATCATTAATACTTTGAATGGACTATCTTGAATTAGATTATATAAACTAGAATTTACGGACTAAATAGGTAAAATTAATAATTTAGAGATGAAATATATAAATAAAAAAATTAGCAACAGTTAAAAGAGAATAAAAATGAAATTAACCCTTTTCCAAATGTCTATCTTATATTCCTATCTTAACCCTTTAGTTTAGTAACACCTTTCACTTCGTTTTTCCCATTTTAGTAAAATTAGGTTTCAAAAATTTGTAAAAAAAATTAAAATGTTTTCTACCCAAAAAAAAAACTTTGTGTTAAGAGCTTTTCTTTTTCGAAAAATATTTTCAAAAATAATTTACCAAATAAAATTTTTACATCAATTGATAATTTTTCTATTTTTGGGAATAGAATAGGTGCTCAAAATGTTTTTTTTTTTTTTTTTTTTTTTTCTCTCTCAATGCTTTAGCTATTTTATTTTATTTCATTTTTTTCAATACAAATTGTATTGATCTACTACTTCATTCGTTGATTACTAAACAATAATATATTTATTAAGAAATAATTATACATTATTACATTACAAAATCATGTTACTGCCATTTATTTATGCTGTGCACTATTATCAAGTGTTACAAAATATTAAAACACAAAAATATTGGTGTACGGCCCACATGTTTTTTCCTTGATCGAAGAAACCAATCCAATGTCATTAAATCACAAGCCTCTCTATAAGCGCCAATAAAAGACAAGACACCCACTCGAAAGGCAAAACCTCGTGTAGACAGCTACGGCCCACATGTTTAACCAACCAACTTAACTCAATTAGCTACCACTGATCCTCTTTGTTTGACAGATTAAATTAGATAAAATTTTAAGTACGATAAGATTGAGTGATAGAATTATTAATGTGATGTATTAAATTGAAAATATAAAATAAAATATATTTGTTTGTATACTAGTGTGAAAGTATTATCTGATTGAGATTAAATTTATAAAATTATATAAAAATTCACATTTCACATTATATAAAAATATGATTTTATTGTTTTTTGTAAAGTGGGGCAATTTTTTTTTACCCTCAATCCCTCCTTTGGGTGTCAGCTTTCTTTGTCATTATTGGACTCTTTATTGTATTGGTATTGAGTGGAGAGCACAACACTTATTGTTGTACGATTAATGAGAGTTCATTTTGAACGATTTGGATCATTATAATAAGATCTGGAATAGGTCCTATTGGCCACACAATAATGAGTGTTGTGCATAGAGTACAACGGCCATCTCAATCTCGCGTTAAGTTTGTACGTATGCATTATTAGACTTTCTTACATAATTAATTAGTCAAATTAATGTAATTTCTCTTAATATTTATATTAATCATCGACCCAAAAAAAAGACCCACATGTTTAAGGCCGGACACTAACCACGTTACAAGCCTAATCCAAGGGTTGAAATTTGTAAAAACAGAAGTTCAAACATGTATGGCTGTTTATGATATAACAGGAATTTATTCCATGGAGATCAACACCAATTAGGGTGAGAGCTTGCACTCTCTCCTTATCTCTCTACTTGCAATGGTGGAGATGCACCCTAAAATGATCTAACGGTTTAGATTTAACTATTTTAAATAGGGAGGGAAGGAGAGAGCACGTAGAGGATCCCAATTCTACTCCTGCCTGCCCACGATTGCACTATAAGAATGCATTGAATTTGAAAGAGGGCCCAAATCTAGAAACCAATGGACAATGGTCATTATTTGGTCCGAAGGCCTAATCAAAAGAGCACTTTCAATTAGTAATTCATAGCGAAAGCTATTTATTTGATTAGATGTTTCGAAAAAATCAACTATGGCTAAACTAATAGTGAAAGTGAATAGCAATGTAACTCTCTCTCTCTCCTGCAAACCATTTGAACAGCGTTGAACTTCCATGGCTAAATTAATAGTGAAGAGTAAATTATGGCTAAAATAAACATTATCATATCATCAAATCTTTTACTGAATAAAACATAAAGTCTGGCACACGTAGAATTCTCTTTTTATCGCATCGCGATAAGGGTTCACAAAAATAGCAATATAACTCTCCTTTGCACCATTTGAACAACATTGCTAAAAATAACATTTTAGCTATTTAACAAGCCAAAAATTACTTTGGCACACCATTTCAACAATAACACTTGTGTTATATTTGGTTCATTTGAACAAAAATGAATAGAATGATAATTTCAGCAAGTATGAAAACAACAATTGCAAATAAAATTGTCATTTATCATTATAAATGAATAATCATTCTGTAAGAAAGATAAAGAATGATTCCATTTCAATTGACATCCATTCCAATGAACCTAAGAAACAAAAAGGCTTTTGGAACACAAGAAGTTCCTCTTCCACTACAGCTTGAATTCTTATTGCCAAGTGTGCTCTTGAATGAATGCTCAGCATTTCTTATAAAAATTCAATACAAAAGACCCAAGATATATTACCAGTGCGCTCCTGAATGATTGCTCAGTGACAAAATTCAATACAAAATACCAAGGATTATTAAGTTCACAATGAAAAAATTGTGAGAGGGATTGTGAAATTGTCGATGGCAAAAAAAAAATTATAGAACTAGTAGTATATCTGAATGGGAAAACATGCTTCACTGGTTTCTTCATTCCAAGCTCATCTGTGCAACCCCAACTTACATTCTTCACATTGCTACTATTAAGTGAAAATCACATAAATGCTCGAAGCAAATCACACAGTATGCAACTATTTCATCGCATCCCATTCCCGATCACACATGGAAAAACTCATCAGAGTCATGGACAAGTATGGTGTACCAATTCCTGCAAGACAGGAGTATGGTCTAAAAAGGCCAAATAACTACGGAGCCTGTCATCGAAACCGTTTGTTCTTTCTCTATTCCAATCTATATCCGGCTTATATCACGGCCAAAAACAAAAGTTGTAGCCCAGTTGATCGCCACATAGAATCGGTTTCTCCAGCTTAAGACACGCGTGAGATACGCAGAGCGCCAAATAAACCAACTAACAAACCCTGCCATAGATAACCCTTTTCCCTCCTACAGAAAGTGCTCCATAATTCAGCAACACTACGTTTGTTAATAGCATAAAGAGAGAGAAGGCTGTGAGGTGTCACGAATTTACCTTGCTCTGCCTGAGGTCCACGAGAGCCTTGAAACTGCCAATAGTTGCCATGCTCCCCAGATGCTTGTAGACAAACGGTTCTCCTAATTCATTATCTTTTGCGGCATTTGCATGTCCCCCACCAGCTTTACCAATCTTGTTCAGTTGACTTGCCAGATATTTTCCTTGCCGCTCTGCAACCTGTTTCAAGCACCCAAATGGAAGATCAGAGAACCAGAAATAGCTGCAACGAGTCTGCTGAAAATTACACCTGAAGCAACTGCCACTAAAAAATGTCTGATGCAGGGGGGAAAAAAAAATCACATTCAAAATAGTCTGCCAGAATAATATTTGTCTGTATTGCAAATCATTGTTTAGGATATCCACTGATCAGTATCGCAAAGGAGCCAAACTGAGTCAATGTTTGTAATACTCGAGCTCAGCTTGTTTGTTTATCAAGCTCAATCTCCGCTTAAAAATTAGTCCAGCTCGAGTTTCCCTTGAAGCTCAATAATGAAGAAAAAATTTGCCTAGATAATCAAGCTCAGGCTAGTTAAAGTATTATTCTACATTAAATATACATATATAACACATTTTATATCATTTAATACATAAAAAATATATTTATCCAATTATTTAAATAAATAATAAACGAGATGAGCTTATTGTAGCTCAAGCTTGTCGCGTTTATTAAATGATCCCAAAAATCAGGCTCAGGTTCATTTATATACATAACAAACTGAGTCAAACCAAACCAAACCGAGCACGCAAGCAGCTCAATTCATTTGCAGCCCCTATCCACAATGTCCTTTCATTATAAGGGCCAGTTGTCAGTTGTCACAACAAAAAGCATTGAAGAGTTCATTTGACTTTCAAAGTATGACCTAAAACAAATGTATGGTTATTGTCATTATATACTTTTGTTGCTTTAAAATGTGAGATCGGACAAACCAAGAAATTGAATAAGCTGATATAAGTTGTTGTCAGTTGTCACAACGAAGAGCATTGAAGAGTTCATTTTATTTTCAGGGTATGACCCAAAACAAATGTACGTTTATTGTCATCATAATTATGTTGCTTTAGAATATGAGATTAGACAAACCATGAAATTGAATAAGTTGGTATAAGGAAAGATATAAAATGGATTGAAATTTCCAATAAAACAACAGTTATTAAAAACTTTTAGAATGATAACTAAGAAGCTACGATGCAATTTCCATAAGGCAACATCTAATTTGAAGATTTTAATTTGTTTCTCATAAACTTATAACTTGATGCCTCGACCCACTGGTTTAGAATGTGAGATCTGAAATTTTGCTATTTTGGCATCAGGCATCAAGTTATAAGAATTAACTCGTAATTTTCAGTGAGAAGATGCTTTTCTTTGGCCCTGATGAGCAAACTAATTTGTGCTCTCAAATTCGCCAATTGACATAATTCAAGGGATTATCACTCATCAAACAATGGACCGCATTTGTAAAGTAGAGAGCAGGCCTTCATGCAACAATAAGGTTGCATACATCTGACCCCTCTGGAGTCCTTGACCCTGCAGTGGCAGTAGCCTTTTGCATTGGGCTTCCCTTTACCATATTTTTAATGTACAATAATTTAAACACCTCAGCTTCAAATATTAAAATATTTAGAATTTCATTAACTGGTAGAAAATCTGATGAGCTCAATTTCTTCACGACTTACCTGGGCCAAAGCTGGAAGGGTTGGTCTGCCTGTACTTTCAAGGAACCCACTACAGTCGCCAATTGAGAACACATCCTGAACAGTAGGGACACGTAGCCACTCATCAACACCAATCCTGTAAACATGAATGTTTTATTATTCTCTTCCAGTGAACAACAACAAAAATCCATTTCATCAGACAAAGCATAATGTTTGAAAACTAATCCGGCAAACAGTAAAGGCAGAAAAGGAGTTTACAAGAACACACTGAAGTTCAAGTGTTCAACAGTTGGATGGAAAAAGTAGGCATGAAATTTGGACTGAAGCCCAGACCAATTATTTAGAAAAATTTTGAAAAGAAGAAGACGAGTGTGCCCAGAAAAACACCAAGTTCCATGGGTTGGGCCTAGGATTTTGAGATTGACTCAGCCTGGCTGGGCTGAGCCTGACCCAGCCCAGGAGAAGCTAGGATGGACCAGCCCATTTTAGATGCCTAATAAAAAGTACGGCAAATATGCATAGCTGAAAACAGAACTTATAATTTACCTGCCACCAGGAGCTTTTGGAAGTTCAAGATTGTTTACGAAACCTGAGGGACCAACACCGGTAGACCATACTAATAGCCCATAGGGAACATTAGTACCATCATTAAGAATTATCTTCTCAGGTTGAACATCCTTCACAATTCCATGAACAAGTCGAACTCCTGACTGAGAGAAACTTACAGATTAAAATGAAACACACTGAAAGAAGAAGAAGAAGAAGAAGAAGAAGAAGAAGAATTTTTTAACATGTGATGCAAGGATGACATAAATATGACAAAGGTTTTGTTCTCATAACATATGTCAAGTTATGGTAGCAGAGCATAGAAATCACAAGGAAAGATGCCAGAGTATGTTAAAGGAAGCAGAAGACATCCAAATGGTACAAGATGAGCAGAGATTGCGAGAGTAAAAATGATCTTGTGTCCAGAGCAATGTGACTGCCACAGCATCATGTACAAACTATCCAAAGTAGACCTTACTGGGGCAACAAAGTGTTGCTCTGGCAATAGTAGTTCTGCTTAACTTTCTTCCTGGATTTATGTTTCCTGTCTCATGACTCCAACTTAAGTTCATAGCCTTTGAACTTAATGACTCATCTGCTTGATCAAAAAAAAAGAGGACTCATCTGCAAAAATGACTCTACCAAGTAGAAGAGGTCTTGAAAAAAACATGTAAACCCTCTTAAGAACTCTTGGTTTGATAAGTAAGTTACCCGAACACTAAAGAGCACAGTGCCCAAAGTCAAACAATGACATGCATGTCACCTCTGACACTTCCACTTTAGGACAGTCCCAAAATGAAGTGTACACTGTAGAAACAAAAGGAAAGATAGTTTACTTAAATTTTTGAAGAATCACTTCTAAATTTGTTCCTCTAGTACATGGATAACTAAAACAACCCAAATCAAACAAGGATGCATAGACTTCAGTCAATCGATGAAAGCCAAAGATGAAGAAAACCCCATCTTCATGCCCTCAGATTTACCCAGAGACACACCAACTATGAAGCACGAGTACGGGTATGAGTACTGGTACTAATACGGGTACAATACGGGTACGTCGATACAGTAAAATTCAAAAAAAATAGGATACAGATACGGCTTGGTACGCTTGTAAAAAAATATTTATTTTTAATTTAGAATAATACAAAAATTAATTAAATAGTTTAATTTGTTAAGGTCTAACCTACAATTAACATTTAATGCCAAAAGTAAAGATATAAATCAGAATTAAAAGTCAATATATTAAATAGCTTACAAATTATAATTTAATTTTAAAATCATACTAAGCATAAAATAAAAAATAAAAATAAAAAATTTAGTGAAAGGAGTTTTATCTGTGTAGTAGAAGAAAATATTGTTTCAACTGAGGTACAGTACAACTTGGGTATATACTAGGTACGTCTAGGTACACCAAAAATTAAGAAGAAAAAATTTGAATACGTGTTTCGAGTATCCGATACGTATGCAGAAGTACCATATGAGGTACCATACGCCGGTAAGTATCCCGTACGGGTACGGCATGACATGTTTTTCGAAGTATCATGCTTCATAGCACACCAACAATGTAGGATATGTAATGCTTGTAATTTTCTGTTTCCTCAAGAAAAACTGAGGTCAATAGAAACGATGAGTGGATGTTCAGCACGTTCATCTTTTGTGCCAAATTAAGGATAATTTCACTCAAAGGTGTGTATATCTAAAGTTCTCAACGCACAATTAAGAGAGCGGGTAGGCATTTTTCCTATCACACTAGTACATAAAATTCATGCCCATACAGTAGCAAAACTCCATTAAAACAATTGAGTAACTAATTTCTAGTTGTAGCCACCCCATGACAAACATTGCACATTAAAACATGTTTATTTCCCAAAATATATAGCACAATCATCACTTAAATTATTGACACACTAATTACTTACTGTAGGAATCTGTGTCTGGCAAACCATGTCATCACCCACAGTATAAGGCATACCTTGGAACCTCGCATGACTAGGTGCTGCGCATCTTGCCTCGGCTCGCCTCATCCTCTCACCGGCACACCTCGCCTAACCTCTGATCAAATTCAGAATCTCACCTTGATGCTATATAGTCTGCTTAGGCAGGTCAGTGCCTCAGGATGCCGAAACAACCCATCACCCATGTGGGATTACCAAAGACTTGTGGACGCCTAGAGTTGAAGGGATCATCAAAATTGTTTGTTCCACCCCCTTGTGATGACTCCACTTCGACTAGTGTTAGACAATATCAAGACCTCTACAAGAAGATAACCATACCTTAATCAAGACGTGTGATACCTCATAGGGTTTATCACACCTACCCACTATGTCTACTTGATACAACTCCCAAGGTTTGATCATTGGTGAAGTTGGGTCGGGCCAATGCCCCTGCATACAAATTAGAGTTCCTCTCCTCCAACAAGCCCTTTGGCACTTTTTAGTGAAACAATTTATTCATCAACAATTTTTTCTTAAAAAGAGAAGTCAGTTGACAACCTGATCAGACTGTACAGCAATATGCTAAGCAGCAAGGATGTGATCTCTCTCTCTCTCTCTACAGGTCATTTCAGCTACGATGCAGCTTGTGTAACAGCATCCATGCAGCAATCATAAAACAGCACCACAAGACATGAATGATGGAAACAGCCATAAACAGACTACTAACCATGATAAAAAGCAAATCAAATCTGCCCTATGCAGGATGATATTTTTAAGATCAACTGATATCGAATGTGCAATGAATGCTGTCCAACACGCTTTAATGCCAAAGTTGGAGGTAAATCATGGGCTTGCCCGATACTGCACGGTACAGCTGTGGTTCCTCCATATCCACGAATCAAAAACAAAAAAACAAACAAAAAACCAAAAAAAAGTTGTACGTTTGAAAATTTAAAGCTAGATGATATAATGACTTCAAAATTATTATTTTCCAGATAAGAGTGAATGCATCTATTATACTGAACAAAGTGGTAGTCTCGGAAATTAGTACTTTTTTTGCTTGAGTGAATGCATTAAATTATTGTCATCTTATCTTAAAGGTTAAAATCTCAAAGATGCAATAAAACAAAAAAAAAAAAAAAAAAAAAACAGAGAGAGAGAGAGAGAGAGAGAGTTTGTTCTGGACTGACAAAATGAAAAGGGCCTTTATATGTGGCACACTAGAATGGAGATATTTAAAGTTACAATATGAGACTATGCAGTAAAATAAACTTCTAAAACATAGCCAACTGTAGTCTTTACAAATCCTTCTACCCAGTCAATTATCTCTCACCTTTACTAACTGCTTTGTCGCATATTTCCGGAGGCGATCATCGAAAGAAGATAATATCTCGTTTGCCTGTAAAGATGATGGTATTCAGAACATTATCAGCACAGCTGTGGTATGTCACAAATAAGTAGTAATAACATCATTCCCATATGGCTCCCAAAACAAATTAACAATATTGGGGGCCAGCCACTCTAGTGAAGGTAGCAACCCAATGCAATAAAATAGGTTAATGATAAATTCACAACCAAACTCGATTGAGGGTTGTGCAAGCATCAAATTTGGCTGTAGATTTAGTTCTCCCATAAAAATAGTAACAAGATCAGTTTGATCAATTCCATCGCAAAAATTTCCAACTGACTAACCTCAATCAATGTAACGTGAATATAATTTTTCACATGGGCATATCTTTGATGTACATCCTTGATGATAAAATCACTAAGTTCACCACTGAACTCCACTCCTGTTGGACCACCACCAACAACAACACAGTGTAGAAGTCTACGCTTTTCTTCCTCAGTAACTCCTGTCTCAACTCACACCAATTAGAAGAAGTTACCATAAGAGCCTGTATTAGATGAAAGAATTCTCAATGTTATCAATATCTTAGTAGCATACCAGGCACATCAGACAACATCAAGTTTAGGAGTAGTTTCCTCCGGATTTCCTGAGCATGATAAACTTCACGAAGGAAAACTGCATGCTCGGTTACACCCTTAATTCCAAATGTCAAAGGTTGAGATCCAGCCGCAATAACTAACTTGTCATAAGAGATTTTGAAATCCCATGGATCCAAGCTATCTGCTCCATCAGTGACAGTTTGGCAATGCACCTAGTATAGAAAACTTAAATTGCTTCATCATTATTTTCAGGACTGAAAACAAAATGACCATTTGTTGTGCCAGTTGCCAAGAAATTATAGAAAAATAAAACTTGGTATCTCAAAACTACTTGCTGCTAATTTTTATTTTTTTTAAATTGGGTTCTTTTTTTATACCAATATCTTATATAATAAACTCTCTTATCTCTTGTTTTCTCTCCACCATCTATCTCAAACCAGAGGAAAGGATAGCACTAAATTTTCTTCTCTTTTGTCCCATTTCATTATCCAAACAAGACAGAATAATAACAATCTCCTTTTTCCTCTTTTCTTCTCTCCTAATTTCCCAACCGGGAGAAGTTTTTTGGCGTCGTAGGGTATTTGCAGTACTCAAAGCTCTAAAGCCATTATTGAGGCACCCCTTGAGATGAGGCAAACACATTGAGACTTATTTTTGAAGTAATACTCCCCAAAGACTTCTGCATCACAGTCTGAGGAGGCGTGCCCCTCAAGTGCACTTTTTGCGCATAAATAATATGAGAATGCATGTAGAGTGTTTGTCTTGGATTATTGTTGAGCTTAGTCTAATACATCGTTTATACAATAACAAGAAAAATATCTTTTGCATCTGTATTCCATAAAAAAAATTAAAAAAAAAAAAGAAGAAGTAACTAACCAACAAAGAAAATGGGTACTTACCGATTAATCATATTAACTAAACTTATTTACCCACAGGTCTTAACTGATAAATTTATCATTGCAAATTTATTCATAAAAATAAGAGAGACTGATAAATTTATCAATAAGACTTAATGGATAATAAGTCCCAAAAATAGGACCTATTGGTAATTTACCTCGAAGAAAAAAACAAAAAAAACTAAGGCTCCAGTAAGAAGCTCAATAATTGAAGCAAAGAATGTCAATTTCACCTTCGATGAGGACATGTTTCCTTCTTTGCATTGAAATGTTCAATGCCTTGAGAAGAAAAGTACTTAGATCTTTATATTTCATTTATAATATGTTTTACTATTTTAAAATATTTTGTTTAATTACTAAATATAAAAATTCAAAATTTGCAGTACTTACAGCTTGACTTGTAGAGGTTGTCTCACCTCACAAGGGGTAAAATGACTCGTGTTACGCATTTGTCTTTAAATACTTTGGTGGCATCCAACTTGAATGTGATTGGTTTATATAGTCTGATCCATCACTTTTGTGTTCCCTTCACAATGATAATCATGAAACTCTAATTTGTTCACTTATTAGTAAAACCGTCATACCTAATTCACAAGACTCCCACTTATGGCAGGCGTTGAGGAGAGGTTATAGGTGCACAACATTCCATGGCTGGAACCCGCACCAAAGGACTCAGGACGAATAGCACTAGCCATTGTGCCGCCAAGTGACAATTTTCTATTCATTCACTTTATTAGTGGTACCCATAAAATATACCCAATCACCCTAGCTTTCCCCTCCAATCAATTCACAAGAAAAAAATTTTAAAAAAAAGTTCACTGTGCCATGACTTTATTTTATTTTCAGAAAAATTAAAAGCCAATACAATTATTATGTAATGTTAGGATTTTACACTAGTTTACTGATTTATGAAGCTTCTGAAAAGTCAAAAGCAATGTCAATAGTTGTCTGTTTACCTAAGTTCACTGTAACAAAACATTCAAAATTCAGAACTAATTTATTTTCTTTTCTTTTCCTACACTACAGAATCACTGCTACCAAACAGACTTCCAAAACAAAACAAACACAGAAGAGGGGCAAAATTGGGATTACCACATGGTTATGGGGATCAAGGGCAGTGCAATTAGCGAGAAAGAAGTAAGAACCGGGTTCAGAAGAAATGGCGGGCTGAATCCGGCCGATGGGCTCGGCAACGGAGCGGAACTCGAGAGTCCCGACGCAGGTGGAAGCCAAAAGGGGAGTGAAAACCATATGGTTCCTAGGTGACACGCAAACGACGTCGTAGAGATTGGTGTCAATCCCCTTCATGAACCTACAACCGGCCCACCCGGATCCCAACACCACCACCCTCGGCTTCTCGTCGGACTTAGTCGGACCCAACCCGGCTTGCCTACTCGTCGTGCTGAACCCCCAAAACGAACCGGCTAGGACTAGAGAAGGTGTCATACTCAACTTGGGCTTAAGTGATGATGATAATGATGATGATGATTGTCTGGCTGTGGAGGAGAGTTGGATGAGCTTTCTGAACAAAGCCATTCTCTCTCTCTCGAATTGAATTGAATTGAATTGAATTGTGCGTGTGCGTTTCTCTCTCTCTCTCTAGAAAAAAGAAGAGAGACAATAATGAGGTGAGTTTGTGTGGAGGGAGATCGTTGACTGGGTCGAAAACGAAGAAGAGCGAAGCGCCGATGGCTCGCTGAGATGGTCACAGGTGGAGTTGTTGTTGGTCGTGTGACTTGATTTCGTACGCCGCCCAACCATGACGCCCAAAGAGACTTCTTGAAGTTGAGTTTCTCCTCCTGCACGTGCAACTCCTCACGCTATTTTTTCTTTTTTTTTTTCTTCTTGTCCACCGAAATAACTTTTCCGATTTGAAGGGTTTTTTTTTAAGCAAAAATCATGATTTTCATTTATTTTAATAGTTTATATTTTTTTCATATAAAAATGATTTAACAATTCTTACACTAATAATTATTAAAATAAATATAATTTTACTTAATTCTTTCACTAATAATTTACTTAACAATCTCTTTTGTTTAGGATGTGCTATATAAGTATATTTTTTTAACTTTTTGTTAAAAAAAATATATGTTTAAAATAATTTCTTAATTTTTTATAAAAAATGTGTAATAAAATATTGTAAAAAAATTAAAATGACAATTTTACTCTTTTAACTTTTTGACTTTTTAGATATTAAAATTCAAAGAATAAAATAATAATTTTACCCTAGTGCCTTCCCTACAAGCTATCTATAAATATTATGGACTTTTTATAGTAATATTTTTATTTTTTAACTTTTTTAATTTATCTCAAACTCTTTCAGCCCACCTCTAAAAACAAACCGCATCTAAATCATTATATCAAAACTCTCCAAAGTGCGGTGAGTTGACATAAAATATAACGTCATTTCTTAATGTAAGATTTTTTATTTTATTTTTTTGGTACAAATTTTAAGAATAGCTTTCTTCGATCTGTGATCAGATTGGAGGATACTGTTAGATTTGTGAAAGATAATTACGGGTCTCGTTTTAATAATTCGAACCGTTTAATGTGTAGAACTCGTCAAGTGGTATATGTTTGTAAAAAATTATTTTGATTGAATATCGATAGTTATGTAATCAAATCAGATTTTTGTAAGTCATTTATTTTTCATCGTCCATTTTTTTTATACAAACTAATTTGATCATATAGCTATCAATATCAAATTAACAGAATTTTTTATAAATATATAATATTCAATAAATTTTATATATTAAATAATTTAAACTATCAAAATAAAACTTATAATAAATCCCCATAAATCTATCCTCCGATCCGTGATTGGACTGAAAGAAGCCATTCCCAAATTTTAACGTACGATTTGACAAACGAGTATAGTGAACTTTTTTAAAAGTTACACCGTAGGCGAAATGAAATTGACCCGGCTATATCACAAAATCAGTAGTTAGGATAATATAGCAAATCAAAAGGCAAAATCAATCACGCAAAGATATAACCATAAAATCTCTAGATTATTAAATAGGGTTAGACTTCCCTCCAATTGGATCACCGATTAGAGAATATTGTTGAGTTCATGAAAGTTTATTATAAGTTTCATTTTGATAATTTGAACCGTTCAATATATATAACTCATCAAGTATTATATGTTTATAAAAAATCACATTGATCGGATATTGATAGCTATCTTATCAGATCAGATTTCTATCAGTCATTTATTTTTTATCGTCTATTTTTTTTATACAAAATTAATTTGATCACGTAACTATCGATATCCAATCAACGTAATTTTTTTACAGGCATATAGGGTTGTTTTGGGAAGTTGGTAAAAAGCTGGCTTTTGACTTTTTGCCAAATTTTTTGACTTTTTTAGAAGTGATTTGGGAAGTTGGTAAAAAGTTGGCTTTTTATTTTTTAGTTTAATATTTATTTATGATGTCAAATCAAACTAAAATGACCAAAATACCCTTACCCAACATAAGAGAGTTATTTTTTTATTTATTTTTAATAGACCTTAATTTGTAATTTTAGGGCTGCGTTTTTGGCACTTGCCAAATGGCGTTTCTGACGTTTTTGGCAGCCACCAAAAACGTGGCTTTTTACCATGTTCCCAAAATGGCACATAGTATTCGACGAGTTCTACACATTGAACAGTTTAGATTATCAAAACGGGACCCGTGACAGGCCTCCACGAACCCAACAGTACCCTTCAGTCAGAAACCAACCCCTATTAAATAATAATTCTGAAAAGTTAACTATTTTAATAAGTTATTTTAATTTTTAATTATTTTAATAGATTAAAATTTGTGTATTTAAAAAAGTGATTAAATTTTTTTATAATTAAATATAATATTTATAAGAAAAAAATAAAATAATTATAAATTTAATATAACTTTTATCTTATTAACTATTTTAATTTATTTCACTATTTCATAAATTTTAACTTAAAAAATGACCCACTTGCCAAACATATAAAGCCATCAATGGTGAGAAATAATCGGTTGCTCGCTAGGACAGAAGAAGAAATAATATTTTAATCATGCACCGTCAACAGTGCTCATTCAACATGATTTCCCACAACCATCAATTTCTAATGTTTTATTAAATTTAAATTTAATATAAAAAATATATATACATTTTACTGTTCAAAAAATTTACCAAATCTTTCATCAAATTTAGAATTTCTCAAATCTTTAATCAGATTAAAAATAGATGTGTCGTTCATCAAATCGCTATTTATCACCGTTAAATTTTCATTATCGGATATTTCCCGAATGACCACTTCTAAATAAAAATTTGTAAAAAATTTACACTGACCAATCAACCAGCCTGACATTCGCCCAATCGTCCCCCACCTCAAGGCAAAAAACATTGTGTAAAATTTACACTGACTGATCGACTGGCTGGACATCTGCCCGACCGTCCACCCAGTCGACTGGTATTCTAGTGAAATTTCAAAAACCTCTGTTGGAATCACATAGACCGTTTACTCAAATTTAATGAAAAATTTGATACAACGTTGAAGATACTCTTAATAGATGTTATATAAAAACCTACATAACTTTTTCCCAAACTAATGCAAAATAGCAACCTATTTCCCAAACTAGACCTAGTTTGGACGAACTTCCTAAACTAAGTTAAAACGTAGTTGTGAACCACGCTTTCACTATTGTTGTGGCCCTCACGCGAAAATTTTGTAAAATTGTAAAAGCGTGGTTACAAACCACGCTTTTAATTAAAAAGATATGGTTACAAACCATGCTTTTAACGAAATGTTTTTTTCATAAAACGTGGTTAAAAGTCACGCTTTTAAGTAAAAAAAAATTCTAGAAAACGTGGTTCCTAATCACGCTTTTACTATGCTTAATTTTTTTTAGAAAACATGATTTACAACCACGCTTATACTGTTCACCAAGGAAAGTGTGGATAATAACCACGCTTTTAACCGTAACCCAGTTTTAAAGGAAAGCGCGGTTCATAACCACGCTTTTATGCTTGCACATGTCAATTTTTATTATTATTATTGTTCAATCCACATTCTATAATTCACTCAATCATCTTTTAGATCTATATATATAAATTATTCATATAAAATATCGTATTGATAAACAATCTTAGCTACCAAATTTTATTATTTTAATATTTAAAAATAAATTATGTAATTTTGAAATAATGTTTCGCATCCATTAATTTTTTTGAAAATGATAAAATTATAGTTATGATTATCAGATCAATTTGATATTTACATAAATAATTTATACATTAAATTTTTAAAAAATAAACAGCATGCACTGTCTAAAGAGTAGTGAATTTTGTAAAAAATGTAAATTAGATATTTGCTTAATTTACGTGATATTTTTTAAATTGTTATTTAAATATAAAATTTTAAATAAATTTTTATTTTGTTATATAACTCAAATAAAATTTAAAAAAGATCGATGATGGACAAAAATAAAAACAACAAATTAAAAATTAAAAAAGAAGAATAAAATAATGACCTCGAGAAACGCATCCTCTCGAAGAACATTTTGCGCAATTTTCAGAGAGATTTTGTCAAGGCTTTTCCCAAGCTAAACCCCTACACTAATTTATTTCCCAAACTAAGCCTACTTTTGCAGAATTTTTGAAACTAAATATTTATTGTTTCCTTAAATTTTTGTTGCTACGAAATATTTAAATAAAACTTCACACAGCATATATAAAGTATCTAATTTGCTAATAACTACTACGAACAGGAAAACAAAATAAAGGTATGACTATAACACTTATAACACTTTAGAACGCCGTAACTAGTTCAAACTTAAGTATCCTACAAAAATAATTTGTGGAAACATTCAACATGACACAGAACATAAAGTAAAGCGATGAGTACAACACTTAACAGTTACATAGACAAATATTAGACAAACCTTTCACAAACTCGTTGTCGAAAGAGTTATTTTAACACATACAACATATAATTATGGATAACCTAATATAATTTAGTAGATAGATAGATGCCTAATCCTTGCTCAAATCGGCAATCTCAGAGTCCGAACAATCAGAGAGCTTAGGATCAGAGAGAAGTGCAGGATCATCCTTGATAGCCGCAGCATTTGGTGTTGTTCCGTTCTTCTTGGCATTAGACTTAAGTATAGAAAGTTTCATATCGCGGGCTGACCTACGGCACATTTGAGAAATCTCACGTCGAAGTCTTTCACATAGTCGATCAACATTATCTGGATCTTCTTTTTGGATCTCAACTGAACATGCTTTTGGCACCTTCAGTCGATTTTCCCGACATAATCTTTCCATTTGCACTCGCTCTATAAATAATGCGGGCCACTCCAGAAGTCTAGCATCTGCTAAACCATATCCTGTTTGATTATCAAATGGATCCTCAACGAAACCACATGGATCTCGATAGTACTTGGACATGACAAAATGTCGCTTCCCAAACCTATCATGATAAGCACAAGAGGCATCTAACAAAGCAAATGGTGTTTCATCTTTAGCATCACCACTTCCCCTTCCCGCTCCTCTTCCTCGCCGTGAACTCTTATCTCTTTCGAAGTTTGTACCCCCTGCGAGTCCCCTTCCCGTTCCTCTTCCTCGTCGTGAACTCTCACCTCTGCGATTCCTACTCCCTGCCGTGAATCTATACTCCATTTGATTTTTTCTCAATAGATGAACAATAGTTTCCTAGGGCGAACTGGGTGAAAAGGTTATGTGTTTACCATCACTCCTTCAGTCCTTTATATAGTTGTTTGTCAACATTATTGCCATGTGGTTATATTAATGTGACTTAGATGAGTTCTGAAATGTGAGAAAAAAACAAAACATGTAAGTCGCGCTGCACAAAGTCACATGCATCATTGCACGTGAGGAAAAAAGTCACAAAGCATATAACTGACAAAGTCAGAAAGTCACATGCATCACTGCATAAAGTCACATGCATCACTACATTACTGCACAAAGTCACATACATTACTGCATCTGAGGAAAAAAGTCACATGCATCACTGCATCGCTGCACAAAGTCACATAGTATCTGAGGAAAAAACAAAGCATACAATTTATTACGTCTATTAAAGTCACTGCATCACTAAGAAATGTTGGACGTATTACTGCGCCGAGCTACAATTTATTATCGTATAGTAACTACTGTGCCCATGTGAATTTCTACAATTCATAATGGTGTCAAAACA
Organism: Camellia lanceoleosa; assembly: GCA_025200525.1. NCBI lineage: Eukaryota > Viridiplantae > Streptophyta > Magnoliopsida > Ericales > Theaceae > Camellia > Camellia lanceoleosa. The sequence goes on from CM045761.1 coordinate 63,620,981, forward strand.
AAACAACAAAACAATTAGACCCTTTGTGTTTAAAAAGTCACCTTATGCAGCTCTAAATAGATTCATAAACCTTGAAGATAAAATATTATAGAGTTAGAATGTATTGAAGATTAATTTATAGTAGAGTTAGAATGAATGGATTTTTCGATGTATAGAACTTGAAAGTGTTACAGATAAAAGTTAGCTTAGTATGCAGACAAGAACAACACCGCCTTAAATCAACACATAGTTAACTTCAAATTAAATTGGTCAAATTTCTTCAATTAAATTAAATGAAATATGTAACGTGAAAAGTGAAATTAAATATGTTGTCAAGGCAAAATAAATTGAATTATATTTGTAAGCGGAAATGTGAAATTAAATTTCTACATGGATTTGAACTTTGCTTAAAACCTTCAGAGTTTTGCACTAAGTAGTAAATAAAAGTCGAAGTGACAACTCCTACAAAGTTGATGCATAGTTGTTCAGGTCATAAAAGTTGACGTGACAACTTTGATCCATAGTTGTTTACAATAATTTCAAACATACAACTACCATGTGTAATGGCTTTGCAATGCTTATACATGAGTTATCAATAAGAAGAGAAATTCGTAACGAATCTTGACATGTGTACTTATAAATGTAGTGATTTCATAAACTTCAGGTTCATATAACAAATAGTTGAAATACATCTGCAAGTTAGATGAACAACAACATTGTCTTACACTGCAGTAACGAAGATACGACACAACATACACACATATATGAAAGATAAAGGTGTTTGATTTCTCATTTCTCATCTGATATGTAGTAGTCAGAGAGATATTTTTCATTGTTTAAGACATTATTTTGCTCAATCATTGTCAATTCTCTGTTGCTTGCTTCTGCCATTTCGGTAGCTAGCTGAAGCATGAAATGTCGACATCTCCGCATCAACATTCTGTTGTTCTCCTTCTTAATTCTGCTAACTGCTTTTTCATAGTCACTCACATTTCGTCTAGCCATGGTCAATGAACGACAATGAGGTACCAATGTCCCAAAGTTACGTAGATCATTAAACAATCATTCTTGCTCCGTTACCCTAAACGCCCATTCTGCTCGGATACCAGCATAATAATCCTTCGGACTCGAGTACTTTTTGCTCTTTTAATCATAAGTGAATGGAGGTAGTAGCCACACTTTCGGATTTCTTTGACGGCGTGAACTTCCTGCACCTCTTGAAGACATTGTTCATAAAATAAAAAAATTAATAATAATAGTAATTGTAGATATATTACTATTGTTATGACTTGAACAAACATCATACTGGGGGTAGCACTATTTATAGACATCATATTGGGGTTAAATAGAGATGACCTGGTGACGGTAATTGAGATGTTGGGGCACTATGGAAGAAGTGATACCCGTGATATTATTTTATCTTATTCATTTCATGCAATCCTGAATACCCGTGACTTTGTGTACCTGTAATGTAGTCACGGACGTAGTTGTCAGATAAAATCATAATTGTAGGTCATCTTTTTCACAATGCAATCCCTTCATATTCGAGCAGTGAGTTGTCAAATTAATCAGTAATGCAGTGAGTTGTCACATCGCCACATTAAACTATTTTTTCATGCTTGCTTTTTAAATACAGTAAGTAGTCACTTCGAACTGACGATTTCAGTACAAATTGGTGTTTTCCAAAAATTATAATTAAATCATAAAATGAAACAGCGGCTTTAATTTTCTTTGTTTTAAAGTAATACTATTCATAAACAACTACAAAACATAATGCAAGTAAATACACAACCTTCCAACTCACTTCCACCTACAAAACTATCGTTGATTTTTTCACCAAAACAATGTTCAAAACAAAATAAAACAAAATAATAAAATGGCCACTTAATATGTAAGGAAGATTGGCACTGCAGCCTATATTTTATCTTATTTTCACTTAATGAAACTTCACAGTTATTCCATTTTCTCCTCTTTGCATTTTCTACTTCTTTTTGTATTCGGTAAATTACACTTCACTCCTTCAGTCCTTTATATGATTGTTTATCAACACTATTGCCATGTGGTCGTATTAATGTGACTTAGATGAATTCTGAAATGTGAGGAAAAAACAAAGCATCTAAGTCACGCTGCACAAAGTCACATGCATCACTACGTATGAGAAAAAAAGTCACAAAGTATATAATTCACAAAGTCAGAAAGTCACATACATCACTGCATCACTGCATAAAGTCACATGCATCATGACATCAATGCATAAAGTGACATACATCACTGCATCACTGCACAAAGTCACATACATCACTGTATCACTGCACAAAGTCACATGCATCACTGCATCTGAGGAAAAAAGTCATATGCATCATTGCATTGCTGCACAAAGTCACATAGTATCTGAGGAAAAAATAAAGCATACAATTTATTGCGTCTGTTAAAGTCTTTACATCACTAATAAATGTTGGACGTATTACTACGCCGAACTACAATTTATTATCGTACCATAGCTATTATGCCCATGTGAATTTCTACAATTCATAATGAGATGAGGGGGTGCCAGAACAAAACAACAAAACAATTAGACCCTTTATGTTTAAAAAGCCACCCTATGCAGCTCCAAATAGATTCATAAACCTTGAAAATAAAATATTATAGAGTTCGAATGTCTTGAAGATTAATTTGTAGTAGAGTTAGAATGAATGGGTTTTTCGATGTATACAACTTGAAAGTGTTACAGATAAAAGATGGCCTAGTATGCAGACGAGAACAGTACCGACTTAAATCAACACATAGTTAACTTTAAATTAAATTAGTCAAATTTCTCCAATTAAATTAAATGAAATATGTAAGGTGAAAAGTGAAATTAAATATGTTGTTAAGGCAAGATAAATTGAATTATATTTGTAAGCGAAAAAGTGAAATTAAATTTCTACGCGGATTTGAACTTTGCTTAAAAGTCGAAATTAAATTGTTTAAATTTCAAATATGCACTGAGAAGTAAATAAAAGTCAAAGTGACAACTCCTATAAAGTTGATGCATAGTTGTTCAAGTCATAAAAAGTTGACGTGACAACTCTGATGCATAGTTGTTTACAATAAGTTCAAACATACAGCTACCATGTGTATATGTGATATAAATATAGCATCATACCACAACAAAAGTTTTATAGCTATTTCGAGCGATATCATCATGAGATATACGGTGGTTGATCTATATTCAACAATGGGTCGTTATTGGGTTACAGATGAAGATGAATTTCAATACCCATTAAATCCAAATTTGCGTTACTCACATGCCGCCGTCAATACCATGAAAGCCAAGTGGGAATTTCGCATAACTCGAGCAAAAGTTCTTGTTGAGCTATGTCGTGAAGTTAATATTAAATTTCCTCGCTAGTTAGCCATGCGTATGCCAACTAACACTCCACAGTTGTTACAAAGGGTATTGCATCGTATCCGCGACGAAGTTAATCGCATGACCCAACATTTGCAAAGGTCCGAACTAATGAAGACCGCAAATGAGCATGTCGAAGATGGGTTAATGGATGATGCACACTAGTACTTCGCCTGGAGCATGGATGTTATGTATGAATCTGATATTGAGATGTTAGATGATGATAATAATGAATGAAATTGTTTAGATAAATGACCAAACCATTTATCTTGTAATGGATTTGTAATATTTATCCACGACTTATCAATGAAAGAAGAAATTTCAATAGTTTTTGAATAGTTCTTGTAATTCTACAAATAACAAATACCTTTGCTTTTTCTCCATTATTGTTATTCTGAAGAACGCTACTTGAACTAGGCTTTCATGATTTCATGTATTATTGATGTGGAATATAATGATGATACTGAATGAACTTGGTTGCATGTATGACCAAACGTTTTCATTCAGTATAATGGATTTGCAATGCTTATACATGAGTTATCAATAGGAAGAGAAATTCGTAACGAAGCTTGACATGTGTACTTAGGGGTGTTCACGGGTCGAGTCGGCTCGGTTTTAGTGTTAAACCGCCACCCGACTCGACCAGTTCGGGTTTCAGAAAATAGGACTCGAATTCGACCGTGAACTTGTTGAAGCCGACAAGAATCGGGTGTCTCTTTAACGGTCGGTATTCGGTTCGGGCAACAAATATCCGACCCCAGTTTCCAGAGTCTTCGTCCTTTACCAAACACACCCTAAAGCATAAGGAAGACAGATTAAGGAACACAGTTGCAGAGAGTGAGGGAGGTTGAGGGAGATGGGCAAAGGAGGTTGAGGATTGAGAAGAGCAGCCTTGGAAGGTGAAGGGAGATCGGACAGGGAATGAAGGAGAAAGGGGTGGAAGTGGGATAGAGATGAGGTTGATGAGAGAGAGAGAGAGAGAGAGAGAGAGAGAGAGGAGGTTAGATATCACTACTCATTTTAAGCTCTTCAATCTTCATTTTATCAAGCATGATCATCATTTGTCCCACTTAAACGGCTTGATTGCCCATGTTGTCAGAGATTTTCTCTTGAAACTCTCCATCACGACTTCAAATTATTGCTTTCACCATCTGCTTGCCTATTTGTGAATAAAGAGAAGGGTGAAGAGAGAGAACAAATGCTAATTGTATGATCTTGGAATTGGAAATAGAATTGATTTGATACATCTGATGATTCACGTGGGTTGTTTTCAACTTTTAGTAATAAAATAATAAGATGATAAATATAAAATGTCAAGAACTAATAAAAAGTTGCCAGCTATGTTTAATGATAAGGTTGTAATATTGAATATGAGTAGAATGAAGCCACGTATGTACTACATAAACCTCGGACGGATCGGTTTAGGCGGTTGCGTTTTCCTTGCATCCGTTCACCGACCGTAACATGGTGATTTTAAATTACTTTCAACCGTTGCCGACCGCATATGCTGATTAAGCCGACCGTGACACGTCGGTTCGGCTCGGTTCGGTCGAGTTGATCGGGCCAATCGGTTTTTTGAACACCCCTATGTGTACTTATAAATGTAGTGATTTCATAAACTTCAGGTTCATATAACAAATAGTTGAAATACATCCGTAAGCTATATGAACAACAACATTGTCTTACACTCCAGTAATGAAGATACGACACAACATACATACGACAAAACATACAACATTGTTTAAGACATTATTTCGCTCAATCAGTGTCAATTCTCTGTTGCTTGCTTTTGCCATTTCAATGCAGTAAGTTGTCACATCACCACAGTAAACTGTTTTCTGATGCTTGCTTTTTTAATACAATAAGAAATCACTTCGAACTGACGATTTCAGTACAAATTTCTATACCTTTTTTTTTGGGCAGTCTTATGTAATCTGAAATTTGTGTGTGTATGTGTTTCAAAAAAAAAGTGTTCTTAAATTTATCATTATGTTATCAAATTCTTTGGGAAAAAAAGTACAGAATAATAAATAAAATTTATGTAATTATTTATTTTGTGTTTTTTGTAAAGAAATAATTATGTAGTTCAAAAAAAATTATTCAAAAAACAAAACTGTATAAAAAATTATATAGTTTATTATTGTAAAACGAAAATCCACATGGTACCAAATGCAGCACAACTTGAATCTCTTATGTATATAATCACCCTGTTTAAACCCATTGTGACATCATGATTTGAATATTTGAAGTATTTAGGAAATCATCAAAATATGTAAGAATAAAAAATTTTAAAATTACATCCTCTGTACAAGTTTGATTTATAAAAACTATAACAAAAACTATAAATAAAAAAAACTATACACTCCATATCACATCCACTAATGCTCTAACCTGCCCTCAGTCCCACAACCCCGACCGTGGACCTCCCTCCTGAGTCTCCTTCGGTAGACTTTCTGAATATCTGGCTCTCTTAATCGTAAATGCGTATCCAGTGGCACTCCTTTCCCTGCATGTGGCCCTTCACTAACTGCCTGTGGAGCCTGTGAGTGTGACTCTCCCTCTCCTGCATGTGCTGCCCCTGATCCTGTCTCTGGCCGAAGATCGAATACTGGTGTGAGCTGTGAAACTCCCTCATCTGGTATAACTGTATCACGATCTACAGCTGGACCTCGACCTCTGTCTCTGTCCGCACCCCGACCTCGGCCGCGACGTCCACTACGACCATAACCTCGGCCTTTCCCTCGCGCTCTGGGGAGGAGGGGGCTCAATATGGGCCATATCCTTAACGTGGGAGATGTCAGTGAGAACTGCATCATGTGTATTCATGGTCGCAGTCAAACTAGTCCCCACAAAAGTAGGTGTATGTAGTGTGGGACCATGTGCTGTACATGTATCAATCCCAACACTAAAAACACCTGAGCTGTTTGGTGGTAGTAACTGGGAGGGTGGGGTAACAACATCATGTATGTATCGGGCTGGTGTTCAAAAAAAATTATTCAAAAAACAAAACTGTATAAAAAATTATATAGTTTATTATTGTAAAACGAAAATCCACATGGTACCAAATGCAGCACAACTTGAATCTCTTATGTATATAATCACCCTGTTTAAACCCATTGTGACATCATGATTTGAATATTTGAAGTATTTAGGAAATCATCAAAATATGTAAGAATAAAAAATTTTAAAATTACATCCTCTGTACAAGTTTGATTTATAAAAACTATAACAAAAACTATAAATAAAAAAAACTATACACTCCATATCACATCCACTAATGCTCTAACCTGCCCTCAGTCCCACAACCCCGACCGTGGACCTCCCTCCTGAGTCTCCTTCGGTAGACTTTCTGAATATCTGGCTCTCTTAATCGTAAATGCGTATCCAGTGGCACTCCTTTCCCTGCATGTGGCCCTTCACTAACTGCCTGTGGAGCCTGTGAGTGTGACTCTCCCTCTCCTGCATGTGCTGCCCCTGATCCTGTCTCTGGCCGAAGATCGAATACTGGTGTGAGCTGTGAAACTCCCTCATCTGGTATAACTGTATCACGATCTCTGGTGGACCTCGACCTGTCTCTGTCCGCACCCGAGCCTCGGCGCGGCGTCCACTCGACCATAACCTCGGCCTTTCGCCTCGGGAGGAGGGGGCTCAATATGGGCCATATCCTTAACGTGGGAGATGTCAGTGAGAACTGCATCATGTGTATTCATGGTCGCAGTCAAACTAGTCCCCACAAAAGTAGGTGTATGTAGTGTGGGACCATGTGCTGTACATGTATCAATCCCAACACTAAAAACACCTGAGCTGTTTGGTGGTAGTAACTGGGAGGGTGGGGTAACAACATCATGTATGTATCGGGCTGGTGTCCAATCAGGGTCAGCTACATAAGGTATGCCAGTATGCTGGGTAGGATGTACGTGGAGGGAATCTGGAGATATGTATGGGGCAGTATGTGTGTCACAACCCAAACCCGCCCCTATGGGTTTGGCATCAGAATCGCCAAGAACCCTAGGTTACCAAGGCTGCTTATGATAATACAATATCTGAGTCTGAGGGCTTGGCGGAAGCCAATACAGTAAATAAACAATGTCCAATGAGCGGTGATAGTCTGAATGCTAAAAGATTTTTCATACAGTTATACAGAACAGTATACAAAACATTTGCAAATATTCAGTACAGGGATCAAGTCCCTATTAACTAGTACAGTGCAGTCTATACAGTCTACACAGTAAACAAAACAGTACAGGAAGAGGAACACTAAACATCCCTAGCCTTAGCTTGGCAGGCTCGGAGCCTCGCAGGGAGGCACATAGGTTGGCTTGACAAAACTGGAAATACCCCGACGCTTCTAGCATTGGTCCGGTGCCTGTACACCTACATATATATATGAGCAGTGAGCTAAAGTCCAGTGAATAACATAATGCGTAAAGAGGTTTAGAATGAATGTCCTTACGATAATGAGCAGTTCATTAAATCGATATTTGATCTTTTCGATCAATCGGTCATATGTGGTACATCCATTAGCATAACGAGAAGTGAGGTCTTAAAAACCCGAGCGAGTAATGATGGCCATCAATCGATGCTTGATAGTGGTTCCACGAGGTAACCGCAGAGATCTACATATGATAACGATAAGCGATAGGTGCTAAGGATGCCTGATGCAGTTGAATATAGGACATACATTCATTCAGTAAACAATATCAGTTCAGTAAATAGTTCAGTTCAGTATTCATAAGATAATCATTTTGAACATATCTTTACGCAATTGTTACTCACAGAGTTCTGGGCTACAGTGAACTAGAGCATCTCCTCGGAAAGCCAACCCTATACAATTAACAGATTGAATACACACTACATTTCACAGTTGGGGAAAGATAATAATTTAATCCCTAATCTGCCTCGGTTAATTTAATCCCTAATCTGCCTCGGTGTGTTCTACATCTATCTCCTCTTTAAGATGCCTTAAATATGCCCTAGGAATACCTAGGATGGAAAGAGGATGCAAAGATGCACTTTTGAACGCTTAACAAAATTTGCTGAAAGCAGGGGTCTCGCTCGAGCATGGCTTTCTACGCTCGAGCGGACATGCAGACAAAGGATCTCCGCTCGAGCGTGAACTCTGTCGCTCGAGCGGACTGTGTGCTACAGTAAAAATACTGGATGCTCCAAATTTACGCTCGATGGATGCTCGACCCTCGCTCGAGCGTAAGACACAAGTCCTCGCTCGAGCGGACTGTGAACTCATGCAAAGTACTGGATGCTCGCATTTCACGCTTGAGCATCACTTTTCTCGCTCGAGCGGAAGGCAGGATCACAGAGTGTACACTCGAGCGTAGGCCCAAAATCTGGAAATTCCATATTTGAGTCCTAAGCTCAAAATCAAGTTTAAATACAAAATTTTCGATCCTCTTGGGCTGAAAACCTGGAAAACACTTGTAAACACTTAAAACAACATGATTCAAAGCTCAATTTGAGAAATCAAAACCCAAGGGTGTTTAACTCAAACTCAATTTCAAACCAATTTTCATGAACATGAAGAACATACTCAATTCAAAGCTTCAATCTCATGCTCTAGTGAGCCAAAACTTTCAAAAACATGGTGAAATCATGGTCCATTGTAAGAATATGAACATGCATGTACAAGTTCATGAAAAACAACATCAAAACTCGAGGATGTAAACATGCATGCATGAATTAAGTTATAATTCAACAATCTAAGGCTAAATCATGTCTTAGTTCTACAATTTGGCATGGATCATGCAAGACTCACTTAAATTCAAAATCAAAAGGTTTGAATTCCTTACCTAGAGCTTCAATTACAAGACTAGGAGCCCAAATGGCAAACTACACTTCAATTTCCAAGCAAATCACAAGTTGAATTCAACTCCCTCACTTCCTCTCTCTCTTTGGTCGGTTGAGCTTCTCAAATATGGCTGATCAAATGTTTTAGTTGAATGTATACAAGTCTCAAAATGTGTACGGTAATGGCCACTAAGTGGTCTAATTGTAAATAAGTCCAATTCATGTAATTTGGTACCATTTAATCTAATGTAATCATACCTAATCAGTTTCCAGATAATTACACCCTAAAACCACATAAATTATGATGATCATAAAACACTAATCAATTTCTGGTTCAGCCGCCGATAAGGCCTTCAATTAGCAGTTTAAAGACATGAACAGATAAGCAAACAAGCAACAGATAGATATATAACTAAGCAGATATATTCAATCAATTTAGTTCTAGATTTTAGTCAGTTAGTTCAGTATTTCAATCAGTTCCATTACTTGTCATAATAAGTTTCAGTTTAACGGTAATCAGTGGTTATTCGGTAAACAGTAACGAGGGTTGTTACAATGTGGTGGGGTGACTAATGTCCAAGGAGCTGATGTGGCCGGCGCTGAAGTGGAAGGCACTGACGTGGACGGCGTTGATGTGTCTGGAGCAGCTGCTACACTGTGTACACCGTAGTGGCCAAAATATAGACAATCTCCCCGATAGGCATGGTGGATCGCCTCGTACAATAAGTCTCGGATCTCTGCAACAGCCTGCAAGGCATGCTGTCCATCACGTCTGAAAAGGGCGTCCTCAGCCAAGTGATATGACCTCCTAGCTCCAACCACCTGAACAAAAATTCGGACGTATTAGGCTACAGTTGACTGAAAGTAAACCAATTATGATATTAATAATTATCTGACACATACTATGATACTCACTAATGCCTCAAGATAAGGCCCAACTCCTTGATATCCGAACTCAAACAGTTGGCTCGAATTATCGATTAGTAGGCGTGTATGTCGTCGATACCACAACATATACGGGTCGGAAGAGGGGAGCACCTCATCACTCCAGTCAACCTGTACAATACTATCCCGACGGGCATTCCATAACTGTATATATCGCATATAATACAAACTCCAGTTAGTGCCAGCTCGGCCACGCCTATCAGTCACATGCAATCGCCACTCGGTGTCAAACCGATCCGATACGAATTGGACCCGACCAAACTGTCGAAGGACACGATAGGGGAGATGCCACTCAACCACGTCAAAACAAATAAGTGGCACTCTCGCCATCCATATCTCCTAACCTAGTCAGCAGTAGTCGGGGAGCGTACTGAGGGCTCTAACATAAGGTTGCCAGATAAACTACAATAATGAAAAGTATATTAAATTCGCTCGTGAACTCAAAACATGTACAATGAACAAGACAACTAAAATTGAGAACAAAATTTCATACTTCGCCCTCGATCATCCGATCGAGGTGGTCTCTATAAACTACGACTACATGGGTTGAGACAACCTCGTGGCCAAAGTCAACCCTCCACCGGCTACCTCGAGGTCCAGGTGGCAACTGCATGTCTCCCTGGCCCATGGGAAGCTCACCAACAGCAACCACTTGCCGCCTAGACGGGGCAATGGGAATCAATCTCTTCCACGCCCAAATCTGCAATAGTTTGAACGCAATTACAATACTGATATATGTCATACAATATGAATTGACATGTAATAAAATTCTTACTAACCTGTAGCAAGACAACTGGTCCTCCGATCTCGTTAGCACCCACCTGAGCTGCTCGACGTAGCATCCTATGTAAGCATGCCAAAGCCGCGCCACCCTAGCTGTATTGGCCAATCTTGTCAATGTCTCTCAACAGTGGCAAGTACATCAGCTTGAGCAGGTTATGTGACTTGTTAGGGAGAAGTACCCCCCCTAATAAGCCACAGAATATATGCTTGGGCATGCTACTGTACCAACTCATCTGGAGCCTAATCTGAAAGAGCCACAAACTGCTCGGCCAGCCACCTCACCCTCAGTCTACCTGCCTGTAAGTCTGCAGGTTTAGGTGTTACTCCTAATAGCTCAGCACATAGGGCTATCTACTGCTCCTTCGTCAATGATGGGTCAACTCCAGTAACTGCTCACCCATCAATCCGTAGACCATATAGGCCAGATACGTCCTGCAATGTGATGGTGGCCTCCTCAATCGGGAAATGAAATGTATGAGTCTCCGTGTGCCACCTCTCGACGAGAGCAGTGATGAATGGATGGTCCAGTCTAATATGCCCGACACGGTATACACCATAGAATCTCGCGCGTAATATATACTGCAAGACTCTATGGTCCAACGGATGCTCCCACAAGCCAGAATCTACCCAGCGGCAGGTCAACACGATGCGTGCCTCGTCCTGCATAACAGAATGACTAGTTTAAATAATAGCATTATCACGTAATATAAAACAAAATGCGTAAAGTCCAACAAACGTTATTGCATACCAAACGCTCCCATATACTGTTAGCCCGATGTGGATAACTGAAAAGTGGGACCTTCTCAGGTAGATGTGCCATGAAGACTGTACAAGTGAAATATTAGATCATAACAATAAAAATCTCATTTAATCATAACAGAAAAACTGTAATTATTCCACAAATTACGATTTGTAAAAGAAAAATATACTCAGCTATTTCAAAATTTAAATTTGTGTGATACTATATATGGAAGCAATTTACTAAAATGTAATTAATTTTTATTTCAAAAACCTCTATTGGTTAATTGTAATTTAACTATAACAATTAAACTCTAATTAATTCTATACATGATGACTTGAAAAAAAAATGTGCTCGGTTATTTTAAAATTATAAATTTGTGTGCCACTAACATGGAAGCAATTCACTAAAATCTAAGTATAACCATAAAAAATAAAAATAAAAAACTCTAATTATTCCATAATTTATGATTTTTAAATATATATATATATTTGTACTTTAAGATTTAAAATTATGTGTCATTAAATATGATAAAAATTCAACAGAACTTACCGTTATGTATGCTATAACTAATATAGAAATCTTTTCCAAAATAATTTTAGGGCTTCAATTACATAAGCTTAATAATGACCATGAACATAGTGCAGTAACATGTGGATAGTTTTCCTACATAAATATTTGGCAAAAAATTGAATGAGAAATTTTTTTTTTCCAATAATAGGTTGATGATTACATTTATGACATATTTGACAAAACTTAATTATTGATTTTATAATGCTAAAAGTTTGAATAAATTATAACATTTTTAAATTACATAAATTTATTCATAAATTGTAAATGTGAACAATGGTTGCAGCATTCGAAAATATTAAATTTATTCATAAATATTAATTTTTGAAATGGTAGAAAAACTATTTGATTAAGTATAGAATTTTGTAATACACATTTTCAATGAAGTACACAATAAAAAACTTACGCCTATGTGCTACAGTTAAATGTTTTTGCATACATTTTTAATTTAATTTATTTGCTTAGTATGTTAGTTGTAAAAATTTTTTTAATATAAAACAATTACAACATATAAAGAATTAAAAATTAAAACTGATCTATTACAAATAAAAAATTATCTATTTAAAGAATTAGCAATTACAATATAGTTTAACATGGGATCATTTGTATTACAAGCTAAAAATTCACATGGGCTGTCCAATTACAATCTCAAAATTAAAAATCGCAACCATTTTATAATTTCACAATTCACGAAACTCATGTAAGCATTACATAGTCTTCATCAACCAAGCCGCACCGGACATGTGCGCCTATCATGACCTGCCTGCTGGCACTCACTACAACGAGCGATCAAACGCCTATCTGATATATCCATCTCATTCAGAATACGGGACATAGATTTAGGACCCCGTTTTACTTCTCGCAGATGAAGTACATTAAGCATTAAGGTCCACTACGGATCATCCCAATAATCTTGCTGCGATATTGGATTGAATTTAGTTTCCCAAACTCTCATGTATACAGGAAGCCTATATACTGGATCAACGTACTCGAATGGATTGTCACCGCATTCAGACATAACAACGAGCATATGAGAACATGGATAGTGTCTTATCTCGTATTTGCCACAACTACACGTGGGTTGATTCATGCGCGCAATCTGTGTATTGCGACCTCGTCCATGGCGAAAAGATGTTCGCACCTCAAATACGCGGCGGGGCCTATAAGACAATATTGATACAAACTAATGAAGTTGATGTTTTTAGGTGTAATTAACTTCACAACATAATAATAAAAATTTAGTTTACATTACAAACTAACCTATCGTACGATATTAACTGGAAAGTATTCCACCTTGCGATGGCCTTCTCGATAATTTTTTGCATGTCTCTAGGGTATTGGAACTCATTCCGTACATCTATTTCTGCTTAGGCTCCCATCTCGTCGAAATATTTTACCATTCGTCGAAATATAAACTCAACCATAGCTACGATAGGTAAGTTCCTTGCACCTTTCAAGACACTGTTGAAGCACTCTACGTCATTGCTGGTCAATACCCCCCATCGATATCCACCGTCATACGCAAGGGCCCACTCCACAGGATTCATCTTGCGGACCCAATCGATGGCATCTTGGTCAATAGCCTGTATTTGTTGTAAGTAAGCATTACACTTTCGTCGTTGATGAGCGCTCCCTGCTTTCCATAGAAGTTGTTTCAGCTCCTTATTTTTAAACTTTGTATTAAAGTTACTACAAACATATCGAAGGCAATGCCGATGATATCCAACAAATTAGAGCAACGGATTCAGCCAATGCCGTCTCACAGCAGCTAAAATACTCTCAGCTCGACCAGATATCAAAGTCACTCCATGTGGATCCATGACAATATGTTCCTTGATATTTGAAATGAAAAACGACCAAGACTCCAAACTCTCCTTGTCGACAACAACGAATGCAAGCGGTAATACTTTGCCATTAGTAGTGACGATGGTTGCTACAAGTAACACACCAGTGTATTTGCCGTATAAGAATGTACCATCAATGGTAATTGTGGGGATGTATTTTCTGAGTACCAACACGTGGCAAGGTGACGCCAGCATGTCAGCCGAGGTGCCACGTGTCCTGGTCGTGATGCCGAGGTGATCTCGGCTAGGCCGAGGTTATCTCCGAAGATATCGGAATCCGAGATAAGCGGATAAGGGACAAGAGTCCTAGAATGAAGAGGGAACTCAACCTGGATATAGGACAAGAGTCCTAGATTGCGAGAAGACTTCAGTTTGGGTAAAGGTAAAACTCTTAGAGAGTTTATCCTGATCCCATTGGGAGTCCTAGATTAGCAGAAGTCCTAAGTCCATTAGGGCCAGGCTCCTATTGGGACTAGGATTGTATTGGCTATAAAAGAGAGGCACCCCCATGGGTCTAAGGTATGTTTTTATACTCAAGCTTGTGAGTTTAGCACTTGATTTATCTTTGAGAGATATACTGACTTGATCGTCGGAGTGCCCCCGGGTGGAAGAACCACCATCGGAAACTTCTCTTTCTGTGCAGGACAGCAAGGTGCCATCTATTCTGCCTGTGTTCTACCGCTGAATCACTAAGGAGGGTAGTGTGGTCAGAAAATCACTCACACAATTTGGCGCCGTCTGTGGGAACGAGAGAAGAGTAGATGGCCAGTAACTCGCAGAGGGAAAAGGTCGGGGACGACACTCCAGTCGGGAGTGGAAGACCTGTCGACCTTAACGCGGAAGAAGGAGACCGCAACGAGGAAGTTCGTGATCAGAATCACGCAGAGAACGCCGTCGGCCAAAACGGTGATACATCAAAGAAAGCGGACAGGGGCAAATACTATAACGAGGACGACCTCCAGACATGGAAAGACAGATGTCTGAGGAGGGATGAAGAAGTAAAGGAGATGGCAAATAAGTTGGCAGACCTTCAATCGGTCGTCAACTTCATGATGCAGAACAATGTCATGCAGCCGCCATACCCGCTGCAGGACACACCAATGCCAGCAGCAATCGCCCAGAAGAAAGGACGGAAAGAAATCCCCGAAGCCCCACAGCACACGAGGAGCGGAAGGTACTCTCACCGACCTTCCAGGGAAGTCGGCCGAGAAGAGCCGAGAAGAGAAGAGTCCCGAAGGACATATCGCGAGAAGGAAGCAGATCCCAAGGAACATCGACATGTTCCGGGGAGGATATTGTGTTTTGATGCGTCCTGCGGAGAAGGGTCGAAAAGGGGCCACCATGAGGCCGAGAGTAGTGCGCCAAAAAGGCTAAAACCCAATGAAAGCCGGGCTGCAGGAAGAAGTAAAGAGGACTTAAGAGATTACCTCAAGAGGAAACAGGAGAATGCCGGAGCCGAAGTAACTTCCCCGGTTAAGCCGAGGACTCCATTCTCGGCAAAATTGGATAGATTCGTCGCGCCGAAAAGATTCAGTATGCCGAGGCTCCAGATATATGATGGTAAGTCGGACCCTAACTTCCATGTTGGATTATTTTTGAATTCCATGGCTTTGTATAGTGGGAATGAGCCGTTGCTCTGCAAAGTGTTCCCTTCATCCTTCGGGGAGATTGCATCAGACTGGTTCCACAAACTACCAAAGGGGAGCGTGAAGAGCTGGGAAGGCCTGGCCGAGATGTTTGTGGCCAGGTTCATAACAAACAAACTGCAGCCATTGAGGGTGGATGCATTGATGGCTCTGAAGATCGGCAAAGAGGAGAGCCTCAGAGCCTATGCAAAGCGGTACTACGAGGTGTTCAATCGAATACCTGAATGCAACCAGGAGGTGGCGGTTGTGTCTTTCAAGAACGGCCTGAAAGACGACTGTCCATTGCGGAAGTCTTTGGCGAAAACCCTGCCAAAGAGCATGGAAGAACTCATGGCGAGAATTGAGAAGTACGCACGAGCCGAGGAAGACACCTCGGGGAACAAGGATACGAAGACAGAAAAAGGCAACGGCTCGCCGAAGCGAGGCCGAGGTAACAATGGACAAAACAAACAGGAGACAGAGTTGAGGGCTAAACAAGCAGTGACGACGGTGTTCCGAATTCCGGTCCAAAAAGTCCTTGACCAAATTCGAAATCAGCCCTACTTCAGGGCGCCGGCAAGAGCACAAGGAGAATTTATGGGGAGAAACCTTGGTAGGCGTTGTGCCTACCACAATGAGCAGGGTCACCCAACTCAGGGTTGCAGAGCCCTTAAAGCACACTTAGAAGATCTGGTGAGGCAAGGCCATTTAAGAGACCTTGTGGATGAGGCCAGAACCAGGGAAGAGCAGGCACGATTGCCTCAAGCACCAGCAGCCCGCCAAGAAGAACCACAGTGGTGGACCTCGGGTGGTTAACGTGATCCACTCAAAGGTGAATGAAAACGACATACGGGGGGAGACGCAGAGGGTGAAACATCTGCAGCATGTCAACCAGGTCGGACTGAAAAGACCTCGGCCCGAAGATTGCCAAGGACCAATGATAACTTTCACAGAGGCCGACCTTGACATGGTTCAAGACCGACAATGATGCCTGGTAGTATCCCTCCAGGTGGGGGAGTGCCAGGTGAAATGCAGCTTGATTGATCAAGGCAGTTCCTGCGACATCATGTATGTCAGATGCTACACGGAGTTAGGCCTTCACCCTGATGACATGGAGCAGTCAAATGGCCCGATGGTCGGCTTCAATGGAACGCCAACATGGCCTTTAGGCGCAAGCTTGGAGGTACAAGCCGCACGAAGAAGATGAGGACAGAATTTATTGTGATTGATACGCCGCCTTACAACATCATCCCGGGAGGCCGTGGTTGCATGCAATGGGGGATTCCTCAACCTTGCATCAACTACTACGATTCCCAATGTAACATGGGATCGAGGAAATCAGAGGAGATCGACAGAAGTAAAATTGCTCCATGGCAGCAATGAAGTTAACCTGCAGCATTCGAGAACCAGAGGAAGCAGAGGTTGAAGAAGAGGACATGAAGGTCCTAGATGATGTCGGCAAGGAGCCGACCGAGAAGAGTGAAGAAGCATTGAAGAAAATCTTCGTCCAAGAGGGCGATGAGGAACGCTTCTTTCTTCTCGGTACAGGATTAGCCGAAGAAGAAGAAAGGGAGTTGGAAGCCTTTCTGAGAAAAAATATTGAGGTGTTCGCCTGGACACCTTATGAAATGCCTGGCATTGACCCCGAGGTCACATGCCACAGACTCAACGTTGACAGGTCGGCCAAACCTGTAATACAACGAGCCAGAAGACCGACGTTGATGCACGTCGAAGCAGTGGAAGAGGAAGTAGCCAGACTTCTAGAGGCCAGGGCCATCCGAGAAGCTAATTATCCGACGTGGTTATCAAATACCGTGGTAGTAAAAAAGAAGAATGGCAAGTGGAGGGTCTGCGTGGACTTCACAAATTTGAACAAAGCTTGTCCCAAAGACAGCTTCCCCCTGCCAAAGATCGACCAGTTGGTGGATGCCACATCTGGACATGGAAGGATGAGCTTCTTGGATGCATATAGGGGGTATCACCAGATAGCCATGTACCCCCCGGATGAGGAGAAGACAGCGTTTATCACTCCCAAAGGTCTGTATTGTTACAGAGTCATGCCTTTTGGGTTGAAGAACGCAGGAGCAACTTACCAAAGGCTGGTGACCAAGATGTTCAGACACTTGATTGGCGAATCAGGAAGTCTACATCGATGATATGGTCGTGAAGACCAAGGAACCAAAGGATCATCTCACGACTTAGAAGAGGTCTTTGACATACTCAAAACATATCGGCTCGACTAAACGCATCGAAACGCGTTTGGAGTCGGATCCGTAAGTTCTTGGGATACCTGGTGACAAGAAGGGGCATTGAAGCCAGCCCAGATCAGATCAAGGCCATTCTGGAATTACAGAGTCCGACATCGGCTAAACAGGTTCAGATGCTTACTGGAAGGGCCGCAGCCCTAAACAGGTTCATAAGCCGAAGTTCGGACAAGTGTAAACCTTTTTTCAATCTGGTGAAAAAGGCCTCGGATTTTTTATGGACAGAGGAATGTGAGGCCGCTTTGGCCGACCTGAAGAAATACCTTACCTCGGCTCCAGTCCTCTCAACACCTCAACCCGGGGAGGAACTGTTCTTATACCTAGCAGTTTCAGAGCACGCAGTAAGCGCTGTGATCGTCCGAGAAGAGAAGGGAGAGCAGAAGGCAATCTACTATGTAAGTAAAACCTTGGCTGATGCAGAAACAAGGTATTTACCATTGGAGAAATTAATGCTGGCCATGGTAATGGCCTCAAAGAAGCTAAACCATTATTTTCAGGCTCACAAAATAGTGGTTCTGACAGAACACCCACTCAAATCCTTGCTGCAACAGGGAGACTTAACTGGCAGAATAGCAAGATGGGCCGTAGTGTTGGGCCAATATGACCTGGAGTTCAGGCCGAGAACAGCGATAAAAGGCCAAGTCTTGGCCGACTTCGTGGCCGAGTTCTCCCCAGAGTACATCGAACATCGGGCTCCGCTGAGCCGAGATGAACGATGTCCGGGCAAGGAAGGAGAAGCCCAGCCAAAGGCTAAGGAACCAAGGAAGGAAAAACTCAGACCCTGCAGCATTTACATTGGCGACTCCTTTCAACTTTTTGTTGATGGGAGCTCAAACCGGCAGGGGGCAGGGGCAGGAGTAGTGTTAATTTCCCCCGATGGGGAGATATTGGAACAGTCCATTCGACTGGGGTTCAAAGCCTCGAATAATGAGGCGGAGTATGAAGCACTGATTCTTTGAATGCCGGCAAGAGCGGCAGAGGCAGATGAGGTAATAGTCTTTTGTGACTCACAACTTATAGTGAATCAAACTACAGGAGAGTTTGCTGCCCGAGATGAAAGGATGTCGGCATACGCAAAAGAAGTCATCAGGCTGGCAGACATGTTTCAAAACTGCCGACTTCTTCAGGTTAGCCGAGATGATAACAACCACGCCGACGCGCTGGCCAATTTGGCAAGTTCAGTACAAACCGGGAAGACGAGGACAATAATAATTGATTACCTACCAGGCCCGAGCATAGAGCCACTGAATACAATGCAAGAAGCATTATGTATGGACATGGGACCAAGCTGGATGGATGCAATTGTTGCATTCCTGAAAGAGGGAAAACTGCCAGAAGATCGAAAGGAAGCACACAAGGTCGCATGAAGTCGGCAAGGTTGACTGACGAAGGACATCTCTACAGAAGATCCTTCACTGGACCTCTTTTAAGGTGTATACACCCTCTCCAGGTCGAAGACTTTTTGTATGAAATTCATGAGGGAGTTTGTGGAAGCCACGCAGGGGGCAGATCGTTAGCTCACAGGGCCATTACCCAGGGGTATTAGTGGCCCTATATGCAAAAAGATGCAGAAGCCTATGTGAGGAAGTGTGAACAATGCCAGAGGTTTGCACCATTGATACATCAGCCAGCTGCTGACTTGAACCCTGTTTCCAGCCCTTGGCCATTTGCCCAATGGGGGATGGATCTCGTTGGACAATTGCCCCAAGCCACTGGACAGCGGAAGTACCTACTGGTAGCAACAGACTACTTCACAAAATGGATAGAAGCAGAGCCCCTTGCCAAAATCCGAGATGTGGATGTAAAGAACTTCATCTGGAAAAACATCATCACCAGATTTGGGATTCCAAGGGCAATCGTTGCCGACAATGGAACACAGTTTGACAGCAAGCTCATCAAGAATTTTTTCGCCAAGTTCAAGATAAAGAACTATTTTTCAACACCAAGCTTTCCCCAAAGTAATGGGCAAGCCGAAGCATCAAACAAAGTCATTCTAGATGGAATAAAGAAGAGGCTGCAGGCAGCAAAAGGGAAGTGGGTAGACGAATTGCCCAACGTGCTCGGGCATATCGCACACGCCGAGAAGATCAACAGGGAATCCCCTTTGCCATGGCTTATGGCACGAAGCGATCATTCCATTGAGATCGGCATCGAGGATCGTAACACAGGAGTTGAGAACGGGTCTAATGATGTGCTCTTAGCCCGAGATGCGGACCTACTAGAAGAAAGAAGAGAGAAAGTCGCAATCCAAATGCGACTTACCAAAGACTTGCCAAAGCTTACAACAAGAAGGTCAATCCAAGGGATTTTCAAGTCAACGACCTAGTCTTGAAAAGTCGCTTAATAAAAGGAGCCCGAGAGGGCAAGCTTGGACCAAACTGGGAAGGCCCCTACAGAATCACCTCAGTGTTGGGGAATGGGGCATATCGGCTCGAAGATAATGAGGGCAAAGCATTGCCTAGACCGTGGAACACTTGTAATTTAAAGTTTTTCTATCATTAGATGTTCTTTGATTTTTCTTGCCGATGTGATCAATAAAATCTTAGCAGAATTCCTCTGAACTTATACAACTTTGCATGATGTTGTTTTTTGAATTATGGGCACCCAAGAGGTACTTAGGTTCACATTGAAAGAGAAGAAGACATTAGTAATGCTTAGCCGAAGTTAAGCCGAGATTATGTTTAAACACGTTAAAGTTAAATTCCTTATCTTTACTTGTTGAAATCTGTAGCAATTTACAAGTTAAAGTTAAGCTGAGATAAATTCCTTATCTTTACTTGTTGAAATTTGTAGCAATTTACAAGTTAAAGTTAAGCTGAGATAAATTCCTTATCTTTACTTGTTGAAATTTGTAGCAATTTACAAGTTAAAGTTAAGCTAATATGATTGTTATCTTCACTTGTTGAAATTTGTAGCAATTTACAAGATAAAGATTAATTGAATTTATATGCTTTATACTTGTTGAAGCTTATGACAAGTTTACAGGTGAAGCCCTAGCCGAGGTAAATCTTCAGGTAAACATGCCCGAGGTATGTAACCCCCGAGGAGATTTTGCAAGGGAAGAATTGTATGAATCATATGAAATATTCTAAGTATAAAACTACACAGAAGCAATAAAGAAGAATTTAAAGACTGAAGCATTCAGAAAGAAACAGTTGCATATGAAAGGAAGGCACTGTGGCCTAAGCAAAAATCTTGTTCACAAGTTACATAGAAGGCACATCGGCCACAAAAGACAGCATACATTGAAGAAAAGAGACAAAGTACAAGAAAGAAAAGAAGAAAACATCTAAACTCCTTCAGCATTAACAGAAGATTGGGCAGGAACGTCGGAAGGATCTGAAGGAATGATCTCGGCATCCTTTTCCACCATAGCATCTTCTTCCTTGTCCACCACAACCTCAGCTTCTTTATTTGCCGAGACCTCGGCCACTTTATCAGCTGCGACTTCAGCATCAATCTCAGCAAGGGTTTCATCAACACTTCTCTCTGCCAAGAGGAGGTCAGAGGATAGAGTGCCGATGTCCGCCTTTTTGGGAGCAGCGGCGAGGTCTTCATCTCCAGTCAAGTCCAGGACTTGATCACCCTTTGGAAGAGATTTGGCCTTCCTCACCAGGGCTTCATCTTCACCTTCACTTTCATCTTCAGCCTCGGCTTCAGAATCATCTTCTTCAGCTTGGCCTGGAGATGGAGGAAGAGGGCAAGGAAAACGCATGGCCTTAGTCTTGCGCCATGGCGAGTCGACTGGGAGATCAAGCTTTTTGGCCAAAGCATTCCAACCTAGGGAATATCCCTTGTTGCATGCTTGCTTGACCTGAAGCTTATAGTCTTCAGCGACATCGGCCATGCCTTCTTTATAAGCAGCATCAATTTCGGCTCTCTTGGTGGCCAAGGCTTCTTGTAGCTCCTTTTCTACCTGGGCTACTTTTTCTTCGGCTTCTTTTTGCTGAGATAAAGCAACAGCTTTTAATGACCTTTCAAATTTCGGCCTTTTCATCGGCTATTTGTTTAGCCTTGGTTGCGGCCTGGTCCTCCAGTTTTTTCATCTTGAGCTGGAGGGCCCTGTTTTGTTTATGGAGAAGAGCAAATTCCTTCTCCATGTCGGCTAACTTCTTTGCTGTTTCAAAAGCCTGCATGGAGAAGGTATGGGCGTGTTGGATGGCCTGGAAGAATACAAGGCATAAGTCATTATAAACATTTCAAAATTTTATAAGTATGAAAGCCAAATTATCAAACTCAAAGACTTACTTGGACTGAATGCTGCATCATGAAGGCGTAGTTCTCATAGCCGCTCATTTTTTCGTTACGCTCCATATCGCCCTCAAGAAGGATGCGTGTGGCCGCTTTATTGTTAGTGTAGATCGGCTTGTTTTCAAGAGTAACTTTGGGTTCCCAGGGGACTTTGGCCACCCTGGAACCTGAAGTTGGGGCAGATGTAGACCTTGGCTTTTTCTTCTTGATGGCCCCTGATGGGGGCTTCAAAGAGTCTCTTCTTGAGCCGAAGTGATCTTCTCGGCCAGTTTGGAGATTGGCAGGGCATCTTCAGCCTCGGCATCAGCTTCAGTCGCCTTCGTCTTTGGTTGGGCCTTCTTGGTTCTCTTTGGCTTTGGTGGGGGCAGAGGTTGGGCTGGTGCATCATCCATATCGTCTGGAAGATCGGCCAAGAGGTTCAGCACCACTTTATTTGGTTTTTCCATCTCGGCTGTTTTAACAAGCCTTCGGCGTTCTTTGGAGCCGAGGTTGATGGTCGATCGACCGGCTCGGGATGTGGAGGCTTTGCTCAGAAGCGATTGATGGAGAAGCGCTCTTCTTCCTCTTCCTTGGAACGTCGGCCAACTTGGACGTGTAAGTGGGGATGAAGTTCAACAACAATGGAGCTTTTCGTCGCTGAAGTGGAAGGTCTAAGAGCTTTTTCGGTTGAACCGAGGAAATATGATTGGCGAAAATCCTTGGGTGGTGGCGAACGTCGCAAAATAGAACAAAACATCAAAAACAGATAAAATATTTGGAAAAATTGAAGAAACAACAGCTAAGCAGTTAATGATGGACTCTTACCCTTGCCCTCCTTGACCGTTCGAGGAAGAGGGAAGAGTTGAACTTCTTCATCTGGGGCAAATTCCCGCCTTCGAAGCGATCATAATCATCTCCAGCCCCTTTGTTGGAGTCTGGAAGGTCGGCTACTATTTTATAGGCAGTAGACCTCGGCTTAAGGTAGTAGACATAACCCTTTTCCTTAAGGTTCAGGGGGCACATTGTGTAGCAATATTGGATGTCGGCTAGAGTGATCCTAACGTTCTCCTGCCGAGCTAAGGCTATTATTCCATTAAGTATCCTATAGGCGTTAATGGAAAGTTGCATGGGGTTCAGGGTGTAGTAATGAAGGACCTCGCGGAAGAGGGGATCTAGAGGGAACCTAAGTCCACACTGGATGAAGGCTACCACAGGGAAAGGCATTTTATCACCATCGGGCATAATGGAGTCCTTCTCCTCAGCTAGTCTAAGGTGGACATCCTCTGGTATGGAAAATTCTTGCCTAAAGTTTTGAAGCTTGGTTGGGGTATTGACTCTATCCCTCCACACACCCATAGTCTTGATATAAACAAGTGTTCGACTACGTAAATGAGAGTATTCCTAAAGGGCTCTTAGGACTTCTTAACCTCGTGTATGTTGGGGAAGTTGGTTTGATTTTTCCTAAAAGATTGAAGGTTCTACAAAGAAATCCCAAGCCTAAATCTACGAATAATGAGTATGAAGGGAAGAAAATCTGGAAAACAGAAAGCAAAAAGAAGTCTCAGATTCAAGAACACGAAAGAGTGGAAGGCCAAAACAGAGGTGAAACGGTACAAATATTCGCAGATAAACAAAATAATGAGATAAGGTACGTGATTTACAAATCGAATCTGAACAATCAAGTAACGAGAAATCTCAAACAAGCAAGAAGCGGGAAAAGAAGGAACGGTGGCTTACCGGAAAAAGGTGAGGCGGATGAAGTCACGAGGTCGATAATGGACGCATGAAGAAGAGCTTGAGCTTCGCAGAAATGGCAGATGGAGGCAATTGCAGGGCTTCGGGCAAGAGTAATGGCAGAATTGAAAGAGAAAAAGTTTTAAGAGAGAAAGAAAGCAAGGAGATTCAAAATACAAAAGTGAAGAGGAAAGAGAGAGGGAATCGTTTTTTCCAAAGTTTGAAACGGCGGC
The DNA here is from genome assembly GCA_025200525.1 of Camellia lanceoleosa. Classification (NCBI taxonomy): domain Eukaryota; kingdom Viridiplantae; phylum Streptophyta; class Magnoliopsida; order Ericales; family Theaceae; genus Camellia; species Camellia lanceoleosa. Next base: position 63,645,117 of record CM045761.1, read on the forward strand.
AAAAAACAGCAATTATTACGCCTAGGGTAACGCATGCGTCAGACGGCGCGGGCAGAGAAAAGAAGGCTTGTAGGCGCGTCAATGGCACGGACCAGTAAGAATGAAACGCGTCATCAGAACGATTGAAAAATGGTGTATGACAGCTCATACGCGTAAGGGAATTGATTTGAATCTGAAGAGGACATGCCATCCTGGAATGAATGATCTCGGCTAGAAAGTTCTTAGGCCGATGTACGAGAAAAAGTTCGAAGATAGGTTCCATCACCTAAGAATACCGAGGTAATAGAACCTAGGGGGCAGTTGTAGGGATGTATTTTCTGAGTACCAACACGTGGCAAGGTGACGCCGGCATGTCAGCCGAGGTGCCACGTGTCCTGGTCGTGATGCCGAGGTGATCTCGGCTAGGCCGAGGTTATCTCCGAAGATATCGGAATCCGAGATAAGCGGATAAGGGACAAGAGTCCTAGAATGAAGAGGGAACTCAACCTGGATATAGGACAAGAGTCCTAGTTTGCGAGAAGACTTCAGCTTGGGTAAAGGTAGAACTCTTAGGGAGTTTATCCTGATCCCACTGGGGGTCCTAGATTAGCAGTAGTCCTAAGTCCATTAGGACCAGGCTCCTATTGGGACTAGGATTGTATTGGCTATAAAAGAGGGGCACCCCCATGGGTCTAAGGTATGTTTTTTATACTCCAGCTAGTGAGTTAAGTACTTGATTATCTTTGAGAGATATACTGACTTGATCGTCGGAGTGCCCCCGGGTGGAAGAACCACCATCGGAAACTTCTCTTCATGCAAGGTGACTGAAGGTGCCATCTATTCGCACTGTTCTATTTGAATCACTAAGGAGGGCAGTGTGGTCAGAAAATCACTCACACAGTAATAACAGGCCTACAACATCTGAATCCATCGATGACGGGTTTGAAAGACCAGAAAACAAAATGGAAGACGGGCATAATGGTTGTACCTCCAGTATATCTATGCTTCCATTGAACGATGGTGCCAGGATTAGATGTCTGTAATGCATGTATAAATTTAAGCAACTGCCTATATGATTCATCCCAATCCCCGAATACCATTCTAATTGCCTTTGCCCTTGCATGCCACGCCTTTTTGTATGATATACTGTAGTTCATGGTCTTTTTGATATCTTCAATGACATTCTTAATTGGTATATCAGGTTCATTCTGCATATGACAATAAAATATGAGTTGGATTATTTTAGTGTGAACACTATAAAAAAACAAATATGTATATATATGTAAATATTTATTTTTTATACTCAACGCAACTTGTCCCAAAAGATGAGAAGCAATGTAACTAGAGCTAATATTAGTGTGGTCCCTATTCATTCGTGGGTATAAACAATGGTGAGGACCCCTGTACTGCTTTATTTCAAAAAGACCATGTTTCCTACTAACAGATGCACGTAACCACCAACTGCAATCGTACTTGCAAGTAGACACCCAAAGGTCTCGCTTGGAGGTTACGACCTTATACTCTCGATTATTTGTTGCATGGTACAATTTCACAGGATGTATAAGTTGCTTCTTATCAACGAAAACCATCCATTTGTCCAACTCTGGATTTTCAGCGTTCCAGATTCAGTTACGGGGAACGACATCACGGCTACTCATGTCGAAATCACCACCTATGTAAATGTTCTCATAGAAAGGGATTTCAGCTCTAGGTGGAATGAGGGCATTTTCAGGGTCAACAGGAGCATCGACATTATCTTCTTCATCATCATCATCATCTGATCCGCCCAATAAATTTTCTTCATCACACATTTCATTCTCATCATCCTCTAGGGCGACATGAGGACCGTACATGTCATTGTCAGCAAACTGCACATAGTTTACCGTTTTTGCCATATTACCATCAACTTCAACTAGAGTGGTATGATGGGTACAGGTGGGCACATCTTCTGTGTTATTTTGAAATTCATAATCATATCCACCACGTGAACTTGATTCAACACCATGGCCCTCAAATGTCTGTTGTGTGTAGCCCACTGCATAACATTGATCTGATGCATACATATGAGACTGAAATGCTATCGTGTCAATCCCATGTGTCAGCAATGTAGTGAACGGACGAGATTCCATCTGTGTCATATTCGGGACATTCTGTATAACCTCCTTATCAATGTATACTTCCAAACAATTTGGTGGTTAGAAACTTGCACCGATACTTAATACGATGTTCAACACCTCATCGTCATTGATCGGTAATATCTTGTATTTGCTGATTGCTTGCCACTGGCGATAAGGATATCTACATTTGAAGTTCAATCGGACACTTTCCCCATAATTTACCACCTTGGACATGAACATCGCCTCCAAATTGCTAAGCGTGGTGCCAAGTTGCACCGCATATATCCATTTCGGCTCAGCATCATATGACACACCTTCATCAGAATCCCGAATTATGTTTCCCCCCAGTAGAAGATAATTGGAACAGTCTCCATATACTTGCTTCAATGAAACATAAAACATTAAAATATCAACAATATCAACAATATACCTATATCGGATTTTACTTCTAAAAGAATTATATGAATTTTCACTCATTCAATTACAATTACTTGTGAAGCAAGAACTTTATTTAAGTAATCAGCAATTATAATCCAACAATCATTATTGATTTTTTAATTAAAATATGAGTTAAAATAATTATTATGTTTTGGATTTTTTAGCTTTTTAAAAAAAATGCTTACAACACATAAAGAATGTTGGTTTGTTTTGACATAACTGTATATGAAACTCCTATGTTCTGCTTTTTTCATTATTTATTACAATTAACATCATGCTCTTGTGCACGATAAATGTAAATTTTTCTTTTTCCATGTTTCTTCTTCTTTGGTTTGGTAATATTTCAGTGTTGATTTGATTTGATTTTTTTTAATTAACCTGCTTTTATTTTTGCATTGGTTATTTGAATTTGTTTAAACGGACACTTGATTGAAGGAAGTTCTAGGAGTCAAAAGACAATTTATATTTTCCTATAAGTGATATTTTCATATAAAAATCAGCCCTCTCATTTTTGTCAATTTATATTTTCCAGGGTAGAAGGAAGTCTAGAGGTAACACATTACTTGAACACCACTAAACATTACTTCAATTTATATTTTCTCCATTTTTTTTTCTCTCTATTTGTTTTTTATAATTGTTTATTTTCTCATTTTTGTTTACTTATTTTTTTTCATACAAAACAAGGGCTAAGGTTTCATCTGTACGTGGAGTTTTTTTTACTCCCAATGTAGAGACTCGCATCTTTTCTGCGTGAAAGTTCTTTTTCTACTCCCTATGTGAAGAATGTCACGTTTAAAAATAAAACAAAAAAAAAAAAAAAAAAAAAAGAGGCTCCTTGCATACAATCACTATCACATTTAATATTTGCTTAAGGATTCATCAAAAACTATCTACAAATTTAAATATAAAATTATAAATTCATAAAATTACAAATTATAAATTTGTTTTAAAAAGGGTATACCATTTAGCATGAAATTATTTGGTTCTTAAAAATACATTTATTAGTGGCATGAAATTTTTACATTATAGTGTATACTAAATATATTTTTATTTTCATTTTTGCCAACAAATGAATATAAACATGTTTAAAATATTGGACAAATTACAAAAAAAAACTCCAGTCCATCTCAATATAAACTCGAAAATTTTAATTTCATCAATTTAAATTTTGAACTTCATTCTGTGTCACAACCTACACTCATGTCCATCTCAATTTAAATTTTTATTTCTCACCTCTCCATCTCTCTCACATTAAATAAAATATTTGTTTCAATCTTATTACCAATCATTTACCATCAAAAAAATTGTCAATATAATTTAATTTTGACAAATTAATCAACTTCAAAAATAAAAAAATAAAAACTCGAGTTGATGAGCAGTTTGAGTTTAACTCGGGTCAAACTTGCGTAAACAACCTCAAGTTACAATTCGGCCTTGTGTGGGCCTAGACAACTCTAAACACAACTCAGGCTGAGCTTAGATAACCTCTTAACTTGCCTGGACCCACTGGTAAGAACCAATCCAATTTTAATATTACATTTGAGGCTCTTTTCTAGATTTTGGAACTTAAAGGGGTGTTAAGGTAAAATTGAACCAAAAGCTCCAAATTTGATTATTATTATTATAATTATTTTTTACTAGTATTCACTCTTTTGCTCTTTTCTCTCTCTCTGCACTTTAAATTTTTCTCTTTTTACACTTTGAATCTTGGTATGAGGCCAGAACTTGTTTAAAAGCTTACTTTCGGGGATTTAATTTAGATATAAATTTAACCAATAATTACCACTATTTAATTACCATTTACTTTCGGGGATTTCATTTCCACTATTTAATTACCAATAATTACCTATAATTCAAACCCTAATTGTCTCTACTATTTAATGATGACATTAGACATTTGGTAATGAATTACTATCATGTGAAGACCAAAATTTTATTTTTAAAAAAAGTATACCATTTAGCATGAAATTATTTGGTTCTTAAAAATACATTTATTCCTGGCATGAAAGTTTTACATTACAGTGTATACTGAATATATTTTTATTTTCATTTTTGCCAACAAATGAACATAAACATGTTTAAAATATTGGACAAATTACAAACAAAAACTCTAGTCCATCTCAATTTAAACTCCAAAATTTTAATTTTATCATTTAAATTTTGAACTTCATTCTGTGTCACAACCTATACTCATGTCCATCTCAGTTACTTTGTTTAACAATTTTTTTTATTTTTTTTATTTTTTTTTAATTACATGTGGCAATATATTATTTACTCTTTTTAACTTCTTGTAAAACCACTTTTAAACTTGATCATACTAGATCACAAACTATCCTAACCATCCATTTAAATATGACTTTGCACCTCACACAATGGATAACCTCTCTCTCCTTCCCCATCTTGTCCAGCATTGCAACCCATCTGTTTCTTGCTATAGCCTAACGCCGTCAAAACCCACGCTGCCTCTACAATCATCCTCCCCTCCCCCTTGCCCCACAACCCATCGCCACCCTCTAAATGCACTGTTACAGTTTAAAAACCTGGTTCCATTTCTTTTGGTAAAAATACTTCCCTCAAAAAATAACTTTTGGAAATTTTCTTTCATTTAAGACTACTCATCTAGATAGTCTATTTCGCTTCACATGGAAATTTGGGAATAATCATCAATTATCTTCAATAAGATTTGGAAAGATACATCCCATGTTACATATTTATTTTTGTTGTCTTGGAAGAAATTGTTTCCCAACAAAACATATAAAACATACAGAGAGGCATATTCAAGTAAAAAGTTTTCAGCTTAGTATAAAATTAAACTCTCCATAAACAGTGAATTTTTTTTAAAATGCATTCTTTACCATTCATAAATTTTAAGTATGTATGTGGATCAACTAAAGTTTACTATACAAGCTTAAATTGATAAAATTAAAATTCGGGTTGACATGTTAAAATTCTAGTTTGCCGGACAAACATTACATAAGACATAACCGAACATGTAAAATAATGTCATAATTAAAAAAAAAAATGATAATAATAACTAAAGATGTATAATAAAACGTGTGTATCATAAAATTTTCTTAATATATTAATGTTACACCAATAGGCACCAATGGTCCTACATGGTCTTTCTATTTCCAAAGCTGCTTTTTTTTTTTTTTTTTTTGACTTGAGGTGATATGCAATGTTACATCAATAGGCACCAATTGTCCCACATGGCTTGCTATTCACGGAGCTCAATTTTTTATTTTTTTTAATTTCTTTTTTTGTTAACATGAGATGATATACTGAACGGTATAAGAAATAGTAAATGTAGCATTTCTTATAATTTTACTGCGATATTACACTAATAGGCCCCAATTTTTTTTCAAAGCTCAAGTCAATTACGAGCAATTGGTCTAATAGTTTCTTCAAACATCTTGTGTTGAACTCAATTTTTTATGAAAATTGAATTTTTTTACTTTTTAGTAATTTTTTAAATATTTTAATTAAGATTTTTACTTTTTAGATGCAATTAATCTATTTATACGTAAAAAGTAAATTATTTGTGAGAAAATATTTTAAAAAATTAATAAATATACAAAAATATAAAAATGTAATGAATTTTTGTATTTTTATATTTTTAGTATTTAGTGAATTTTTTCATAAATATTATTCTTTTTAAGTGTATTTATATAAGGTATATCTAAAAATTAAAAACAATTATTTAAAATATTAAAAAACTTCATTCAAAATAATATATATATATATATGAAAAATAAAAATAAAAACTCAATTTTTATAAAATATATTCAAACCAAACATAGGTATTTAGATTATTTTTACATATTTTACCCAATTTTAATGGACATTATCAAAGTCCAAGATAAGCAATACTGTAGATATTTTGCCTAACCTTCTCTTAACTAAACTATATTTAGAACATCTCAACCCTAACCCTAATTTCACAATTTTAACAATAAGTTCTGATTTCACAATTCAAAACTCTAACCCTAATTTTTGATTTCATATTCAATTGAAAACCCTAGAACATTTTCACAATTCAAAACCACAAAATTTTACCAATTCAAAACCATAATTTCAATTCACAAAACTTATTCTACCCACATTGACATCAATTTCAATTCACAACATTTTCACATTCTCAAACCCTATTCTACCAACATTTTCATCAATTCACAACCATTTTCACATTCACAAACTCTATTCTACCCACATTCACATTTCACAAACACAATAAACACATATAAAATTCAACTGAGAGAGAGACAGATAGGCATACCAGAGAGAGAGAGAGCAAAAAATGTGAGAGAGAGAGAGAGCAGATACCCACGGACGGAGAGAGAGAGTGAGAGCAGAGAGAGAGTGTGAGACCAGAGAGAGCGCGAGAGCGAGAGCTAAGAGAGCGAGAGCAAAGAGCAACACAACAGATCGGGTAAAAAGCGAAGTGTAAAAAGCGTGGTTACAAATGAGGAGGGTGAGGTATTTTGTATAAGTTGTAAAAGCGTGATTATGAACCACACTTTCATTTAAAATTCGATTTTGGTTAAAAGCGTGGTTATCATCCACGCTTTATATAGTGAACAATAAACTCATGGTTCGGAACCACGTTTTATGCACAAAAAAATATATTTAAAAACGTGACTAGGAAGAACGCTTTCTGTTAAAAAGCGTAGTTTATAACCACGTTTTATGAAAAAAACCATTTAGTTAAAAACATAATTTGTAACCATGTCTTCTTAATTAAAAACGTGATTTGTAACTATGCTTTTTCGATTTTACAAAATTTCCGCGCGAGGGCCACAACAACGGTGAAAGCGTGGTTCACAACTATGTTTTAGCTGAGTTTGGGAAATACGTCCAAACTAGACCTAGTCTGGGAAATAGGCTGCTATTTTGCATTAGTTTGGGAAAAGGCCCAGAATCATTTGCTATAAATTGCATCAAGAGAGACCAACAAAGATGCTTCGTAGATCTAGATGCAAATTCAACAATCTTTCAATTAAGATGGAGTTTTAATGTTAGCTTGTCCATCACCCCTCTTCATTTTCAGGAACAAAAACCTGATAATATCCCCAAATACAAATTGTAAGACCTAGGGCCCTATGTCGTCATCTCCAAGTATATTAGTACATAATGAAATAAACCTGGAAGAAAATAATTCAATACCATCACCTTTTCTTAAACCCATATTTTTTTCGTTCATAGAACAGATCTGTTTTGGCACTCCCCAAATTGACAATTTTTGGACAACCGTCCCTATCTTTCTCCTGCTGCGTGCACTCTTTGCAATAGTAGGCATCAGAAATTCCCACTCCTCCACAGATAACACAGCGGCCCTGAAACGATCCATAGTTGCACTCATCACAAACTCGCACGAGTGTGCAAGGACGCACATAGGAGTCACAAATTACGCACTTCCCATCACACTTCTCACATAATCGTCCAATGGCAATACCTGGTTGCTTCCTGCACATAATCAAATCAGGGTGATGCTTAGCCATGCTTTCTGCAACAAGTTGTTAGATCCCGAACTTGATGGTAACCTGCAACAAACTACCAAACAATTAATTAACAATAAGTCAGGAAAGATGACAAAGGTAAATAAGGTGTTGGTCATCAAACAGAATCAAATATAAAAATTTTGGTAGATGCTCTTCCAATGGTAAACACAACACAAGGATAGTTATCATTTCTCCCTTCCTCTACCAAAAAAATATCCAATGCTATTGCTAGGAGTCTGGGACCTGACAATTGTTACTCAAAAGTTCAGTGAGAATTCAGAGTCTGTAGACAAGCAAGTCATTTTAAGCCTTGCACCTGCCACACTTCAGGATCATAAATTGATCTCAACTCATAGTTCAGGATCATGACCTGTCCTACTATGTCAGATCTATCAATATAAATATTCTTTTTGACCAAATAAAGAACATAGGGAAAAGAAGCAAATACTCCACAATTTAAGTCATATTAATCTTGCACTTTTTTCATAGTTTTCTTCAAACTGAACTTAAATTATCAACCAATCCTTCCATATAATCGAGACGAATCAAGATTAAACACAAACTTCTCTAAATGCTTATACACTCTACGGTAGTATTTGGTTCACTAGAATAAAACAGAATGGAATGATCATTCTAACAAAATGTCCATTCTCTGTTTGGTTAGACTAAAAAAGTGATGACAAAATGTATTACAAATGAACTAATCTTTCATCATTTTAAAGGAATAGTTATTCCATAGGAAAACCTAAAGAATCACTATTTCATTCCATCCCTTCTCATTCCAATGAACCAACTAGAGCATAAAGGTAAGGAACATGAGAAGAAACCTAAGAAGCATGGACATAGACACATGACACGGATATAACACGGACACGCCAACATGTCAATTTAAAAAAAAAAATAGGATATGACACGTGAGGATCAAGCATAAAATATATAAAGTTATATATTTATTGTATGTCATATATTTATGAATATATCATTCAAAGACAATAAAAAAAACAATTGCAATATGACACTAATTCTTATAAATTTATATGGTTTTTCTTTTATTATTGTTTCTTAAGTTATTTTGTTCAAACTTATAATTAGTTATTAGACACGTGTGTCCTCCAAGTGCCCAAGATTTTCAAAAACAATTAAAAAATAGGACACGTTTTGACGAGTGTCAAAGAGTGTTGGTATCCGACATGAACACGTCACCTTCTTGAAAGTGTCCGTACTTCTTAGGAAGAAACTAAATCCAAATTGTGTCCATAGTTGGTCTCTACACCAATTTCAGTTCCTACAATTAAGAATGAAAAATAGATTATAAAAAATTGGGTAGAATGAAACAATTCTCAGCAGTTTTATATTGATTACAAAGGCAAACCTCTTATTCAATCATCTGATCTAGTTGAAGTTCAACATAGGGTCGCCAATGAGGGAGGTTTGGTATGGGTTTGCCTTAACCATACCCAGCCACTAAAAGGAAAACCCTCCCTCATCCCTACACAAAACCCATGATAGTTGGGACCAAATACCCCATCACCGTAAATGAAACAAGCTAGGGCACAGGGAGGGGGTTTACCTCATTTAAATCTCAGGAAACTAGCAGAAATTTTACAAGATTATATGGTGGTATTCAAGATGGGAATAAACAAACTGCAATATTTTAGATACACATTATTGCAATATCAATCAACATGGGAATAATCGAACTCTCCAACACGAACTTTTGTCCCACAGGTGGACACAAGCAAAACCAAGTCCAAAAAACCAATTACCAGGCTCGACTCAAGCATAGTTTGTCACTTCATCCTACCAGAAATTTATTTATTTTAAAAAAAATGCAAATAAACTCATGCTATTAAAAGTTACAACAACTTAGCCAATTTATACTAGCCAAACTTAGTTCTAATTTGCAAAATTACCAATCACAAAGCCTTACATCAAGCTACAATTATCGAGCTAAGCATTTTCATATTGTAAATCTATCTTTAAACCCCAAAGAGTTGGCCGAATGGTAAAGACTTGAGGATAAGATCCAAAGTCTTGAGTACAAGTCACCCAAGGGGCCACTGGAGGTTTACCTGGTCGTTAACTTCAGGGTCCTGGGATTAGTCGAAGTGTGTGTAAGCTGGCTTGGACCGCCAGTTATCAAAAAAAAAAAATTTGTTAAACATATCTTTGAAATCAAGCTTGCCATTGATAGGGTACTGGGTGAGAAGTAGGACTATAGAATAATTCATACTTCTTGAATTTGGCTCAAGCTTAGCTTACTTCGTCTCACGGTGAACTTGATCCTACCAAAAAGGGCTATCAACTACAAATAAACTACAATATAAACCACAGGCTTTTCAACTTTCCAAAATGACACCACCCCAAACACATCCCACAATTTGTATCTCAATAAAAATAAATAAATAGACATCACTTTTAAATTTTAACTTACACTCCCTCTGTGGTACATTGTGCGTACTAGTTTCAATTAAGTAAAAAGAAAAAATAGGGTGCTTCAATGTATACAGTTAACAAGTCATTGCATTCAGTAGGAGTGTGAAAGAAAACTAGTAAACCAATTCGAACATGTCCAAACTGTATGGTGTGGTCCATTTTTTTGGGAATAGTTTGGTTTTGGTTCTCAAAAGTTAAGAATTGTTTATTACGGTTCGGATCACGGATTAAGGCTCAAAAGAACCAAATAAAACCAAACTGAACCATTCAATATATTTTATTAATTTTAATGTGTATGGTGTTCAACAAGGTACTTAATTTTCTTCGCATTGACTTCTTTAAATTTCAATCTCATCTCGACTTTAATGAGGTCTTCATTCATCCTATTCAAAAAGTACTTTCTTTTTATACAAAAACGTGTTTTTTTTCCACTGTTTATATGATTTCTACACTTCTTTTATTATTGAAAATTGCATTTGATAATTACTATATGAAGAATTTGCTTTTCTTTACATATTTTTTTTAAAAAAATATTATGGAGATATTCTAAAAGTTGGAAGTATGCTGATGAGTTTTTTGAAATATTTGTATAGGTAGAACCAATTTTAAAGAACTAGATAGTCTAGATATACTGATGAATTTTCTAGCCTAAACCGTGCAACCGCTAATTGCAGTTTGGTTCTGGTTCTATTCCAAAGGTTTTATAATTCGGGTTGGTTCGTTCCTAAATTTATGGACCCATAGAATCTGGTTTGATTATTGAATATACCTTAGAACCAAACCAAATAGGTCCATGAACAGCCAATGGTTCAAACAATATGCATGTAATGTAACAATGGATGCACATTGTTATGTTGTTCAACAAAACCACAGTCTAATAAGTGCCTAAAAACGGACAGAAAAATCATCCAGACCAACACATAAGGATAAACGCTGAGAATTGCACCAACAATCAAGATATCAAAGTATGACGTAATATAGAGCTCCAAGAAGAAAAAAAATCATGGATTACAAGTCAAGAGAAGGAACGTCAGTTTGACTCCATGCCATGGAGATGGACATAGAAAACTAGCTCTTTACTTAAAAGACAGACGGAGAAGTTCACAGAAGAGGAGTTAAAAAAATGGAAGACGAAGAAGCAGAAAGAAAGCCCTCCTATCAGAATTAGAATTCACAAAAGAAAAAGATAGAAGGAGAAGTTCACAGAAGGAAAAGACAAACGGACAACAAGCATACATACTGACTAAGTAACAATGACGCAATAATAAGAAAGAATTAATTGAAATTCTTTGTTTTAAAACCTAGAACACTTTTACAGGCATGTATGCTTATTATTCCAATATTTATAAATAAAAATAAAAATAAAAACTTATGGAATCATTAGGTTTAATGGAGCTCACCCACATAACATTGAAATATATTTATTTCAATAAAATAGCAATAAATAATTTACGCTGCACATTATTTTAACCTTAAACATCTTTAGAAGATATATCATGATTTTTGTCAAGGAAAAAAATGAGAGAAAAAAAAAAAAAAGATTACGAATATGTTGGGTCTAATTAAATCTGATTAAATTCTATTAAAAACTCTCTAAACACCAAAATAAAACAAATCATGTATATATATTGGTTATTAGAAGTTGTATATCATGTCATTTTCACTAAAAAGAGGGAGAAAAAAATTATCAAAATATATCGGATACGATAGTTTCAAGAATTGAATGAATCCTAAAAAGTGAATCAATTATAAATCATCTGATTCACCATAGATCCACTTTGAAAATAGATTCACCCATAGATTCGTATCGAAATTACATAAATTGCGAATCAAATAGTGAATCGAAAAGATTATAATAACAGAGAGTATAAGTGATTGGATGGAAAAAAAGAAACTCTCAATCACAATAGAACAAAAGAGGCATAAACCTACAACTTTAAATTTTCAAATGATTAGATATAGAAATCCATAAAGTCCGATTGCATATAGAAGTCAACCAAAAGTGAAAGTAACTGCATAAAATGATAATTATAACCCTAAACATATAACAGACACCATAAATAAAGAACAATATAAGGTTACTGTTGTTTAAACAAAAAAAAAGAAGGCATACTTCAGCGTACACCAACTATTCAGCTCTATAATATGATTTTCCTATCCAAATTTTCGTTTTCACAAACACTATTAAGTTCTTAGGCTTGAGCATTCTATAAATCAATCAAATTGTCCAAAATCAATGACTATATTTGAAAACAATTATCAAAAATTAACAAATTAAAGAGAAATCTTCAAAGTGGACCCGAAACCACACATCTCTACAGCATTTGCCAACATTACTTCGTTCCACCTACAAAAATTTGTTACTCACATCCAAACCCTATATTCCAAAATTCTCTTTCTATGCTCAAATCCAGTCATCCCCAATCAAATATTCTTAACGTAACCTAGTTTCCATATTCATAACCACGAAGAAAATCTTCCATGAATAAACAAGAATGTTAAGCTATAAACCCTAGAAAGTAGAATCAAAATTTTCTAAAAAAATATACCCTAGAAAAAGCACAGATTTGAATAATCTTCATGGTGATACATACAGAGAAAGAGCTAACTTGCAACAAAAGTACGCGATTCAAGTTTTTCAAATATCCTAAATTCCGAGAGTGTGAAGAACGAAGACTGATACGACAAACCTAGATGAAGGCTTTATCTAGGGGTGCTTGCAAGTTAAGTTGGTCGGGTGACAACCCATCCACCGTTTGTCCGAACTTAAGCGAATTGGAAAAAAATCAATCTACATCAATCCGCTTAGTTAGCACATATGGATGCAAATCGGTTTGACAATTTAGGCTTTACTGTTTTGGGCTCTTTTTGACTTATTTTTCAAGTAGGTCTTTACTGTTTTGGGCCTTATTTGGGTCCAAAATTTATGATTCCTCATTTTTTAATTAAAAAAATAAAGACCCAACTTTTTTTTTTGTTGTTGAGGGAAACCATAACACAAATATATTAATGTCATTTTTTTTATTTTCTTAAATTCTATTTGCTATATTTTAATCGATATTTTGAAATGTAAATGCATTTTTTTACTAAAAGGGAAATGCGCACATCCACCATTAAACATCATAGATACAGGTTCAGGTGAGAGAAAAAGCATCCCCATAATACGCCACAATACAATTACAGACACAACACCTTTATTTACACAACGAACAGTCAAAATAGAGTGGAATAAGTAGAGGCATAAAAAAAAAAGAAGAGTTCTTCTATCCAAATTGATCCAAAACAGTCTAAAACAAACAGTTCTTTTATCCAGAAGAAAGATTCAACCAATAAATTGAGGCACCTAGATTTAAATACATAAGTAGAAAGAGTGGAATAATCCAAAATAGCCCTAAAAGACAGAGTAGGAGATTTTTGTTCTTCCTTCATCAGGGGTTTTCATCCAAAGCTATGAAGCATGGGTACTTCGACAAACAGGACGTACCCGTACTGGGTACTTACCGGCACATAGTATTTTGTATAGTACTTCTACATACATAACAGACAGATACACGAAACAAGTACCTAAATTGTTTTTTCTTAATTTTTGGTATATCCAAACTTATCTAATATATATCCAAGCCGTACCGTACTTCAATGGAAACAATATTTTTTTCTACTACAGAGATAAAATTTCTTTCAATAGGCTTCTTTTTTATTTTTAGTTTTTTGCTAAGGATAATTTTAAAATTAAACTATGGTTTGTAAGTTATTTAATATAATGACATTTAATTTTGGTTTATACCGTTACTTTTGACATTAAATGTTAATTGTAGGTTGGATCTTAACAAATTAAACCATTTAATCAATTTTTGTATTACTCCAAATTAAAAATAAATATTTTTTTACAAATGTATCAAGTCGTACTCGGACCTTAATTTTTTTAGATTTTATTGCATCAAAGTACCCGTATCATATACGATTAAGATACTTTCCGTGCACTGCGTGCACGTGATTCATAGATCCAGCGTCATCCGCTCAACATGTATCGTCCGGCATCACCCATGCGTCCTCTATCTCTCAAATATTTAAATAGAAAAATATTTGCCCTAATTATTGTAAGTGTTATGCCCTAATTGTTTTTAGGTTATGGGTTAATTTAATACAACTCTTTGTTTCAATGTTTCTATAGAAACTTTATATTTTAGGTTTCGATTCAGTTTTAATGAAGAATTAAGTGGGTTGAATTTATGTGGATTGTGAATTTATGTGGGTTAAAAGTTTTATGTTCCAATTTTCGTTTTAACCATACTTTTATCCATGAAGAGAGTGAACACATTTTTATCTAAGAAGAAAGTGAACACATTTTTATTTTTAATAAAATAATATTAGGGGCACTAAGAATCTTGCTAACATATATTAACAAGTCTTCAATATTTTAGTCAGAGTTTTATGTAATCAAAAGTGATTGACCCACAAAATATGCAATGGTTTTTCTAGAAATTTTTTATTGAACTATAAATTTTTAATTTGATGTGATTGTTATAATATTTATAGATAAGCTCCTACCATTAATATATATATTATTACTTTAACCAAGTAAAAGAAAAATAGATATATAACGAAGACCAATCACTTAAGCTACTACATCCAATTTGAAATTAAGCATTACAAAAAACACCTTAGCCCACACAAAATAGGATCTAGCTTCCAAAGATACTTTAAAACAGCATCACCACAATATTCAAGTGTAGCCAACCTTCATTGTCATACTTATGAGAATCTCTTGAGAACCTAACAAAAAAGTAACTTACAATTGTATTTGAATTATTTGATATTTTTTCTTTTTTGTTTGATGATAAAGTTAATCTCATTTGTTTGCTTTATTCAGTTTTGAAGTAGTTTTTGTTGAATAATATTTTTAAATATGTTTTTGTTGAATAATATTTTTAAATATGATATATATATTAATTATGCTTACATGTTTGATGTTGCAGAAGCCCAATATAGAAATACTAAAAAATGCATAATATCAAGGTCTAAAACCCCCTGTTGATATGATTTGCTAATTTTTTAGTTTTTGAACTTCATAATGCATTTGATCTACTGATGTCTAGAATTTGGGTAGAGGCCCTCACTACTTGCAATAAATCCTAGCCTGTTGTGTTTTGTACATGTTGTAGTCAGGTCATATGCATGGAGTGATTGATTATGGCATAAAATTCTTTTTTTTTTCTTTTTTTTGGGAGGGGGGGGTGGTGTGTGTGAATCTAGAAGGGATCCCAACACCAATACATGGCTCCCAAAGTTTAAAATACAATTATGGTCCAGTGGTAAACGCCTCTAGCGTGCTGGAGTAATCCTCTACATTATATTTTGTGTTGCTCCACCGGCAAGTATGCATCTCTTTTATGAAATTGGCGAGTTTCTTTATCTCTACTACTTTAAAAGTGCGGAAGACCTTCAAATGTTTCTATTTTTTATTATTCCACAAATGTCCCTAATAAAAATATAAAATTACATTACACAACTACTTAATTTATTTTGAAACCCAACGGCTCATGCTTCAAGAATTATATGGACGAGTTGTGTCCAAATTCAAATACCCAAAGACACAACTCTTTGGTAAAGATTGTGTCTGATGGATTCTTAGAGACATTGTATAGTTGCGACTATTCAAACACATCACTTCAGTGCTTATAAATGTGGGTTACAGAACCGGTTTCACACAACGAAAACAAATCCTTCTGGATCTCTAACTCTTTTGAAGAAAATTCTTCTCCTACGTGATACATGAGAGGATATTCACCAATTTTGTAACCAACTCAATTTTTAGTCACTGTTGCTCATATAGTTACTTCTTTTGGCTTCATAATGTTCAATTCACCAATTTCGTAATCAACTCGATTGTTAGTCACTGTTGCTCACATAGTAAGTTACTTCTATTGGCTTCATAATGTTCAATTCACGCATGTGTAAAGACAGACACAAGTTCTTTTTTCCTATTCTTTTCTCCTTGGGATTTTTTTTTTTTTTTTTTTTTTGTCTCACTATTACACAGGTTTCTCATTGAAAAAACCATGTTACTTAATGGCCTTTCCTCTTTATTTTTCCCTTTGTCTTATGGGAATGCTACTTCATTATGCAAATTTAAACAATCAATATTAGAATTTTTGATTATTTGATTTAAACTCTAAAAAAAAATAATAATAATTAATTAATTAATTACTAAGAATATACATGTCAGTATAATTGGGCCCACAAAAAATATTCCCATTCGCCATTTTCCTTATTTATTTTATAGGATTCATTGTATTAACATTTACATTAAGAATATATATGTCAGTATAATTGGGCCCACAAAAAATATTCCCATTCGCTATTTTCCTTATTTATTTTATAGGATTCATTGCACTAACATTTACTTTCTTAATTTAATTTTTTGTATGTAAACTTAATCATATACTCAACACATACTTTAAAATTATTGAGTGGAGCCCTAGGCAAGAACCTCACTTGCCTATGAGTTAAGCTGCTACTGAGAATTTGGTAAGTTAATGTGAAAAAAAAAAAGATAATTTTAATTGTTTTTTAGTTTGTTCAGGATTGATTGGCAACCAAACAAAGTATTTTATGTTTTAATAGATATGGTGTTTTGGTCAATAAATTTCAATTACAAAAAACCAAAAATTATTAGTGTATTTGTTAGATTTTGTTTCATTCTATGATTAAATCAGTTTTTTTATCAATAGATTTGTGTAGATGTAATTATCATTATTATGTTATATATCCTAGCCTAGGCATACTTCATTCATGTGCATAATTTGAAACTTGTACGATTTAAATAAGTCATTTGAAGTAACTTAGCAATGTCAATATCAGGATCTATTTCTACAATTTTTAGAAACATATATTTCACGGAAGTGATGGGATTGATCGACGAAGTGGTAGTCTTTAAACAATATGGAGGGATGTTTGAGATTGTTTGTCATGAGAGTTATCCGCAATATTATGAATCCACCATCGGTGACTCAAGTGGTGTATATATTCTATGAACAATTCTAGTATTTCCAGGATTCAAATATAGGTAATAATTCACAATTAGTTGTGATGAATAATACTAAATGTATGAGCAGTGGAGTTTGCACTGATCTTGCAATTTGGTCACAATTAGATTATCTTACCGTAACTAATTTACACCCATTTTGGGCTTAAAATCCTACCTCTAAAATTAAATATGATAGATTTTTGTAAAGATTAAAAGTTGAGATTGCTAATGACTTGTTTGTTTTTAATGATTTTTATTTTTTTTTTATTTTTTTTTTTTTATGAAGGCAACAATATGAAAATCAATTAATATGCCACATGCAACGCATGTGCTTCCTCATTAGTGTTTTTAAATATAAGAACATAAAGTGGAATTGCAAAATTCAATCTATGTATCAAACTGAACAATTTATTTTAATAGTTTATCCATGTTCTTCAAATTTAAATCTCATTTTGGTTGTTTGTAAAGCTAAGAAAAATCAAATAAGTTGAAATATTAAGCTTTATGTGATCTGTCTTAGCTTATATTTTGTTTTAGCAATGAATTATCCAAAACTTAACTACGTCTAATCATAGAATGTCCATTATAGATATTTTTCTATGTATTTGTTAATGTCTTCATAAAATATTATTGATATTGTACTGTGAAATCCAAAAAAATGCAAACAAATAAAATAGCACACCTACCAGTGCTCTATTATCAATTAAAAGCAATAAAATAAATTGGTACACCTGCCAATGCCTTGCTATCATTTAAAAGCAAGCAAACAAATAAATTGGCACATTGCCCAGCGCCTTACTATCAATTAAAAGGAAACAAACAAATTGGCACACCCACCAGTGCCCTACTATCAATTAAGAGAACTGCTGTCAATGAAATACTTTGATTTGATGGAATGATCATTTAAGGTAGTCTTTTATTCCATCGAAGTATTTCATTCCCATGTTTGATTAGACAACATATAATGACAAATACCTTACAAATGGAATACTCTTTCTCCATTTTAAGGGCATGGTTATTCCATGAGAAAGTCTAAGGAATCACCATTCCATTCCATTTCATCTTATTTCAATGA
This sequence comes from Camellia lanceoleosa, assembly GCA_025200525.1. Classification (NCBI taxonomy): domain Eukaryota; kingdom Viridiplantae; phylum Streptophyta; class Magnoliopsida; order Ericales; family Theaceae; genus Camellia; species Camellia lanceoleosa. The sequence goes on from CM045761.1 coordinate 63,663,687, forward strand.
TCCAAATAAAACATAAGTACTCTTTCTTTCAATAGAACAATTGGCCAAACTATCTTATTGCCTCATTGGTATATTTCGATCATAATGAAACGATGAATACCTAAATCGTTTCAGTTTGGAATGGCGCAATCAAGCATCTCAACCAAAGCTTAGCTTAATAATAATTTTTTTTTTTTTTAAAAGATCAAGACAACACGGACAGAGAAGATAACTTGAATATTATGTGAATAAAGATTTGCCAGAGAATTTTAACTATAAAGACAGAAAAATAGTTTAAAAAGGGAGGGAAATTCAACATAACATTTTATAAGGACAATCATTTCACCCGATTTTTTTTTAAAGGTACAATTTACAATAATTTGTGTTTGGATCTTGAATTTATAAACGAAATATGTGAAGAAAAAATTGAATGAAATATAATTTGAATTTTTCACCATGCTATCACACCATGAATATAGAAACAAATGCATCCAAATATTCCACCCAAGCATCAAAAGAGAAATGCTGACAGAACAAATATAGATGAAGAAGTTCAGAATTATCATGTCATTGGATTCTTTTCTCTCTCCAAACAGAAAATTTGCAAACCCAATATATCTCGCCATTTGTGATTGTCATAGTTTCTACGCTTGCTCTCTTCTTCCCACCTTGTAAGTTATCTAACGACCAAGATAAAGAGCTCCTAGAAGAAAACTATGGGCCAACAATTGATTAGCACCACCACTCTACCATAACCGCCGCAACTCCACCACCATCACCTAATGTTATTTGTACTTTTATTAATCATGTTCATTTATTCAACTTGAACCTAATTCAACTCAATTCGTTTAAACCCATTTACTAAAAAGAAGAGCCGTAATTGGATAGGAGTGTCATTAAATATAGACATTTTCATGAAGAAAAAAAAATATTTTGGCAATAATGCCACAAATAAAAATGATGGTGCCACACATATTTATACAAAACGACATCTTTACAAGAAATTATTTGGTGGTTTTAAAACATTACTCCACACCTACACTTGTCATACGATCCCAAAAGAGACACAAAAGTGGTGTGCTCTACTACTTTAGCCAATAATTCAAGTTTTGGCATTGAATTGATTTGCCCCTAAAGAAAAATATAATTTTTTAATATTTATCCTTCAAATAAAAATATTTGGATTACCAAAAAACTTCTCTACTTTCACTGGTATTCATGTCACCCATCAATTGATCAGTATGATTCACAGTCTCTGTTTTACATTCTGATCTTCTCTCTCTACTCTATCTTTCTCTATAGACCATCACATACCTATATGTTTTTCTTCTTTCTCTACTCTTTTTTCTTTCCACACTCTTTACAAGCCATCACTCACCTCTCTATTTTTCTTCTCCTCTTTTCTCTTCCACATCTCTTGAAGAACCTATTACTCACCATGAGGGATCTTCACATCATCAAAAGTCATAACATATTCGCAGAATTTCCTCAACCACCCAAGTCAATTTTCCATGTAAAGCCTTGCAATGGACACACTACCAAGCAATAGTCACAAAACTTCAACACACTACGTTCTATAAAACAAATTGCAAAAGCTAAGCACTTCCACACATCACTGGAACAACTACACATCAATGGAACTACTGTAGCTAGTTCTAATGATGATATTCAACAAAATACACACACTAAACCAAAAAGAAGGAAAATGATAATGATGATGTGAGAAAAGAAGAGACACATATGAGAGAGGAGAAACAAAATCTATGAGAAAATTGGGAACAAATGAAGAGTTGTGTCAGTTGGATTACCGAAGTGTATTTTTGTACTTTGAGATTGTAGTTATGTACATGCATTTCGAAAAATCCGAACTGCATTCCAGTAGACGTGTCTCTTGGATTGCTATTTACAAGTATATATAATGTTAAGTACGGGTTATTTTGTAGAATACAAAAAAATTGTAGAAAACACCATCAAGCCCTTCACTCTTTTATAGTAGTAGAGTTTTATAGTAGTAGAGATAGACATGGATATATATATCATTTGATTGAAAAAAAGTTATCTTTACTATTAATAAGTTATTAAACTTAACTCTTAGACCAACCCTTTTATCCAACCCAACCCCAATTGTTGGCCTACTTGAAGCATTTCATCAAGAAGTTCAATCACATCGAGCAATTCATTTGAAATCAATAAAAATTCAAACCCCATTTGAAATCAAGAACATTAAGCCCTCTGTTTGAGGGTTTTTTAAAGGTGAAAAAGTTTGAACCAATTGAATTTTGCAATGTTTTCACAGCAAAATAAATAAATGAATAAAAAAGCTTGCTGGTATGTATGTGCATAGAAAATACTAAAAAGAGAATACCACATAAACAACAACTCAGGGGAAATTTATATGATGGTCTCCAAAATCGCAATTTCACACTAATAAAAATCAGGGTTTTAGGGATTTCAAGTCATACCTCTTCAATGAGAACTCTTTCGAACCAATAAGCTACTACAGAAGACAGAGCTCTCAAAGAACCCTTCAAAATCAAGAGACGAAAGTGAGAGATGATAAACAGCAAAAGAACGGACAGAGAAATCAGAGAGAGAGAGACCATAGATTCGGAGCAAATAGGAGAAAAATTTAGGGTTTAAGAGCCATACCTGGTCTCTTCAATCCTTGCGACTTCGATCTCCACGAATGGAAGCAGGGAAGAGACGACCCGAGAAGAGAGGGGTTTTTCGTGAGGGAGTGAAGCAAACAAACGAGAGATAAAGACGGCGGGGAGTTTATATATTGGGAAACAATATAATGCACACTTTTGCTGTCTAATAAATATAATTCAGCATTTAAAACTAAATTAATTAAATGGTAATATATTTGATAACTAATTAAATTTTAAATGTTTCTTATAATATAAGTTAAAATTTAAAAAAATTTAAGGCCAAGTTTGGGGACTTTGAAATAATCTAAAAAGTCAAAAAGTTACTCAAAAAGTTAAAAAGTTAACACTATTCACCAAAAGTCAACAATTACGGCTGCACAACTCCCAATTCAAATTTTCCTCTAAAAACTAATTTTCACAATTTTTTATTACACATTTTTTCATAAAAAGTCAAAAAGTTAACCCAAACATCTATATTTTCAACCTCAATTTTTTAGTCAAAAAAGACAAAAAGTACACTTATTTAGTCTTCCCAAACAAGGCCTAAATCATATAAAATTTATTTAATTTTAACTTAATTTATAAATACTACGTAAATATTAATATACATTGTTATAAACTCATTATTATCACCACTACCATTATCACCATCATTATCATTTCACTGCAATTATTACTATCATTATCATTATCGCTACCATCATCACTACCATTATGCCACCACCAATATTACCACTATCATCACCATTACTACCACTACCACCACCACTACGTCGCTGTAGTTACTATTACCATCATCTCCATCACCATTGTTATTATTGTCATAAATATCACCATCATTTACTACCACTACTATCTTTACCATCACTATTATCTTTACCACTACTACCACCACCAACCTGCCACTACCACTATTATTACCACCATCACTATTATAATACAAAAATTAAAATATTTAATTTAAAAAAAAATAAATTTTAAATTTGATTTTATACATATCAAATAATTTATTTTTAATTCAATACTTCAATTTTTGTACAACTTTTCAACTTAAAAAATTCAATATTCAGCTTTTAATACTTAATTTTCAATTTTCAATTTTATCAAGCAACACCTAACAAATACACTTTCTAACTTTAAAAAATTGACATAATTTTAATTTTTTTAAGTCATAATTAAAAATATATATATTATAACTAAAAAGAGCATAACTAAAATAATATTATAAGTGAAGAAAAAAAATAACATAATTAGAATGTATATAGTACACATTTTTAAAAAAAATGTCAATGTGCCATTTTACATATCAAAAATAAATACTAGACTATACCAAAATTCTTTAGAATAACAGTAAGTCCAAATATCGATTCGTAGAAACAAATGTGAAATTAAACTAATTTAATTATTAAATTCATAAATTAATTTTGATAACAAGATGGATGATTCATAGAGTTACAATAATTATAAAAAAAACTAATAATTTAAATTGAAGTTGGAAATACTAATTTTAGGAAAATCCTAAGATAATGAATTCACCACTAAATACATAAATAAGGTTTCAAGTTGGAAATCAATTGTGTTATGGTTTGAACCAAATAATACTTCACAATTACAAGTTTGAAACATTGATTCAGAGAATTATCACGTTCAATGTACAAGCACGAACCATTTTAAATAGCACAAGTCATTCGTTTTAAGTTAGGGTAGCAACACGACTCGTCCCTCATAGTATAGCTCGTCTCATACTTTGAATATGAAATAATAGAAAATCATTGCATAAAAAGTATTCAACAATAACAGAAAGTATAATACTTGAAAAAAAGAATGGAAAATATATTTAAAAACTTCTTAAACATCATACAACTCGTTCAAACCATTACAACAATGAAAACCAAAGCGAAAATCCTATTTACTTGATTAGGGTTTCATCAAAACCATAGAAAGAGAAGAACTAGTCACTCATGGTGGAGTAGAAAAAGGTAAAGAAAGAGAAAGCCACCATGGGAGATATTCTTGAAACTTAAGAACCCTTCTCTTCAAACCCTAGCCTCTCCTATCCTTTGGAAAATTCTAGAACCCTATTCCAACCTTTTTGTCTTCCTTCTATACTTCTATCTTTTCAAATCAGGCTTAAAACATCGCACACGAATTTCAAGGTATGACCGCACGTACGAGAAAAACCTTTCACATATGTGATTTTTGCAGTCTCTGTTTGGCTCCAATGGATGGGCCACACGTAGGGAAATGATCCTTTGCACGTATAGGAAGTACTTTTCTACATAAAATGTTGTGTTTTTGCTCATTTTGTGCTTCCACCGCATCCAACCTTATTGATATTAAACAGGCATAAAATGTACAAATTGACTGAAGAGTAAGGTTAAGAGATCCTAGCTATTGACCTTAATGATATACAATTCAACCTCAATCACATCCCCTAACTTACAACTTGCTAACTACTCCACCCAATAATTAACTTATGTGCCAACTACAGTGTGATATTAAGACATGATGAGTCATTGAAGGCACAGTGAACAAGTATGAAGGAATCTATTGAGCAAAAACCACAATTTCATATTACAAAAGTTAAGTCTCTTGTACTTGTGAATGCTAGTAAAACATATCATTAGTGCCTTCGGTGTAAAATGTAATCCCCATAACTAATTAACTGTCCATTAAGGGTATAAATTAGGCCAGGGCCGGCTCATGTTGGGCTGCCTAGGCTCCCGCAAAAAATCGGGTCGGGCCAGGCTAGCCCACAACCCAGAAAATTAAGCTCAGGTCCAAGGGGTATTCGGGCCTAAGCCTAGGCTCGGACTCGGGCTTGGGCTTGCTTAAACAATTTTTTAAATTTTTTCTACCAAAATTTTATTTTTTTCCACTAAAAATGACACTGGGCCATGGGCAAGCTAGGCCTTAGGCCAGGCTTTGAGTGGGCCTTAAACGGGTCGATAGACCAAGTTAGGTAGGTCTAGCTTCAAAATGACGGCCCAAGCCCAAGGTCAAGGGCTAGGCTTGGGCTCGGGCCCGGGCCCACCCAGGGCTTCGGGCTATCCACGGGTCACAGGCCATTTTTACACCCCTACTATCCACTATAATAGCCCAGTATAACTCACAATAACACCCAACACATACATAATGAAAAGCTAAACTTTTTGCAATAAGGATTCTCAATTTTTTTGTTTTTTTTTTAAAAGGTTGTGCAATGCCCTGATCCATTAAGCCTTGTAATCAACCCATGTAACAACCATTAGGCCAATGGTGGAGACACTCCTACAGACGTAATAACTCTAGCTAATTAATTAAGGCCGAATGGTATAACTCAAGCTAATTAATTATATTCTTAATTAGCTATAAGGATTAATAACTCGAGTTAATTAATTAATTAGAGTGTATATAGTACATCTTTTTAAGGGGTGTGTATTAGAATTTTCTTATATTGTTTGCTCTTTCTTATTTATTATTATATTCTTTTCATTTAATTTAAATATTTTGTTAATAACGTAAATTTTGTTTTTAGTTATAATTCTCAATCTCTAATTGGTAATTTACGGATAGCAGTGATTGTTGTGTGGTCTGTAGGACTCATTTTAGGTTCTATTTTGATAATATAAATTGTTCAAATTTTAGAAAACATCGAGAACAATATACGTGTAAAAAATCAAGTTAATCAGATATCAATAATTTTTTCATCAAATCACATCTTTATATAAACAAAACAAATATGTATGTATCAAACTAAATGCAGATGTAATTTGATGAATGGTTATTGATATCCAACCAACTTAATTTTTAAAAAATTTATCCATAAATCCCATATGGAGGAATGTTAATCTATTTAGGCTTATTTGAGAGGTAGGAAAAAAGCTAACAATTGACTTTTTTTGAAAAAAATGTGCAAAAAAATAAAGAGGTGATGTGACTTAAATAAGCCAATAAGCTGACTTTTTTCCATGCACCCAAAAGAGGCCTTAGTCTTAAAAGTTTTCTTATGAACCAATTAGTCCTTTTGTTTTGGAAAATTATATTTATTTGATTTGGTGCCATTTGGGTTTAAGTGAGCGTCCTTTTGTGATTCATTTTTTCAATTTTCTAATTCGTTTTTCAGATGTGAATGGAAATATGAGATGTGAAAATTTCTTTTTGGGAGATTGGTGGCTAAAGTGTTGTCGAACATGAAAATCTACATTTCTGTTAGCATGTTTTTCTAGATTTACATTAGGGTATTGCATTAGAGTGCTACATTTGGAAAAAAATTACACTAAGGAGTTTTTTTGGAATGTTACGTTATTACTTTTAATGTATACTTATCTATATTATACTTATCTATCTCTATCTCTATCTCTTTGTATCTCTATCCCCTTCTATACTTATCTAGGTTTCTTTTCAGCCTATAAATATAGGCTTCTACTATTGTATTAATCATTCAATTCAATAATACAGATACACAATTTTCCCTTTCTTTCAACCATTCTAACATGGTATCAGAGCATAGGTCTTGAATCTTAGCTTTTCTTTTCTCCTGATTATTGCCCCATACACAGTGACATTATAGCATCTCTCTTCTTTTTTTTTTTATCAATACACCATTATTTGTTCCACAACACTATTTCGTCACTGTTCCGTCATCATTTTTGACCAAAATTTTATATTTTTTTTTTATCATAGTGCTCGGAATTATGCCTTGGTTCCAATGTTACCAGACCCGTCGCCACATACCTACGCATGCGCTCTCATATGCCGATTTTCTTGTCGGCGTGTCCAGCCTTCCACCGCCACTCTCCTATGCACAAACACGCGCCCTGTTACCACTCTTGCTAAAGACATTTGGGACTTTTTGAAAAAATGATTCCAGACTACCGGTTTTGCCTATCAGTATCAATTTCAGAGTCAGCTTCATCGCATGCGCCAAGAACCTGGTCTGTCTATTAATGACTTTATTTCTCAAATGTATTATGTTTGGGACCAACTTGCTCTCTCAGAACCTCCATGGCTTCACCTTGAAGATGCTACTTTATTCACTACATATTGTAATCAACAACGATTGGTTCAATTTCTCATGGCTCTCACTACCTATTTTAAGCCCGTTCGTGCATCTCTCCTTCATCGCACTCCACTGCCCACTCTTGAGCAAGCTATTTTAGAGTTGTTATCTAAAGAAACTTGTCTTGATACTCTCCAAACTCATCATGTAGACTCTATTCTTGCCACTCTTTAGTCGCGACCTTCTTCTACAGAGTCATATAAGCTGGAGGTGAAACCGAAGTCATGAATGGTGGAATTGAATTTAGCAAACCAAGCTCATAGGGCTTATTTGAGACCATAGAGAGCACATTGTAGTTTACAAACCTTATGAGTCAGATAAGCAGACCCAGGAGGCGGTTGTATGTAGACTTCCTTAAGAAGATCACCATTAAGAAAGACATTTTTGACATCCAGCTAAAAGAGATCCCAGTGATGAGCAACGGCAGCAGCAATTAAGCTACGCACAGAGGTAAGCCGAGCAACCAGAGCGAAAGTCTCCTCATAATCAATGCCATATTCCTGGATGACGCCATTTACAACAAGACAGGCTTTGTAGCACTCAATAGAGGCATCAGAATGGGTCTTGATTTTGTATACCCATTTGCAGCCAATCGGCGTCTTTCCAGAAGGAATATCAACAACATCCCAGGTATGAGTTTTGTCTAAAGCCTATAGTTCACCAGTTAAAGCTTGCTGCCAAAGCAGATTAGTACAAGCCTCACAATAGGAGGCAAGTTCATACGTAGAAAAGGCATTAGACCCGACAATATAATCACGAAGATGAACATGTGGTTGAGTTGCCCGATGTGGACGATCAGTGGGAAGAGTTGTGGGGGAATGTTTGATGGAAAGGTAGAAAATGAGCTAGGAGGCACAATGGGCAGTGGACCATCAAGGAAAGCAGTCTGGATGGGATCAGAGGTCAGCAAATGCGTCTCTACAAATGAGGAATCTACATCAAATGCACTAGAGAAGAGATCTATGGAAGGATTATTAAACATGATAGAAGTAGAGGGTGAGGGTGAGGGTAAGTGAAATGAGGATAAGGATGAAAACATTTTATGCTCCCAGAAAATCACATGACAGGATACATGAAGACGCTTAGAAATAGGATCTCAACAGTGATAACCTTTATGTTCGATCCTATACCCGAGAAAGCAAAGACAAGAATGAGGTTCAAGTTTGGTGTGTTCATGAGGTTGAAGGAGGACAAAACATACAGACCTAAAAACTCGAAGATGAGTGTATAGAGGGCTAGTGCCATGCAGACGTTCAAAGGGAGTTTGATTATGGATGACAGGAATGAGAACACAATTAATAGTATATACAATAGTAAGTGCAGCTTCCCCTCAAAAGTTTTCTGGATAGGAAAAAGAGAGAAGAAGAGCTCGAGTAGTGTCAAGAATATGCCGATGTTTCCGTTCAACACGTCCATTTTGCTAGGATGTGACAGCACAGGAACGATGAAGCTAAGTTCCATGACATTGAAGAAAAGAGAGGAAATCTGAATCCTGATACTCTATAGCATTGTCAAAGCGAAAATTTTTAATGTTCTTTGAAAATTAGTTTTGAACCATTGTTGTGAAGGTATAATAAAATTGTTTAAGTTCAGATCGACTTTTCATGAGAAACAGCCAAGTAATCCGTGAAAAATCATCAACAAAGATAACAAAATAACGAGATTCCCCTATGGTAATAATAAGTGATGGGCCCCAGATATCAGAATGTATGAGATCAAAAGATGCATATAAAACAAAAGTACTTTTATTTAAAGATAAAGCAGGCTGTTTTGCAAGTTGACAAGGCAAACAATCAAAATGATCGAGAAGTACATGATCCAACTGACCACTAGAAACCAAAGACTTTAACCTACTAACAGAAATATGCCCTAAGCAATAATGCCAAAGATAAAAAGGAGACAAAGAAGAATCTAATGCAAGAGTAGCTAACTGTATGGAATCTGGAACATAAATATGAATGAGCTCCTAGAAACGTCCGTGCTTACGGCCGATCCCAAGAGTCTGTCCCATCTGAGGGTCCTGCACCAAACAACCATTAGCAGAAAATGTAACAGTTAGACCAAGCTTACATATTTGACTAATGGAGATAAGGTTTAAGGTAAAAGCAGGGATATGACAAACATGTGGTAAAGACAAATGTGAGGTAGAAATAGAGCCAACATGACTTATTGACATGAGAGAACCATCAGCAATACGAATAGAGAGAATATGAGCCGAGGGAGAAATTGAAGAAAATATAGTAGAACTGGAAGTCATATGATTCTGTACTATTTGTTCGGACCACTCCTCATGGTACCACTCTTCTACTTCTTTACGTGGATGATATAATTATTATCGATGATGGTGTGGTTAGTATTCTTAGCCTCAAACAATTTTTCAATTCTCAATTTGAGATGAAGGACCTTAGTACTCTCAATTATTTCTTTGGGATTGAAATCTGTCATGATTCCATTGGTTATTATTTGTTACTGTAGACACCCCATTTTTTACCCTCCTTAAGACTTGGACGTCTTATGTTAATCACTCGATGATGAAAGTTATGCTGACGTTCGATTTCTTAGCAAGAAGAGCTTCTAAATCCCAACCTTACACCCCATTTTTGACCAAAAATATTTTAACCAAAACTATTTTAGATCTTAAAATCCTCTTTTTCAAAATATTTTTCCAAATGTTTCTACGATGTTCCGAGGCTCGTATTTCGTTCGAAATATTGCACTTTTCGATAAACCGAGTAAGGACAAAGTGGAAATAAATGAAAGGGAGGTGAAATATTTGAAAATTATTTAAAAACATCTTATTTAGAGGTTTGGAGTTGAAGAAAATAGGAGGGGATAGAAGAAAACTAGTTGGAGAAGAAATTGGGCATTAATCCGTTAGGAAAGAAATGAGCAACCTTCACTAAAATAGAAATATCTCTTTTCACACTTATAATTGAGATATGAGGCCACCTCCATTGGAAATTAGACTTTCGGGGCTTTAATTTAGACTCAAGAATGACTAAAAACCGAGTCTGAATGAAGGAGATATGCCCATTTGAAATTGGGTCTAGAAGTAGATTTTTGTCTGGCCGGCCACTTGTGTAAAAAACCATATATTTTTGCCAGCTATCTCCACAGATGCATACACCACTCCAACTGTATGTATACAGATATTTTCGAGATAGACACATGTTTTTCTATATATAGATGACCTCCCCTCTTGGTTTTAAGGTTAGAAAAAATTCCAAAAGCCCCAAAACTTGAAATTCTCTCTCTATCTCTATCTTGCAACACACACACCTTACCCAAACACTTCCTAAACCAATATTGGAGCTCTCCTTGCTGAGATTATTGAGTCCAAATTTCAGTCCTTGAGAGTGAGAACTTGTGGATTTGTTAACAAAAGAGTTACCTTACTTCAAAAGGTATAATTTTGGGTATCTCTACACTACTTATTTCCTATCTTTTCTTACTATTTTTGGGTTGTTTTTACACTTTTTTTATGAGCTGAAACTTGTGGTTTAAAGCTACCAAAGGTGGAGGGGTTAATTACCTTTCTTTGAACCTTGTTTCCTAAGCTTTTGCCCTTGTGTTTCCCGTCCTCTCATAAACTTTTTTTAAGCTTTTTACCACTGATTTTCAGAGTTTTTAGAAGCTAAAAATCATGTTTTGAGGTCCCAAAAATGGAAGGGTTAGCCACCTCTCCCTTGACTTGTTTACTAGCTTAAATTCTTCAATATTGTAGCTAACTCTTTTAGCTCTTTTGACTTCAATTTCAGCACTGTTTTAGCTTAACTTATGACTATTTTTATGTGTTAGTTTCATTTATGTTTTGTATAGCATGCTTGTAATGTAAAGGTCCTCATAGGTTTGGTGTTTTAGGCATTAGACACCAATCTATTTGAATTGATAGCATTTATTTCAAGCTTTTCATACTTGTGTTCATCTCTAATCATCTCTACAACCTCTCTCATTTCTTGACTTTTCCTTTGCTTTAAGAGTCGTTTCAAACCGATGGTTTGCTTACGCTTGAGATAGAGACCGTTGTGCGTAATGGTTTAATCTCTTTGGAGGTTTATTACCAACGGCATGACATCTCTCTCATACCTGAAACAACATTTGATTTGACACTTTTCTCTAATAGTGGACTTAAAGCTAATTATTGGACTCAATTGACTAAAGAATGGAAGGTAATTAAAAGAGGCAGTGAAACTTAAACTAAAATGGAGCAAGATAATAAAATGGGTTTGGGTTCAATCAAATGTTAATTGAACCCGTTGAGTCTTGAAGCATTTCATACTAACTAGTGATGAAAATGGTTCAAGTTTCAACGTCAACCGTTTCCCTTGATCAATATCATGATAGGGAGGAGGTTCACGAGTCTTTCATTATGCATTTATTGAAATTGTATCCCTTGGTTCATAAGTCATCACGCAATGAATTTGCGCCGATTGATGGCTTGCAAATCAAGCCTACCACTCCTTTGAGCTGTTTGATGATAAAAGGAGTAGGGTAAACAAACATCCTCTGAGGATGCTCTGTTTGTTGTCTGTTGCAGCAAGAGAAACCCAACATTAGTAGCCGACAGGCCATTATTAGTGGGTGGCCGGCCACCATTTCTGGTCTGCCGGTCACTTTTGTCCATCAGGCAGTACCTTATTTTTTTTTTACAGAACAGAGCAGAGGCTGAGAAAAAACAGTGCAAGTTTCTAGTTACAAAACAGAACCATCTTGGCAGCAAAACAGAGGCATTCTCGGGGGAAAAATTCATATGCATGCATAAGCCATTGCCTTTCTCCTCGGGACCTGTTAGATTTGTGTTGTTAATAATAGTATGTTGCACAATTTGTAACTAATTAGTTAGTTTAATTAGTTAGAGTGCGTTGTATTATTTAATTAGCTAGAACAGTTAGTTAAAATGGAGCGTTGTAATAATTAGTTAAAGTAGCTTAGCTAGTTCATTTATTCAGACCCTCCTGCACGAGGGTAAATTGTAATAATGTGTATGTCTTCTAACCCCACGTCTTTTTCCATTTTATTTCCCCGCTTATGATGGATAATGTGGCACATCATATTTTGTTTAAGCATTTTTCATGATTTGCATCCATTCGTTTTGTGTGCATAAGGCTCAGTTCATCATTCTAACAAATCATTGCTATCTATTACCTCTTTGAAAACGTGCTTAAACCATATGCTATCAAATTGATTCACATGTTATATTAGTAGCTGAGCCTATTAATTGCATCTTGCATGTGTTGTATTAGTCATATTGCATTCATTAGGGACATGCATGTTTTCTAATTATTTTGCTTATTTTGGCTCACCTCAATGTACTAGGTGAGCATTTTATTGCTTTAGCATATTGCATAGGTGTGATTGTCGCCATGATAAGCATGATTACCATGAGGCTAAGTGCTTAAATGTTATACCTATTTGAATGCCTATGGTTGAAAGCTAACTGCTTAAATTTGAATAATTTGCTTAATGTACATATGAGATCACTTTTTCAAGTGGTACATATTCAAACACTTTCTAAACAAACTTGAAATCAAATGTTCTAATTTTTGCAAATTAGTCTATACTTATGTGCAACACATAATAAAGTTAGTCTAATAATCAGAACAAAAACATATAATGTAAATAAGAATCACATCATGATTAGTAGAGGTCGATCTTTGATCGGGGCAAGCGGGGGTGCTCAATTCATGGCCTTCCCCTCTCATACCTAAGTTCCCGAGCAGAAATAAGCTTGGTGATGACGGACACGTGGCCTTTGGCACGAGTCATAGGTTTTCTAAATTTCTCCAAAATATTTAGATGGCGACTTTGTATCTGGTAAAGCAATCCATTTTTGGCATTTTGATTCAAAATCAAATTTTCAAAATCATTGCCGGATTTGGACTCATTTTTGTTTATCTATTTTACATTGCACTTGTGGAATCAGATTCAGAACCACGAGAGTCCGAACTGTAGGGGCTAGTCGTATCTGAAAGGAGTACAAACAGTCAAGTTAAAGTCACAAGCCAAATATGCATCCGATCTTCTGGCATGTGCTGGTCGTACCGATTACAAGACTACCTCTACTCCCATTGATCCTCAGACTCGTCTCACTCATCTAGACGGAGATCTTCTCTCTGATGCTACTCTTTATCGCCAGCTGGTAAGTAATCTTGTCTATCTCATTGTGACTCGTTCTGACATTGCTTATGTTGTCCCTCTAGTTAGTCAATACATGTGGGCTCCCCGCACCCTGCATTACACTGTTGTACTTCACATACTTCGCTACCTCAAAGGCACTATGTTCCATGGACTCCACTACTCTGCTTACTCTTCTCTCGAGCTTTGTACTTTTTCTGATGTTGATTGGGCTGGGGATCCTACTGATCAACGCTCCACTACGAGTTTCTGTTTCTTCTCAAGGGATTCTTTTTTTACTTGGCGCAACAAGAAACAGTCTCTCACTTCTCGTTCTAGTACTGAAGCTGAATACCGCTCTCTTACTGATACTACTCAGGAACTTTTCTAGCTTCGTTGGCTCCTTGCTGATATGGATGTTTCTTCCCTTAGTGCTACCTCTCTCTATTGTGACAATCAGAGTGCCATTCAGATTGCTCACAATGATGTCTTCCATGATCGCACCAAACATATTGAGATTGATTATCATTTCATTCAGCAGCATGTTACACGTGGCACTGTTCATCTTCTCTCTATTTCTTTTGCTGATCAACCTGTTGATATTTTCACCAAAGCTCATCCTCCCAGTTGTTTCAGTGATCTAGTTTCCAAACTTAAGTTGGTCGATGCTTATCCACCTTGAGTTTGAGGGGGGTTGTTAATATATACTTATCTATATTATACTTATTTATCTGTGTCTGTGTCTGTATCTGTATCTATATCTCTTTGTATCTCTATCTATTTTTATCCTTATCTAGGTTTCTTTTTAGCCTATAAATATAAGCTTCTCCTATTGTATTAATCATTCAATTCAATAATATAGATACACAATTTTCCCTTTCTTTCAACCATTCAAACAGTTACGTTTGAGAACAAGTACATTAAGGAGTTTTTGTGTATTACATTGGTTGGAGTATTACGTTTGGAAAAGTACCCTAAAGAGTTGTTTAGTGTGTTACATTGGAGTGTTATATTTTTTGAGTGTTACGTTGGAGAGCCACATTTGAGAATTTGAAGTGTTACATTAGTAATTTCAACATTATGAAAAAACCCACATTAGTCTCTCAACACATAACACACGTGCATTTATACTTAACATTTTATGTAATTCACACTAGAATGAAATCTTTGGTTCTATGAGAAAAAAATGGAAGACCAAACAGTTCATAAGATCACTATTTGAGATTTATTAATGTTTCACCCTTAATTTTTTACAGATATATTGTTCTCGATATTTCTTAAAATTTGAACGATTTGAATCATCAAAATAAGATTTGAAATGAGTCCCACGAGTTGCACAATAGTCGCTGCTATGCTTCATCCATAGCACAACAGTGACACTGCATCCGCAATATACATGTTTTGAAATTATCATTTTATTTTTGATCGACAACTTAGATTATTGTTTGTAAGTGATTATTTTTCCAAAACTATATTATTATCTATATATTAACACAAAATATTATTTTGTTCAAAATGTTTTAAGAGCTTCAAAATATTAATTTTAATTTATAAAAATTAATAAATACATGTTACATAAAATTACTAACCTATCCAAACCTATCTAAATTTTTAAAAAGTTAAAATTTAGATGAAAAGTTCATATGTAAACCAAATCTAATTTAAGTCATAATTTATAGATTTTGGAGTTCTACTTTAAAATTCAAGAAGAATATGAAAAAAAGAAAAGAAATTATCCTTTATCTAAATATTCTAACATAAATGACATTTTTATAAGAAAAACATTATAGAAATAATATATGCATAGCGTAGTAATATGTACCTCTTCTTACTTAAAGTTTAATTATTTAAATTTGTAATATTTAAAAACAATGTATAAAATAAAATTTTAATAGTTTATTGCTGACCACATTTAATATTGTACTTTAAATGACACTAATCACATGTATTATGTAAAACTTATCAAATGATATAATTTAGTATCATGTAAAACATCATGTCATATGAAAGTTAATATAATATATGATAATTCTAAAATTACTCAATTCAAAAATTGTTGGAAATATGATTTTTTATAGGCTTATTTTGGGCCAACTTTGAGCCCAAATTTGAGTGGGTCCCACATGTCTTTTGGGGTGGTCCAAAGAGATAACGTGTTCCTTGCTGCATGGCAAGTCACACGATGCAAACAGTTCGTCAAAACCATTTATGAGTGAATAGGAAGTTAACGTCGCTTTCAGTTTTGTGGAATGGACAATTAAAGAAGTAGAATGTGGGTTTTCTTGAAATGGTTGTCCCACATTGAAACTTAAAAAGAACTTATGTGTGTATATAAGTTCTAGATGGGAATACTCGGGTAGGGCATTAAGGGGCACCCTATTTTTGTAGAATGGATGAGTGATGAACAAAGTGAGTCTTGGCTCAAACCACCACACAAACGCGCTGTCGCCGGCCGAGTCGAACCGAGCTGGGTGTGGTTGTGGGTTGTGGGTCGAGTTAGTCATAATATTAATTTTTTGAACAAAATTTATTTGAATTTTTTTCCAAAAATTCTTACGGGAAAATTATCTTTTTTTAAACAAAATTAATTCAAAATTTGAATTCAAATTTCGAACCAATTTTGAATTCAAATTTCTTGTCCAATCAGTACCTCTTCTGGTTCCATTTCCAGTAGGTTCAAACTGTTTTTAACATATTTAAACTGCTTAGCAGTTCTGGATAGATTCAGTTTGTTCCCAGATAGATTTAAAACTGTTTTGCACCTGTTCAATTCAAATTCAGACCTGTTCAGGTTTGAAATGCATACTTGTTCGGCCCTGTAAATACCAGGACATTTCTAGCAGTTTAATCATTCCGAAAATCTTTTTTCTTGCCTTCCTTTGTGCTTTCTTGCATATATATTCTACATATTATTTTAGGAAAATTTCTGAGAGTATAGAACACAGGTTTTGTTCACCATACAGATTGTTTGAAATGCTACTACAATCTATGTAAAGATCATTGTATCCTAGGAGATAGACGTCATTTATCCGTAAACACCGAAGTGGGGCGAATCTATCTTAAGGATAAAGTGTCACACACTTGACTTGATCGTCTTTATACTTATTCATTTCGGTAAGAAAATTTTGTAAGTAATTTATTTTGATTTGTTTCAAGTTGTTTATTTTACACAGAAGATTGTTCTAACAATCTTAAGACAGATTCAAATTATTCTGTTTAAACAAAATTTTTTGTTTATTTCTTTTTCTTCCTTTCTTCTTCTTACAAAAATTATTTTATGTGCTTATTCAAAATAATATTCTAGTTGGATAATACAAATAATAGTAATATACTGTTTGACAAATAGTAGTAATATACTATTTATTTTCTTTGACGACTAATAGTAATATACTGGTAGTCATTAACAATTCAGAATATTTATTTGTGAAATTTGTTAGAAATTAATTTTGGTTTCAGAAATAATTTCTGAGTTTTCATTAATTAAAATTCTGTTTTCAGTATTTTAATTCTTGAAGTGTTGCAGAAATATTTTTCTATGTAGAATTAATTTGTTTAAATAAAATTTTATTTTCAAATTAATAGGAAATAAAAGTTACAATTCTTATTTTTTTTTTATTTTTTACAGAATTAAAATTATGTGTTTTTTAATTTTTTATGTAGTATAAATTCTAATTATAATTTTGTTTTATAATTTAGAATTTATGGCTACTGAAACTAATGTTCAAATAAGTACTGGTATGGTGACTACAATTGCTCTAACCCCTCTTCTTGTTGTGACTGTGCCAGTCAATCACGGTGAAAAGCCAGAAAAGTTCTTCGGGATTGATTTAAAAAGATGGTAGCAGAAAATGTTGTTCTATCTTACTACTTTAAACTTGGCGTGTTTCCTCCGTGAGAATACTCTTACTCTGAACGAGGATGAAACCGACCAACAAGTGGTTGTTGTTTTCGATGCCTGGAAACATGCTGATTTCCTTTGCCAGAATTGCATGTTGGATGGACTTGATAACATATTGTACAACATCTATAGTCCTATCAAGACGGCAAAGGAACTTTGGGAGTCTTTGGAAAAAAAGTACAAAACAAAAGATGCTGGCTCGAAGAAATTCATAGTAGGCAAATTTATAGACTTTGTGATGGTTGATTCTAAGACTGTGATTAACCAAGTTCAAGATCTCCAACTCATTCTGCAAGACATTCATGTAAAAGGCATGTCTCTCAGTGAATCCTTCCAAGTTGCTGCCTTAATTGAAAAATTACCACAAGGTTGGAAGGAATTAAAGAACTACCTCAAACACAAGCGCAAAGAAATGAATTTGGAGGAATTGATTATGCATTTAAGGATATAGGAGGACAACCGTAATTTTGAGAAATAGGCTGGTAAGCATCCAATGGAGTCTAAGGTAAATGTGGTGAAACATGCTCCACAAGCAAAGAAACAGAAGTATTCTGGAGAAAGTTTCGCACAAGGCTCTAAAGGAGGAAAAATCAAGAAGTACAAGTTCAATGGTGTAACGCCTGAAAAATTTCGACAGGGTATATCTATTTATGCAACAAAACCCACCTGATGGACACACATATATATAACTAACTAATCCATACACCCATTTTCATTAAATCCCAAATGCCAAATACATATTGTTCACATCTCAATGCCCCAGTTCTAATTCCAAACATGCATTTTACAACAAGTATAAAATGAAAATCAAACAGATAAGTGCCCTACAAACTTACAAATTTATCCAAGAACATTATTGGTTACACAAAATGGAGTTTCAACTCAACACAAATACAGCCTTGGGTTTACATTCAACAAATAACAATAAAACAAAAATGAAGCCTCAGCTCCGAGTCCTCCTAAGTCAATGTCTTGGCGGAAGCATAGCACCTGTACCTAAAATGATTTCCCTTATAGGGTGAGCTACAGTCCAGTAGAGATATACTACACAACATATGAACAATGACAAGACTAAAGAGGAGTATGCTCATGATAAAACAGTTTATCTCTCTTTTTATGAAGCATGCAATGCTGAGATACACAACCAATATAAAACCATTTCCATTTTTAAACCATATCTGTTACATGAATACGGGTTCTGTGAATCTCTAGGTGAGTGTCTGCAAGTAGGCCCTAATGCACTACCACTATCATTTTTACGAGTAAACTGGAAGGCTCGACACCTAATCGAGCGGTTCCACACCTCCTACCCAGATTCACCAAGTATTCATCTTTCTGCAAATAGATACAGTTCCAAACATTTCTAAAAAATAGATATATTTCCAATGAAATGAATGTAATGTAATGTAATGTCCAATGCAACAAATGAGGAATGTGGTTCAATTTACCTAAGTCTCATGCATTTCTATAACAATCATGGCTATCCTCCACAGATAGCCTAGAACAGATATTTCTAAACAGATATTTAAATAATTAAATTCCAAAAATTCCGATAAATACAATCTATTCCACATCTCATCAAATATGAACAACTACACTAGTTTTCATATCACAATCACGTTTGGTAACCTCTCAAGGTTCATTTCTAACCGTGTCGGTTTTATACCAACATATACATTAAGCAAAATAATATCATTAATGCCCAAAAAAATATCATTTTCTTTCCAAACTCATTCTCCAAGCATTATTAAACTATGACATCCTATTTTGATCAAAAGTCCCCAAAATTAAATGCAATCCCTTTGTTTTCTTTAAAAATGCCCTTTTGGTCACAAACCGGTAAAAATTTCAAGATCAATCGAATTAAAGTCCATTTTTGTTCAAATTTAAAACATAGCTTTTTTATAACCTTACAAACATATTCCAAGTTTCCACTTTCGCAATTTGGGCATCAATTCTTTATTTTTCTCAAAATTTCCCTTTTAAGCAATCGAATTAAAGTCCATTTTTTCTCACAATCATGAATTTTTCAAAAATTCTAATTAAATTATATGCAACTCTAAACTCCCTATAATCAAATAAAAGTGCATAAAGAAGTGTAAAAAAAATTCCTTCCTCAAGCCAAGAAACTTTCAAATTTTTCGGCAACAGAAATTAAATTTTCTTGGAGCCAAACGACGCCTTTTCCGCCCTCTACGTTTTGATCCAAAACACTTCAATTTATGACCCCATCAGAACCTTATAATAGCTCCATTGGGTCTGATCACTAATTTTGTAAGAAAGAGGATTGTCACTGCAAATTGCTAGTTTTGCAGTAGACACATATATTGTTCCCATAACTGGATCCGCATAAGTGAATAGGTAGCAAGCATATGAATTTAACAGTTTCTCCTCAAGAACAGTCTCAAATGTTTGTTGAAAAACCTTCTCATACCCACCTTCTACAAGAACTTTTGTTCCTTGAGCAATTCTTCCAACAGCAGCATCAGGAAAACTGGGACCCATTTTCAAGTGCTGCCACATATTTCCAGCAAGATCCTCAGCCATCTTGGTTGCCTCAGATGCTTCTTTCCCCATTTTCCAAGTACGTCCTTCACTGAATCCATCGTATTCTTCATGGAAGAGTCAGGGACCGGAGAGGGAGTCAAGTAAGGGTTGGACTCGAAAGGCATTGTGGTGGCAGAGTTGCCGAATGCGGTCCAATCATGGGCCAGGAGAGCGACGTCATTAAGGTCGAGCTTGAGGTAGGGAGCGTACTCGGAGAAGTGAGAAGGTTGTGTGTTGGGTTTGGTTCGATCACCTTGGTTTTCATTCTGATTTTGATTTTGATTCTGATTCTGATTCTGGTTCATGGTGGGTAGTTCTGGTTATTTGTTTGGATAAAAAATCAGATATATATATATATATAGAGAGAGAGATGAGATAGAGAGCTAAACAGAAGCAGTTTTCTTTTGCTGGAAGATAACAATATAAACAGGTACTGCAACACCAATGCCGAAAGCAGTGAAGACAGCTAGGCTTATCTTCAGCTGCTGATGCTTCATTCTATCCAAGTTGTACATGTGTTTTGCACGAAGGTAGTACGGTTCATCATGGCCATGGCCATGCCCTCCCCCCATCCTTTTCACGCATGTTGAATGGGACCTCCTATTCGTTGATTTGAAAAGAAATAATTCGGTTGAGGTGCGCAGCTTCGAGGCGCACGATCTCAGACCATTGTAGATGCTTCAAACAAGAAGAAAAGAGAAAAATGAATGAGGGAAAAGGAGTGGAGGGCAGCGCCCCCCCACGTGGTTGCCTTTCTTTACACAATAAAAAATATATAAACAGAGCACTAAGAATACCAAATATTTGATCTGAGAGGTTAGAATTATAATAACCATCCACTTTCCATCTCATCCAAGCACCACACTAGACTATGGTGGTGTCACGTAATCATCAGCCACATGTTGCTTTTCGGTGCCACTAACTATATCGTGATGTTGAGCAATTGCCAAAACATTAGCTAAAGTGAATGTAGTGGGTCCTATTTTATTCATTCCTCTAAAAAAAAATATTCCAATTGCCTAACAAGCAAATAATATCTACTCATCACTCTCACGTAGTGTTTCAGAGAAGGCCTGCTAAAAAAAAAAAGTTCGGGTCATTACAAATGGCAAGTGTTACATCTATGACAAAAAGGGACATCAGGCTAGAGATTGCCGTAGCAAGCAGAAAGGCAAAGGAAGGTCAAGCAAGAAGCCTGCTCAAACCAATGTGACCAAAGTGGACAAAATTTTCAATGGTGTAGATGACATAAGTCTTTCTACAGTTGTTTCTGAGGCAAATTTTGTCAGAAATCCTAAAGAATGGTGGGTGGGCACTGGTACTACTCGTCACATCTGTGCCGACAAAAAGATGTTCACATCTTATTCTGTGGTGGATAACTGTAATAACCCCGACCCGTAATTAGCTATTAATCGGTAATTAAGACTGCTACTGAGTGGATTAAAATGAATTGTGAGATTAATATGTAATTTGCACGATAATTGGCTTCTACCTGCTACTTATAGCAATATCTGTTTGAAATTTTGCTTTAATATGTTAATTGGAATTTTTAGAACACCATGGCAAATTTTATAAAAAAACTGATTCAGTTTACTAAAATCGCATGTGATTAAATTAAGCCTTAATTGGACCTATTTTTGAATAATTGAATTTTGTACTAATCTTGAATAAATTAAGGTTACTTGTGTTGAATTAAATAATGCATGATTGGTACCTAATCTAGTCCTATTATTGACCCAAGATGAGAAATAGTGTATTATTGGGTTGAGGCATTGATGGTGTTGGCTGTAGGGAATCATAACCCTTGTGAGTGTGTGTTGGGTGAGTGCATGTGTATGCAAAGAGTGATGTGTGTGTGTGTGCTTTCAGCCGAATGAATAGGTTGTTGTCTCTTTCTCTTTGCTTCTTAAGTCCTTTGTGTTGAGAGTTTGGTCGTGTAGAGAGAGAGAGAGAGAGAGAAAGAGTTTAGCTAGAAGGTGAGGATGTGAGCTCAAAAGTTGAAGAAGAAGAGGAAAACTAGGAAGATTCACCCCTTGCTGCTGAAATAAGAAGCTTTGGGTAAGGGTTCTTGTTTAAATTCTGTGTTTAACCCCTCATGCATCATGTATACATTGAATCATCTAGTGGGTTTTAAGGTGGAGTCGGTTTTTGAGCAAAAGAATGGCTTGTGTGCATGTTATGGAGGACTATACTTTGATTCATTCATGTTTTGGGTTTTGGCTCTTAGAATCTTCACATGCATGTAATTTTATATCATGTCCATAGTTTCAGAATTCATGAATTTGAGGATCACCATTTGCATGTTATGAAAAACCATAGAAGAGTTGAAATATTGCATGAAGGAGTTTTGGTTCAAACCTTTCAAGAATTGATGAGTTTTTGAATAATAGACGTTTCAAGGGTCTTGTATTGAAGTTTTCTAAAGCTATTTTTGTGTGTTTGATCAAATCATGCAAGACCCCAAGATTTGGAGGTGGTTTGGAAGCCATTTTTGTTGAGCTTGCTGCCTAGAATTTTACAGCTGACTCGAGCGAAGAAGTGGTGGCTCGAGCCAACATTTCAAGCTCTCAAAATTTTGCACTCTGTAAAAGGCTGGCTCAAGCGAAGAAGTCTTAGCTCGAGCGAGGTCTGTTTTTGCCTTCTACTGGCTCTAGCCAAGAAAAGATGGCTCTAGCCACCAACCTATTTTCAGCATGTTTTCAAAAGATGTTTTAAGTACATATCTTCACTCTCATCTCTTTATGGGCATTCTTAGGCATGATTTATGAGCCATTAAATATTAATAAGCTAAGAGATAACATAAGTAAGGGAATTAGGAAATATGTGTTGAATCCGAGTATATGGGCAATATGAACAAGTTGTGTAGCATGGAATGAATGGGAAATTAAAGTGAGAAAGCTAAGCCATGTATGACCACATGAATGAATAATAATGAGACATATTTTGTGCTATGTATTTTGTGATTGTAGGTCAAGACTCGAGGATTGATTGACCATTTACGGGAACCACTGTGAGTAACGTTATCATAAAGATATGTTTATATGAAATTATGTTCCAAACGAGATATGATATGTTATGTTTTCTAAAATGATATATGTTTCTGTGAATGAACATTCCAAGTTTGAAATCTATTATGGCATCCATAGATAGTCCCAAGTCATGGGGGACAGCATGAAAATGCGGGTCCATGACATTTACGAGATCTCATTAGCCACTTTATCGTGGTGATATGTGTTTAATCGGTGTCCAGGACCGGTTACTCTAGTCAGAAGACGTTATGTGATATGTTCGATATGTTCTATGGGATATGCCATTATTATGTTCTGATATGAGATGATTATGATTATGGTATGATCTGTTTTATACGTATGAAATGTTCGAAATTCGTTCACTAACCCCTTTACCTTAATGTTATTCACTGGGCTTTAGCTCACTGTTTGTATATATATGTATTTAGGTGAGCATTTTGGAGTTCGAGCCGAGGGCTTTTGCCTGGAGTTCTGTTCTGTTGTCAGCCAGCCTTTGTATCTCACGAGGAGGTTCCCGAAGTGTTTTGGGTTCAAGTGTTGATTAATTCTGTTTATGCATGAGACTTTATTTTAATTATGTTGTCTGTACGGAGGATACTGTAATGTGTGTGGTATAATATAATGTATGGTTGACTTATGGTTATGTATATAAAGTTTTTAAAATCTTCTGTTTCATGTAAGTCAACACAGCTCATTAGACAACTATATTTACGTATCTGCTTCCGCTAGCCCCTTATCTTATGTTAATCTATACAGAGGCCTTCGGTAATCCAAGGATTACTGACCGGTTACGATGCTAAACCTATAGGGGCGAGTTTGGGTCGTGACATAGTGGTATCAGAGCACGAGTTATACCGCACACACGTGTCCATATGAGCTATAGAATGTCCTAGAAATGAAATAGGGACAATGCATTATCATATTTAAGTGTATAAACATATTTGAACTGAAAACGAATTGAAATGAATCTATGAGTTAAGTAGAATAACATGTCATGAGAATTTCAAATACCGAATGTGGAATCTATGTGAACATGAACGCATGAAAGTAAGGAATCATGTGACTGTATCTGAATTGAACTAGCAGTGTAAAACCATCTGATATGAAATGAAATGTGAAATCAGTGAGGACTTTCCCTTTGTTAATGGTTACCCTATTTGTGTGTAGATTAGTGGAAAGGACAAGGAATGTAGGCGAATCTGAATCTTCTGACGCTAGAATTAGCCGGTTAGAGGAAATGGTCGGAGCCTTAACTGAAAATCTGAAACAACAGTAACAAGGGCAAACATGTGTACTTGAACCAGTTAGTTACGATATGATAACACTGACGCAAAAATACAATAAGATGAACCCACCTGAATTTCTGGGGGGTGTTGAACCGTTAAAAGCCGAGGCTTGGGTTTTAGAAACTGAGAAAATATTTGAGGTATTTCCGTGTACTGAGGCACAGAAAGTTTTGTTCGCAACATTCACACTTAAAGAAGAAGCTAGGGGATGGTGGATGTTAGTCCGAAATGATAATGAGGGTGTGACATGGGATAGGTTTAAAGAAATTTTCTTCGAAAAATATTTTCCCCAATGCATATGAGATAGGAAAGTATCTGAATTTATACAACTGAAACAAGGCAAAATGACTGTGGCCGAATATGAAACAAAATTTACTGAGTTAGCCCGATATGCACCCCATATGATTGACACCGACTACAAAAAGGCTAGGAAATTTGAGGGTGGGCTTGACTTAGATGTGTATGACCGAGTTGGCATCTTAAAATTACCAAAGTACGTGGATGTTCTTGATAGGGCCTTAATGTCCGAAGCAAACATAGCAGCTTTGAAAATATCCAAATCAACCGAACATAAAGTTGAAATGTCAAGTAATTCAATGGTCAACGTGAATGAGAAATTTGGGGCAATAACTGTGAACAAAGAAGATCAGGGGAGCAATATGAACAATGATATACCTGTCTGTAGAGAATGTGGGAAACAACATTGGGGTATTTGTCGCCATCTGTCAGGAGCTTGTTTTAGATGTGGTCAGAAAGGACACTTGGCTAAATCTTGCTCGCGAACTCATCCGAACAACAATAAGCCTAAATCTACGCCTTGGTTCCAGAAATACTCAGAACACCGAAATGACTAATGCAGGTATCACTTTAACTATGTGTAATCGTTTTTATGGGAAATTGTGTGTGAATCATGCGTCTTTTAGTTTGATATGATATAGATTGTGGACATGTTAATTGGGTAATTTGAATTGTTAGAATTCTGAACCCATGATAATTGAACCTTGTGAACTGAACGAATTACCTGTGCCTTGGAAATCATTAGAACTTGTGAACAGTGGGAATTTGTCGGGTTAAACCTTTGTACCGTATTGTGAAAATTTAATATGAACTGTTAAGTGTGACCTTTTGAACTATGCTAGAACTGTTGAACGTGGGAACGCATTATGATTGACTGTAACTGGGAAATCTGTATGACCATGACTAGAATTGAACCGTTATGTATCGACTGACATCATCAAATGATTAAGCCTGTAATCTCGTATTGTATATATGAATTAGTCACGTAGGGAATTGTTGAAATTGAGAACCTATGTCAGTTGAGAAGAATGAACTTCTGCTTATGAATTTGTGAACGAATGCCTAAATGATAATTGATCTTAGACTCGTATCTGTATATGTATATATGTCATCGCTTGTGAGACCATTAGAACTGATGGGATTGAACTGTGGTTAATGAACATTTTGAAATCTACTGGTTGATATGAACTATTGTAACCGACCCGTTGAACTGTGCTTGAGCTGCTAAATATGGAGATACATTAGTATTGACTATATATGGAACGTGTTTGAACTCATATATATATCTAGACCTTTGCATGGAATGTCGGCTAATTACATTGTATCTAGACTGAGTAGACTTATGACTTGTTGCCTTAATTATCATATCTGGAGGAACTATTTGTGTTTATCTGTATATAGAACTCGTGCATCTGTATTGGAAAGGTTGTTAGACTCTGGACATGTACATATATGACTATATCTTTGCTCAGAATGATCGATGTGATTATTTGTTGATGACTTTTGAACGGTGGACTGTGATTGTTGAACATTGACTAGACTATTGACAAGACCAGTGAGCCTATGCTTTAATGACTATATGACCAATCTGAAACTTCTGTATAACGATCTGCTATTGTGTACCTTATGCTTACATGAACTTAGTTGGGAAATCGCAATATTAACTGTGATGTTTACTTTCGATATGAACAATTATATACCTGTGCACCCACATATGAACTTACTTGGGAAATGTAACACTGTGTATGACCTGAACTCTTCGATATGAACTACTGAGATACATAACTCTGCTGTGATTTGAGAACCAAGGAACTTAGGACAACTGTAAAACTACTGACTATACACCTAAGCGAATGGAGTATGAACTATAGAATTAACGTGCCTCGTCAGAAATGATAAGGAAAGAACCGTTGCTTGATTTAATTTGATAGAACTGTAGTTTGATGAGACCTTTGTTTGACTGATAGAACTTCTGTTTGATGACTCACGCTTCGAACTTTTATTTGATATGACTGGGTAGAACTTTCAGTTGATATGACCAGGTAGAACTTTCATTGATTTGATCTGAGGAGACCCTTATTGAAAGCTACTGTATGATTTGAGTACATTATGGGGGATTATGAATTACTTATGATTGAATGACAGAACTGTATTGCTAAGGAGACTAACCGAATGAAAATCTGAATCGATCCTGAACACCTAGGAAGAATGTGAACCGTCAGTAGCAGGCTATGTGACTATGAAATCTAGTACCTTATGCTTGGGAGATATGGGAATACTGTATATATGACATGTGATTAAGCGCCCGATGATACGATTCACGACCTCGAATTTGTTTGACGAAGAGAATGATTGCTTTTGTGCTACTGTATTTCAAAACTAACGGAATCTATTGACAACAGACTGGTTTGATTGTAAACTCTGACTACCTGGAAGTATGCGTAATCAATATGACTGCTTCTGTAGTGACACATGATATGATTGAATCTGTGAGAACTGAGGTTGACAAACAGTTTGCGAATAATTACTTCGAAATTTCGTGTACTGCAATGGGGTCAATGTACGAAATTACCTTGTATTCCTGATAGCTTCAAAATGACCTGGACTGACTGTGATGAATTACCGGATTGAGAATCAAATTGAACAAAAGACCGAATGATCGACTTGAAAATGAACAAATTAAACCTCTGTAGCTTAACGGGGGAAATTACTTATGAAAATGAAACCAGTGCAATCTATAACCCTGATAAATGTGTGATGTGAATAGTGTGTGTAGTAATACAGTAAAGTTGTGTGCAACTATATTTATGTTCTATGTCATGAAATAAGTTTTGCTTTCTGAAATGTTACGTGTTGCATACTGAATGAATGTCCAATTTTCTGAAAAGTTTTGTGGCACCCTTGGTTCATATGGCCCTCGCTCGAGGGTAAGAATACCGTGGCCAATGGCCTTTGCCTGGGGGTAACAATACCATGGCTATGTATGTGGGTCTCAGGACCAAATGTATTTGATGGATAAAGGGTGTATCACGTATAATTATATGCAAAGTCTGAATATGCAAATGATTACGATTGTGTATATGAATCCGTATCTGTTCTGTTACGCTTATGCGTTTTGTTCTGTTACGCTTATACATTCTGTTTTGTTATGCTTATGCGTTTTGTTCTGCTCTGTTAATGCTAATGAATGCACCACGTATGTCTAAGCAAGAAATATGACATCCATGTATGATCTGGACAAGAATGTGAAAATGAACATGTATTTGAATCTGTTCTAGACTGAAATCTGAATGTGTATAAGACTCCGTATTAATACGAACCTTAATTTCTGTATATGATTTATGATTCTGTCTCTGCACACAATTAAAGTTGAAATTGAGTTATGAACGTATTTGTGAGCATGGTTATGCTCCTGTTTTGTAAAAGTTGGAATTGTTTTTCCTGATATAAGATAACTCGAGTTTCGGGACCAAACTCTTTTAAGGGGGGAAGACTGTAATAACCCCGACCCGTAATTAGCTATTAATCGGTAATTAAGACTGCTACTGAGTGGATTAAAATGAATTGTGAGATTAATATGTAAGTTGCACGATAATTGGTTTCTACCTGCTACTTATAGCAATATCTGTTTGAAATTTTGCTTTAATATGTTAATTGGAATTTTTAGAACACCATGGCAAATTTTATAAAAAAAAACTGATTCAGTTTAGTAAAATCGCATGTGATTAAATTAAGCCTTAATTGGAACTATTTTTGAATAATTGAATTTAGTGCTAATCTTGAATAAATTAAGGTTACTTGTGTTGAATTAAATAATGCATGATTGGTACCTAATCTAGTCCTATTATTGACCCAAGATGAGAAATAGTGTATT
This sequence comes from Camellia lanceoleosa, assembly GCA_025200525.1. Classification (NCBI taxonomy): domain Eukaryota; kingdom Viridiplantae; phylum Streptophyta; class Magnoliopsida; order Ericales; family Theaceae; genus Camellia; species Camellia lanceoleosa. The sequence goes on from CM045761.1 coordinate 63,692,403, forward strand.
ATTGGGTTGAGGCATTGGTGGTGTTGGGTGTAGGGAATCATAACCCTTGTGAGTGTGTGTTGGGTGAGTGCATGTGTATGCACGTGTAGTGTATGCAAAGAGTGATGTGTGTGTGTGTGCTTTCAGCCAAATGAATAGGTTGTTGTCTCTTTCTCCTTACTTCTTAAGTCCTTTGTGTTGAGAGTTTGGTTGTGTAGAGAGAGAGAGAGAGAGAGAGAGAGAGAGAAAGAGTTTAGCTAGAAGGTGAGGATGTGAGCTCAAAAGTTGAAGAAGAAGAGGAAAACTAGGAAGATTCACCCCTTGCTGCTGAAATAAGAAGCTTTGGGTAAGGGTTCTTGTTTAAATTCTGTGTTTAACCCCTCATGCATCATGTATACATTGAATTATCTAGTGGGTTTTAAGGTGGAGTTGGTTTTTGAGCAAAAGAATGGCTTGTGTGCATGTTATGGAGGACTATACTTTGATTCATTCATGTTTTGGGTTTTGGCTCTTAGAATCTTCGCATGCATATAATTTTATATCATGTCCATAGTTTCAGAATTCAGGAATTTGAGGATCACCATTTGCATGTTATGAAAAACCATGGAAGAGTTGAAATATTGCAAGAAGGAGTTTTGGTTCAAACCTTTCAAGAATTGATGAGTTTTTGAATAATAGATGTTTCAAGGGTCTTGTGTTGAAGTTTTCTAAAGCTATTTTTGTGTGTTTGATCAAATCATGCAAGACCCCAAGGTTTGGAGGTGGTTTGGAAGCCATTTTTGTTGAGCTTGCTGCCTAAAATTTTACAGCTGGCTCGAGCAAAGAAGTGGTGGCTCGAGCCAACATTTCGAGCTCTCAGAATTTCGCACTAGCGAGCTCTGTTTTTGCCTTCTGCTGGCTCTAGCCACCAACCTATTTTCAGCATGTTTTCAAAAGATGTTTTAAGTCTCATCTCTTTATGGGCATTCTTAGGCATGATTTATGAGCCATTAAATATTAATAAGCTAAGAGATAACACAAGTAAGGGAATTATGAAATATGTGTTGAATCCGAGTATATGGGCAATATGAACAAGTTGTGTAGCATGGAATGAATGGGAAATTAAAGTGAGAAAGCTAAGCCATGTATGACCACATGAATGAATAATAATGAGACATATTTTGCGCTTTGTATTTTGTGATTGTAGGTCAAGACTCGAGGATTGATTGACCATTTACGGGAACCACTGTGAGTAACGTTATCGTAAAGATACGTTTATATGAAATTATGTTCCAAACGAGATATGATGTGTTATGTTTTCTGAAATGATATATGTTTCTGTGAACGAACATTCCAAGTTTGAAATCTATTATGGCATCCATAGATAGTCCCAAGTCATGAGGGACGGCATGAAAATGCGGGTCCATGACATTTACGAGATCTCGTTAGCCACTTCATCGTAGTGATATGTGTTTAATCGGTGTCCGAGACCGGTTACTCTAGTCGGAAGATGTTATATGATATGTTCGATATGTTCTATGAGATATGCCATTATTATGTTCTAATATGACATGACTATGATTATGCTATGATCTGTTTTATACGTATGAAATGTTCGGAATTCGTTCACTAACTCCTTTACTTTAATGTTATTCACTGGGTTTTAGCTCACTGTTTGTATATATATGTATTTAGGTGAGCATTTTGGAGTTCGAGCCCGAGGCTTTTGCCTGGAGTTCTGTTCTGTTGTCAGCCAGCCTTTGTGCCTCACGAGGAGGTTCCCGAAGTGTCTTGGGTTCAAGTGTTGATTAATTCTGTTTATGCATGGGACTTTATTTTAATTATGTTGTCTGTATGGAAGATACTGTAATGTGTGTGGTATAATATAATGTATGGTTGACTTATGGTTATGTATATAAAGTTTTTTAAATATTTTGTTTCATGTAAGTCAACACAGCTCATTGAACAACTATATTTACGTATCTGCTTCCGCTAGCCCCTTATCTTATGTTAATCTGTACAGAGGCCTTCGGTAATCCAAGGATTACTGGCCGGTTACGATGCTAAACCTATAGGGGCGGGTTTGGGTCGTGACAATAACGATGAACAATTTTTTATGGGCAACTCCTCGACTTCTAAAGTTGAAGGACAAGGAAAGATTATTCTGAAATGACATCTGAAAAGGAACTCACTCTCAACAATGTGTTACATATACCGGACATTCGCAAGAATCTAGTCTCCAAATCGCCGTTGAGTAAAAATGGGTTTAGGCTAGTTTTTGAAAATGACAAATTTGTACTTACCCAAAACGGGATGTATGTGGAAAAATGTTACATGTCTGATGGCCTTTTCAAAATAAATGTAATGATTGTTGTACCCTCTGTTATTAATAATAATACATCTTCTTCTTACTTGCTTAAGTCTTCAAATTTGTGGCATGGTAGATTAGGACATGTTAATTATGGATCTTTGCGTAGATTAATTAATATGGAATGTTTACTTAAATTTAACATTGATTTAAATCATAAATGTGAAACTTGTATTGAAGCAAAATTAACTAAAACTCATTTTCATTCAATTGAACGAAGTACGGAGCCACTTGAATTAATTCATAGTGACATTTGTGATTTTCAATCAATTTAAACTAGAGCTGGGAAAAAATATTTTATCACTTTCATAGATGACTATACTAGATATAGTCATGTTTATTTAATTTGAACCAATGATGAAACCTTGGAAACTTTTATTCAATATAAAAATAAAGTTGAAACTCAACTTGGTAAAAAAAAAAAAAAAAACTAGGAAGTGATAGAAGTGGTGAATATGAGTCATCTTTTAGTGAGTTTTATAAAGAATATGGAATAATTCATCAAACCACTACTTCTTACTCACCTCAGCAAAATGAAGTTGTTGAAAGGAAAAATAAGACTTTGAAAAAATGATGAATGCCATGTTAATAAGTTCTGGATTACCTCAGAACTTGTGGGGAGAAGCAATACTTTCTGCTAATTATATTCTTAATAAAGTATCCCAAAAGAAAGTAAATCAAACACCTTATGAAATGTGGCATGGGAGAGTACCATTCTACAAATACTTAAAAGTGTGGGGGTATTTGGCTAAAGTAGCTATTCTCAGTCCTAAAAAGACTAAGATAGGTCCTAAAACTATTGATTGCATATTTATTGGTTATGCCATGAATAGTAACACATATCGATTTTTTATTTATAAGTTAGAACATTCCGAAATACATGTAGATACTATTATTGAATCTTGGAATGCATCTTTTTTTGAACATATGTTTCCTAATAAAACTAGACAAGAGACTAGTACTAACAAAAAATCTTATGATGATATTACTAGACATGATCAAGAACAATAGCAAAAGTTAGATCAAAATGAGGAAGAGGAACTTAGGCGTAGTAAACGTGTTAGAACCTTAAAATCTTTTGGTCCAGATTTTCTAACATTTTTGTTAAAAAATGAGCCTTTAACTTTTAAAAAAGTTATGTCTAGTCCTGAGGCTCCTTTATGGAAAGAGGCTGTCAATAGTGAAGTTAAATCCATCTTGCAAAATCACACTTGGGAATTGGTGGATCTGTCACTAGGTTGTAAACCTGTTGGGTACAAACAAGTGGATTTTCAAGAGAAAAATGAAAGCGGATGGATCAATTAACAAATACAAGACAAGACTTGTGATTAAAGAATATAGACAAAAAGAAAGTCTTGATTACTTTGACACATACTCACCAGTTACTAGAATAACATCTATTAGAATACTAATTGCCATTGCATCTTTGAACAATCTAGAAATTCATCAAATAGATGTAAAAATAGCTTTCTTAAATGGTGAGTTAAATGAAGAAATTTACATAGAACAACCAGATGGTTTTTTTGTTCTAGGAAAATGAAAAAAAGTGTATAAATTGGTTAAATCATTATATGGTTTAAAATAAGTGCTAAAGCAATGGCATGATAAATTTGACAAGGCAATGATGTCAAATAGATTTAAGATTAATCAATGTGACAAATGTGTTTATATTAAAAGCACAAATAAATGTTATATTATAGTATGTCTTTATGTGGATGATATGCTCATCATATGTAGTAGTAATTACATGATTAAAACTACCAAGAAAATATTGAATAAACATTTTGACATGAAGGACATAGGGATTGCTAATGTAATACTCGGCATGAAAATTACCAAAATATCAGAAGGTTATGCTTTGTCACATTCACATTACATTGAGAAAATAATTGACAAATTCAGCAAAGATGATGATCATCTTGCTAGAATACCTGTGGATGTTAATTTATTCCTTTCTAAAAATGTACAAAAAAGTATTTCTCAATTAGAGTATACCCAAATTATTGGAAACTTAATGTACTTGACGAACTGCACTCCCTCGGATATAACTTATGCAATAAGTAAATTAAGTAGATATACAAGTAATCCAGGAGTAGAACACTAAAAAGCTATTATAAGGGTTTTGAGATATCTTTGATTCACTCGTAATATTAGGCTAAATTATAATAGATATCCACCAGTACTTGAAAGATACTGTGATGCAAATTGGCTATCGGATATTAGAGACTCAAAATCCACCAGTAGATATGTCTTTACTCTTGGTAGGGCGGTTGTATCTTGGAAATATTTTAAACAGACTTACATTGCTAGGTCTACTATGGAATCAGAATTTATAGCTTTAGATAAAGTTGGGGAAGAAGTAGAATAACTTCATCATTTCCTTGAAGATATTCCAATGTGACCAAAATTGGTGCCTGCTATATGCATACATTGTGATAGTCAATAAGCAATAAATAGAGTACATAGTCATATGTATAACGATAAGTCACAACACATTTGTCGTTGACATAACATTGTGAGACAACTACTCTCTAATAGAATTATTTCCATTGAATATGTGAAGTCTAAAGACAACATAGCGGATCCATTAACCAAAGGGTTAGCAAGAGAGTTAGTTAAGAATTCATCGAGGGAAATGGGACTTAAGCCTATTAGATAAGAGTTACCACAATGGCAATCCAATCTAATTAACTGGAGATCCCAAGATTTAGGTTCAAAGGGACAATCGAGTTGTGTATGACTTACAAGGATCATTGAGGAGTCAAACTCCTACCCATTTCTATGCTGAAATAGTGATATCTGCAGTGTTTTATAATACTTTTAATGATTCTTATATCTAGAAATACCTAGTGGAGTATAATATGATACTTTTCATAAGAATCACCTATATGAGTGTGAACTGGGCTAATTCTATGAGATTTGTGAAGGGTTACAATTCTCTAAAGCACTCATGAAGGACCAGGTTGTTCAGGGTCAAAATGAACACAATAGTGAGAACTAAATTGTGTCTGGTAGTATACTGTATAAGTTCTATTGTCTTGGTTTACACAAATGGCTAAATAGTTCAAAACATCATGTTCACTAGTTAGCTAGTAAATCCAATAATGTCTTATAAGGGAAGGTTCAAAGCCAAAAGCTACCTATTCTTTGCAGAATATTTTCAATTTCTGTACTCTCTGTAATTAGATTATGTTGTTGCATTTTCTCTCCGTCAAATTCTATTCATGTGGGGGATTGTTGGAAATATGGTTTTTTATACTTTGAGCCCAAATTTGAGTGGATCCCACACGTCTTTTGGGACGGGTCCAAAGAGGTGACGTGTTCCTTGTTGTATGGCAAGTCACACAATGCAAACGGTTCGTCCAAACCATTTATGAGTGAATGGTAAGTTGACGTCGTTTTCTGGTTCATGGAATGGACAATTAAAGAAGTAAAATGTAGGTTTCCTTGAAATTGTTGTCTCACATTGAAACTTAAAGAGAACTTATGTGTGTATATAAGTTCTAGGTGGGAATACTTGGGTTGGGCTCCAAAGGGCACTCCAAGTTTGTAGAAATAAATAGTTATGAACAAAGTGAGCCTTAGCTCAAACCACCACACACGTGCGTGCACCGTTGCCGCCATTCGTTCGACCGGCCGGCCAAGCCATGCCGAGTACGGGTATGGGTTGGGTCGGTCCTAATATTAATTTTTTAGGCAAGATTTATTTAAAAAAAAATTTCAAAAATTCTTGCGGGAAAATTATCTTTTTCTAAACGAAATTAATTCAAATTTTGCGCCAAATTTGAATTCAAATTTCTTGTTCAATCAATGCCTCTTCCAATTCTATTTCCAGCAAGTTCAAACTGTTTTTAATAGATTTAAACTACCCTGTAGTTTCGGACAGATTTAGTTTGTTCCCAGACAGATTTAAAACTGTTTTACACCTGTTCAATTCGAATTCAGACCTGTTCAGGTTTGAAATTCATACCTATTCAGCCCTATAAATACCAAGACATTTCCAGTAGTTTAATTATTCCAAAAATCTTTTTTCTTGTCTTCCTTTGTACTCTCTTGCATATATATTCTACATATTATTTTAGAAAATTTCTGAGAGTATAAAACACAAGTTTTGTTCGTCGTACAGATTGTTTGGATTGCTACTACAATCTGTATAAAGATCACTGTATCTTGGGAGATAGACGACATTTATCCGTATACTGAAGTGGGGCGAATCTGTTTTAAGAATAAAGTGTCATATACTTGACTTGATCATTTTGTACTTACTCATTTCGGTAAATAAATTTTGTAAGTAATTTATTTTTATTTGTTTAATTTGTTTCAAATTATTTATTTTACATAGAAAATTGTTCCAACAAAAATATATAAAAAATGGTGGCTAGCCAAATTTAATATTTTATAAACAATTATAAATGAGCTTAGGGGCTTAGCAAAATAATGGAGACAAGGCAAGGGCAACTAATAAAGAGAAGTTAACATGCCTAGCAGAAGAAAGGTTAAAGGATGATTGGGGTTATGAAAATTGTTAGGTGGGTGGGAGAACAAGAAAATGGCACAATATGGACCGCCAAAACTAGCAAGTGTGAGAAAAAACTAAAGCTCATTTGAGGAATGACATGAGATACCGGTCATTGGTGCTTCATTGTTTGTCCTTTTCATTACATTATTCAATTTTTTTATTTAATAAATTATGCTTGATTGAGTTTTTAAAAAAAAGACAGTAAAAAAAAAAAACAAATAAAACTAATTATTATATATACACATAGTTTTGCTATATCATTAGATAAATTTAGCATATGGCAAATTAAAATTATGAAACACTTAAGAAAAAATAATGTATTTATATTTTATCATAACGGTAGTAATTGTTCCTAAAAACAAAAATAAAAGAGTGCAATTTTTGTAATTATCATATTTGCTATTTATTCTACTAATTACGTTATGATTCATGTATTTGTTATTTACAATTCGAAACATAACATTAATGATAGATCCCAAACCCCCCAAAAAAAATAAATAAATAAAATCACGATTGAAATTCTAATAAAAATAATTAAAGTTTACTTCTCCCTTTTTTTTTTCTTTTTTTTTTGTATATTTTAATTTTTTAACTATTTAATTTTAAAATTAATTATTAATTATTTATTTGAAAACGTGCATGCCACAGTTATTCCGCTAATATATATATGTAGGCCACAGCTTCTCTCCAGTCCAAATTTGGACTGCACGGTGCTGTCCGGCCCTTGGGGGCCCACTACGGGCCGTGTTTCGATAATCTAAACCGTTAATGTGTGGAACTTGTCGAGTATTATATGCCTGTAAAAAATCAAGTTGATCGGATATCGATAGTTATATGATCAAATCAGTTTTTTATGAAAAAAAATGGACGGCGAAAAATAAACGGCTTACAAAAAACCGATTTGATCATATAGCTATCGATATCCGATCAACGTGATTTTTTACAGGCATATAGTACTCAACGAGTTCTACACATTGAACGGTTTAGATTATCGAAACACAACCCGTAGTGAACCCCCAAGGGCCGGACAGCACCGTTCAGTCCAGATTTGGACTGGAGAGAAGCTGTGCCCATATATGTAATAGTAAGTGCAGGGGATTTTATTTACACCCAAAACATGTCTTAGTACGTCTAATTCAAATTCGTAAATTTTAATTTTAAGTATATCATAATGTAAATTTACTAACAAGGACAACATATATTAAACTCCAAAATATTTTTTTTTTCCTCGTGGTACACCTTAATCAGTTATTTCTATTCAAATCTCTGTATCTTCTTCCCTAAGAAATCAAAGTTATTTCTTCTTTTTCTTCTTCATCATGCCTCCAAAATTCCAATAGGAAGTAGGTTGGCTTTTTGGCTTTTTGGCTTTTTGACTTTTTTGGCTATATGAGCCTGGGCTCAAAAGCTTGGTTTGGGAAGGGCTTTTGACTTTTTGGCTTTTTTGATTTTTTTGTGAGAAAAGAGTGTAATGATTATAGGGTTGGATGGGATGTTTTCTCTGTTGTGACTCATGAGTCTATTCTGTTTTTTGTGGCTCATTGAGCCAAAAAAGCCCAATGAGCCCTTGCCAAACCAACCCTAAAACTCACTATCATCATCAATATCATTGTTTTTTATTATTTTGAAACCTAAACCCTAGAAGAAAGTTTAAACAAAATCAAATAATAAATGAGAGTAGTAATCAAAATAGTTTTTTGAAGCAATCCATAAAAAAAGAGGTAAGTATTCATATAAATAGGCTTCACAATTTTTGTAAAGCACAATCAATTATTTAAAACTCATCATCATCATCAGCATCAATCAGCTTGTTTGGTTTTGGTTTCTAGAAAACACTTTTCAAAAAAATTTACTTTTTTATTTTCCGTATTTTTTGGTTTTCAATGAATTTTTTTTTAATATTTTAAGAAATTTTTTTAATTTTTAGAAACACCTAACATAAATACACTTAAAAGTATAATATTTGTGAAAAAAATCTTTAAAAAATTCACTAAATACCAAAAATACAAAAAAAAAAATCAATATATTTTTCATATTTTTGTGTATTTATTAATTTTTTAAAATATTTTTTCACAAATATTTTACTATTTAGATATATTTAAGTAATGTGCATATAAAAAAATAAAAAAATTGCTGAAAATTTTAAAAATATTCACTAAAAAAAAATAAAAACTCAAAAAATAAAAAACCCAATTTCCAAAAAACCGAATTCAGAAAATTGAAACTAAACACATTGATTATTTTTTATTATTTTGAAATCCTGAACCCTAGAAGAAAATTTGAACAAAATCAAATAGTGGATAAGAGTAATAATCAAAATAGTTTTTTGAAGCAACCCATCAAAAATGAGATAAGTATTCATATAAAAGGGTTTCATAATTTTTGTAGAGTACCATCAATTATTTTCTATATCATTTTTTTACAAAAATTAAAGGGCCTAGTAATTAAATTAACAATAATATATTATTAGAGTTGTTCTTATTTTGTCATTTAAATAGTACATTATTTGAGAACTACTCTTTCTTGTTAGTGCCTGATACTTATGTGCTTATAAGTTTGGTTTTTACTTTTTCACGAACATTCTTGTGGATAATTTATAATGTAAAACTTTTCTTTTTTTGTATTGAAAAGTTTTACAATACTTATGCAAAAGTTTGGTTTTTTCTGTATTTATAATGCTTATGTGCTTATAAATTTGTTTTTTTTTTTCTGTATTTGAGAATTATTTTGTGTATTTAAAAAATTTGAAATAATTTAATTTTTTTGATTTGTTTATTATTTATTATTTGGATTTACTTTGAGAATAATTTAGAAAAAATAATATGATATAATGAGAATAAAATAAAATTTTAAATAATTAAATAGGATATACTTAAAAATTAAGAGTATTTAGGCCTTGTTTGGGAACAGACTTTTTTAGTAACTTTTTGATTTTTTTGCTAAAATGTGATATAAAAAAAAACTAGTATGTTTAGGATGACTTTTTGACTTTTTATGAAAAAATGTGCAAAAAATAGAGAGAAAATGAAATCTTTGACTTTTTGGTATGAATTGTTGATTTTTTGATTTTTTTAATAATTTTTTAGTTAAAAAAGTCATTTGCCAAACGAGGCCTTAATGATGTTTTTTTGAGCGTAAATACAATCCCCAGTAAGTACATATGAGAATGCTAAAAAGACTTGCGAAGATGGGACCACCGTTTATCTGGGCTCGAAAACATGATGGCCCTGCTGGTCCTGCCCATTTCATTTTTAATCCCCGTAACCCAGCATGAAATGGGCTGATGGGCTTTTATGCTCAATGACGTTAAAATAAGGGGTTAATTACACGTGGATCTTATTAAATGAATTTAAAGATCTTTAGGTCCTATGCATCTTTTATTATTTTATTATTTTTATTTTTTTAAATCAAAATTGGAGGATGTTAGTTTTTATTAGTGAAATTAAATTACAACTAAATAGGTCACTGCTATTCCATCACCTTAAATTCCTGACATTTCTCTTACCATACTCTAGGGTATAGTTACAAGGCCATTAGACCAAACCCAAGGTCTTCTATGCATCTTTTAAATGTACTTAAAAACCATAAAATACTTATTACATCTTCATTACTTATTTTGTGAAATCAAAAAACAACCACTTCGCTTTTTATATCCGTCTCTCTCTCTCTCTCTCTACTGTTTTTCTAATAGTCTTAGTCCACCATTAACCACAATCACCTTTACCGTTACTTGCTATTGCCATCGCCACCATTCACTGGGCACCATCACTGTTTACCAACCATCTCTATTATCACTGATCTACATACCACCGTCACCAATCTACTATTATCATTTACCAATCACCTCCACCGTCATTGATCTAGAGTTTACCATCTCCGAACTACACTTCATTATTGTCAATCCACTGCTACCATTCACTAATTACCTCCATCGTCGCTGATCTTAACTACCATAGTTCAAGTCTAGCCATTTACAAAGCCGATCTACTATCTTACACACCAATTGGGGAACATAACCATGTTTGCTGTCGAGATGCAACCATTACCTTGTCGTTGGAGCTCATATTAGTGAAATTAGGTCTCTTTTCTCTCTCTGTCTCTCTATAGTAATGAATCTCCATTAATCCGTTGGTAAAGATTTAGTTAAACTAGATTTGTTGTCTATAAAATCTAAATATATCTAGTAGTGAATAAAATTATAGTGATAAATTTGTTAGTCTTATATTTTTTTAATTTTCTTTGTTTGCAAGTTTGTGAGTGCGTTTTTGTGAATATAAGAGAAAGAGAGAGTTACTAATTGAGTGGTTTTGTAAATACTAATAAATATTATTAGTGATAAATTTATCACTGCTAGATTTTCATTTTTCGCTCCTACTTTCTCTTGCCATTGCCAGATCTGAGAAGGTGGTAGGAAGTAGTGATTTGGTAAATGAATGTTTTTGCTAAAAAAAAAAGGGTTGAAAAATTATTTAAAAATGTTATCAAAAAAAATATCATCAAAGGTGGTCGCCGACAATTGAAAATAGCTGTTACAGGTGATTGTTGACGGCGGAACATGACAACGAAACACTACAAGAAATTACACTTTTGGTGACCAAATTTTTAGTCGTCGAAGGATGTTTTTTAATCGGCAAAAGTCAATGACGACTAAAGTTATTCGTTGCCCCATTGGTCACCAAAGCCTAGTTGGCAATAGTCAAAGGCGACTAAATTTACATTGGTCGCTAATTATCTTATCTTTGACTACTAAAACGAACTTAGTCACCAAACAAACGTTTTGGCGACCAAACATTTAATCGTCAAAATTAATTAAATCAAAATGAAATTCTCTTTTAGCGACTAAAGTCGCTAATACTAATACATTTACCGACTAAAAATTTTAGTCACTAATAATAATACATTTAGCAACCAAATAATTTAGTCGTTAGTTTTCATGACTAAACACTTTAGTCGCCAAAAGATTAGATATTTTTATTTCATGGTATTTTACGACCAAATATTTTAGTCGCCGAAATATGCCATGTTCTTTCGTGACTAAAATATTTAGTCGGCAAAAGTTTCTTCCCTCGTCTTGATTTATTTTGGCTACTAACTATTTGGTTGTCAAAAGTCTTTTGTGTCTTTTTTACTACTAAATATTTAGTCATGAAAAACCTTTGCTTGCATTTTTGGCTACCAAAATATTTAGTAGCCAAAAATTTTATAATTTTTTTTAATTAATTTCTCGACCACCTATATTTATTCCATTATTGGTACAATCTATACCCTGTATATAAATAAAGTAATCCATATATTGATAAAATTAGCAACCATTCCACAACATGCACATATTTCACTTTCAACTAACAAAAAAATTCATATTTGACATCAAATTAATATTTCCAATACAAATTCCAAACAAACCAAGTATAATCCAATCTCAAAAATAATAATAATAATTAATAAAATAAAATAAAAGTTGGCAAGAAACCAACTAACAAAAACACCAATAATATGAAAAAAGTAGAGGCCATAAAATAAACTAGTGATGAAGCCAGTTGCAGTCCAACCCTTAAAACAATTACTGAAGCAAAGCTGAAAGCTGCCAACATGAAGTTGGAACATCTCAATAACACAGATCACAAACAGAGGCTCCTTAACTATAAAAGGACAGATACAATGAAAAAAAATACAATTTCAATTAATATATATATACTATCTACTGTTATGAACTTCCATAGATTTAACCCCCTCAAGGCAAAGAAAAAAATGCAATAGACTCTATGCTTGAAGCTACCATTGCATCTCAAATCATTAGAATTCCCTTGTCTCTATCTCGTCCACCTGATTCATGGAGAGAAAAGCAAAGTGAAGCGAAATGTGAAAGAAACTTAACTGACATTTCATTCACATTTCCCATTTGTTTTCTTTTCGTTCCACAAATCCCCTATCCAAATCCAAAATCCAAACACACCTATGGTAGAATAGTAAGGGATGGTAGAGGAAGTCTTGTAGCTAGAAAGACTGAAAGATTGCCAATTGATCATACATGTTAGTGTTGTCATATCGTGTTGTCATACCTGTCAATGTTTTCTTAATTTAGTTTTCAGATAAATTATTCAAGTTATTTCACTCACATTGCCCACTGAATAAATGATTCAACGCATGTTTTCACCTAAATCTAACAGATATAATTAAGAAATGAGTGGAGTAGACATTTAATTAATTAGTTGTCAGGAAAGTAAAAGCGAGAACAAACATCTTTCAGGCATTAAAGGAACCACTTATGAAGGTAAATCCAGAAGCTTATCTAGAAAACTAGGCATCATGTGAACTAGTAATGAAATCAAACAGGAAGCAATTTATGATAACTACAAAAGTAAAGTGTAGGCTGATTAGATTTTCTATTCACATGACAATATAAATTTCTTTTCAATTTCAGTCAAGTGGCTTTCATATTAAGTAACTAAGTTAGAACTCAAAACAGTACCTTGAAATTCATCCTCTCAATTTCAGTTGGCTGTGCTTCAGCTACACACTTTTTCCATTTTGTCCCACTATCTCTGTCTCATTGTTCTTCGCTTTCTTTGCAAAACATTTGCACCCTGTCAATAACTGCACATCTGTCAATAACTGTATGATTCCACTGTCAATAACTGCAGATCGTCCAGGCACAATTGTGAACAAATGGTCTAGTCTGGTGGCTAATTTCAATAGCACAAAGTTTTGTACATGCACTCATGGAATGCTTTCTAACTGAGAAAATTCTTAACAAACATCAGTCAATAAACTTACAAAAGATGGAATCATCATATAACAAATAGATCAGACCAAAGATGAAGCATGACAAGAACTAGTACATTAACAAATAAACTTCATGTTTGAACTGCAAAGAGATACTTCATAATGATATAACAAACAGTACAGGATATTTCTGAACAATGAGATCACATATAATGATAAAACAAACAGTAACAGACTCAATATCACTGAAAATAATCCTAGAACATATTAGCAAAGGGATGAGAAAGTGATATTTAAAAATATATATATTGTGACGACAAAGGTTGTAAATATTCACATTTCATCTAATCGCAACTGATATATTGATCAAATATGTATAAACTAGTTTATTGACAACCACCCTTGAGAGTCGACCAATACAGGATAATTCAGGGAAAGAAAGCTTCACCATCTGACACCAAGGGGGCTAAACATGGGTCGATATTACTTCAACCATTAGATTTAACACTTCTTTCTGGGCAAGCCATTCGTTGTCAAATAACTAAAGAGCCAAAACAGAATTTCTTACTAGACTGATGATCTGGTTGGGTAGTGGTTTCTATCCTCCAAGACTCGAAACAGTTGGCACATGATCATTTCATGGTCTGAGCATCCATAGTTTGATTTTAGCACTCCATCAAGGCAGTTTCAATTTCTGATAGTGGTGCTGCAACAGAGTGAAACAAAGGTCCATCCATCATAGATGTAGCATGAGTAGACAAAAGCATTTAGAGACAGAAGCAAGGCATACAAAGATCAGAAACACAACACATTATGGACGCTAAGAAAATCAGATAAATGGTTGCCACACGAACATACCGAGCAAATCTTCATATGGATCTCCCATTAGCAAAGGAGGTAAGAATACTTGGTCTTGAGCTTCCTCTCTGTCACAATATGACTTCTGTGAATTGGAACTGTCAAATTTGACCCAACAACTAAAAGAAAACCATTTACCTATAACCAATTATTTAGGATGCAACTAAAAACTGTAAGAATAACTATGAGACAAATAAATATATATTATAAAAAATGCATAAAGCAGTTACTTCAAACCAAGTGAATCAGTTACGTATTAGCAAAGACAAGTAATTGGGTAGAGCCAGTAAAATTTGATGAAATTTCCTCTACATTTTAATTTTATGACTAACTGACTTCTCTGAAAGGCTATACAATACACTCTGTTGTAAATGGATTGGGAATAGAATAATTGCACTGAAAAACCTAATTTATTTTCTCTTAGAAGTAACAATTGTGTTCTAATGATAAATAGATAGCTTGAATTAAGAGGATAGATTGGGTGAGTAATTTTGTCATTTCATTTCTCAAAATTCAGAGTACGTGGTAGAGATAGAAATGGGGATATTTTCGTCATTTTTCGATAGAAGAGTTCATTCATTTTGCAGCAATACAAAATCCAATGTGTCATCAAAGGCCCATGTCCATCCAATGGCCTCATAACAAAAAATTAACTAAACAGAGCAAAGCAATTTCTAACCACTTGAGCTCAAGAAACAAATCCTCATTCAGTAATCTGCGTCAAATCAACAACAGAGTTCTCCTTTATTACAAACTGAACCCACATTAAACACAAACCTGCTCTTACTCTCACCATAGCCAAATTCATATAACAATTATGTAGAGAGAGAGAGAGAGAAGCAGGGATAAAAAGGAAAATGGGGCTGATGTTGGTTGTTCATGGTGGAGGAGGAATTTGGATTAAACTCAATGGCGGTAGATGGGTCAATTTGGGACTGGGTTTGTATGAAGGTATGCGAGAGAGAGAGAGAGATACCTGGGGTAATGCTCCAATGGTGGATCTACGTTGGTGCGATGGCGGTGATGCTCCTATACCCGACGGCTATGGAGACAAACCGAGAGAGATAGCGTGGAAGGAGGAGGGCAGACGCATGAGAGAGAGACAGAGACAGTCACTATGAGAGAGACAGACGGGCATGAGAGGGAAGTAGAGGTAAAGATTGTATTAAAACGGTGATGATCTTGAAACACTAGCAACCTATTTTTTCCCGAAGGTTGCTAATAAGAAATGGATGTGTATTTTTTTCCCAACTAAATACTTTAATGTAGAATCCCTCCAAAATTCGAAATCCTCCCCCCCAGAACTTGTAATTATAAATTGTTGGCAACGAAGTTTGGTCGTCAAAAGATAAAAAGTTTTTTTTTTTTTCATTCAGTGACAAATAATTTTAGTAGCAAAAACTAACTCTACAGCGACTAAAATATATTTTAGTCGCTGAAAATAAATTTTTGGGGACTAAACTTTTGGTCGCTAAAGATAAAAAGTATTTTTTTTTTTCATTTGGCGACTGAATAATTTTAGTAGCCAAAACTAACTCTATAGCAACTAAATTATGTTTTAGTCACTGAAAATAAATTTTTAGCGACCAAACTTTTGGTCGCCAAAGATAAAAAGTAATTTTTTGTTTTTTATTTGGCGACTAAATAATTTTAATAGCCAAAACTAACTCTATAGCAACAAAAAAAAAATTTGTCGCCAATTGTGGCATATTTAGTGACTAGAAATTATTTCAGTGCTAATTGTGACATTTTTAGCAACTAAAGTTCTTTTACTTGTCAATAATCAATATACTCCAACTAAAAAAAATTAATAGCTAAATCTTATACTTTTACTGATTGATATAATTTTTTGTCGTCAATTTCATAATTTTTTATGATTAAAATTTTTTTGTCCCCAAAAATATGGCTTCTTTGGTTTGTGTTTGAAAGTAATTTTTAAGATAAAAAGTGCCAAAACTTGTTTGGTTTGTTTTTTTCCAAAAATGATTTTGGAAAATTATTTTGGGGAGAGAATTTTTAAAAAAGTGATTGATTTGATGTATATGAGAGAGAGAGAGAGATTTTGAAAAGTAGGTAACTAAACAAAATTTTAAGATTTTTTTTGAAAAAATTTGTTTAGTTTAATTACTCTTAAAAATTTGTTTATAAAGAATTTTTTTCAAAATTTTTTTTTAAAAAACAAACCAAACAATTTCCTGTAGGGAGAGGTCGTCACTAGAAACTGGAGATGGTGATCTGAGGTCACTGGGAGAAGGAAGAAGGGAGCCCTGGCAATGTTGATAATAGAAATGAAGAAGGTGAAGAGAGTATTTGGGAAATATTAATAGATGGGTAAATTACACTGACATCCTCTGAGGTTTATATTTATTATAGTTCATTCTCTCACATTTTGAAAATTACATTTCTTTCCTGAGATTTAAGTTTCATTAAAGATTTCCCCCTTCATCAATTTAATTTTTCTAAACACCAATTTTGTCCTCACTAGGTAAATTACATTGACACCTCTTATATTTTAGAAATTACAATCCCTTCCCTAAATTTTAAAGTAGCGTTACCAATTGTCCCTTCAGTTAGTATTAGTTGAAAAAAAAATTCATTGAAAAACAATTAATTGGAAAAAAATTATTTGAAAAAAAAAATTATTTGAGAAAAAATTAATTGAAAAAAAAAATTTGTTAGTAAAATTTTTAAATTTCTGTTTACAAACCAACATAAACTTATTTTTTGAATTTACTTTTTTTCCTCAAATTTACAAATTGAGACAATAATTTATAAACCAAAAAAATTATCAAACAAGTTTTTATGACAGTTTTTAAAATTTTTGTAAATACAAATTGAAAATTAAAAACGAAATGGTTACCAAACAGACCGCAGATAGTAAAAATGTCATAAAATTAACAAATAATTAAATAAGTTACCAACGTAAGAAATGACTTATCAAAATATTCTTAGACTATGTATGGGTTGATTTTTAGAAAAAAAATTTTAAAAATTAAAAATTAATTTGGTTAAGAAATAAAAAATAATTATCACTTAAGGTAAAAAATAATTATCATTTTAATTTTTGGACATGTAATATATATATATATATATACGTATGACTGTTTCAATTTAATTTGTAAAAAATTATTTATAACCACTTGAAAGATAAAAGTTATATAAAAATAATAATAATTTTTTATTTCTTATTTCTTAACCAAAGTAATTTTAAATTTTTTTAAAAAAATTCTAAAAATCAAACCAAACATAGCTTAAGAATCTTTTAATAAGTCATTTCTTACGTTGGTACATTTTTACCACCTGAAATCTATTTGGTAACCATTTCGTTTTTAATTTTTAATTTATCATTTATATTTACAAAAATTTTAAAAACCGTCATAAAAACTTGTTTGATAATTTTTTTAATTTATAAATGGTTGTCTCAGCTTGTAAATATGAGGAAAAAACGTAAATTCAAAAAATGAGTTTACGTTGGTTTTTAAACAGAAATTTAAAAATTTTAATAACAAATTTTTTTTTTTCAAATAATTTTTTTTTTAAATAATTTTTTTCCCAATTAATTTTTTTCTAATTAATACTAACCGATGGGGCAATTGGTAATGTTATTTTAAACTTTAGGAAATGGATTATAATTTTTAAATTGTGAGAGATGTCAATGTAATTTACCTAGTGAGAGCAAAATTAGTATTTAAAAAAATTAAATTACTGAAGAAAAAAATCTGTAATGAAACTTTAAATCTTAAAGGAAAAATATAATTTTCAAAACGTGAAGCGAGAATTGTAATAAATATAAACCTTAACATTGTCAATGTAATTTACTCTTAATGGATACAAAAAAGTACATGACTTTGATCTACATGATCGGCCCTAAAATAAGCTCTAATGGAGGGCCCACCTCGGCCTACATGGAATCATTTCTTTGGTTAAGTCCATTTTGTATCATGAGAAATGATGAGGATTGTTAAAAAAATAATTAATAAAAAAAAATATTCTTTTAAATATCATAAGAAGAAATCTTGACCTTTTTTTTCTTTTTGTTGCACAAAATAGTGATTATATTATAATGCAATCCAACGTTTTTGCATATATTTAAACCTAAAACTTAATTCACCTTGATACTTAAATATCTTCTTCATGTAATTGCTAGGGGTTTGGAGGAACAAATCTAGACCTACTTAATTCTCATTACACGTTCTACTATATATGAACATAAACCCATGTATTTTTTTCTATAGATCTCATTATCTTCATTGAATTCTTATCATCAACTAGTAAAGTATGTTTTTCTTCTTACATATGCTATATTTGAATATTGAATTTTTTTACACAAATAAAATTGTATACACATTATTTATGGATAATCAAATAAAAAAATATTTGTTTTAATGATAAGAAAGAATTTGGGGGTATGTTTGGGAACCAAGAATTTTTATCAAAAAACACTAAAAATCTTTACAAATTGTGAAAAAATAATGCTACATCCACCAAAATTTGTATCGCCTGAATTGTCCAAATTTCTTCATGTCGGTCGTCTAGCAGATTGATCTACCAGTCGTCTGGTGGGTTGTCTGAATAACAGGGTGATGATTGCGATGGACGAAGATAACGATTGCGGTAGACGATGGTGAATCCGGTAGTCTTGTCGATCATTTGGGCAGTTATTCGGGCGATGGTCCGGTTGGCACAAATTCAAGCGATAGCAAATTTAGTGGATAAATTATTTTATCTATTTTTGTACATATTTTCTCATAAAAAATCAAAAAAATTAATTCTGAAATATGTCCTCAATCTAATGTGAGAAGCCAAAGTGCGAGCACGACAACAATAGAAGATGATAAGCTAATGTGAAATCTGAATGAAAGTTGATGGTAAAAAGTGTAATTTAACCTTTTACTTATCCATACTGTAGTACTCATGCATAAGGAACATAGAAAGAACAACTAATTCTCAATTATTATTATTATTATATAAGGCAAATTATACTCACATCTTCGAAAGTTTGGAATAAAAATATAACTAGTTCCATATTTTTGATATAATTATATTGGCTTCTTTTGAAATTTTAATTTGCATAATATTTAGATCATTTTTTATCAATAAGTTATGAGTTGTAAGGATAAAAAGACAAATTTATAATATTTTTCTATTAAAATTTATATTTATCTATATTTATTTATCTATTTTAATTTTGATCGGTTTAACTTTACTAAAAAAAAAAATAATATAATTATGTTAAATTTGTAGGATTAACCAGTGTGTTTGGTTTCAACTTTTTGGATTCAATTTTCTGAAAATTGAGTTTTTTGTTTTTAGTATTTTTTATTTTTATTTTTAGTGAATATTTTTTAAATTTTAAACAATTTTTTTTTATTTTTTTAGATGCACCTTACTTATATGTATCTAAAAAGTAAAATATTTGTAAAATAATATTTTAAAAAATCAATAAATAAACATGAATACAAAAATGTATTGAATTTTCTTTTTTTTTTTGTATTTTTATCATTTAGTGAATTTTCTAAAGATTTTTTTCACAAATATTATACTTTTTAAGTGTATTTATGTTAGATGTATCTAAAAATTTAAAAAATTGCTTAGAATATTAAAAAAAAATTTGTAAAAACAAAAAAAATAATTTTCTAAAAAGTGAATCAGGAAAATCTAAACCAAACAAGTTGAACTGCATATTTTTTTTTTAATTTTTTTTAAATTTCAAAAGAGAGTAATGTAATGTGCTACATGTAATATAATAATTTTAGGGTAATGCTATGATACATACCCTCAAAAGGGTGTAACCATACAGAAGTTATATTATTTGTAAATTTAATTATCACAAATGATATAATTCAATATTATAAGAGTCATAATTAAAAAAAAAAAAAAAAGAGTTATAATCAAACATCACAAAACAAAGAATTCTTAAATTATAATCAAAATAATGTCATAACTAATACTCCAGAATAACTCATAACAAGCAACACAATGACTTTGTTTGAGAGGTTGGTTATTTGACTATTTTAATTTGGTTTAAAAAGTTGTGTATTTGAGAAGTTGGTTGGTTTTTTTTTTTTTTTAGTTGATGATTTGATGGTTGTAAAAAAAATGAAATGATTATAAATTAGATATGACATTTTGTCTTACTAATTATTTTAACTTAGGTTTTATTTTAGCGAATTATTTTAACTTAATCCTCTTCTCAAACAAGACCAATTAATCATAAAGATCATAACTAAAAATGCAAAAAAAAGTGTATATCATAGAATTTTATTGTGAGAGAAAAAAATAAAATGATTATAGATTAGATGTGATATTTTATTTTATTAACTATTTTAACTTATGTTGTATTTTAGGCCTCGTTTGAGAAGTAACTATTTTAGCAAAAAAGTCAAAAAATTACTATAAATTATCACATCACTTTCTTTACTTTTCAACACATCTTTTCATAAAAAGTTAAAAAGTTACAAAAATAACTTATTCCCAAACGTGGCCTTAGACCATCTCCAACGTTGCATCAAATTCAGTATCAAATTTGAATTTGATGAAAAAAGTCACTTTTTTTGTTCTAATGGTTTCACCAAACTAATATCAAATTAGAACGGAGCAAATTTTTCACCAAACTGAGAATCTGCGTGAGCCTTCACCAATTCACTGTGCTGTAACGTTGCAAGTGGGCCTACCGATCAACCTACCGAACATCCGACCGGTCGACCCACCGGTCGACTGAAAATAGGTTCAAATAGTTTAAAATAAGTAGGTTCAAACAGTTCAAAAAGGTTTTTAAAAAAAAAATTAGCTTTACCGGTCGACCAATCGATTGACCCACAGGATGACAATTCTTTTTGATGCACCGTTGGAGCAACTAATATCAGATTAAGAAAATGAGCCATTTTCTACTTAAATTTGGTGAAAAAAATATTGAACCATTGGAGATGCTCTTAGTGAGCTATTTTAACCAAATTCTTTTCTCAAACAAGACTTATAAGTCATAAAAATCATAAGTTAGGCCTCGTTTGGGAATATATTATTTTAGTAATTTTTTGACTTTTTACTAAAATATGTACAAAAAAATAGAGAGAGTGATATAACAACTTATAATGACTTTTTGACTAAAATGTATAGTTGACAAACGAGACTTAAAAATGCAAAAAAGTATGTCGATGTTTGGAAAGTTACTATTTTAGTAAACTATTTTAGTTTTTGACTATTTTAATAGGTTAAAATTTTTGTATTTGAGAAGATAATTGAATTTTTTTATAGTTTGATATGATATTTGTAAGAGAAAAGATAAAATGATTATAAATTTGATATAATATTTTATTTTATTAATTATTTTAATATATTTTATTTTTTTTGTAAATTTTAACCTAAAAAAAGACACAAAAAATTCTTGCCAAACACCACCCGTATGTCATAGAATTTTCTATAATTTTACAGTATTTTCCATAATTTTAGCTTGTGTCAGCCACCCCATGTGGAAGAACTATAAAAGTCATTAGCTGAAATTTACATTGTACCAACTTTAATAATTTTTCCAACTAATGCTACTATGGGTGATTTGGAAAGTTAGAGGTGATTTAGGGTGATTTAAATAAATGTCTTTTTAATTTTTAATGAAATATGAGTTAGGTATAGATTGAGTTTGAAGTGATGTAATAGAGAGACGATGTGATTTAAATAAGATGATGTGACTTAAATAAGATAGTGACAATTTAACTTTTTGACTTTTTTAGATCATGATAAACAAGGTCATAAAAATCAATCTTTTGATATTTTTATTATCTTTTTATATATAGAAAATATAAGAAATAATATGACTTAAGGGTTCTTTGGAAAGCGTAAAATTAATATATTTTTTTACTTTTTACGAAAAAACGTAAAATATAAATTAGGTTTAAAGTGATTTGAGAAAAAAATAATATGACTTAAATAAGACAATTGTAACCTAAATAAAATAATATGCTAAAATAATATGTGTTATTTTAATACATGCTAAACAATCAATTAAAATAAATTAAATGTGAAAAATTAATTTTTAACTAATTTCTCAAATCATTGCCCATATATGTGTATAAAATAAATAAATAAATAATTTATTGAATGAATCAAAGTACTGGAAGATTTTTTTTGAACAAGAGGGACAAGATTTGATTTCAGTTGATTTGATGTACTGTCGAAGGAATCTGTACCAAGATAATGGCTGATTTTGGAGAGTAGGTCAAAAAGACAGCTTTTAATCTTCTTCCTTCTTTCATAAAAAAAAAATTTTAAGAAAATTAAAATATAACTTTTTAACCATCATTTTCAAAAGGACATTAATTTAGACTTCCTTAAAATACTTATCCCCACAATCCTCTCACATATATGGAGGTTAGAAATTGGATGAGAAGAAAAAAAAAAAAATTTGACCAATTAAAACTAAAGGGGTGAAGAGGATGACTCCCAAAGGGGGTTTCAACCTTTATTCTTTTCAAAATACCTTAGGTGCTGTTTGGTAACATTT
Organism: Camellia lanceoleosa; assembly: GCA_025200525.1. Lineage (NCBI taxonomy): Eukaryota > Viridiplantae > Streptophyta > Magnoliopsida > Ericales > Theaceae > Camellia > Camellia lanceoleosa. The sequence continues at coordinate 63,715,326 of CM045761.1, forward strand.
CCATTTTCAGTTTTTTGTTTATATTTATAAAAATTTTAAAAACTCAAATAAAAACTTGTTTAGTAAAATTTTTGATTTGTAAATCAATGGTCTCAGTTTATAAATTTGGCCAAAAAATAAAAACACATGTTTTAAGTTTTGAGTTTTGAGTTTTCAGTTTTTTTTTTTTTTTTACTACCCAACACCAGCCACCACTCGCCACCATTTTCCACCACCGTCTTTCGGCACCACCACCCACCCCCCACCACCTGCCACCACCACTTGCCACCACCACTCACCTGCCACCCACTTGCCACCACCACCCACCCCTCGCCACCACCACCACCACCACCACCACCCGCCACCTACTTGCCACCATCCATCTGCCACTACCATCCACCACCTGCCACCCACCCGCCACCACCACCTACCACCCCTCACCACCACCACCACCACCCACCACCCATCTGCCACTACCCACCAACCCACCACCACCACCACTCACTCACTACCACCTACCACCCGCCATCACCCATCCACCCACTACCACTACCCGCCACCTACTGCCATCCACCACCCACCTACCACTACCACCCACCACCCATCACCACCACTACCCACTCGTTACCACCCACCACCTGCCACCGTCACCCACCCACTTACCATCACCACCCATCACCCACCTGCTATCCATCTGTCACCACCACCCACTTGCTACCACCCGCCACCGTCACCCACCCACCCACTACCACCCGCCACCACTCGCCATCCGCTACCCACCTGCCACCACCAGCCACTCGCTACCACCCACCACCGTCACCCATCCACCCACCTCCACCACCCGCCACCACTACCCACCCACCACCACCACCACTGCCACCCACCCACCTGCCACCACCCACCACCACCCGTTATCTGCCACCCACCTTCTACTACCACCCGCCACCACCACCACCCACTCGCTACCACCCACCACCCGTCACTGTCACCCACCCACCCACCACCACCAACTACCCACTATCCATCGTCACCATTTTCCACCACCGTCTTCCGTCGCCACTTGCCGTCACTTGCCATTTCTCACTCTTTTTTATATTTTAAAATTTTTTTAAACAATTTGTCAATTACCAAACGCATTTGTAATTTATGTTTTTCTAAAAATAAACAAAAAATAAACAAAAACCAGTTCATAAAATTTTTGTAAATATAAACTGAAAACGTAAACGTTACCAAACACACCCTTATTGATTCGAAGGAATCTGGTACTATTGGGTGTTTAGCATAATTTATATAAATATATTTATTTGAGTCATATCAATTTTTAATTTTTTATAAATTTTTTTATAAAAAATTTAAAAAATATATTTATTTAGATCATTTTAAATATTTCTAAAAATACAATAATATATATTTAGAAAATTCTATTATGATGTGTACTTCAAGTTATTATATTTATAATTTATGTATAATAGAATATATATATATATATACAAATACATATATTTTTATATTTTATTTAGCATGTACAACTAAAATAATTTACAAATTAGTGAGCTTGCACCCAAAACAATTCTCACCAATGTCTAGACGTTCAGTCAGAAAGATTCTTTGCTATGCTAATATTTTTTCTATTTTTTTAGTATGCGTAAAATATTCAAACCAAATTATAAGCCAATTGTTTGGAAGGTAAGGTGTCGTTTCACAATTATATATTTTAATTAAAAAGTTAAAAAATTATTATAAATTATCATTTTATTTTTTTTATTTTTTTAAATATTTTTTCGTAAAAAATAAAAAATTACTAAAGTAGCTTATTTTCAAATAAGACCTAAGTTTAGGATTAAATTAGTTAATAAAGATAAAATATATTATTTTACTTAATAAGATAAAATATCACATTTAAATTATAATTAATTAATTTTTCCTTATTAGGAAAAAAATAAATTCCCATCCATAAAAATATGAACTCATGTGACAATGGAAACATGTGACAACTTCGTCACGTATAATATTTTATATTTACTTAATTCTTATTCTAATTTAATTGTGAAATTCTTAATAAGGTAAAATTGACTAATTGAATTATTTTAATTTCAAGTATAAGATCATATGAAAGTTTAATTAAACATTATTTTTAATGAGAATAATAATAATAGTCCGTAATAGTAAAATAAATATTAATTTTATGATGATATAAGATAAAGTGGAATTTAATTTATATTAAGAGTTACAGTGGTGCTACAGGGCCCGAAAACGGGGGGCCCGAATGGCCCAAAATTTTATTTTATTTTTTTTTTCTCTTCAGCAGAAGAAATGAGGGAGGAAGACGAAGGGGGGAAGGGGAAAGGGAGGGAGAGGGGGAGGAGAGGGGGAGGAGGAGGAGGAGGGGGAGGAAGGACTGGAGGGGGCCTAAAAAATGGAGGAGGAGGACGCGATCGGCGGCGATCGGCACGATCGGAGGAGGAGGACGGCGACGCGATCGGCGGAGGCCGACGTGACCTCTCTCTCTTTCTCTCCCTCTCCCTCTTCCTCTGCAACTCAAAGTTGCAGAGATTCAACAATGGCCGAAAAAAAAAAAAAAAAAAAAAAAAACCGTAATGCCCAAAACGACGTCGTTTTGAGCATTCGGGGCATTCGAGCAAACAGTATTTCGGACTCTCAAATATTTTTCTAAGAGTTATTATGTAAGTATTTAATGATAAAATTAATATAATATAAATAATTACATAACTGTACGGGCTAAGGTGTAATTCAATTCGGCATTGATTTACTCAAAGTATGATTAATATAATTATTTAAGACCTAAAGAATACAACTATAAAATTATGATAAAAGTTGGACACAAAGGAAATATGGTGAACGGTGTCCTATGCGTTGGGCACCTAAAGAAAAAGCCACCTGTTAAGCCTATTGTGTAAATGAATGAATCCTATTGCGTAGATGAGTGAATTAGCAAGGAAGATAATGAGGGGTGAGTCACCCTGTAAAGAACTCAAGTATATAAGAAAAAGTCACCTGTTAAGCCTATTGTGTAAATGAATGAATCCTATTGCGTAGATGAGTGAATCAGCAAGGAAGAAAATAAGGGGTGAGTCACCCTGTAAAAAACTCATGTATGTAAGGGGTGAATCGAAGGCCAACAAAAATAAAAGAAAATTTACAAGAAAAATGATTAGGGAAAAGGGCTCATAAAATCAGCATAGAAAGAAAATAGTAAAGATTAATATTAAAATAAGTTGTATTATATCTTGAGTCATTATAATATATTTTGAATATATTTATATTTTAATTATATTAATTATTTTTTGAACTCTATTTGCTTAAAATAAAACCGATGGTTATATTTGTTTAAATTTTAGAAATTATTTAACAATGATTTTGTAAGTAATTATTTTCTGTAAATATCACTACGAGAGTCACATGCCTTGAGAGATTTAAATAATCATTGACTTTTGTTTAACTACTTTGTGGTCATCTGTTTGTCATAGATCCATTGACCTTTGTTCTAATTGTCATTTCAATAGCCTCTGTTTTGTTTTGTTCTGTTTTATACTGTGATTATGGTTATTTATTTACATAATTTCTATATTTCAGTTTCTGCCACATTGAATAATTTATTTATTCAAATTAAGTTATGTTAATATTTTAGCTGAAATAATTATCCATGGTAATTTTTGTCCTCTCATTCTATCATAGCACAAGGCACTTTGTAGTCATAGTACAACTCGAGTATTGCAATCGAATAGAAACTCCAATGTACACATTTTTGTTATACTTAAATGAAGATTTGAATATCATTTTATTTTACTTCGCTGCTCTATTAATTTGTTATGATTTCAATTATTATCTTGTCGCGACGCCGAACCTCTGAGTATCAGGTTTGAGTTGTGACAAAACATACCTAATAAAAATATGTATACACAAAAATATACATAATATTTAGCGTAATTCGACTTAAATGCCTATATTCACATAAGAGTGGTAAATCCACTATATATAGAAATTAGAGAAATAACTAGAAAATACTCAAAACTTGTACCACTGCCTGAATCCTATATTAAGATAGTTAAACATTTGCTCAACAGTGTCCCATAGTATTTTTCTATCACCCTATCTACCTCCATTACACAATTTCTTCACCATTTTCTCACACTCCATAAGAGAGACTCCTTTCCTCTCTCTCAATCTCCAGTAAACTCCACACATGTATATTTATACATAATACAAAGTAGTTGAGGAGATACACAAAATTAATATACCTTTTAAATTTTCCTATGATGCCAACTAGGGAAGTAAATTTGGCTTAACGCACTCGGGTCCGGGCTCAGGCCGATCCACTGTCGGGTAGCTCTTATCAAAATTCGGACGAGGCCTAGTTAGCTTACATGCAAGAAAATTTAAGCCTAAAGGCAAGGGGTATTCGCACCTCAGGCCGGGCCAGCAGACCTAGACCTAGACTCAGGCTTGGGGTAGGGCTGACCATGCCTTTCCTAGGCCTTAAGCTAGTTGATGGATTGAATTTTGGGCTGAGCTCACGGGCAAGTCAAACTTTGAAATAGATAATCTAAACCCAAAGTATAAGACTAAGCTCAGGTCTAAGCCTAGATAAGCCTAGCTAGGCCAAATAGGATCGGGCTGCAAACCGACCTTGGGTAGACTAGGGGCTTGCCTTTGCAAGACCCAAAGTACCTATCGTAAATTCACATTACACCTGAATTGGGATCCTCTACTTGCACTTTCTCCTTGCGCTCCGTCCTTGCAGGCCTTCGGGCCTACTTTTAGGCCCAATTTTGATAATCCGAACTGTTATATTTTATGATTTATTCAATATATCATACCTGTAAAAAATTAAGTTGATCGGATATCAAAAAGCATATGTTTGAAAAATTGTTTATTAAATTCTTTAAAAAAATAGTTTTTAGTTCAATTTTTAAAACACATACTTTCTGATATCTGATTAACTTAATTTTTTATAAATATAATATACTGAATAAATTTTAAAATATAAACTGTTCGAATTATTAAAATTGAACCTAAAAATAAACTCAAAAACTAGCAAAGACAGAGCGCAAAGAGGGACTTGTAAGAAGAGGCTCTTGACTCATTACACCTTGCCTTTTCATTAGCCAGCCTCCAAAACTGTGTCAGTCATTTGCATCCCATGTGACTCCCAAAACCCATTAATACCATCCATGCATGAACAGAATCCAAAGAATAATCACCCTGTTTGATTCTAAGTTTTTAAAAATAGATTTATGAATTTTTAATTTGTATTTTTATATTTTTAATAATATTTTTTTATAATTTTTAGATCTACTAAATCTTAATATATTTTTAAAAAATTGTACAATTTTTTTAAAACAATTCATTAAATATAACAAAATATGAAAATATATTAATTTTTTTTGTATTTTTTTATTTGGTGACTTTTTTTTATAAAAAAAATTACAAATATTATACTTTTTAAACGTATTTGGATTATGTGTATCTAAAAAATAAAAAAAATACATAAAATATTTGAAAAAAGACTAAAAATATATAATTACAAAAATCAAAAAACTCAATTTTCGAGAACCAAACATGGAGAATCAATCTCAACCAAACGGCTCCCAAGACAAAACCCATTTTAATATTTCAATAAATCTTTTTCCATTTCATATTGACAGAAAATCCCAACATTTTTTTGCACAATTATCAAATCAATTAAAAAAAATCAATCATCATTCCAAATAGAACTTTGTTAGTTAAGTTAAAATAGTTAAAAAGTTAGGCTAAAAAATTTCATCCCAAAGGAAGGCTTAAGATTGTTTTGAAAATTGACTTTTTTAATGACTTATGAAAATACGTATAGAAAATATAGAGAAAAATTAACTTTTTTGTAAAAAATTTTTGCTAAAATGTAGCCTTCCCAAAATAACCCTTTCATTATTTAAAACAATTTGTATAAAAAAAAAAATAGAAGAAATTACAAATTAATTGTACTTTTCAAAAATAATTATATACTCATGAAAAACTTTGTGATCTTAATAGTTAAAGTTTGAAAAATTATCTTAATCTAAAAAAACTTCCAAGCATATACAGATTTGTATTTTTTTTAAATTACCAACGGTACATATTAGGCTTTTTACTCGTTTTATTTTTCTTCTTTTTTTTAATTTTTAATTTTTTTGAATATATTTTTTTAAAATTTTTTTTTTTTTTTTTTGTGAACAATTTTAAAAACTCGTTTGAGATGCACCAAAGAAACGGGAGAGCTTATAACCTGAATTTGGGAATGGTATACCCAAACAAACCTCTGCTTTCATTTTGTTGAGAAAATTACAAATGTGGTATTTGGGACAAAAAATATTACAAAATAATGGAGAATAAATTTAATTACATAAAAATAAATGTATATAAAATAAGAGTAAAGCTTAATTTCAGTCCATAATGTGGATTAGACTCCATTGTTTGGGTCCGTGAGAATCAACACAAGTCCCATTTCGATTATCCAATCTGTTTCATTTATTTTTTGAGTTACTGCATATAGATTATTTACGAAAAAAATAAAATGATCTAATAATCATAACCATATAATTTTTATCATATTTATTTTTAAGGGTAAAAAACAGTTTGTCTCAAAGCTATGCATTCCTTATAATTGTAATCCCTTAAGTTTCAATTTTGTTATTTTGATCCTCAAACTTATCAATTTAGTCATAGCTCAAATGTCCGTCTACACTGATAATGGGAAAGTTAGTTTTAGTACCCCGAGTATGCATTTTTTGTCATTTTAGTCTATTAAATTTCAATTTTGTCATTTTAATTTTCAAAGTTATCAATTTGAGTCAATTTGATCTTATTTCTAACGTCTATCTATATTAATAACAAGAAAAGTATTTTATCGTTGTTTTTAGGATAACTTACGTTGACGTTCCTTCTGTTTTTTTGAAATATTGTCACTCAATTAATCCTTAAAATTACACTAACATCCCTAGTTAGCTACTTCCTTGAAATGAAGTAATTCTATTTCCACACACTAATTTTTCTTAGTACACACTACTGAACACATTCCCAATACACACTTTATAAAAATAAAAATACTCAATATACATCTCTATATTCCAATATTATCCTTATTTTCAATTTCAAAATTCTAAGGCCATGTTTGGTTTCAATGTTTGAATCAATTTTTTGAAATTTTTCTGAGAAAATTATAAATTAATTTAACAAAAATAAATACCAAAAAAATGTTTTTTAATTTTTTAGTTTTTTTGCCCCTAGAAAAATAAAACCATATTCAAATAAGAAGTTTTTTAAATTTATTTTTGAAAACATATTCTAAAATTAGATCAAATAAAGCCTTTTTTTTTTTTTTCAACCACTCCTCCTTTATTGTTGTTGCTGCCACTTTCCACCCTCAATCACCGCTGCCGCCACTTCTAACTCATCCCCCTCCGTCCTAAACCTCCACAATCAACCTTGAGTGATTCGTGGGGGAAGACTTGTGGGAGTATATGGTTTATGGTGAAAAGTGATCACAAGTGAAAAGGGAAAAAGCCAATAAGAGGGGATGGTGGATGAGAGACGTGGCACTAGCAATAGAAATGATAGTGATATTTTAGAATTAGAGTTTGGGTAGAAGAAGACGAGGTTATTATAGTATTTTAATTCTAGGACAAAATTTTATTAATGAAAATTTTCATCAAATGTGTGAACTAAGAAGAATTGGTGTGTGGAAATAGAATTATCCCTTGAAATGCAATTATACTATTTTAGATTAGTCAAATTTCATCTATTAGCCATTATCTTCAACTTTACTTAGAGTTAGTTTGGGATGTGACTTTTTTAATATTTTGGTTAAAATATGAGATTAAAAAATGGAAGTGTTTAGGAATAATTTTGTACATTTTTGTGAAAAAATATGTACAAAGTAGAGAGTGATTGTGATTTTTTGACTTTTTTATATAACTTTCTAAACTTTTGATTTTTTTACTAATCTTTTTTTTTTTAATTTTTTAATTTTATGTTTTAAGGTTATTAACCTTTATCCTAAACCGCCGTTTACTCTTTTTCACCACATGATAGTTGTGATTTGGGGTTTGAGTTACCATCCTGTTGGCTATATATTTTGTACAAGTCAATTATAATTTGACGCGTGGCAAAATAAAGATAATGAATAAAGTTTGGGGGCTCGAATTGGTGTCCCCCGAATTGCTGAAACGACGTCGTTTCAGCAATTCAATTTTATTTTATTTTTTTCTTCCTTCCTCCAGTCTAAAACAGGGTGAGGGTGAGGGAGAGGGAGAGGGAGAGAAAGAGAAAGAGAGGGAAAGGGAGAGGGAGAGAAAGAGAGAGAGGGGAAGCAGCTCGCGTCGCCTCCGCCGATCGCCACGCCTCTGCCGATTGCCGCGTCTTCGCCTCCGTCGTCGATCACCATGCCTCTGCCTCGTCTCCGCCCCGGCCCCCCTCGGTCCCATTCTTAGGCCCTCCTCCTCCTCCTTCTCCTTCTCCTTCTCCTTCCTCCCCCGTCTTCTTCTTCCTTCTGCTGTCTTCTTCCTTCTGCTGAAAAAAAAAATAAAAAAAATTAGGGGGATTCGGGGGAGCTCGTTTTCAAGCTCCCTAGCACGGTTGTAAAGATAATATAGGAAGACTATTCAAGTCTTCGATCCTGATCGTACACGTGGCAGTTAGTATTGGTTATTACGAGATCTAAGTAGCAGTGAATCAACGAAGAGATGTAAGGGGATGTGGTTTCAATAGTTACTCACATTTCAAATTCAAATTTAAAAGGGAAGCCTAACTGCAAGTAAGGGCGTGATGGAGCTAATCTTAAGGCAACATGATCAGCGATCATGGAGGAGCAGTTCGACGGTTAGACGTGCAGTTCGATGGTCATCCTTGAGCAATATAAATAGTAGAGAAGGCCCCAGAAAAACCCCCTAGACTCAGATCCAAAAAACGAGTCTTTTATACTTATTTTCCTTTCCAGTCTTACATTTCCTATACTTTAAATTTCTACATTGCATTTCGTTCATAGGAGTAGTTTCAAATAGATTGTTGCTGTAAACTTCTACGAGGCTAAGTTTGGATCATTGTAAGTTTTTCATTTTAATGAGATACTTCAATTGTTTTTCATTTAATTGCTATATTGCTTAAATTCTCCTAAATCAAGCCACCAGTAAAAATCCTCTTCATTGAGGCTGAAATAACTAAAACGCAATCATCTGATAATTGGTTGACAATTAATTCTCTGTAAGAACTGATTGATCCTTACTGGCACGCTCACAATTACAATAATAACTTTCGAAAGCCAAAAAGTCAACACATCCAAAAAAAAGAGTGACATGAGAAGATGTTATATATGGTGATACAGTATAATAAGATATATATTCAAAGTAAACAAACATGTGAAATAATATAATTAGAATTAAGATTAAATTGATTCAAATTGATAATTTTGCAGACAAAAAATGACAAATTTGAAATTTAAAAGACTAAAATGACAATAAACTCATATTTTAGAGACTAAAATTGACTTTTATTTATACTATTTCCGTTATTAATATAGACAGACGTTACAATCATGACCAAATTAATAACTTTGAGGAGCAAAATGATAAAATTAAAGTTTAAGAGACTAAAATGACAATGAACACATACTTTATGAACTAAAACTGTATTTTATCTTATTTTTAATAAGTGAACGAGAAGTATAATCTTGAAATTAGATCGTTTATTAAAAAATAAAAGTAAATATGATAAAATTATATAGCCATAGTTTTTTTGGATCAATCCAATTTACTTATTATTATTATTTTAAATTTTATGGTTGATTTCTACATTGTAACCTATTAATGAACCGATTAGATATCAAAATGGGATTCGCTGGGTCTTACGGGGCCAAACTTGTATATGGTAGATTGGAGACAAACATTCCTACAAAAATAATTATGAAAACAGGAAATATAAATTCTATTTGTTTAGTGCAGTAATGCTACGTAACTCGAATTTTTCTTCCCCGAATCCCCCTAAATCTAAAAACGACGTCGTTTTGACGTCTGAAATTTTTTTTTTTTTTTTTTGCAGATCAGAAGAAGGGAGAAGAGGGAGAAGAGGGAGAAGAAGAAGGGAGAAGAAGGGAGGAGGAGGAGGGGGAGTAGGAGGAGGAGGAGGAGGAGGAGGGACTGGAGGGGGCTCACAGAATCGGGGTGGGGGCGGAGGCGGAGGGCGGAGGCGGGGGCAGGGGCGACGATCGGAGGCGACGGCGACGAGCTCCTCTGCGACGAGCTCCGAGACGATCGGACGCGACGGCGACGAGCTCCTCCTCTGCGACGAGCGACGAGCTCCTCCCCTCTCCGACGAGATCCGAGCTCCGAGCTTCTCCCCTCTTCTCTCTCTCTCTCTCTCTCTCTCTCTCTCGTCGTTTGCAAATTTCGGGGGATTCGGGGGGCGCGGATTCGCGCTCCCAAGCATTATTCTTGTTTAGTGTTTGAAATATACTTTTGTATTTTTCTATATTTAATAATTATTTTTAAATTTCTTCATAAATTTTTTAATTTTTAATTTATATAGATTAGGTGCATTAAAAAAGTTCAAAATAAATTGATTAAAATATTAAAAAGTTTACCAAAAATAAAAAATACAAAAAAAATAAAAACAACTTAAAAGTATTTTTTAAATTTCAAAACCAGACACTCTCTTCCTCTCACTTCAATACCTTAACCAGAATCACTACCATTTCTCACCTCTCCAATCCCAACCTCTCAAGACTACTTTCTTTGACAATTGTCGTTGCCAGATGACAATGATACATCTTTTCAATTTGAGAGTTTTAAAAGAATATTAATGATATAAAAAATTAAAAAATTAAAGTTAAAACATCATATTACATCAGACTTGTACACTAATTAAAAATATTAAAACTCTTAATTTAAAATTTTCAATCTTTTTTCTAGTTACAAACCCCGACCACAAACTCTAAGGGGGTAGTTTGGTTATCTTAATTGGAACTAAAAAAATATAAAATATAAAATAAATTAAAATAATGTATTTATCACTATCATAAATATAAATAATGTATTTATCGCTCACGTATGTGTGGGGCTGATAGAAGTGAGGCGGAAATGAGGGTCTCAATCAACTTTCTTTATTTATCGCTATCGTAAAAGTTCTATTCTAACCACTCTTATTTTATATTATTTTATTTCATTGAAAATATGATGAACATGAATCCAACTATTAGTATTTTTTTATTAATTTTAATTTTCGAAGGGGTCCAAGTTACAAGTCCCAATAACCTTTTTCCATTAACATCAAATCCGAAATGATATCAAATTGTAACGACACAAGGCTATGGTTGGGAAAGTTGGAAAAAGTTTCTCCAATAACTAGACGTAGAAGATCCAGAATAGATATATATATATATATATATTTTTTGATGGGGATGTAGAAGATCCGGAGTGTCGTCCAAACCTACCACATGTTCACCGAGTTATCCCTTCTTTACACTTCTTCCTCGTATTTTTTACTTGTAGGGTTATTGGGTTTACTTTTAAGTTTAATTTTGATAATTTGAATCATTCATATTTTAAAATTTATTCAATATATCGTATCTGTAAAAAATCAAATTGATCGGATATCAAAAAAAATGTGTTCGAAAAATTATTTATTAAATTTTTAAAAAAAATAATTTTTAGTTTGATTTTTCAAAATACATGTTTTTTGATATCCGATCAACTTGATTTTTTACAAATATGATGCTAAACAAATTTTAAAAAATTGAACGATTCAAATTATCAAAATTAAACATAGAAGTGAGCACAATAACCCTACAAATAGAAAATGATACAGGGAGGAAATCCTTGCTCATGTTCACGTGGAACTACCTCACACACACGCTGCCAGAAACTCCTAGAAATATTTACTTTGTTTATTTTCAGTTTTCAAATTTTATTTATTTATTTTTTGTTTTTTTAATTTTTATTAAATTTTTTTAATTTTTAAATACACTTAACATAAATATACATAAAAAGTATAATATTTATAAAAAAATCTTTAAAAAATTCACAAAATATAAAAAATATAAAAAAATATGAAAATTCAATATATTTTTCGTATTTTGTGTATTTATTAATTTTTTTAAAACATTTGTTTATAAATATTTTACTATTTAAATACATCTAAGTAAGGTGCATCTTTAAAAAGTAAAAAAAAAAAAATTGCTTAAAATTTTACAAATATTCACTAAAAATAAAAAATAAGAAAAACAAACAACTCAATTTCTAAAAAACTGAAACCAAATACACTGATTACCATTGCTAAATTATTCATAGTTATTGTTTGATAAAAAAAGATTTAATTGATTTTTTTAGAATAATATTATATGTATCGATTAATATATTAATTAGTGTACTAACGAATTATATAATACAATTTTAAAAGTTTTGAATCTTTGTAATTTGTATAATGAGTGATATCATAATTTTAAAATGATAATATCATAACTATGTTGATATACTAAGGTCAAGTTTGGGAAGACTAAATAAGTGCACTTTTTGACTTTTTATGAAATATGGGTTGGATTTGGGCTGGGTTTGAAGTGATGTGTTAGAGAAGTGATGTGACTTAAATAAGATGATGTGACTTAAATAGGATAGTGACTTTTTGACTTTTTTGATTTTTTTGAAGATGCCAAACTTGGCCTAATTAATATATCAATTAGTGCATATAGCACCATTGACTTTTTTAAGTTGAGATTCTTTAAGTTTGGTATTAAAAGGTTTATTTGAGTTGATTTTTTTTATTATATATTTATGTGAGAAAAAAATAAAATGATTATAATTTAAATGTGATATTTTATTTTTATTCACTTATTAACTAATTTTATTTTAATTTTTTTTTTTTTAGTTCTAATTGGCTTATTTAACCCTAGCCAAACGAATCCATAATCATTTACTAGTTTCCACATTATTAGGCTGGATAGATATATTTATCCAAAAAAAGGCTAGATAAATATTTAAAAGATGTTTGGGGTGCACTACAGAAGTGTTTTTTTTTTTTTTTTTCTTAAAAAATTTTTAAAATTTTTTTTGGATTATATTGTTTATCTATTTTTTATACAATTTTTTGTAAAAATTCAAAAAATATACTTATTTAAATCATTTGAAACACTCTCTTAGAGGGAATATATATTAAAATAATAAAAATTATTAATTACACTTTATCCATTTAATTATTATTTCATTTAACTGTAAAATCCTATATTTAGATTCTTCAATTATCAAAATTATTTCACTTTTACTTTTTTAGAAAAAAAAGATCTTCTATCAATTTTATTGTTGAGGGATCTAAATATACAATTTTTAAAATTGAAATGATAAGATAATATTTACTATAGTTGAAAGGATAACATATAATTAACCCTAATAAAAATAAAATTTCATGAGATCCCCACTAATTTTAATTTTACTATGGCGCATCCAAAATTTAAATCACATTGTTTGGTTTTGATTGACCCTTTAAAGGGAAATTTATTGATAAATCCCATTTAGAGATATTTTATCCCAATAAGTCCACAAAGAAAAATTATATCCCAATGAGTCCCATATAGTTTTTTTCTTATTCCATAAAGTCCAGTTTTTAAATTTCATATTTATATGTGGACTATTATGCCCTTATATACATATAGACTGTGTTAATACGTAATAAAACTTCCTGTGATCTCGGTATTCGATTTGGCGCTTTAGATTTCTAATTCAAATCGTTACGTTTCTACCTTGCATCTTTGTCGTTCCATCGCTCGAGGCGTTGATGTCCTAGGGTTTGATTGTTCTTTGTTCTAGTCGGTATGGCGATTCTCAAGTGAACAGGACGAAGTTGAAGGTGTTGATTCGTCATTTTCGGAGTATAAGCGTATCGGGCGCTTTTTTTCGAGTTTTGGTCGACTGTTGGATTGGATGATTAAGGTTAGTATCAGTGTAGTTATGAATAGATGTTCAATTTTTATTTTGATTTGTAGGATGGATCAGATCCTTTGTTATTGGATTGATATTTTTGGATGCTCTGTTTTTTCAATTACATCCATCATACGTGGTCATTGGAGGGGAGGTCATTCAGATATATGTTGAATGTTGTAATATTCCTTTTACTTTGATGTATGTATAATGAGGCCCTGTGTGAGTGATGTAATTCAGAGTATATTGAACAATGTGAATGTTAACATCATGTTAGTATTACGTGAAGCATGTGGATGTAGATGTTTTATTTAATTTCTGTGAGCAGCATTGTCTGGACAAAAGAGTGATTGGTAAATTATAAGTAATGTGAAGATTGACATTAGTATGCACTGATGTGAAGGTTTACATATGTGTATGCTAATGACAGTCATGTGAACATTCACATTAGTACACACTGATGTGAATATTCACATTAGTGTATACTAATGTTAGTTGATCGATTAATGAACAGTACTGTGAATGTTGACATTGTCAGTGACTCAACAATCAGCAATGAATTATTAATGGTCGTTAATGTGAATGTTCACATTGTTGATGTCGTTTTTTACATCGTGTTAGTATTACGCGAGGGGAGGTCATGAGATTACTGATGAATGTCGGTCTTCTATAATTCAGAGTATGTGTCAATGTAAATGTTTACATCGTGTTCATATCATGTGAAGAATGTGGGTGTTTTCACTTTTACTTTGATGTTTGCTTAATGAGGCTTTTGTGTGGGTGTGAATATTCACATCTTGTTTAATGATGGTTGTTGAATTTAACAGTTGAACTGTACTTGTAAGCTGCTAATTCTTGCGCAATGTGAATATTCATATCGGTTTGGATTATTGTTAATTGTTGTATTGTTTTCTTTTTACAGGAGATGGATAGCTTCATGATGTTAGTGTGTACATATGGTTGTAGTACCACTGTAGTAAATGCTGCCCCCGCATTGTGTTATTCGCGTTTGGTGGAATGTTTGTGTGAAAAGTGGGGGAAGTTGTCTGCTGGTTCTATTTCATTGTTTTGTAAATTACCTGGGATTAATAGGTGTGATTTGGAGAATGAGGAAGAATTTCAGAACATGTTATTGTTTGCTAAATCAATGGGGGTACAACATGTAGAAGTTGTGGTTGAGTTGAAAAGTGATATTGGTCAGTCAAGTAGTTTGGGATTGGTGCGTGTGGGGGTTGAGGAAGAAGTTGATGCACTACGGAGATTTTGCCACCATAAGGAGAAGGTGTTGTTGTCAGCCCCTTGGGCGAATGGTATTACGCATGTGGGACAACGGTTTATTGGAGGTGCACAAGAATTTCGTGACGTTTTGTGTAAGTATGCCATCCAATGTGGGTTTCAATTTACATACGTGAAGAACGAGACAACAAGAGTTACTGCTGTGTGCGCGATGCGGGAGGAGAGGGGCTGCTTGTGGGCTATACATTGTAGAGCACAACGAGCAAATGATTTTTTCTACATCAAGAGTTTTAGTGACATGCATACTTGTGGTACGGATGTCCGAACATCGAAGAATCATGAGTTAGTTCGGATTTGGTGTCTAGTACCATATCCGAAATTGTGAGGGACAAGCATTGACTCGGCCGTGTGATGTGGTGACTATTTTGAAGAGGGATTATGGGCTAGATGTTAGTTACCATGTCGTATGGTTGGGTGTGGAGAAAGCAAAGGCTGCTATTCATGGAGAGCACTCGTTATCATTTGACCAGCTGCGGTGGTATTCGGATGCTGTGATGCGGTACAATCCAGGGAGTTATGTCAATATTGACTATGATGCGAGTAGTCAACGGTTTTGTCGCTTCTTTATGTCATTCGCTGCGTGTATTTCTGGGTTCAATGCTTGCCGGCCTTTATTATTCCTGGATGGAACATTCCTCAAAGGAAAGTACAAAGGTCAGCTACTTGCACAACCGAAAAGACGAAAACAATGGTTAGTATTCTTTTTTAGCTGTCTATTCATGTCAATATTCACTGTGAGCAGCATTGTCTGGACAAAAGAGTGATTGGTAAATTATAAGTAATGTGAAGATTGACATTAGTATGCACTGATGTGAAGGTTTACATCTCTGTATGCTAATGATAGTCATGTGAACATTCATATTATTACACACTGATGTGAATATTCACATTAGTGTATAGTAATGTTAGTTGATCCATTAATGAATAGTACTGTGAATGTTGACATTGTCAGTGACTCAACAATCAGCAATGAATTATTAATGGTCGTTAATGTGAATGTTCACATTGTTGATGTTTACGAACTTCAATCCAAAAATCACAATAGTAAATAGGGCAATGTAGATATAAACATTCACATGACTTGTTTGTTTATACTGTTTTCTATGCGCTTTGGAATATTGTGAACAGTTGTGTATTGGTGTTGTGTTGTAGGTTTGTTTCCTGTTGCCTTTGCGATTGTTGATTCAGAGACAACGGCGAATTGGTCGTGGTTCTTGCATGAACTTGGGAAGGTTGTTGATGGTAAACGCCATATTACTTTCATTTCGGATCGTAATCTTGGGCTGTTAGAAGCTATGCCAAAGGTGTTCCCATCGGCTCATCACGGTTATTGCTTACAACACTTGAAGAGCAATTTAAGAGACCGGATGAAAGGAATTGATAATGGATTCAAGGATCACCTAGTAAGTAGTTTGGGTGACTGTGCGTACGAGCCAACTGTGGTAGGGTTCCATGAAAAGCTTGCAAAATTAAAAGAGGAGGGTAAACAACGAGTTCATAATTTTTTCAAGGACTTGGCACCTGAGCATTGGGCAAATTCATACTTCAGGTAATAATAGTTTCCTAACATCTTTGTGAATTTTAGAATGGTAGCGATGTGAATTTTCGATTTAGAATGGTAACAATCTTCGAATTGTGTTTCATGTTCAATGTAAATGATGTGAATGTTCACATCTGCTAACGATGACTGATGTGAATGTTCACATCTGTTTAAATTGTCAAATAGACGTGCAATGTATTACAGGTTTGAATGTTGACACGTGTCATATTTTGTTGTTGTGAACATTCACATATTGTCCATCGTTTAAGTTGACAACATAATAAGCATATGATGTGAACATTCACATTATTATAAACTGGTAGCAGATGTAAACAGTAATATACCCTGATGTGAATGTTCACATCACTGTATTCTAATGTCAGTACTATGAATGTTCACATCTGTTAACGTTAATGGTCAGATCTCTTAAATTCCGTATTGTACAATGTTTGTGATATTGTGCAGGGGCATGCGTTATGGGGAGATGACATCCAATGCGGCGGAGTCATTCAATAACTGGATTAAAGAAGTACGTAATCTTCCTATCACTCAAATGGTGGACACAATTCGTACTCAGTTGATGCGGCAAATGTCTGCAAGGCGTGACCAAGCAAACAGATGGAACGAGATTATTTGTCCGACATTTGAAACAAGGCTTATGGATTCGTTCAATGACAGCAGGGCTTGGCAAGTTAGCAAAGCCAATGAGGATGTGTTTGAAGTTCATTCGATACCATCTGTTACGCTTGATGTTTCGAGGCGACATGTTCTTGCTTCAAATGGCAAATCAACGGATTCCCATGTGACCATGTGTTATTGCCATTCAAGAGCCGCTATAATCTCAATGATTGTGTAGAACATTACTTTCATGTGGAGACGATCGTGCAGCCTATTCGGAGCCATATTCCCTATACCATCGGTGGAGAAGCCGCTTTTGATCCCACGGACTTCACTATATACCCGCCAACCGTGAAAAGACCACGGAAGGCCGAAGAAAAATAGGATCCCATCAAGGGGTGAGAAACTGAAGCAAATAAGGTGCGGGAGATGTGATAAGTTGGGGAGTCATAATCGGAAGTCATGCACAGCGCCAATATAGGATGTACCTTTTTTCTATTTCAACATTGTATTTTACATTGGATTCTTATATTCATTTTTGAAATAAGATTGTGTTGTGTTGGCAAACATTGGGTTGCAATAAGATTACGTTGCGTTGGCAAATATTATAATGCATTAGTATGTGATTTGTGTTTTTTTTTCACTTTTTTAAGGTACCAATTTGACATTTTTGTTGGTTGTGTTTTGGATGAATGCATGATGTCAACATTAACACAGGTGTAATATAATCACATTATGTGAATGTTCACATTGTTGATCTTTCAAACATTTCTGTGATGGGAATGTTTACATTATTGTTACTGTTGACAGTATTGAAGTAGATGACATTAGTGTTTACATCAATGTAAACATTCACATCATCAACTCATAAGATCTAAATATTCATGACATCGTTGTCGCCATTCAGATAATCAGAAATTATGATGTGAATATTCACATTTATGTAAACGAATCATATTATGTCAAAAGTTGCACATGGGTTGAACTTCTTTACCTTTTTGTTGTCAATGTTGACATGAATATAAGCTGTTAACATAAGTTAGTATGAACATTCACATCAGTGTTGCAACTGTGAACATTCACATCTTTCAAACAATAGCGCAAATGAATATCATAAGTGAATGTTCACATTTGGCAGACATTAGTGCAAGAATTATGCTCATCACAACATAGCATTACGAATGTGATAAGTGACTATGTACATTCAGAGCAGTGTTGCAACTGTGAACATTCACATCTGTAAAGATTACTGCATATGAATGTCATAATTGAATGTTCACATATAGCAGACATGAATGACATTTACAACTGTTATGAGCAAGAACAGATGTGAATGTTCGCACATGTGTAAGTGATCCGTAATGATGTCATGTAGACCAAGTGTACACTCCTTCACAAAGTATGTGTATTATAGAACACTCAGGTTCAAACATTCGCATGAATTACACTCATAACAACACAGCATTATGGATATCGTAAGTGAATGTGAACATTCACATCATTCACATCTGTAAAGCATAACAACACCAAAAGTAGTTAAAAATTCCCAGCTGGCTTTTTCCCATTAATAGATGTTGTATCAATGTTTTACAATTAGTTGTTGTGTCAAAATGTTAACGCAATCCATACTAACATTCATATCGAGTCTTGCTTAGTTTGTAGGTGGACACCCCCCACCTATAGGTTTTAATGAAGCTCTGATTTCTTATGATTCAAAAAACTATGCACTAACAAATCTCGTAGTCCACACCATTCTGAACTAGTGAGGCTGCCCACAACTTCTTCATGGAATATGTGCGCCCGCATGATGTAACATACTGCAGGTCCACAGTCCACTCTGTAAAAAAGAAATGGTTTTGATTAGCAGTTGACATGAATATTTGCATAATTGTTATGGAGGGTTTGTAAAAAATGTATTGAGGATTACGAGTCCTGCGTTGTTGAGGAGACTTCCACACCTGCTGATTGGTCAGGCCGATTTTGGCCTTGTAGCTTAGTGTGTAGGGGTGATGACTCGCCAATAACGCCACAACATGCTCAATATACTTCCTCTGTATGGTATTTCAAATTAGGTACCAACAAACATTAGTGTGTGTATAGTCATGTAGATGTCAACATTCACAGTAGTATGTACTGAATGAATGTGAACATTCACATCACTGGTTCAGATGTGAACATTCACATCTGTGAAACATAGGTGAAGTGGCAGTGTTGTGAACATTCAGAGTAGTAGATTATGAGTGCATGTGAACATTCACATCACTGATTAAGATGTGAACATTCACATCTGTGAAACATAGGTGAAGTGGCAGTGTTGTGAACATTCACATATGTGGAACTGTTTTGAACATTCACAGCAGTATATTTGTGTTCAAAAATAGCCACTTACAACTTCCAGTGCTTGGTCGATATGCGGGTCATGTATTCCTGTTCTTGGGCGCAACGAGTTGTAATGCCTCCACAAATTGTCTTTAGCATCATACACAACTATCGTCCAGTGGTACTCATGATGCAATGGGAATAGTAGGTATCTCTCTCCTTTGTAGTTCTTGACATGTGCATCAATGTGTTTACTCCTTTTGCGAGGATGGTACTCTCGTATCACTTTCTGTACAGATTGGACAAATAATTAATGGTCTGTGAAGTTTCACATTTGCAGTACAAATAGGTAATGGACTGTGAAGTTCCACATTCACATTACAAATAATGGAATGATAGGTTACCAAACACAAGCTTGTGAATATGAATGCCGCTTCATCCGAAGTTGGGTTGACCACCTCTTGTTGTTCATGCAACAGTTCAGCATATGCATCTATGAGCTGCACAAACATGGGGTCATATTATATAGATTTGTGGCTGTGAGTGTGTCTGTTTCTGTGTGCATATGCATGAAGAGCTAATTATGTTTGTTATGGCATACATTGCTATGTATTGATTCCTCCTTGATAATGTTGACAATGTCATCAAAATACACATGTGTAGCCTTTGAATCTCCTTTCCACACCAGCAGCCTGTGCATTATAAACAAACCAATGTGAATATTTACATTGCACAGATCTGAACAAACCAGAAAATTGAACACAGTGATGATTATAGACAATTACGGAATGTGAATGTTAACATTAGATGTATGCAGAGTCACTTACTCATCGCCTCCAGTTTTTTGTAAAGCTTGGACCTTTTGTTTGTCTTGTTTGGACATCTTGCTCCACACTTTGAACTTGTTGGTCAAGGATAATTTTTTTAGCTGCTTCGCTGGTGGGTGTTTCTCCACATCTTCAACCATTTCGACTGGATGGGGTTGCTTTTGGCCCGAAGTCTGGCATCGAATTCAGGCAAGCGATGCTCTTTGCGATCTTTTTCCTTTATACGCTTGACCCTAGAAGGTGGGCTGATATTGTGTTCCATTGGGCTAGGGGGTTGCTTTTCTGCCACAGCCTGTGTGACAATGTGGACTGACTGGTCATCGTAAAGATCTTGAAGAAGTGTTTTATCGCATTCCAAGTCAATGACCACCGCTAAGCGTTTGATTTCTTCATCCTTCTGCTGCATGCACTTCTGTATTTCGGTATTTATGTTGGGTGGGCTGGACTGGTTGAACAATTTATGTTCAAGATCAGCTATGACTCTTGCCCTTAATTCCCACGAAAATTGAAGTTGTTTGTACTTGGCTTCCCATTGCCTTACGACGCCCCAGGCCTTCCGATTTTCTTTGATTAACATGTCAATCAAATCAGGTTGGTTTGTGTTTGGTATTACAATAGATGTGTCATAATGTTGGCTGCTAAATGGAATGTGAATGTCCTCATCACTGTCCTGTTGCTCAACCCCATCCCCAGAAAAGTCAGAGTTGGTGCCATTGTGTTTTTCATCCTTGATGTCAAAGGGGTTGGGAGATGTTGTGTCTGGTTCAGAAATTTCAAGCTCGACCTTCAATGTTTTATGCTTGAACTTTTGTATTTCTGATGGGATTGCAAAGAGTTCACCGGCATTAACCTGACAATGGAAAAAACAGGTTATGTAACGTATATATTTGAGTGGTGTTATAATGTGAATGTTTTGTTCAGCAGTTGAAGGCCCTACTTCATTAAAACCCAAATCTGCTAAAGAGGTGGTTCTCATCTTCTTCTGTAAAGCAGTCAGATCCCACTTCACACACCGTGGAAAAGCATTGGGTTTGTGAGGTTGTAGGATGGTTGTGTGCTCACACAACCAATACTTCAGTAAAACAACAAACATAGTGTTATTTAGGAATTGAATAGTAATGTCATGAGTAGATATGAGTAGATGTGAACATTCACAGTAGTATGTTATGAGTGGATGTGAACATTCACAACACTGGTTCAGATGTGAACATTCACATCAGTGAAACATAGGTGAAGTGGCAGTGTTGTGAACATTCACAGTAGTATGTTATGAGTGGATGTGAACATTCACATCACTGGTTCAGATGTGAACATTCACATCTGTGAAACATAGGTGACGTGGCAGTGTTGTGAACATTCACATCTGTGGAACTATTTTGAACATTCACAGCAGTATAGTATGAGTGAATGTGAACATTCACATCAGTGATTCAGATGTGGACATTCACATCTGTCAAAGGTAATTGCCTATGGACATTCACATCAATGGTACATATATGAATGTTTACAGTTGGCTTAGATGCACAACACTGAAGGACATGTGAATGTTATTATTTGAGAACATAGGTACTTACCATCAATAACATGACACAGCCGGTTACTTTTGCTGGATTTTTGTCGTTTTGGGAAATAGACGATGTCAACGTTGTTATAATTTGCTTAGCCCAGTCATATTCTCGCATGGTTTCCAATGGAACCATATGTGTGTAGTAGCCCCATCCTATCGCCTCTCCACTTTTGTGAAAAAGCTTTTGGCAAGCATACATGCACACTAGTCCGCAACTTCTTCGTTGTCAGCTTTCTTTTTGCCTTTCAACGCCTCGGTCAAAAGTGTGCGTATCCATTTTGATGTCAACCGGCTGACATTTTTGCATATTTTGTTTACAATGCCAGTCCTTGGTTTCGCACCGTACGATATGTCCATCGGCTTGCTGCCACAGTCCACACCAAAAATCAGCTTGATGTCGCTGTTGTGTATGCTCATCTTTTTCTTCCCAATGTAGAATGCATCCTTTGAAGCTCTGTACATTTGTAGTACATGCACAACGACGTCATCATATTTCATGCATTTGTCCAGGTCAATCTGATTGTTTCTTAATGCATCAAGCAAATTCCAAAATGGTGTTTGTTGAAGGCACCGCAATTGCTTGTGTGAACTTGGTGGTTTTCATGAATTTGACCAGTCCGGTCATATTAGATCTGTAGTTCACATTTTTCATGTCCACATTGGTGCTAGGATTTGTTTTTGGGGTTTCTTCCTTCACATGGTACTCATCTCTCTTCCTCTTTCCTGTTTTCTTGTGTGCAACATCTGCAAAATGGAGCGCTTTAAAAAATTAAGTCCACGCCATGTGATTAGCGTAATGGAACAGATGTGAACATTCACAGCATGTTGATTGGGTCAGCACAAACACAATGTGCATATTGTGTCACTGTGTGGAAAACAATGTATTTTTATACAACCATGAACACCATTGAATAACATGTGCATGTTAACACGAACATATAAAATGCCGGATCAACTTATTGGATCACCATTAACAATCAAGAATATGAACAAGGCAAACATTCACAATAGGGGGAAAAAATCTAAATATCCCTAGTCATTGGCCTAATGTTTGCAATCCATGTGAATGTTCACAGCGTAGAATAACAGTAACAATAATATCTGATTGTCCTAAAATCTACTAAAATGTTCAGGCAATGTGAATGTTCACAGCTTAGACCAAACTCACCAACAATATCTGATTGTAGTAAAATGTTCAGGCAATGTGATTGTTCACAGTCTAGAACAACATCACCAATAATATTTGACTCTCCTAAAATGTTTAGGAAATGCCAATGTTCACAGCCTAGAGCGAACACACCAACAGTATCTGATTGATCTAAAATGTTCAGGCAATGTGAATGTTCACAGCCTAGAACGACAGCACGAACAATATCTGACTCTACTAAATTTTCCCGGCAATGTCAATGTTGATAGCATAGAACAACAGGACCAGTAATATCTGACTCTCCTAAAAGTATCAGGCAATGTGAATGTTCACAGCCAATAACAAAAGGACCAATAATATTTGATTCTACTAAAATTAGCAGGCAATGTGAATGTTCACATCTTCCATCAACAATAACAGCAACAGAATTGGCCAAACATTTTGCAATCCACAAGAATGTTCACATCATAAAACAACAACACCATAACTACCTGATTATCCAAATTTTTTAACTCAATGTGAATGTTCACATTTTTAATCAACTACAACAAAACAGAATTGGCCAAAACATTTTGAAACCGTGTGAATGTTCACAACAGTGAACAACAACCGTATAACATCTGCAATAATATGACTATCAAACCATTTTCAATCAATGTGAATGTTCGCATATTGCAATAACAACGACTACAACAAAAACATTTTCGAATGTTCACAGTTGTGAACACAATGTAATGCAACTGTAATGTTTTTTACTTCAAAGATCAATAAGATTAAGGATTATCATGGAGGGGTTCAGAATAAATGTTAGGTTATGAACAATATGGACTCCTATATATTGTACGATACGAAAATGGATATTTGTCGAGTTCGTAATAATGGTTGTTGATAAACGTGATTAGGGTTTAAATACACGAATGAGTAGATTGCTTACGCTTTTGTGCCCATTTCGACGAAAAGATGTTCGCATCGGCGACGATGCGACGATATTAACGGCGTATGAACGACGCAGAAGATGTTCAGACGATGTGACAATGGAACGAAGACAATCTTCTCGACGTAGGGACGAAGGAGAAGATCAATGAGATGATGCGCAGATGCTACGTTGGAAGGAATACAGATTTGTGGGAGTTGAGGGGATGTGGAATGTGGGTTTCGATTTCTAGACTGTAAATGTACTGTGCGTGATTTCCTGCGCAAGAATAGAGAGGGTAAGAGAGACGGTTATGAGATTCAAAGAGAGAGAGAAAGGCGCGTGTTTTGTTAGGGATGTTTTGGTCTTTCTGTATGAAATGGACCTAATGGAATATTATAAAACACTATGGGTTTTATGGAACAACACTCTTAAATAATGGATTTACTAAAAAAGCTCCCTTTTTTAAAAATTAATTTTTTTATATTTTTTGTATATTTTTATTTTTAATATTTTAAATAAATTTTTTATTTTCTAAATACACATAACTTAAATACACCTAAAAAATAAAATGTTTGTGAAAAATATTTTAAAAATTCAATAAATATACAAGAATACAAAAAATGTATTGAATTTATATATATTTTTTTATATTTGATGAATTTTTTAAAAATGTTTTCTATAAATATTATACTTTTTAATTTTATTTAAGCTAGGTGCATCTAAAAAATAAAAAAATCTTAAAATATTCAATTTTTTTGACTAAAAAACACATGAAAATAAAAAACTTAATTTTCAAAAAAGTAGACTCAATTTTTTAAAACCAAACAAGATGAATAATTTTATCTAGTCTCCGTTTACATATCTTTCTAGTCCATCACAATTGACAATCCACCGTTTACATATATATAAAATAAAAATAAACATGGGGGCACAAATTCTAATAAGATGGAATTTCAAAATTTATATTAAAATTGTGTTTAAATTTTAAATTTATGAAGGAAAAGAAAATTAAAGAATAAGAGAAATCAAATCCAAATTAACACAACTAACACCACTTAATCTATCATGACCATATCTCTTATGAAAAATGTTATAGATTTTAAATTTTTTATCAAATAAATGATTAAGGTCTCGTTTGGGAACATGTTTTTTTAGTAATTTTTTTGTTAAAATATGATGTAAAAAAAAAAACTAGTATGTTTGGGATAATTTTTTTGCTTTTTACGAAAAGATGTGCAAAAAGTAGAGAGAAAATAAAATCTTTGACTTTTTGGTATGAGTTGTTGGCTTTTTAGTTTTTTTTTTTTTATCAATTTTTTTTTAAAAAAAAAAAAAAAAAAAAAAAAAAAAAAAAAAGAAAAAAAAAACAACAAAAAAAAAAAAAGATTCTTTTTTTTTCTTTTTTTTTTCTAAAAAAAAAAAAAAAAAAAAGTCAAAACATTTTTTTTTTGAGTGACTATTTTAGCCAAATAGCCAAAAAGTTACTAAATTAGCCTGTTCCCAAACGAGGCCAACTTTTTGACTATTTGGCTAAAATAGCCACTTGCCAAACGAGGCCTAAATGTCTCCCATTTAGGGATGTAAAAATGGCCCGAGATCCGTAAGCGACTTGAAGCCAGCCCGCCTCATTTCGGTCCGGTTATGCTCGGGCCCAAGTCCAGCCCGAGACCTTAGGCCTAGGCTTGGGCCTTCTATTTGAATCCTGACCCGTTGGCCCAGCTCAGCCCAGCCTAACCCAAAAAAAAAGTTGGCCCTACAGGCGACTCGGCCTTCCCTCTCTAATTCTGTCTACCAATAATCAAATTTCAAAGAATTAAAAATTTAAAAAAACAAAAGACTTGCAAGTTGTAATGGTTAAATAATAATAAAATAAATAAAATAAAGGATTGCAACAACCGTTAAAAAAAACAGAAAAATGGCCAATCTTTTCCTTGCGCAGGGAGGCAAAATTGATGTTGCCTCTCGCCGCAAAGTTGTCGCCTCTACCCCCCCTTGTTGCCTTGTCATGCATTACATCATTGTAATTTGCAATGAAGGAAAAATAAATAAATTTAATTGTCTGCACCTTTGCAAACTAAAAGAAAAAAAAAGTAATAATAAAAATAATATTCTAATTCAATAGTCATATTATGGTTTAAAACACAATGGTCATTTTTTTCTTTATTTATAAATTTAGTTCAATCTTTCAAACTTCTATAAATATCTTTAATTTTTCAAAATAAATCTCACAAACAATTATCTCTCTTAAACTATCAATCTCTCTCAACTCTCAATTAATTTTAAAGTATCATTCCTAAGTGGCAATTGCAATTGTGCAAAAAGAAACTAATTTTTGTATCACATTTGTTTGTCGATAAAATTAATTAGTTTAATTAAATTTACTAACTACTCATTTTTTTACATTAATTATTTCTAAACATATATTAATTATTATTTTTTACTTATTATTTAATTAATTGTTAGTTCTTACATATTATTTTACATACATTACTATGGATCCTAATATTCTTAATGTTTATGTGGATATTGATATATATATATATATATTACATAACATGAATCTATTGATTCTCCTTCTAATATCCATCTTCCAACAGTTGGATCATCATCTCGAGGCACAACTAATAGTGTTTGGGAACATTTTGAAAAAACATTTATAAATAATCCTGATGGTATAATTACATTTAAAGCAAAATTTAAATATTGTGCACATTTACTTAGTGATGAATTTTCAGGAAGTACTAGTCATCTAAAAAAGCATGCTAACAAATATTTATAAAATCAACAACATGATATTAGAAGTCAAATGCAATTAGGGGCATAATCAACTTTTAATTTGCAAATATTTTCATATTTTATTGAATGATATAAATTTTTATAATATTTTATTTCAATTTGAAATAAAAATTATTCATTGAATAAATGTTATATAATTAATTTAATGATTGTAGTATTAAAAGTTTCATTTTCATATATAAAAAATTATTCATTTCAAAGGGAAAAAATTACATAATTACATACTTTTTTAGTTATAAGTTCATAATTAAAAAAACATAAGCCGTACACAATTAAATTTAATACCACCATACATGAACCATAACCAAACATCCCATTAATCTTAACTAAAATATTATTTACAAATTTTCTTTTATTTTTTTATCTCTAATAAATAATCTACATAGATAATGCCAACCCAGGCCCGTCCTGCAACTCGAGGCCAGACCTGTGGGGCCGACTCTAGGCCTGAGCTTAGGCTCGCAGGCTCGACCTTATGCCCTCTTTCGAGTGTACCACGACTTGGGCATGGGCCCCACTTTTTGGCCCATGGGCTGACCTAGGCTGGCCTGCCAAACAAGTAGGGGCCCATCGAGCTCTGCTCAAGGGTCATGATTACACCATGTTTCCATGTGAGACATTTGGTCATTTATTTGGTAGAAATTTTGATATCCCTAACATTACCTATCTCTTGTTTATCGCAAAATCATGTAGATCAATATCTTAAATATTGAATTCATTGTTGTTAAAATCTCAATCCCAAAGTTAGGGAAATGGGGTGGTTGTAGTGCGGAGGCATAACAATTTTTGTTGTGCAACCATATGGGCCCATTTTTAGAACCTATTTTGATGATCTGAACCATTTATATTTTAGAGTATATTGCATAAAACATATCTGCAAAAAATAGGTTGATCGGACATTGTTAATTATTTCATCAAATTGCATTTGTATTTACAAATATAAATGACAATTGTGATTTGAAGTACAAAATTGAATACAAATGTGAGTATATGAAAGGGTTACAAATATCCAATTAATTTATTTTTTTACAGGTATTTTCTGCTCATTATATTTTAAAATTTGAACAATTCGAAGCACCAAATCATGCTCCAAAATAGGCCCATATGGCCGCATAATAGTGGTTGCTTTGTCCCCACACAATAGCCACCCCATCTCCCAAACTCAATTTTCTCACTATTCTTAGGTTTGGACCTTAATAAACTAGTCTTGAAAAATAGTATTGTAGATATTTTTTTCATACACTTCTATCGAGTTTAATGACTAAAATATCACTTCTTTTTTGTTGTTGTTGTTGTTGTCGTCGTCAATTTTACTTAATGAAAATAGATAGATAATTTAGATTGAAAATAAATCAAAACATTAGAATTTAAATTGACAAAATTAAAAATTTAGGATTTATTTTATTACAAGGAGGAAACTTATAATTTATTTTATTGGTTTCATTTGGGATGTAGGTTGGCTTTTTGATTATTTTAGCTTAGGATTAAAAAGTCTCATTTGGGATTGACTTTTTGATTTTTTTGACTTTTATGAGAAAAAAATGAAATAATTATAGTTTTGATGTGATGTTTTATCTTATTGACTGTTTAGCCTATTTTATTTTTTTGTGGGTAAAATAGTCAAAAAAACCTCTCAACTCTTACATGCCAAATGAGCACTATTATTTTTAAAGAAATTTTAGGAAGTCTGTAGATAAAAATTTTCAAATAAGTATTAGGGTGGTGAATTGGCCAATGATTTATTTTGTATCGTCACGTCCCTCTACCTTCATGTTGCATTCTATGTTCGTCTGAGAAGATTTTTTTTAGTTTAATTTTTTAGTTTTTTTTTACTATTTTAGCATGATTAAAAAAATTTCATTTCAGAAGAACTTTTGATTTTTTTTGTAGTTTTATAAGAAAAAAGTGAAATGATTATGGTTTGAATGTGATATTTTATCTTGTTGATTTTTTAGTCTATTTTAACTTTTAGTGACTAAATTAGTCCTAACCCACTTTCCACATGAGGCCTCTATAGTTCCTGAATTCTTTGAATTACATTATAGATGATTGTGAAAGAAGGGAAGTGATAGAAAGCTCTAAAAGTAGAGCTCTAAATGGAGCTCTACTGAGCTGGCAGTGAAGGGAAAAACAAAAAACAAAAAAGGACTAAAACATCACATCAATGGATGGGCCCTACTCATTAGAGCTCCTTTAGGGGTGCCTCTATGTACACATCACCTTTCATCTCAAGGCACACTATTACTTAAGGCATACTTTTAATAATTTGATAAATACAAAATTTGCTCAATACACACCACAATATTTTATCTTTATCCTTACTCATACACCCTGCACATATATTTCATCTTCACATTTACTTACTCACACACCCCACCCATGATCTTGCATCTCCCTCTCCGTTCTCTGTTTCATCAAAGATGGTAGTGGTGAAGATCCATTATCCTCCATTCTCTGTTTCATCAAAGACACAGGTGGAAACAACTCCACATTTGAGATACAGTAGGTGAGAATTCTCATTTTGCTTAAATTTGAAGGTTTTATGTACGTTTTTCCATTGCCATGAGCATCGTACATGAATGTTTGATTTTGTAAAACAGTGGCATTGTATATGGAAGTCTGATTTTGCGAACCGTTCGACACTGGTCTATCGAACATTAACCTTTTGTCCTGAGTGTTTCTATCGCACAACTTCAATATGTTCGATTGTAGTTAGTCGAACATGAGTACATTGTTCGAATCTGGGTATCTAAACGAATACAAACGGTTTACCACTCAGCAAGTACACGAAAACGAAAAAAAAAAAAATGAAAAACTAACATTTTCCTTACTTCATTGTTTAAAACCAATATTGCTAGATACATCCATCATTCAGTCAAATCAAAATCTTCAATAATATGTATATTTTTTATTGTTTGTTTAAGGGTTTTTGATTTTTGTTTCAGGATTTTTGAGTTATTGAAAGAAAAGATACGTAAGTAACGTTTCAGAAGAAGGGTGTGTATTATATTCATTATTATCCTTTATGTTATCCCAGATAGGCAACCCAAGAGGGGGGTGAATTGGGTTATTAAAAATTTCACAGTATTAAAACCAACACAATATTCAGAATTTTAATAAAAAAACAGAATAATAATTATCAATATAAACGTAAGAGAGATAGGGAGAGAAAATCAAACACTGCGATTTATAGTGGTTCAAGACGCCATTTACGTCCACTCCCCAAGGAACCTCCTTGGGAATTTCCTTACTATCAATTGAATAAATACACCACCAAGCTTGTGGATTTGGCACAGGACTTACTCTTATCTATTGAGCCTCACTCAACAATAAAAGCCTTACCCTCACAAAATCTCTCTAAAAAATAAAGAATAAAGAATAAGAATAAGGGTAATTTACTCCTCTTTACAATATTTCTCTCACAAAGAGTAGATATGAAAGTGTAAAAATAAATGCTAGACTTAGATCCGAAAGTGAAAGAGAATACAATTTGGAGTTCTCAAAAATTTTCTCTTAAGTTCTTGGTTTGTTCTCCACATCCAACACTTCTATTTATACACGTAAATATACCGTTGGACGCCCTTGCCGACGCCATGGCTTACATAAGCGCTCGACGTCATCGTTTACATAAACACGCTCCTGATGTCATGGCTTACATAAGCAGGCTCTTGATGTCATCGCTTACATAAGTACACTCCTTAATTTTAAATAGTCAGCAAATGATAAGAATAAAAATAAGACTAATTTTTTCTTTTTGTTTTTTTTTTTAAACATGGAGCCACCGTTTTTGTAGACAATTTAATACAAAGTTCACAACTTTCAAACAAACAAATAATTTTCTCCATCTTGTTTATAATATATATATACATATATATATATATATATATATAACTCCATCTTTTTCTTCTTGCTTGATTATAATATGATATAATCAATGTAGTGTAGTGTGATATGATGTAATCAATGCAATGTAAAAAATTTAATAGCGCACGTGATGTATTCTGCATATAACGTTATATATGTTCTGATCAAATATTTGCATACACAGAAAAATCTCTTTAAATAATATTTATGATAGATCTGAAAATATATGCTCTCTTTAAAATATTGTACAAGTTGTAGAGATTTTAAACTAAATATATTCTCCCAGTCCATATTAATTTTCTCAAAACAAGATAACTCATAAATATCAAATTTGTCAAAATAATACAACCAATCAATCATTTTTATCAAAATTATATAACTAATCGATTTGTCAAAAGATGAATAGTAATTAACCCTATTTTTCAAAAAGTGAATAGTAAAGCTTTTGAAAATATTTTTATTTAAATAATATTTAACAAATATATATTTTAAAAAAAATAATATTTTGGGTCAAATAATATGTAAATTAGAAAAATCCAAATTGTTACAAATAATATTTTAGACATCATCAAAATTAAATAATCAAAATTAAATAATATGATTAACACTTTATAGTAACTTTACGTAAGGTGTGTATCATAGTCCAAAGCCCTTTGTCCTTTGTGGTTATTTTACATTAGGTTAATATTGTAATAAAAAAATAAACTAATTAATGGTATGCCTTGAGATAAAAGGTGGTGTGTAAATAGAGGCTTCCCTCTTTTAGAGCTCCCAAATATTTTTACGTGAATATATTTTTATTAAAAATTAAAAAACAAAATTGAACTGAAGAATTTAAAATTTGATATGACATAACAATCATACGGATTGTTTGGAATTATATAAATAAGGTCCCGTTTGGGATATTAGTTTGGGCTAAAATAGCTATATAAGACAAAATAAGCTATTGTAGCAAAATAGAACAAAATGTCATATCTAACTTATAATCATTTTATTTTTTCTTTCACAAAAATCAAAAAGTCAAAAATTTATCCCAAACAAGGCTTTTTAGCTCTAAGCTAAAAACAGTCAAAAAGTCAAAAAGCCAACCAACATCCCAAACAAACCCTAAATATGGTATATTTTTAATTTTTTACAAAAGATGTTGTCACGAGCCAAACCCGCCTCTATGGGTTTAGCATCAGAATCGCCAAGAATCCGTGATTATCGAAAAGCCCGCTAATAAGAAGACAAGATACAGAGTATAGGGGCATGGTGGAAGCCAAAATAGTAATTAAACAATGTCCAATGAGCTGTGACAGTCTGTATGTAAAAAGACTTTTCATATATATACACATTTGGAAATAGAACAGTATAAACAATCATCCAGGTCAGGGACTTAATCCCTATTAAGACAGTACAGTACAGTGCTATCAGTCGATGAAGTATTATAAAACAGATACAGAGACAGATGGGGGAAACTAAAACACCCAAAAGCTGTAGCTGTCACGACCCAAACTCGCCCCTATGGGTTTAGCACCGTAATCGGCCAGTAATCCGTGATTACTGAAGGCCTTCTTAACTGTAAGACAGTATTACAGAGTACAGGGGCATGGCGGAAGCCAAAACAGTAAATAAACAATATCCAATGAGCTGTGACAGTCTGTATGCAAAAAGACTTTTCATACATATATACACAGACAGTACAAAACAGTATGTACAACATTTATAATTATTCAAAACAGGGACCTAATCCCTACTAAACAATACGATATCAGTCTAAATAGTTATTACAAAACAGATGCAGAGACAGACAGAGAGAAATAAAACACCCCTAAGCCATAGCTTGGCGGGCTCGGAACCTCGCAGGGAGGCACAGTGGTTGGCTTGACAAAAAGGGAAGTCTAACCCACGCTCCTAGCTCCGGTCTGGTGCCTGAACACCTACATATATATATATATAAACAGTGAGCTAAAGCCCAGTGAATAACATAATGCGTAAAGAGGTTAAGAATGAATGTTCTTTCAGTATTGAAAACAGTCAATTAATTCAGTATATCAGTCATTCAGTCGTAACAGTCATATGTGGTACATCCGTTAGCATAGCAATACAGTAAACAGTAGGTCTTAAAAGACCGAGCAGTCAATAATGGCCATCATAACAGTAAACAGAAGTTCCAAGATAAGAACTGACAGAGATCTCAGTAACAGTAGCAGTAACAGTAACAGTAACAGTAGTTGCTATGGATACCACAATACGGTTCAGAATAGAGGACATACATTCATTCAGTTAACAGTATCGATTCAGAAGCAGTATAGTTTAACCATTCAGAAGATATTTATATTTGAACATATCTTTACACAATTGTTACTCACAGAGTTCTGGGCTATAAGCAGCTAAAGCGCGTCTCCGGAAGCCAACCCTAAACAGTGACAGGATGAACATACACTAAGTTACACAGTCGGGAATCAAGGACTTAGTCCCTACTTAGACTCGGTGTGGTTCTACATCTATATCCTCATTAAGATGCCTTAAACTAGGCCTAAAAATGTTTAGAATGGAATGAGGATGCAAAGATGCACTTTAAAATTATTTTCAGAATTTTGAGAAAACAGGGGATCCACTTGAGCGCAGGTTACCCCATTCGAGCGCAAAGGCAAACACAATACTCCTCTCGGGCGCGAGTTACTCGCCGAGCGATCAGAAACATGCCAAAAATCGATAGGTGAAATTCACGCCGATTGGCGCCGACACCCGCCGAAAGAAGACACAAGGTTACGCTGGACCGTAAATTACCCCGCTCGAGCGGACATCAAAACAAAGGTCATCGAGAGCACGAATTTCACGCCGAAAGTGCCATTTCGCTCGAGCGTGAGTTCAAAATCTGGAATTCCCAGATTTGAACCTCAAGCTCAAATTCAACCTTTGATGCATCAAAACCAAACCTTTTGGGCCAATTTTCCAGAAAACATTCAAAAAATCATAGTTTAACACGATTCAAAGCTCAAATGTAAAATCAAAGCCCCAACGGAAGATTAATTGTACCCATTTTGAAACCAAATTTCATGAATATGAAGAACATGCAACCATGCATGAATTTAACCAATTCAAAGCTTCCAACACTTGCTCTAATGAGCCAATTCTTATAAAATCAAGTTGAAAACATGGATTTTAGCATAAACATGAACATGCATGTGGGATTCCAAGAACATTAACTTCAAAACTCAAGAATGGCAACATGCATGTATGGATTAAGCTCTTAATTCAACAACTTGAGCTAGTTCTAGGATTAATTCACTAATTTGACATGAAACATGCAAGATCAAGCTCAATTCATAAATAAGAGGGTAATTACTCTACCTTAGGTCTTGAATTACAAGACTAGCAGTTCAATTTAGTAATGGATTCCTTAAATCTACCAAGTTTCCAAGCCAATTCTCAAGAACTCAAGATGAACAACTCAATTTCTCTTACTCTCTCACTCTAGTCGGCTAGAATAAGGAAATAGGCTGATGAAATGTGTTATGTGATCAAGTGTGTGTAAGGCTCAAATGTTTAGATGATGGGCCACTAAATGACAATTCGGTAAATAAGGCCAAGTTATGTAATTCAATATTATAAAATCTAATTTAATCATACCAAATCACTTTTCAGATAAATATACCATAAAATCATATAAACTCTAACGATTATAAAGCATTAATTAATTTCGGATTCGGCCGCCAATAAGGCATTCAATTTGTAGTTTAACGCATAAAACATTAATAGATACTTCGGCATTCAAACAGATAGAAATGCATTCAACTAGCACATTCAATCAACCAGTTTAGTATTTCAGTCGGCTCAATTACTCATCATAATTAGTCTCAGTTTAGCAGTAATCAGTAGCGTTATCAGTGATCAGTGGTGAGGATTATTACAGTAGCTTGAACGGGCTCGGAACCTCACAGTGAGGCACAGTGGTTGGCTTTGACAAAAAATAGTCTAACCCACGTTCCTAACTCCGGTCTGGTGCCTGGACACCTATATATATATATATATAAACAGTGAGCTAAAGCCCAGTGAATAACATAATGCGTAAAGAGGTTAAGAATGAATGTCCTTTCAGTATTGAAAACAGTCAATTGATTCAGTATATCATTCATGCAGTCATAATAGTCATATGCGGTACATCCATTAGCAGAATAGTACAGTAAACAGTAGGTCTTGAAAGATCGAGCAGTCAATGATGGCTATCATAACAGTAAGCAAAAGTTCCAAGATAGGAACTAACAGAGATCTTTGTAACAGTACCAGTAACAGTAACAGTAATTGCTAAGGATGCCACAATATAGTTCAGAATAGAGGACAGACATTCATACAGTTAACAGTAAACAGTTCAGAAGATAGTTCAGTTGATCATTCAGAAAATATTCATTTTCGAACATATCTTTACAACATTGTTACTCACAGAGTTCTGGGCTACAGATAAGCTAGAGCGTCTCCGGATGCCAACCCTACACAGTTACAAGATGAACACACACTAAGTTACACATTCGGGAATCAAAGACTTAATCCCTAATTGACTCGGTGTGGTTCTACATCTATATCCTCATTAAGATGCTTTAAACTAGGCCTAAGAATGCCTAGAATGAAATGAGGATGCAAAGATGCACTTTAAAAATATTTTCAGAATTTTCAGAAAAATAGGATTCCGTTCGAAGCGTTTTTTTTTCGCCGAGCGACATGCATAAAGGTTCTCGCCGAAGGCACTTCCACGCCGAGCGATCGCAAAACATGGCAAAAGTATCGGATGTGAAAATCACGCCGATGGGCGCCGATATCCGCCGAAGCGTGTGACATGTCTGCTCGAGTGTGCATTTCGCCGCGGATCAGAAAATAATGCAAAGTGCTGGGAGCACGAATTTCATGCTCGAGTGCCACTTTCCCCGCTCGAGCGTGAGTCCAAATTTTGGAAATTCCAGATTTGAACCTCAAGCTCAAAACTAAGTTTCAATGTATCAAATTCGATCCTTTTGGGCTAATTTTCTGGAAAACACTTCAAAACTCATAATATAACATGTTTCAAAGCTCAATTTGTAAAATCAAAACCCAAAGGTAGTTCAATTAAACACAATTTCAACCCAACTTTCATAAACATGATGTAAAACATAACATACATGAATTTAATCAACCTTAAGCTTTGAAAACATGAACAAATGAGCCAATTCTTTCTATAACATGGTGAATTCATGAACTATGGTCGAAAGATGGACATACATGAAGCAATTTCATGATAAACAACTCCAAAACTTCAATATAAGAGCATGCATGCATGGATTAAGTTCCAATTCAACATTATTAGACCAAAGATTGACTTAGATCACTAAACTCCCCTGAACCATACAATATATGTCTAAAATTCATAAATAGAAAAGCAAAAGCTCTACCTTAAGTCTTTAATTTCAAGAAGGGGAGCTCAATTATACAATTAGCGTTCAAATCTTCCAATTCTCTAAGCAACTCTCTAGATGAAGCCAAGTTCTCTACCTCTCTCTCTCTCATTCGGTTTTGCTCTCAATATGGCCGAGAAATGTTATGAAAATCAAGTCTCAATGTCCCACATCGGATAAAGGCGGTGTGTGTGTGTGTTCTATATATCATCTTACAGGCCTTTTTTTGTGGGTTCAATGTAAGCTCATTGTTCAAAAAAAAAAAAGTCTCAAATGTTTTATGAGATGGCCCGCTAACATGGCATTTTGGTAATTAAGTCCAACTCTTGCAATTAATCATTATTTAATTTAATTTAATCATACCAAATCACATTTCAGATAAATACACAATAAAATCACATAAATTCTAATGATCATAAAATATCGATCAATTTCGATGGTGAGGGTTATTATAGATGTGTAATATAATAGATAGGTGATATGACTCAAATAAAAAATGATGTAACCCAACTTAAAAAAATATACTTCCACTGTCTCAAAATAATAATCTATTTTGAGAAATTCAACTTTTTTTAATAGTACAATTATTACATTTTAAAAATATTAAATTTTCAAAATTATCCTTTGATAGTACATTATTTTGAAAATATCAATTGTCATAATTATACTTTTTATATTATTAATGAATTTAAAAAGAAGGGTAAAATAATAAATTCATATTATTCCTTAATTTTTGAGAAAGGATTAATATTGTAAGATAATAAAAAATAAAATAAGAGAGTAATATTTTGAGACAGAAAGAGAATATACTTAGAATTTTAATATGGTAAAGCATAACCAAAATTTTTGAAAAATTAAAGGGGGGGTTTTATCAATTTGCTGACGTCATCACCGCGTCAGCCTCTGATGTCAGGAACAACATCAACGTTGCCCCAATTTTTTTTTTTATTATTTGGATTATGAGTTGATTTTTTTAGTTTGAAATTAAAAATTTTCGTTTAGATTAGATTTTTTAAATTTTTATGAGAAAAAAATAAAATAATTATAAATTAAATATTTAATTAAAATAATTAATTTTATCCAATACAATTATTTTAACTTAAAATGATATCCCAAACAGCTAAAGACCTCGCCTGGGAGGTTCCCCACCAAGGACCAACAACCATGCGTCTAATCACTGTGCCAAACGATTACTTGCTCTTAATACTTTTCCAATAAATATTTAAAAATCAGATTGGGCCACAGTTGGTCGACATCAGCCTCTAGACACACGTGCATTCACTCTCCGTTGGTCCACCGGCGCGTGATAGCGCGTCCCATCCCATTTTAGGGTTTATTTTTGTGAGTCTGAACTCCTTTAGTTGAGACTCATCTTTTGGGAGTTGGTTCAAGCAAACTCTTACCTTCGGTTTGTTTTGTGAGATTGAAGGGTGGGAATTGATAGCGAGGAGATTAATAATGAAAAGATTAAATAAAATTATGTTTATTTTGATGATAGTTGTTAGTGTATAAATTATTAAATTATTTTTATATAAAATAAATATAAAATAATAAAATAAAAAAAATATAAAAATATTAAACATTAATGTTTTAAAAAAAATGTCAAACATGTAAAAAAAAATTTAAAAAAAAAAATTTCAGAAAAAAATAAAATAAATAAAATAATGATTTTTACTTAATAAAAAATACAAAAAATTAAACATTAATGTTGAAAAAAATGCTTGATATGTAAAAATAAATAAAAAAAATTTCTAATCCGTCGACTATTCTTCTAATACCAAGTCTTAGAGGTTCATCCGAATCCTATTTGCAAGGCCTATCCTAAGCCTTTGGCTTAGCAATCTCTTCCTCAACTCGTAAACAAACACCACATTAAATGGGGCACAGTTATCCTAATCCCAATCCCTTCTCATACCCCAAACAAACAAGCGGGGCCTAAAGGCCTTGTTTGGTTTGATTTTGGAGAAATTTTTAAAAATATATTCTACAAATACTTTTTTAAGAGTAATCAAATCAAACAAATTTTTCTAAAAAAACTCTCAGAAATGTGTTTGGTTATCCAATTTTCAAGATTACTTTTGAAACATGTTTATAAAAAAGACAAACCAAATAACTTTTTGTACTTTTATCTCAAAAACTACTCTACAAAAAAGCAAACCAAACAAATTTTTGTACTTTTTTTTTCAAAAATTATTCTACAAAAAAAACCAAAGTTATTTTAGAGAGAATATTTGAAAAAAGACAAATCAAACAAGTTTTTGTACTTTTTATCTCAAAAACTACTTTACAAAAAAAGCCAAAGTTATTTCACAGAGAATATTTACAAAAATGCAAACCAAACAAATTTTTGTATTTTTTTATCTAAAAAACTACTCTACAAACACAAACCAAACACATTCTTTAACTTCGGAAAAAACTACTCTATTATTTTAAAATTGACTCTGATATTTAAGATATTCAAAATTTATTTTCACACACAAATTAATCCATACACACAAAAAAGACACGGTATTTAACTTGGTTTGACCTAATGTCTACGTCAGGAAAGACTCACCCCCACCATGTTGACACCATTTACACCACTCAAGGGCAACCACCACTACGACCACCTCTTCCTCCTTTTTCTTGTTGCCACCGCCACAGCTACCATCACCCTTACCTTTTCTTAGCCTTAGCCACCACCACCATACCAAGATGTTCAAAATTTATTTCTACACACAAATTAACCCCTACACACCAAAAAAAACACGATATTTAACTTCGTTTGGCTTAATGACTACGTTAGGAAAGACTCACCACCACCATGTTGGCACCATCTACACCACCCAATAGCAACCATCACTACAACCACCTTCTACTCCCCCTTCTTGCTGCCGCTGCCACGACTACCATCACTCTTATCTTTTCTCAACTTCACCGACCGCTACCATTATTATCACTAACTTATTGTCATCATCGCTATAGTCACCCCTACTTTGTCACTATCATTGCCATCACCACCTCTCCTAATACAACTATTAGCATCCAATTTTAAAATCACAATCAAATATAAAAAAAATATAACATTTTTGGCGGAAGAACACATAGGATAATTCTTTTGAAAGATAATTTAGTAGCCAAAAATGAATTGAATGGGAGAAACAGAGTGAGAATTAGATGAAGCTGATGATCTCATGCCTGACGAACCAATAGGATTTAAAAACATTATTAAAATTTTCAGTGAATTAATTAACATCAATAAAACACTATAATAATAGGGTGTTTCTCGAAGTCGGTCGATACAGCCGTCCCACTACGCACACTACATATAGGACCTGGATTTATTTTTAATTTATTTTAATTTTTAATTTAATTTAAATTATTTTGATATATTTAATTTAATATAATAATATAATTTATAATTTTTGTAAGTTAAAAATTAATTTATTTTTTAAATGAGAGAAGAAAAACTTAATTTATAAATTAAAATTAACTTATGTTTATAATTATAAATTATAAATTGTTAAATTATAACCTATAATAACTTTCCCACACCTTTAGCATAGAGGACCACAGACCCATACACATACACTTAGAAATTTACTTAAACCAAACAAAGCACAACCATCTTGGTACAGCCAAAGAAAAATGCCTCCATCTACCACCAACACCACCACTCACTATGACTCCTACCCACCAGTGTTCCGCCCAAAGATCGCCTCAATCCACCACTCACCACCCACTTCACGCAACCCATACTCAGACTCAGACCCACTACCAGTAATCGACCTCCAATGCCTGAACAAGAACAAACTAGCCGAGGCTTGCAGAGACTGGGGCATATTTCGATTGGTGAACCATGGTGTCCCAACAAAGCTGCTGAGCCAGCTTCATGAGCATGCCAAGGACCTTTTCTCTCTCTCCTTTGAGACCAAACAAAGGCATGGTTTTGGAAGTCCTATGTCTTACTTTTGGGGTACCCCTGGTTTAACCCCTAGTGGGGTGGCCATTGAGAGGAGTCTCAATATTGCTCCAAACATTAACTGGGTCGAAGGTTTCAGTGTTCCTCTGACTCTACTGTCAAACCTTCTGTCACACCAGCTTCAAGATCATGGTGATGATGATGATTATCCAATGCTTGATGCTTTCAGGTAACACAAACGCCTTTTAATTACCTTTCGCTTTTTATTTTTATTTTTATGAGACATGAATAATTTTGATTGGTTAAAAAAATTGATCATTTGAAAGTTAAGAGAAATTATTAATTTTTAGTTTAAAAAAATTATACTAACAAACTTATCAAATAAACACAACATTAAATGATCAAATTATGTAAAAATTTTAAGACATTGTTAAGTGTATTAAAACAGACAACAGTATACCTTTCTAGTAGATTGCTGTGGATTACTTTGGACATCTCCGACAGGTTGACTTGTAGCCTCTTTTATTTATTCATTTATTTTCGATTATTGAAAGATAGTACAACCAAAAAGCCAATCATATACTAATCAACTTTGAATATTTTTTTTTTGGTTGTAAAAATTCAGCAATGGTAGGTATCATGAAAAATCTTTCATAGAAATAATCATGAAAGTTTCGTGATTCTTGGATTACACTTAGAATAAAGTACTACACACTAATCAAGATAATCCAAGAATTATAAATTTTTCATGATTATTTTCATAAATTTTTTTTTATGAACCCTAACTTTTTTTCGTAAAAATTATTCGAATCGATGGATGTAAACCCTCACGATTCATGTTCAATGCACACATGTTTTCACGATTGGTTTCTGTGGCCGTGATATTTTAAAATAAACTATTGATCAAGTTCACTACATTTTAGTGTTTTGAGAGGTCTATAAAAAGTTAATTTTTTTTATCATTTTTGTATTTGAAAAGTTGGCTTTTTTTGATTTTTGATTTTTATTTTTTGTAAAAAAACAAAAAAAACCAAAAAACTGATTTTTTTAAAAAGTTCCCAAAACACCCCATCATCATCCTATCATTGTTCTTGACATATATATATATATATATTTTTTCCTTCCATGGTTTTCTTTTAAATATACTACAAGTGACATTATTTTAGGTAAATCTTTTAGGTCCCACTTAATGACTAAACAAACTAAAAAGATTTAATACAATTTAAGATAGATTTTGTACATCTACCGACATTAACTACAGTTGTTTGCATTTTCCAATTTTATATATCAAAATTTTATTTTTTCCTTTAATTGATAGGAGATGATTTTTGTCGAGTGGGAGTCCTACTTGGATAGGTGTTGTTGGATTAATCATATGATAACTGATTTAAATTTCTTTTCAATCGAACGATTTATTTAACGGGTTTTAAAAAAAGGAGTGGCTCATGGGTGGACCTTAAAGGCCCAACAGAATCAACTGGTATACTTTTGGTGAGCATGATTGCATGGTGGATATAACTTTTTCCAATGGGGGAGGATTTTACAAGTGGGGTAAGTAGCAATCATGAGATGAGGACCACAATGAGTTTGGGCCTCAAGTGTAGTTTTCAATCTCTCGGCCCTTTCTCTTTGTTTTTTTTTGGACAGTTGGGTACGCTATCAGACTCGTTGCATTCATTCATTGCTCATCCATTCCTTGTACTAGTAGTTTTCACGTGTAAAAAATCTACTGTGGTCGTCGTTAAAATTGCCACTGTATTTTTATTATTATTTTTTCAACCGGTAAGATTATTTAACAATTCAACAGATACATAAATTTAACAGCTAACTCTATAATAGAAACAAAACAACAAAATCCCATAGTAAAAGAAAAAAATAATAATAAATCTTTATATTTGACAATGATTAACCTATGATTTTCTAATTATACTAGATTTTTGTGGATTTCAGCCATTAAATTTGAATATTATCTGATTAAGTTATGTATCATCAATTTATTGGTATAAAAAATAAAGATCATTAAATCAATGTATTAGTGACACATATAGCATTCAATTTTAGTCTGTTCATATATGTTATATGTTTCCCTGTGTGTAAGAAAAGATGTTCACGTCTATAAATTAGTATTTTTGCATTTGTAACTGGTTGTTTGTGCCGACAGTTTTAATACTATATGGCCTTGTTTATTTGGGCGGATTGAATTAGGTTAGATTAGTATTCTCATGACTAATAGTTCTAGAATTGCGAATTTTTTAGATTGCATATTCTATCTTATGTTTGGATTGAATTAAGATTATAGGAAGGGATTAGTAGTTCAGGATTTGGCTTAGTTCTCCAATTTATATCCCACTCTCCTCGGTAGTATTGAATAGTCTATCATACGTGGACTATCATATCCAAATGGATTGTTAGTCTGTACTTCAATTGTTTAACCAAACATCGAATTAATAATTTTATTCGACTATTAATCAAATCCCAAACTCATGTCCACTCAAACAAACATGACCTTGTTGTTTCACAAATTGGACTAGTTTTCAACTGTTTAATTCTGATCTGTCTTTGTATGGCGTTGAAGAACTGAGTTAGATGAGTATGGAAAGCACCAATCAAGACTGGCTACAACAATTTTCAAAGCAATAGCAGAGAACCTGGAACT
This sequence comes from Camellia lanceoleosa, assembly GCA_025200525.1. Lineage (NCBI taxonomy): Eukaryota > Viridiplantae > Streptophyta > Magnoliopsida > Ericales > Theaceae > Camellia > Camellia lanceoleosa. The sequence goes on from CM045761.1 coordinate 63,758,097, forward strand.
GGGTCGAGAACTGTCGGACTGTTATCTATCTACATCGACTGGTAACATGCGGGTTTACCGCTACCCACGATGTTCGGAGGAGAACCAAGCATGGGGGATCGACGCCCATACAGACAGCTCAGTGATATCGATACTGTACCATGATGAAGTCGGAGGTTTCGAAGTTTACAAGGATGGTAATTGGCTCCCAGTCAAACCGATTCCCAACACTCTCGTCCTTCTCCTCGGTGATATGATGCAGGTTTCTCTCTCTCTCTCTATTCTTCTACTCTACTTCTCTTCTAGCCATACAAAAAAAAAAAAAAAAAAATTGAGACAACTTTTTTAGGAATCTCAAATATTTTTCAGCAACAAATTTGTAGAACATTAATACAAATTGTTTGATTTGAATTTTTTTTTTCTTCTGAAAATTGAATTTTTTGTTTTCCATATTTTTTTTTTTACTAATTTTTTTAATAAATATTTTAAGTAATTTTTTTAGTCTTTAGATATACATAATATAAATATACTTAAAAAATATAATATTTGTACAAAAAATATTTCAAAAATTTACTAAATATCAAAAATACAAAAAATAAAAAAGAAGGTATATTTCGTATTCGTGTATATTTGTTGATTTTTTAAAATATATGTTACTTTTTTGGTACATCTAAAAAAAACAAAAATGCTTAAAATATTAAAAAATTGCTATAAAAAAAAAACTCAATTTTCAAAAATTGGAACCAGTCCAAATCTGTTGGCTTTGTGGATTTAAGTTATTTATAATTATAATACAATTTTATCATATTTGTTTAAAAATAAAGAGACAATAAAAATAACTTTTTAAATTTTTTTTTTAAAGATAAATATGATTAAGTCACGTGTCAATAATTATCCGATCAGTTTAAATATTTCATGAATGATTTACATTTTATAACTTTAAAAATGAATGATTGAAGTAAGTGCCATCAACGTCTAATCCAATGTTCTTTTATAAATAGAGAAAAATTGAAACTTATTTTTTTATTCATATATAATATTTTTTTTTGTGTGCGCGGGTGTGGGGGGTTATTAATTAGGCGATGAGCAATGATAAATACAAGAGTGTGAAACATAAGGTGAAGATAAACAAGTACGAGGATCGAATGTCAGCTGGTTACTTCGTGTTCCCTAAGGAAAACGGTGTGATTCGGAGCTCAAACTACAAGCCTTTTTGTTACGCTGAATTTCGAGCACAAGTTCAACATGACTTAAAGACCGTTGGATACAAAATTGGTCTCGACCACTTCAAGCTTCATTGATGACAATGACACCCCTCTTCTAATTACTTTACTACTAGTGTGCCTTTTTTTTTCCTTTTTTTTTTTTTTTTTTTTTCCCCCTTTTTTTCTTGGGTTATTTTTAAAGTTCAAAAAACATGTCATGATGTGTGGGCAGACTCTATTGTGAGTAGACAGTGAAAAAGAATATAAAAATGGTGTGTCTCTAGTTTTAATCTTGAAGAAAGATGGCTATTTTGTGTTTTTATTATTAATTTTTTTGTTGAATTTAATCGTAGGAGTGATTCTAAATGAGTAGTGATATGTCCCAAGACCCCCATCAAACTATCAAAAATTGTTTAAAAAATATATTTATTTTGCTAATATTTTATTTAATTCCATTAAAAAACTAAGCGACCCTATCGAGTTGGAATTCATACCCATTGGACACTTATTGTTTGAAAATTTTAAATCACTTTAGAAATAGTTTAGATTTTTTGTTTTTCGTGTTTTTTATTTTTAGTAAAATTTTTGATATTTTAAACAGTGTATTTTTTTATTTTTTAGGTCATTTTAATCTTGATATATTTAAAAAGTAAAATATTTATGAAATTTTTTTTAAAAAATCAATAAATATATATTTTTTGAATTTATTGAATTTTTAAAAGATTTTTTTCACAAATATTTTATTTTTTTAAATACATGTAGGTTATGTGGATCTAAAAAAAATAAGATGACTTAAATATGAAATAAAAAAAATTCTAAAGACAACAAATTACAAAAAAAAAAAAAAAAACAAAAAAACAACTTTGCTGTTAAAAAATTCAAAACCAAACAGAGTCAATGTTGTTTAGTTTTTAAAAAATCCTTACAGAATTTATGAAGTTTAAGTTTGTGGAGTGACACCATCTGCAAAAACTTATGGAGTCGCCACTGTTGAATCGCAAAACCCACATATAGGTTGCCTAGTGTAGTGACTGGGGTTTAACATGAGTTTTTTTTTAGTCAGAAACATTTGAGATTCATATGGCTCTGTTTATTTAGAAAGAAATGGATAATGGAAAGTAAAAATAATAGAAAGTGCAGTAAAAGAAAGGAAAAAGAAATAAAATTTATTTTCTTGCATGCATTTGAATAGATTAGAAATTTTGCAAGAAAATGATGGGAAAAAATATAATTACCGCATAATAAGGAGTTGTAGACAGAAGTATGGGTAAATAAAGAAACAAAATAAGTATTATCAAATTTTGTGAGAAAAAATAATATATATATATTTTTTTTGTGTATTTTGTGAGAAATCACAAGCCTAATTAACAAGTTAATTTGAGTTGTACATGAAATTTTAGTTTCCATTATTTTCTAGGATTATCTATCTAAACAAACACATAAAAAATTATTTTATTTTTCTTTTTTTTTTACTTTCTTGTATTCTTTATCTAACCAAACTGAGCCTATGGGATGATTTTCAGAGGTCTCATATTTGAGTTTTAGAGGTGGCAAAATGTTTGGGTGTAATTGATACGTGTAATTTGTTGATAATTGTATGTATCCAGATTTTATTTATAAGCTTCTAATATATGAAATGACATGATAGGCGGATTATAGTTCATTGACATTAAGAAAAATAATACTAAAAATTGAGTGTGCAAAATGGGTGTATCTTAGCATTTTTAAGACAAACAAATAGTCGCACAAAGATATCATTATTGTGCAATTGGAAATGTTCATGTGAAGGATTTCAAACAAATACTTTCGTGTTTTTATTTCAAATCTATTCATTTTTGTCATTTTTATTTTTGAATGATTTCAAAAAAAGGGGTGCATCTTTCAGTATTTTCTATTCGCTTATGTTTGAGTCTTTTTGTCCTTTATATTCGTTTGGAATTTTGTTTATATTTGCTAATTTTTTGGTTGGTTCAGTGTTGGACTCTTATTCCTAATTAAAATGCTCAATTTAAATTGAAGTAACACTTCACAATAATTTTTACATTTTATCATTTTTTTTAATTTTATATTTTAAAATGCTCAATTTAAATTTTAGGTTGTTTGAATTCTGGTTTTAAAGAGAGCTGTTGAGGTGATGAAAACTAAGGGTGGGTGTGGGTTGATTACGGTTACAGAATTTTCAATCCGTCATCCGTCTGTTAGATTAGCGGATTAAAAAAAATCAATCCGCATCTGTTCGCCAATCCGGCCAATGTGGATTGAGCGGATTGGTAGATGGATACAAATCGGTTTGGCAGTTTAATTTATAAATTTTCAATATAATTCAACTTGTGCACTTTCTCGAAAAAAGAAGAAGAAAGTATTAAAGTTAATGACTTAAAAAAGTATTACAATCACGGCAAGCCTCATCCAAAGAGAGAAATTTTGAAACTTTAGAATATTACAATCACTGCATGCTTCATCCACATATTATAATCACAACATACCACATCCACATAAAGTATTACAATTTGTGGTTCTTAAAATATATAAAAAATTCAAACCACCAAAATCATGAACAGAGCAGTAGTAGAGATTGTATGCCTCTGTATTTTTACATATATATCTATTTTTAAAAACAAAAACAAACCAGCATATATTATCTTTTTTATTTATTATTTTTAGAGTTAGATTTAAAAACAAAAAAAATATAGATTAATACATTTATTTTTTTCAATGCAAAAAATATATTCAAGTTGAAAACTCTTTTTCAATAGAATATTTAACTTTTTTTTCAATTGAAAATATAAAATCTTACAAATTATTAGGGGTGTTTGCAGTTTAGCGGTTTGGTTGCTGTTTATAGAATCTTAAATCCGCCATCCGTCTAAAAATAGGCAGATTGAAAAAAATAAATCCGCAACCGTCCGTTCGTCATTACGCATCCGTCTAAAATGTGGTGGATTCGTTCAATTCGATTTGTTTAAGCGAATCGATATATCCGTTGTTTAACCATAACGAAAACTACTAAACCAACCCATTTGATGTGGCCCAATTGAAAATTCCTCTGATATTACAAATGAAGCCATAGGCCCAATTGAGGAATTCTCCTCATATTTTCAACTTGCAATTAATAAACTATGGTAAAAGCTAACCATGGTTAAATGGGTGGTCATTAATGTTGAAATATATGTATAAAATTTATTAAAATATATAAAAACAAAATGTGTATTAAAATTTTAATTCTTTTGACGTTATATCACTGTTAATGAATGCTCAATAAGCAATCGTTAACCGGATCTGAAATTATAAATCAATAAAGTTGTCCAGTGTTTTTTTTGATATTTGGCAAAAAGGTTAGGTGTTAAATTCTATACTCTTGTGTAGGTTTTATTTCGTGGGTAGTTGGGGTTCAAATTATCCTTGAACTTTTATCGCAAGATTATTGCATCAAACAGAGTTATGTTTTAAAAACTCTAAGAATAGCTAGGAAAAAGACTAATGATGGCGTAGGGGGGTTAAAAAAAAAATGTGATGTTTTTGACTGGTTTTTTTTTTTTTTAGTTATTAGTGCTATTAGTGGTCCAAAATTAAGTGGATGAATCACACTCTTTATTAATAATTTTCAAAAATGTTTAGAAGAGCACTAGAAACATCACTAATGATGTAATAATGTTAGGGGATGCTGTGATGTGATGTTTTGTTTTTTTTTTTTTTTTTTAGTTCATTTAGTTATATATTAAAAAAAAAAATTAGTGGGATGAATCACCACTCTTTAAAAAATAGACCACTTAGTTTGTGAAAATAAATGCGGTAAAATAAAAATGTTACGATTATTAGATCGATCTATTTATTTATTTATTTTTATGAATGATAAACACGAAAAACACTATTAAATGTAAGAATTCACATTTAATTATTCAAAAATAATAATAATTAATTAATTTTATTCAGATTTTATCTAATATATATATATATATATTAGTGTATAAATTAGTTTTAATTTATCCTAATTCAATCATTAATAAAGATATTATTAAGAATAATAATTTTGTGGATGTTTAATATTTATTATTTATAAATTATTTTAATTTAACATGATAATTATTTTTATTAAATATTTTAATTAAAAATCTTAGTATATTAATTTTAAGAAATTCATATAAATATGTATATATATATAATAAAAAATAAAAAAAATCAAATTTTCAGATTTTTTTGGTGACAGGATTGCTACTTGGTTGCATGAATGGCAACATAGGATATAGGTCCCATTATAACTCTTAGAATTAGAAGATCTGATTAGACAATATAGAATGGTAATATAGGATATAGGTCCATTATAACTCTTAGAATTAGAAGATCCGAGTAGACAATATAGAATATGGAGAGAGAGAGAGAGAGAGAGAGAGAGAGAGAGAGAGAGAGAGGGGCTCAGCTTGGTAATTTCACCTATATATATATATATATATATATGTGTGTGTGTGTAAATATTTGCTTTTCCGGATTAGTGAGCAGAAAAGAAGTAAAAGAATTTTGGATATGTTTAGAAAGTGGGTTGGTTTTTGAATTTTTTTATTATTTTAGTTTGGGTTAAAAAGTTTCATTTGAAAATAATTTTTTTAATTTTTTTAGTTTTTTTTGGAAAAGAAAAAATGTAATGATTATGAGTTGCATGTGATATTTTAATTTATTGAACTAAAATAACTTATTTTGTTTTATAATGCTATTTTAGCTCCAACCCATCTTCCCAAACAAACTCTCAGTGAGCAACGAAGTAATGTAAGAGAAGAAGAAAAGAAGGAGGTGAAGGAAACAAATTTTTTTTTACCATTTCATCATCCTATTTTAATCCTATTATTAAGTAAAAAAACCCTCTCAACTCACTCATTTTTTTTAAAAGTTAAAATTTCAAATTGTGTTCATAGCGAAAATTGTAGATAGAATTTTATTAAGCAAATTACATATACCTCCCCCGAGGTTTAGTTAAATTACAGATATCCCCTGAGGTTTCGAAAATTACATCCCGCCCCCTGAGATTTATATTTTCATAACAAATTACCTCATGAGGTTTATACTTTCATAACAAATTGACCCCTAATTTGTTATGAAAATATAACCTTCAGAGGGGAATTTGTAATTTCTTAAACCTCAAGGGGATATTTGTAATTTAGCTAAACCTCGAGAGGGGTATATGCAATTTGCCCAATTTTATTTATAATTGTATATAAATTTTGTGATTTATATATCAAATATTTGAATATATTGGTAGTTTTAAAATCATGATATAATTGTGAAATTAGACTTACATGTGTAGTTTATACTATTAAAGAGATGATTGAAGATTTTATTTGACCCTTAAATTTGTCAAACAGTTGTATGAATTTTTAGACAATTTTATACTTAAACTTTTGAGATGATTTCTTTTACAAAGTTGTTGAGAATGACGTCTAATTCATCTAGCAATTTTTGCAACAATTATTGAGTTTTGTATAGATTTTACCATATGTTTAAAAATCATTGAAAATTCTATATTAAATCAAATCTGGTAATTTCTAAATAAAAAATAAAATTTGAGAAATCTAGTTCCATAATAAATTTTTAGATTATGGAATTGATTTATAAATTTAATTATGGAATTAATTTAAGAAAATATGATAAATCTGTGTCATAAACTTTCTTGGAATTTTTTAGAATTATTTATAATTTATTTTTGAAAAATGTTTTATGAAAAATGACCGCAACATGTTTATTGAGTATTCTATAGATTTTTACGAATTTGAGAATTGTATAAGTAATTTATTTATAATTTTAATTACGTACATTCTGAAAATTTTTGTTAGATTGAGAAGGAATCAAAATTATCACTTCAATTGTTTATTTGGACTAAAATTTAATATTGTGTTAGTCTAATCTTGTAAATTAAAAGAATAATCCTTCGTAGCTCGAATTTCTCCCCCCCGAATCCCCCGGTTGCCCAAAATGACGTCGTTTTGGGCAGTTTCTTTTTTTTTTCTTTTTCTTTTTTTCCTCTTTATGTCTGAAAGAGCAGAGAGAAAGAGAGAGGAAAAGGAAGAGAAAGAGAGAGAGAAAGAGAAGAGAAGAGAAGGGAAGAGGGAATGGAGAGAGAGAGAGAGGGTAGATAGCTGATCACCGCCGATTGCCGCCGCCGCCGCCTCCGCCTCCGCCTCCAATCGTCGCAGCCCAGCACGATTTTTTTTTTTTTTTTTTTTTTTCTGGATCTGAAATGAAGGGAAAAAAATAAAAATAAAACTGTTGGCTGGTGTTGATGATGATGATTGTGATGTTGATGAAGATGTTGTTTATGACGAAGATGAATGGTTGAATTTTTTTTTTTTAGATCTGATGATGTTGTTGATGATGAAGATGAATGGTTGATGATGAAGATGTTGTTGTTGTTGACGATGAATGGCTTGTTGATGAAGATGTTGTTGAATGGCTTGTTGATTTTTTTTTTTTTTGGATCTGATGAATGGGTGGTCTCTCCATTTCTGGTACTTTCTTCTTCTTCTTCTTCTTCTTCTTCCTCTTCCTTCTTCTTTTTTGATTTTCTTCTGCCAGTTATTGGAAAAAAAAAAATTCAAAACTATGAAACGACGTCATTTTGATTTCGGGCAAAATTCAAGCTCGAAAATTTCAAGCTACGTAGCATAATTGAAATTAAAAATCCATGCATGTGTGTGATTATGGTTTATTTTTTTGTATCTAAATTATCATTCATACCATGATTTAAATTAACTGTTTATTTAAATTTTGTATATTGATTTATTATTGTGTGATATGTGTAATATTTTATATTGGGAATTTTAATGAATTGGTATAACATTATTGGTGATTGAAATTTTAAATATTTGTGATTAATATAAAAACTAACTGAAATGATTAACGGTATCTACAAAGTTAAGGATCGAGAGTTAATACCAGTAGTTCAGGGTGAGTCCTGATTTTTAATAATTTTTATATAATTGTGTTGTGAAATTCTAAGATGGCATGTGATTTATTTGAACCCTTATCGGTATTTAGTTTTGGAATAAGGGTCGATGTGCGGGTGGCACGTAGGGAGGTTACATACCCCTGGCAGACTGTTCTCTTAGGATAGACCATGGATGTCACGGCTGCCCGGACCCAAGCTCAGCCCAGTACCTTGGGCTTGGGCTTGGGCTTGGGCCCGGGCCTTCCATTTTGGGGCTCGGCCCGACCCAAAAAATTTCGTACCCCAGCCCGGCAAATTTCAAAAAATAAAAATAAAAAACAACTTACAATAGTTAAATAATTAAAAATAAAAAAAATAAAAAGATTGATCTTATAAAAATAAAAAAATAAAATAATTGATCTTATAAAAATAAAAAAATAAAAAGATTGATCTTATAAAAATAAAATAATTAAATAAATAAAAAGATTGATCTTATAAAAATAAAAAAATAAAATAATTAAATAAATAAAAAGATTGATCTCATAAAAATAAAACATAAAAAAATATAAAAATTAAATAAAAAACATTAATAATTTAAAAATAAAACAAAAATTAATAATAATTTATTAAATTAAAATCAAATTATGAATTATTTAATGGAAAATGATGATATGATGTATCACTGTGTGCACAACAGCACAGTCTGTGTGTGTGGCAGGGAAAGTGGAAAAGTGCACCTAATAATATATACGGAAAAGTACACCTAAGGTCCTAAGCTCATGTGAAAGGAAAAAATAAAAATAAAAATAAAAAAATATATATATACTAAGTTGGAAGGTAATACTGGGCTTGTGGGGGCTCACCACGAGTCCAATTTTGATAATCTGAACCGTCAATGTATAGAAATCTTCAATTACTATATGTCTGTAAAAAAATCACGTTAATCGGATATCGTTAACTATATGATCCAGTCAATTTGGTATAAAAATGCATGGTGTTACAGTTAATGATTTACAAAAAAACTAATCCGATCAAATAGTTATAAATATCCGATCAACGTGATTTTTTACAAACATATAATACTCGACAAGTAGTACACATTGAGCTGTTCCGATTAGCAAAACAAGACCCGTGATGGCTCCCACTAGCTAAAGAGCACCGTCCAAATGGTTGCCCGAGAAGGAGGCAACCATTTCCTAGCCTAGCCTCAATTTTGAGCTATTGCAAACTCAAACGGATATATATAAAATGGTCATAGTAATTCAAATGGATAGATTTTAAACTAGTATAAATATATTTTAGTTTTCAAAATATATTTCACAACAAATCATTCTCTCTCTCTCTCTTCAACTCTCTCAATCTCTCTCAACTCTCAATTAATTTTGAAGTGCCATCCCTAGGTGGCTATTGCAATTGTGCAACAAGAAACTTTTAGCAGAAGAAGAAAATTTTTATATCGTATTCGCCAGTCGGTAACATTAATTAATTTAATTAAATTTATGCACATATATTAATTATTATTTTTTACTGATTGAATTTATACATTATTTAAATTAATTGTTAATTCTTATATATTGTTTTACTTGCATTACTATGGATCCTAATATGCCTAATGTTTATGTTGATGTTGATACATATACTCACCACATGAATCTGTTGATTCTTCTTCGAATATCCCTGTTCCAACAGTTGCATCATTATCTAGGAACAGAAATAGTAGTATTTAGTAACATTTTGAAAAAATATCTATAAATAATCCTGATAGGACAATTACATTTAAAGCAACTTTTTTTTTTTCAGAATTCCATTTTTTTTTTAAGGCCTTTTTTTTTTTTTTTTTTTTTTTTTTTTTTTTTTTTTTAGAGAAAGAAGAGGAAGAGGCCTAGAGAGGGGAGAGGGGGAAGGAGGGTGTCGGCTGATCAGGGATGAGGCATGGGAGCAGCGGAGTGGGGAGGGGGCAGGGGCGACGATAGAGGAGCGGGCGACGATGGCGAGGCTTGCCGGGCAAAGCTGAGGCCGGGGGGTGTGGGGACGGGCGGCTCTCTCTCTCCTCCTCCCTCTCTCTCTCTCTCTCTCTCTCTCTCTCTCCTCTCCTCCTCTCTCTTCTCTCTCCTCTCTCTGCTTCTCCTCTGAAAAAAAAAAAAAAAAAAAAAAAAAAAAAAAAAGCAAACTTCGTTTTGGGGGATTAGGGGAGGGGGGCAAAATCGAGCTCTCATGAACCCAGCTCCCCTTAGATTTTTTTTTTTTTTTTTTTTTTTTTTTTTTTTTTTTTTTTTTTTTGAAGGAGGAGAAAGGAGGGAAGGAGGCAGGAGAGAGGGGAGGGAGAGGAGAGGAGAGGGAGAGGAGGAGGGGAGAGGGAGGAGAAAGGGTCGGAAATGGATACAAGGAGGAGGAGGGGTGAGGCGGGCCGAGAAGGGAAGAGGCGACGAGGCATGGGGGTCGGACGGAGAACGATCGCGATCGGCGATCGAGGACGACGATTCGATCCCATCACGACGCTCTCCTCCCTCCCTCTCTCTCTCTCTCTCCTCTCTCCCTCCTCTCCTCCTTCCTCTCCCTCCGCTCCTCCCTGAAAGAAGAAAAAAAAAAAAAAAAACAACGCTTTTTGGGGATTAGGGGGATTAGGGGGAGCCAAATTCGAGCTCTCAATCATTATTCTAAAGCAAAATGTAAATATTGTGTATGTTTACTTAGTGCTGCATCTGCAGGGGATACTAGTCATTTAAAAAGGCATTCTGACAAACTTTATAAAGTAAACAACCTGATATTCGAAGTCAAATGCAATTAGGGGCTTCATCAACTGGTAATTTCTAAACATTTTCATATGATCCTATATGTGCACAAAATTCTATAGTTGATTATATTATTAAAAAAGAACAACCTTTTAGTACTAGTAAATGTCTTAATTTTACCGAAATGATTCACGAAAGTTTTGCACCGCAATATCAAAGTTTTTCAAGAAATACTACTAAAAACAGAATTTTAAAGAAATTTGAGGATATTAAAAGTGAATTATTTGATATCTTTAAAAATTTGAATGGAAAAGTTTGTTTAACATCTTATCTATGGTCAAATAATGGTTTTGAATATCAATATATCACTGCACATTTTATTGATAATGATTGGAAATTAAATAAAAGAATTATTTCATTTAAATTAATTGAACTTCCATACACTGGTCATTCGCTTGGTGTAGAAATAAGAAATGTATTATATGAGTAAACTTTACAAAATAAAATATTTACGATTAGTTTAGATAATACATCATATTATAATCAACTGTAACCCATTTAAAATCAACTTTACAATTACTTGTTGATGGTGATTTATTTCATTTATTTTTTGCAACAACATCAATAGGAGGAGTACTGACACCTATTGAACTTAATTGGCGCCAAGTAGCCTTGTATAAAGATTTTTTAAAAGTTTTCGATACTTCAATAAAATTATTTTCTTATATATATATATATATTCCTACTTCATCATTTGTTTTACATATGCTAACAGAAATAATTAAAGTTTTCATAAAATATATGGGTAATGAACTTTATGTAACCATTATTACTTCAATAAAAGAAAAATTTGATAAATATTTTTGACATGGATAGGCCCATAAAGGCTATAGTCCACTATGAACAACCCAAGCCTACTACTTAGGACCCAATGCATAGTTCAACTGATGAGGTCCAACATAGCTAGAAGTCAACATAATATTAAGAACCAATGATATTCAGACACGTGGTAAGTGAAGGACAAGCCACATAAGCAGACAAAGATCCTACAAAATTATTGCCACTGTACATCGCCATTAATGAAGCCCCTTACAGCATTTATTGTGATAACTCCTCTCCGTCGGGACAGAACGGCTTCACTATGAATAAGGTGAGCTAGAGTATAGACTTTTGGCCAAGGTGACAGGTCGGAAGGGACAATGAAATGATTACCAGAGGATATAAGTAGACGCTGAAGACAGGAAGAAGGTTAAGCTTTCTATCTTTAATCCATCCCTACACTCCACTTCTCTTTCTAACTTGCTCGTCGAAGGGTTCGCTGGGGGACTCCCCGTTCCCCGTTGAACTCGTGTGCAAGTCTTCCGGTGGGCTTGGTCATTCGAACGTAGGATTGAAGAGCGTGGATCAGTCCGACCCGTTCCGCTTGGAACGAACAGTATCATTAGTTGGCGTCGTCTGTAGGAAAGTTTTTATTCCGCGCGCCAGTTGTGTTCATTGTCGACGGAGACCCTCTCCTCGTAACCCTCTCTTACCACCTGTGAAGGTGGATGGTCACAACTAGATCCATGGCTTCTCACCCCAATGTTACCGATCATCAAGCCAACCCTCCCAATCCAAACAACCCACCATAGTATTTCACTGAGCTCACCAACAGCATTAACCGCCTGGCCGAGCAAAACCAAGCCCTGATTAATGCTTTACTCCAAAGAAACCTTCCTATGCCTCCTCCACCACCTCCAGATATCCCACCCAACCAAGAGCGAGCCTCAAGCCATACTATCTAACAGCCTAATCCACCAAACTTGGAAGGCTTGCGACCCCATTCCCCAGATATAAATCCACCACCCCGAGCCCCACATCTATCGGTCCTGGCACCAACCTCTGAAAGAGAGGCCAGCAGCGTCCAGCCCCCGTTGCCCTCTAGTGGTGACAACATTCCTCTCTGAGATGCAGAACTCTGAGCCATGAAGCTCCAACTCCAAGGAGTCATGCAGAACATACAGCATAAACCCTCTACCACAGCCAACTCACCATTCGTTGCCTCCATCCGAGACAAACCTCTTCCCCCCAAGTTCAAAATGCCCACCATCGACTCTTTTGACGGTATGACGGATCCAATCGACCACTTGGAGACCTACAGAACCCTCACGATCCTCCATATATTCCCTGACGAAATCATGTGTTGGGCTTTCCCCGTGACACTCAAGGAGTCAGCTCGACTTTGGTTTAGTCAATTGCCAGGAGACTCTGTCTCCACTTTCCAGCACTTCAGTGACTCCTTCCTCAGCCATTTCATTGGAGCCCAGTGCCAACGGCATCCAGCAACCCAACTCCTCAACATCCGTCAGACCGAGGGGGAGTCGCTGCGCAGTTTCGTTACCCGCTTCAACATCGAAGCCTTGCAGGTAGCAGAAAACGATGACAAGGTCATCCTTACGGCTTTCATGGCCGGTCTACAGTTGTCTGACTTCATTTTCTCCCTCTCTAAAAAACCTCCCGACCTTCATGGCAACCCTACTCTCCAAAGCTCAAAAATACATGAACGCCGAAGATTCTCTAGTCGCCCGACAAGATCCTATAGCCAAAAACCCGACCCCCAGAGAGAAGAGAAAGGATGCAGAAACCAGAAATACCCAGTATAATACCCAATAAATCAGTATACCGACCGATCCTCCCGAGCTGACCGGTCGGCACCAGCTCGACCGCCCGGCCGGTTCGAGCGGTACACCCCTTTCAATTCCCCCGTGGAACAAGTCCTCAATTAGAGCTAGCGGGACTATCCTCTAAAATGGCCCCAACTATCATGGAACCCTTCTAATCGGAGAGACCAGTCTAAATATTGCTGTTTTCACTAGGACCACGGCCATAATACTGAGGAGTGTGTCAACCTCAAAGATCAGGTCGAGGGCTTGATTCGTCAAGGACGTCTCAGTCGATTCATGGATACTCGCCCTCAGCAGAGGCAACGGACTGAACCCATCAGAAACAACCGCCGGTGCACCCTTCCCCGACAACCAGCATAACCTAACCAAGGTCATGATCGCCCTCCACAACAACCTCGGGCACAAGGTCATCCCGCCCCACTTGTTGGAGAAATCAGAGTTTATTTCCGGCGGGCTTGCTTGTGGAGGACCATCCCGCTCGGCTCAGCGGGCAGAACTCAGAAAAATAAGGCAGGGCTCAGACAAAGAAGTTGCCACATTGGACCGACCCCCCGAATAGCCCAGGTAGTGGACCGAGCCTATTACCTTTATGGACGTCGATTGCACAGGCATCCGTTACCCCCATGACGACCCTCTCGTCATTTCCGCTCTCCTCTCCAATTACAAGGTCAGACGGGTTCTCGTCGACAACGGGAGTTCTTCAGACATCATCTTCCTCAATTGCTTCCACCAGCTCAAGATCGGAGAAGAAAGTCTGTCTCCTCTCTAAACCCCTTTAGTCGGTTTCACTGGCGACCGGGTGACTTCTATCGGCTCCATCGATCTTTCCATCACAATCAGCGAGTACCCACGGCAGACCATAAAGTTGCTTCCCTTCCTTGTTGTTGACTGCCCCTCTGCCTACAACATCATCCTTGGCCGCACTGCTCTAAATACTTTCCAAGCTATCACATCCACTTATCACCTTACCATCAAGTTCCCCACTGATCTTGGGGTCGGGACAGTGAAGGGAGAGCAGACCGTGGCCAGAGAATGTTATGTCGCCTCACTTAAAGAAGTCAAGCTGAAGGAGGTTATGATCATTGAAGGACTCAACGTCAGAGACAATGATGAGCTGGTTAGGGGGAAACCAGTGGAAGAACTTGTCGAGGTCCTCATCGATCCCAATAACCTGGCCAAAACCGCCAAGATTGGCAGCCAATTATCCCCCCAAGCCAAGGCGGACCTCACCGCCTTCCTGATTGAACACAACGATGTGTTTGCCTGGACTCACTCCGATATGCCGGGTATTGACCCCTCCTTTATCAGCTACCGTCTCAACATTGAGCCCCATTTCTGACCTATCCGCCAGAAGCAGCGCATTTTTCACCTGGAGCGCAATAACCTTATTGCTTCTGAAGTAGATAAGCTCCTTGAGGCACAGTTTATCACAAATGTGGCTTACCTCAAATGGCTGTTGAATGTGGTTTTGGTTTGTAAAAACAATGGTAAATGGCGACTCTGTGTCGACTATTCTGACCTCAATCGAGCTTGCCCCAAAGACAGCTATCATCTCCTTCACATAGATCTGCTAGTTGACGCCACGGCCAGTTATCAAATGCTCAGTTTCATGGATGCCTTCTCTGGATACAACCAAATCCTGATGCACTCGTCTGACCAGGAACACACCTCCTTTGTCATCGACTGAGGCACCTACCATTACCGTGTGATGCCATTTGGGTTGAAGAATTTCGGGGCCACTTACCAACGGTTGGTTAATGCTGTCTTCCATCATCAGATAGACTGTAACATAGAAGTATATGTCGACGACATGCTGGTCAAGAGCAAGCTCTCCACTGATCATCTGTTCGACCTGCGAGAAACCTTCGCCACCCTACGAAAGTACCAAATGAAGCTCAATCTGGAGAAATGCGCCTTCGGCGTAGAATTTGGAAAGTTCTTGGGTTTTATGGTCAGTCAACGGGGCATTGAAGCTAACCCCGAAAAGATCAAGGCCTTAATCAAAATATAGTCACCCAGAACGGTTAAGGAGGTTCAGAGGCTTACTGGTCGAGTGGCCGCCCTCAACTGCTTCATTTACCGAGCAACGGATAAGTGCCTCCCCTTCTTCAAAGTTCTTCGGCAAACTTTTGTATGGATCGCAGACCAAGAGGCCTTTTCAAGCTTGAAACAAAGGCATGGCTAACCCCTCCTACTTTCTCAAGCAATCACAGACGAACCCCTCTCCTTCTATCTAGCCGTGTCAAACACTACAGTCAGTGCAGCACTCATCAGGGAAGACAGCTCTGTCCAACGACCGGTCTACTACATCAGTCGGGCTCTTAGGGGGGCGGAACAGAACTACCCATTGTTAGAAAAAATGTCCTTGGCCTTGGTCACCGCCTCTAGACAACTTCACCCTTACTTCCAAGCCCATTCTATAGTGGTCATCATTGACCAACCATTGAAGAAGATAATGTAACAACCAAAACTTTCCGGCAAACTTATGCAATGGTCGGTCGAGCTCAGCCAATTTGACATCTCCTACCGGCCTCGAACGGCAATTAAAGGGCAGGCTGTTGCCGATTTCATCTTGGAATTTACTAATCTCACTCCAACCACAGCTCTTCCACCCTTGCCACCCCCTACCTAGTCAGAAGATCCCTACTCTTAGACTCTCAACGTTGACGGATCATCCCGCAAAGAAGGCAGCAGGGCTGGTCTCATCTTCACCGCCCCCGAGGGTGGTTATTTCAAGTGTGCTCTCCGGTTCTTGTTCGATGCAAGCAATAATGAGGCTGAATATGAGGCATTGATAAGCCTAGCCCGAGACATTGGTGTCAGCCACATCCGGGTGTTCAGTGATTCCCAGCTTATTTTCGGACAAATTACGAGGAAATTCGATGCTAAGGAAGACATAATGCGGGCTTATAAGGATATTGCACTCCTCCTTGCTCGACTCTTCAACACCTTCCACATCAGGCACATCTCTCGGACGGAAAACTCCAAAGCAGATGAAATGGCCTAGTTGGCTTCGGCAGACCTGTTAGACCTCAGCTATGGTGTCTGCCTCGAGTACCTAGTCCATCCAATCATTTTCCCAAACCAGTAGCAAGTTTACTTCCTCCAAAATGAACCCATTCCTTGGGCGGCCGACATCTTTTTTCTGACAACGGGGGAACTGCCAGCCGACAAACAGGAGGCCGCCAAAGTGAGGGCCCGGTCGTCCAACTACATTCTTGTCAGCGGCCTCTTGTACAAACGTGGCTTTTCACTCCCGTATCTGCGATGCCTTAATCCAGCTCAAGCAACCTACGTGATGAGGGAAGTTCATGAGAGTATATGTGGTAATCATTCAGGCACCTGGTCTCTAGCCCACAAAATACTTCGCATTGGTTATTTCTGGCCTACTCTCAATCAAGATGCGATTGACTTTGTGCTCAAATGTGATAAGTGCCAACGTTTTGCCAACATGCCCCATGCTCCTCCTACAGAATTGATCACACTTTGCAGTCCCTACCCATTCGCCAAATGGGGGATCGACCTAGTTGGCCCATTGCCCACTGGCCGAGGCCAAACCAAATTCGCCATCGTCGTTATTGATTACTTCACTAAATAGGTAGAGGCAGAACCCCTTGCCACAATTACCGAGCGGAACACAACCAGATTCATCTGGCAGTCGATCGTCTGCAGATTTGGCATCCCTCAAGCCATCGTCTCTGACAACGGCAAACAATTCGACAACGCCAAGTTCCAAAAATTCTGTGCAGAACTTCAAATCTAGCCATGTTTCTCTTCCCCAGGCCATCCCCAAGCCAATGGCCAAGTTGAAGTTACCAACCATTTTCTTTTGAAGATCATCAAAATTAAGCTGGAAGCCGCTAAGGGACTCTAGGCTAAGGAATTACCAAATGTACTCTGGGCCTACCGCACTACAGCTCGAACCCCCACTGGAGAGACCCCTTTTCGCTTAACATATGGCGCTGAGGCGGTCATCCCAGTGGAAACTGGTCTACTTACCCCAAGGGTTCTACATCCTCATCTAGAACTAACTGAAGAGCTGCGTCGAGTAGACCTAGATCTGATCAAAGAGCTCCGAGAAACCACTGCTGTCAGACGGGCCTCATACCAACAGAAAATGAGAACACACTACAACCGCAAAGTCCAACCAAGGGAGTTCGCCGTGGGGGAGCTCATTTTGCGCGAAGCCACTCTTGCTACCAGAAATTCGGCTGAGGGCAAACTAGCAGCCAAGTGGGAAGGACCTTACGTTGTTAAAGCCAGACCTCGTCCGGACACTTACCGACTTCAAGACATGGAAGGCCGAGACCTCTCCCATCCATGGAACGCTGAACACTTGAAGCGTTATTTTCAATAAATTCCTATTTTTGTGTTGATTAGTTATTGTATTTTCTCTTCGGCAATCTACACCCTTGAATTTTCTTATTCTCCTATCACATGATGTAAATTTCTGATCAAATGGGTTACACCTTACATGACAACAATCTTGTATCTCAATTATCTGTATGGTATCTCAATAACGTCTTGATCGCAGCATTTAGCTTCAAGCCTCAGCCAGACTGAGCATGACAAAGCCTCAGCCAGACTGAGCACTACAAGCCTCAGCCAGATTGAGCACCACAAGCCTCAGCCAGCCTGAGCATTACAAGCCTCAGCCAGACTGAGCACCACAAGCCTCAGCCAAACTGAGCACCACAAGCCTTGGCTAGACCGAGTTACTTAAAGCCTTAGCCAGACTGAGCATTATAAGCCTCAGCCAGACTGAGCACTACAAGCCTCAACCAGATTGAGCACGAAGAGCTTGGCAAGACCGAGTTACTTAAAGCCTCAACCAGACTCAGCATGCAGAGCTCGGCCAGACCGAGTTACTTAAAGCCTCAGCCAGACTGAGCATGAAGAGCTCAGCCAGACTGAGTTACTTAAATCCTTAGTTAGACTAAGCCACCATTGCAACTTCATGATCGTAGCATAATTTCCATACTTAGTCAAATTCCAGTTCAATGTTTTCCAGGTCAGGCCTGCTTCTTGCTGGGTCATGATTCACAACTTCACGTTTTTACACTTCACTCTGCGTTGTGGTTTTCTTACATTTTACACTTCGCAATGATTTATACACAACCCCTGTGCAAGTCACCATTCTCGTTCATTGTAGAATTACAAACATAAAAACAACAGTATACCAAACACAAGTCATAATTTTATTCATTCACAAACTTGTACATAAGTTTATTACAGCAATTCAAAAAAAAAAAAAAAAAAAACAACAAACAAAACACAAAACACAAAACAACCAAAATTCTAAGTACAAATTTTCTCCACACCACTCACTCCTCTTCACTTGAGGCAAAATCTTCTTCTTCAATGCCCTCGTCTAGGGAGGTCTGGGCCACATCGTCTTCATCAATCTTGAACCTGCTGAAGTCTAAGTCTGGGAATAGCTCTTCTGCTTTACGCTTGAACATATTCCACCCGCTGTCCCAGAACTCAGCCATCTCGTGTTTGTAGAAGTCCGACCGCTGGAAGCTCTGGATCACCTCTTCTTCACTCCTGCTCCTAGCGGTCGCCCCCGATGGGCTAGCCCCCCCAGCCCCTTCTCTCGCCAGGTTGTTGGCGATCGCAGCATCGATAGCCATCTGAAAGTCAGCAGACCCCTTGAATTACTCTACTGCTGCGATGCACAAATCGGGGTACGTAGCCCTCTCAGAGGCTGACTTGGTTTTCTCTTCCTCCAAATTCTTCTCCAGCGCTGCTTTCTCTGCCGCTGCCTTGGCACGCTCATCTCCAAGATCCCGCTCCAACCCAGCGATCTTCAGGTCTGTTTCTTCTTTTTCTTTGACCCACTGGGCGCGTAGATCTTTATTGCTGGTCATGGCCTCTTCAAACCACTCGTTGGCAACAGTGCAAGCATTTTGGGCATCTTCCAGCTTCTTCTGCTCGCCAGCCAGCTGGAACTCAAACGACACCACCTTGCGACGTTCGTCCTCCAGCTCCAACTTGGCCGTGAGCAATTCAGCATGGGTACGATCGGTAACGTTGTTCTGCACCATCGCTAACACCTCCATCTTCTTTGCTTTCTGAGCCTTCTCCAACCCCCTGGCACACGCACTCCGCGCAGCCCTCCTCCAGCTTACACTCTCCTTTTTGAAATTTTCAAGTTGGACCTCCACCTGCCCCAACCTCTCCCTCTCCTTCCTCACTTCGCCCTTCGCCACCGCTGCCTTGTTCAACAGGGCTCCTGCCAAGGCAGCCACCTCCATCTAGGTAGAGCATAACCCCTTCATCATCGGCCTCAAGAAACCAAATGATCGAGAACGACCTGCTTACCACCCCCAAGAAGCGGTCTGCAGCCATCCTGGCTTCTGTCCCTTATCCTTCCACTTGCACAGAAACTGGAGGGACGTGGTAGAAGGCGGTCTTCAACCCAGGTCCCTCCCCCTCTCCTTAGGGCGCCAGACCCTCCTTAGGCTATGGCTTTGCTCTCTTCTCAGTGCCGACCGCTCCACTTTGCACTTGTTTCTCAGGGCCAGTCGCCCTACTCTTCGCCCTCTTTGCTGCTCCCCCCAACTCCATTTCAGGAGTCTCCTCCCTCGTCACCTCCTTCTTCCTCTTCAAAGCGGGCTCCCCCTCAGTCTGACGGACTCTCTTCTTTTTCTTCAAACCCTCCATCTCCTTTTTGTTCCTCTCCTTCAGAGGATCCACTGGGGCGGTCGTGGCTCAAAGCTGCCCAGTTCCTTCTCCCCCAATGGCCTGGGGTGCGATCGGATGCGCTCCCTAACGATCGGTTTCAGCGCAGGCCCAAGTTGTGTCTCTTTGTACTTGTCCGCTCGGGCAAACAATCTCCTTTCCTTCTCCTCCTCCGCATTCCTCTGCGCTTACAACTCTTCCCTTGCTGGGTCCTCCCCCAACGGTTGCGGTCCCAATTTTAGGGCGAACAATGTTGAGGTCAAGACCAGTTCATCCTACCTCATTCCCTTCTCTTCTCTCCATTCCCTCACCCTTTTCACTTGATCCTCAGCCGCCCTGTCCAACTTGGGCTTGACCGATTTGGTTGGCACCTTCCACGTAGTGAGAACTCCCGCCCCAGCGTTCGCCGTCACGAAAAACCATCTCGGCCTCCATCCCTTCACCGACGATGGAAGACCTGCCACCAGCCCTCGCCCCGCCACCGCTTGCAGAGTGACCCAAGTCTCTTGTTGACTGAAAGCCTTGTAACAGGAGAAAAACTCCTCTACTGTCACTGCCGCCCCTCCGGTCGCCTGAAGCCAAGCACTCGCGTAAGCCATTATTATCTTCCACGCGTTCGGCATCAGTTGCGTTAGCGCCACTTCTAGCTTTTTCAGAATATCCACTACCACTTGGGGGAGAGGTAGCCTCGAACCCCCTCGGAATGCCTCATCGTACAAACTGAATTCACCCGGTCGCACATCTGATGCCCTTTCTGTGGTGGTGGGCAATCTCAACCCTATCTCCGAGGGTATTTGGTACTTCTTCCTTATTCCCTCCAACTCCTCAGCTGTTAGTACAGATCTATCCAATTTGGTGTGCTAATGGTCTGGCTCCACCTGACTGATTGGCCTCACGACCGAAATCATTGTCCTGGGCCGAGGTCGTACCGTTTGACTCGCTCCCTCTCCCTCCCTACGCTCCGTCCGCTAGTGTTCTGCCAAGTAAATTGCGTCATCGTCACCTAGGGGATCAACCCTCACGGTTGTTGCTTCCTCTTGTGCCATCTCTTTCGTATGTCTGCGAATAACTTCGGATACGGGCGCAAGAAAATTCAACAAGTGTTGTAGGGTGTATCGTTACAACGAAGGAGTTTATACTTGGAATGTTTTGATTTTTTACAAAAAGGTAGGTAAAACGAATAATACCAAAAGCCCAAGGCTTGCCTGTATTCCAAGGGTCACAATTAATTTTTGCCAGTTTGAAATTTTTCCAAATCCGCCCAAACTGTCTTTTCAACACCCTCTAATGACCTATCGTTTCACTTCTTGCCCAATGTCTAACCTCCCCCACTGCGAGATCCGGCCACGTGTGCGACCACAATCCACTGTCCCCTTTTCCTTTCCCTGTCTATTCCACTTCGTCAAAGACGTACACCGCCTCGAGCCCCGCGCCACATCACCGCCTCATGATCAGCCCCTTTACTCGGCCACCCTTTGCGGTCGGGCCTCCTCATGGTCGGTCCCTCAACTCGGCCACCCTTCGTGGTCGGCCCCCCTCATTGTCGGTCCTTCCACTCGGCCACCCTTCGCGGTCGGCCCCCCTTCGCGGTCGGTCCTTCCACTTGGCCACCCTTCGCGGTCAGCCCCTCTCACAATTGGTCATTCCACTCGGCCGGCCCTTCTCACGGTCGGTCCTTCCACTTGGCCACCCTTCGCGGTCGGCCCCTCTCACGGTCGGTCCTTCCACTTGGCCACCCTTCGCGGTCGGCCCCCCTCACGGTCGGTCCTTCCACTTGGCCATTCTTTGCGGTCGACCTCCTTCACGGTCGGTCCCTCCACTCGGCCACCCGTCGCGGTCGGCCCCCCTCATGGTCGGTCCTTCCATTCGGCCACCTTTCGCGGTCGGCCCCCCTCACGGTTGGTTCCTCCACTCGGCCACCCTTTGCGGTCGGCCTCTCTCACGGTCGATCCTTCCACTTGGCCACCCTTCGTTGTCAGCCCCCCTTTTTTATCGTCGGTCCCTTCTCTTGGTCGGACCTTAACCTACCGATTTCTTCATTATTCTATTCGTTGGACTAAAGTTGCACTTGGGAATGGGGGACTACTGACATGGGTAGGCCTATAAAGGCTATAGCCCACTATGAACAACCCAAGCCTACCACTTAGGACCCAATGCATAGTTCAACTGATGAGGCCCAACATAACTGGAAGTCAACATGGCATTAAGAACCAATGATATTTAGACACGTGGCAGGTGAAGGCCAAGCCATATAAGCAGACAAAGATCCTGCAAAGTTATTGCCACTGCACATCGCCATTAATGAAGCCCCTTACAGCATTTATTGCGATAACCCTCTCCGTCGGGATAGAACGGCTTCACCATGAACAAGGTGAGCTAGAGCATAGACTTTCGGCTAAGGTGACAGGTCGGAAGGGACAACGAAATGATTACCAGAGGATATAAACAGACACCGAAGACAGGAAGAAGGTTAAGCTTTCTATCTCTAATCCATCTCTACACTCTACTTCTCTTTCTAACTTGCTCGTCGGAGGGTTCCCTGGGGGACTCCCCGTTTCCTGTTGAACTCGTATGCAGGTCTTTCGGTGGGCTTGGTCATTCCGACATAGGATTGAGGAGCGTGGATTAGTCTGACCCGTTCCGCCTAGAACGAACAGTATCATCAATTTTCATCCTTTGCCTCATCTATTAGGTTTAGCTATAATAATTGATCATAGGTGTAAAGAAGTTGGTTTGCAAGAATTTTTAGAGCGTATTTTCGATGATCAAATATAGTTTGCCCCTATTATGCAAACATGCAACAGATTATTTCAAGAATACAGGGCAGCTGCAGCTACATCTACATCTATAAATACACCTACACACACTACACTAGCAGTCCAACAATCTCGAGGCGGGAGATTAAGTATTTTCACAGCAATAAAAAGTAGAAGAATATCTCAACATACCAGTGTAAGTAGTTCTGAACTGCAACGTTATTTGGAAAGCCCGTCAGTGGATGATTCCGATAATTTTGACATTTTGGAATGGTAGAAACAAAATGAATCTATGTGACTTGTGCTTTCACAAATGGCCCGTGATATACTAACCGTTCCTATTTCTATAGTTGCTTTAGAAACAGTTTTTAGTGCAGGTAGACGGGTGCTGAGTGACTACAGGAGCAAGCTTTCACCTGAAATGGTTAAGGCATTGATGATATCTAGGGATCATATGCACGCTCTTATAAGAAGACAAAATTTTAATGAAAATGAGCGAATTCAATATGATTTGGATGACATATCATCGGGCAATGCGACTGAAATGTCTGTTTCCTCCGATGATTGATCAACAATTTATTTTTTACTATTTCATTTCATTTCATTTTTTTCTTGGTTTTTGCTTTGTTTTTTTTGTATTAGATTATTGAGGTGGAGTATAATACAAATGATTGGTAGGCTAGTAGGTGCCAACCTAGTTGGGATGTATTTGACCTATAGTGATGCAATTGCTATACTATCATCAGTAATCTACACCTAATTTATTTAATAATATCAATTTTTGTAATATTTTATTTCATTTTGAAATAAAAATTATTCA
The DNA here is from genome assembly GCA_025200525.1 of Camellia lanceoleosa. NCBI lineage: Eukaryota > Viridiplantae > Streptophyta > Magnoliopsida > Ericales > Theaceae > Camellia > Camellia lanceoleosa. The sequence continues at coordinate 63,781,849 of CM045761.1, forward strand.
TTTAATAAATGTTATATAAATAATTTAATATTGTAATATTGAAAGTTTCAATTTCATATATATAAAATTATTCATTTCGAAAAAAAAAAAAAATTACATAATTGCATACTTTTTTAGTTATAAGTTCACAATTAAAAAAATATAAGTCATATATAATTAAATTTAAATATCACTATAAAACATTACATAACCAAACAAAATATCTCATTAATCGTAATTAAAATACTTTAGTATAATTTTTTTTTAAAATTTTTTATTTCTATTATTAAAAAAAAAAAGCCTGACTAGGCCCGGCCCGCGGGCCAAGGCCGAAGCCCAGGCCCTAGGCCTTATTATGAGTGGGCTTGGGCTTGGGCCCCACATTTTAGCACATGGGCTAGCCCGGCCCGCTAAAAAATCGCGAGCCCACAAAGCCCGAATAGGCTGGCCCGGGCCATTATTGACCAGGTTTTCAAATTAACCGTGACCATGACTTAGTAGTTGGTAAGAAATCTCTTTGGTGAGATTTTAAGTATCACCTAAACTATTAAAATTGTTGAAATTATTTTAATGATTGTTATATTAATCGTGCTATTAATTTTATTATTATTAATTGTTAGGATTATTATCTAATTATTTTTCTCTTAAAAAGAATGGTAGGTTAGTTATATTTTCTTACCGTGTCTCAAAACTCATGGCATATATTTTGTTGTCCTGACGTTTTATGCCAGATTTTGACAAGTAAGGATTGGAAGATGAGATTGGAGCTACTACTAATATAGAACATTGGCTAACTTAAACTCAAGAATTTAGCAAAATAAAATTTTATTATCTCTTGTATTGATTATTAAGAATGTTATAATGTTGTTTAATGTTGTACTTGGACTTGTAATTTTTTTTGTGTTGTTAAACTTTTGACTGTGATAATTTAAATTTCTTTAATTAGATGTTAAAATTTGTATTTAATAAGTTATTTTGTTATTTAAATTTTATAATGTTCTAAAAATTTAGGGCGTCACAATAAATAAACTATCGAATCATTAAAATAAAATTCATGATAGATCAAGTCTAAACATTTTACCATATCATATTTGAACTTCAAAGAAATACAACCCAAATAAGTAATCTAGAAATTCTGTTTTGTTATCATGACCTTCCATATTTCTTACCCCGAAAAATGCGGCAGACCTCACTCCCAGCGACCCCCAGCCCCACGTGGTTGTGGGTGATTGAAAAAAAAAAAAAAAAAACTAGCCAATAAAAAAAACTGGGGGTGCTGGGGTGTCCCACACTGGAGGGGTCCCTAGCAGTTTTTTTCTTATCCCTTACCTTTGTGTTAAAAGTTGCATTGGAAATTCTGTTGAGTAATGCTAGAGGCTCTAAATATTTTACTAAATATTCTATTAAATGTTTTATATAGATATGAGATTCATATCATGTGAATCCAAATAGATCCTACATTTATGTAAGATATTTAATAGAATATTTGGTAAAGAGTAATGCTAGAGATTTCAAACAATCTACCAAATATTTTACTAAACCTCTCACATGGGTGTAGGACCCACAAGCATGTGAATTTATATGAGTCTCACACCTATGTAAAAAATTTGATAAAATATATAATACATTATTTAAGATTTATAACATTTTTTTAATAAAACATTTAGAATACCTAGTATTACTCAATTTTGTTCCCTCTCCACAATCTAAGTAGAATTTAATGCGACAAGCTGTTGAAGATCTTAATTGCCACTTCAATATCAAACACACAAATATCAAACACACAAATAAAACAAAAACACAAAAAATAAATGAGGAAAATAAAAACACCAAAACAAAAACATAAAAAATAAATGAGGAAAATGAACAATGATCAATTGGCTCCACAAATGATTTATGATCTTTGAAACCAACGACTGTGTTGAAAATTAATATATTAATTAGTGCTACGAATAGTGCAAATTTATTCACAAAATGTGAATAACATACAATATTTTATGGATTGAACTAATGAGGTTATAATTAATTAATTAATTTTTACTTTTTTATAAATAATCTATATATAAAACCCATAAAATGAACAAATTAGACCATCAGAGTCAAGCCCACGATGAGCCCAACTGGACCTTACAATTTTAAGTTTTAGTTTTACTGTAAGGACTTGGCTGTTTTCCTATCCATATATTGGACTGGACAGAGTAGGTGGGTCATTTCAATAATCTAATATTTTTCTTTTATAGATCCGTTGAAAAGATTGTTCAGCAAAAATTACAAATTGATCGTATATTGATACATAGCCACATAATTAGATTACAAAAATAGAGCAAACAATACAATTTAAAAAATAGGCCATTCATTTTTTTGCATGATTTTGTATTTTGATCATATTATTACTAATATTTGATCAATTTAATTTAATATATGGATGATATTTTCAACTGACCCAATAAAATAAATTATTCAAATTATCAAAATAAAAAAGATAAAGCATGTACATAGATTGAAAAAAAATCTTACTCTAACCGTAAAAGAATATGTCTAACAAAAAGAACGGTCAGTAGTCCGGGACTACGGCCACATGGTGCTCTATGATAGTATAATTGGTGAAGAAGGTGGGGTATTAATTATTTGTGTTGGGTGATTGAGGAAGATGATGGAGCATAATGAATGAAGATCGGTTCGGTGAGAGATTATGGCCACGTGGTACTTCGGGAGTACTTAATAATTTTTTCGGTTATATATTATAAAAAGAGTTATTTACATGGAGACCCTCAAACTATTAAAAAATCACTTTAACCCCATAAACCATAAAAGCTTATAAATGGACCCCCTAAAGTATTAAAAAGTATCGCTTTACTTCCTAAATTATAAAAACATACAAATAGACCTTCTAAATTATTGACATGTTTTACTTTGACTCCTTCCGTTAGGAGTCCATTTGGTACGCTTTTATAGTTTATGAGATCTATTTGTAAACTTTTATAGTTTAGGGAGTAAAGTGTTACTTTTCTATAGTTTAGGGAGTAAAGTGTTACTTTTCTATAGTTTATAGAGTCTATTTATATGTTTTCATAATTTAAAGGATAAAAATGATACTTCTCAATAATTTAGGAGATTTTCATATAAACAATTCACCAGAACTCTTTACTTTTTATATGATTTCCTATGTAACATAATATGTTTACTATTTATTAAATAATGTAAAATTTATATATACACATAATTTTTATTATATCAATACACTTTGAAAGTGAAATAAAATGATAAAATAAAATTGACTACTGTTCAATATTGTAAAGATATCCATCACAATCTTTAAAGGCACAATTATAGGGCTCGTTTGGGAAATGGATTGGCTTTTTAGCTTTTTGATTTTTTGACTATTTTAGCCTGGGACTAAAAAGTCTCGTTTGGAAAAAGATTTTTTGATTTTTTTGACTTTTTGTGAGAAAAAGAATGTAATGATTATGGATTGAATGTGATATTTTATCTTATTGAACTAAAAAACTTATTTTGTTTTTTTTAGCTAAAATAGCCCTAAACTCAACCCAACCCGTCTTCGCAAACAGAGACATAATATGCCATGTTCAAAAATGACTCCCTACTATATATGTAAATTAAGAACACTTACGTGTCGGTCCTTTAATTAGACTTATTGATCTAGAAGTTCTGTTTATTTTTTCATTTATCAATATTTCCAAAATACCCTCTATCATACATAAGATCACTGTCATGATACCTTATCACTAACAACTACCGGCTATCACCTTTGATCGTCGAAGACCGACTCCGGCCATTGACTACCACTTCTGACAGCCGACAACCATCTTCGGTCATCGCTTCTAGTTGCTCGCGACCACCATCGACCTCTAGCAACTACCTTCGACTATTTTTTTGGCCATTTTCCATCTCCAACACATCACTACCACTAGCACCTCCTCAGATCTAGTGGCAACAAGAGAAAAATGAGAAGAGAATGAAGTAGAGGAATGAGGAACTTTTATCAAAAGTTCTTATAATTCTTCACATTCGCAGATTAATACAAAGAATCAAAGACAGATTCAGTGATAAATTTATCACTAGATATATCATCTCCGTCACAAATCAATACAAGAATCAAAGATTATTTAGTGATAAATTTATCACTAATATATTAAACCATGATTTGCAGCTGATTTAGTTTAAGAAAAATAATGAGGAATGAAGGGAGATACAGATAAATGTTAACAGTGATAAATTTATCACTAATAAATAACCATACCATTTAATTAGTACTCTTTTACACCATTACACTCATACTCATATACATGCACATTCACTTACATATTCATTCACAAACACATTCACACATTTACACACACAAAAAAGTGTAAGACTAATAAATTTATCACTGTAGATTTATCAAGATTTTACAAACAATAGATTTGGTTTAACTAGATCTTTACCACCAAATTCATGAAGATCTATCACATAATATATATATATATATAGAGAGAGAGAGAGAGAGAGCTTCGGTGACCATATAATGGCTACATCTTTGACGGTGAAGATGGCTACAATACTAGATCGACATTGTAAATAGTCAGATCTGAACAATGGCGGTGTAGATTGGTGACAGTAGTAGTGGATTGACAATGGTGGTGTGTAGATCGAAGGTTGTATAATATAGATTGACAATTGTGAAGTGTAGATCGATGATGGTGGAGATAAAAAAATGATAGAAATCGTTGGTGAATGATGGCGGTGATTGAATAACGAGGTGGTGGTGGCAGTGGTTGGTGGCGAGTGGACAACCATGGCGACGGTGGCGGCAGACGTTGGTGGTTTGAAGCTCTTTAGAGAAATGGTGTAGAGAGAGAGGAAAAAGAAAAATTTCTTGGAGAATTGATAAAAAGAGAATATAACAAAAAAAAAGATAATTAATAAGGAGTAATAAATTAATGAGGGTAATATAGGTAATGAAGGATTTATCGTTGCATTTAAAAGGTCAACATGACTAAATGATATTTAAGTCCACTTAATAGGTTTTGTCTGTAATTATCCCTATAATTAAGGGTCTCATTTCTCTCCTATTCAAGATCTAAGTCAGTCTAAGATGTGAATGGGAGATTATTGTTTTGGTTCGTGAAAATCATCATTGATTTCTATTTTAATAATTTAGATTATTCATTTTATAAATTTTTTTTTGTATATATTATATATACAAAAAATTATGTCAATTCAATAATTGTAATCTGTTTAATTTATCATAAGTGTATTTTTGAAAAATAGACAATGATTTTTTTAAAAAAAAATTATTGTGACAAATGCGTTAAATTAAACGTTGTTATGATTATTAAATCGACTTAATTTTTTATATGAATAATATATACAAATATCTTTACAAAATAAATAATTAAAATTATTAAAACGAAACTAATAATGATCCCATAAAGTAGCGTCCAAATCCGGATCAAAGAAAGACCGACACCAATGCACATCCTCATCATTAATAAGATCTACCTATTTTAATTACTTAATTTATGTCGCGAAACATTCGAACCTTTTTGTGTCATTAGTAATATGATCTTCTTGGCCTCCCCAGTTGCCACCATGTTAGCTAGAAAAATGCTGATCTCCTAGACATAACATATGTAGATGGTCCTACATGTACTTATTAGGGCAAAATTCATTTGAGCAGTGGATTTTGGTCCAAGGAATTTTTTGATTATATTTTAATTATAGAGGATAAAATATTCCAATACCAAATCACAAAGGGTAATATAAATTTTATTTTACTTATTATAAAAGGGTTGCTATTGGTGGCTATCAAATTTTTTTGGATCTTCCATTTCTTTGTACCCCATCTTAAATCCTAAGTTTTAATAAGATTTCTTTGAATACTCTACTTAATATCAATTTTACCCATATTCATAGTATTATCACACCCAAGTACACACCAACCTAATTTTGTACACATTCTCTTCTTCTTTCCCCAATAAATAATGAACGATTGAGAGATGTATCGACTCTTCCTCTCTTCTTCTTCTCTCATAAACAATGATCTCTTTCTCCTTGTCACCGTGAACAATGGTATCTTAGTCAGAAATCTCATCATAAATCTCTTCAACGGTCTCTTTCTTCTTCTCTTAGGTAATCTCCAACTCCTCATTACATATTATTTTTTTCGTTTATTTCAGGGTAAAACCCTCGATACAAGGGTTTTAGAGGGAAAAACTCTCAGGAAAAAAAGAAATAGGGAAAAAAATCCTATGAAATAGAACCGTTTGGTATTTCAGTGTTGAATAAAATGTTTATGTTTAGCACTGTATTACTGAACTAAATGCTTTTGCTTAGTACTGTATTGTTGAACAGAACCTTAACAGTCGACAAACCAGTATCGAATCGAAAACGATCCAGAATCGTAAATGCAAGATTGATAAATTTATCAATGCAACGTCAACTTCATCAGAGTTGTTGTCATCATCCTCTATTACTCTATAAGTATCAACGAATGACGAAAATGACCACAAATATAGAAACTTGGAGTCGGTAATAGAATTGTTTGCAACGTTAACTGATTTGGAACACCAAACACATTTGAAATCACTGAACAAAACGTTAACTGATTAGGTAGTTTCAAATGTTTTTCATTGAAGATGAATACATGGGTTTAGAATGGTGATGAAGAAGAATACGATTAGAATTTAATTTGATAAAGAATATGTACAGATGGGAGATGGATGTGGGTGTATAATATTGTAGAATGTCATTTTAATTGTTTTCATTTGATGGATGGATGTTCCATTAAAAGTTGTCATTTAATATAATTTTACCTTAGAGTATAATTGTAATAAAAAAAAGTGAGAATTAAGGAGTCCAAATAAATTAGGTAAGTGCTAATAGCAGCACTCTATTATAATAGGAGATTTTGCTTGTGTTTATGGTTAAAAGAACAAGGGGCGATAAAAAGTAAGTTTGTAAAATAAATTAATTTATTGGAGTTTGATTCGTTAAAAATTTGTTTAACATCGATTCGTTAATGCAAATAAATCAAGGTCAAACATATTTATTAAGTTTCATGCAAAACCTAAATAACTAAATCCTTGGTTAAACTTGATTATATGTACTACAAAAATCAAGATACTTGTGTTTGATTGGTAATTGTCTTGATTAAAACTTATTTGCCATGAGTTTGAATATTAAAAAAAGTCAAACTTACACACATTTTGACTCTCATTAATTTTTTAAGTCAAATTTAAATAATGGGAGGCGTACATATAGGTCTTAATAGATGGACTTATTATTTAATAGGTCCTATGATAATTAATGACATTTTTTTATCAAACACGATTAAAAAACGTCAGTGATTGTTAATTTTCAGCGACAGTTTAAAAATTTTGTCACAAAATTGTCACTAATTATAAGTTTTAGCGACAGTTTAAAAAAAATCGTCATCGTCGCAAAAAAGTCATTAATTTTTAACTTTTAGCAACAGTTTGAAAAATTTGTCAAAGAAAAATCTCATTAATTGTAAGTTTTAACGACAATTTATAAAAATCGTGACAAAAAAGTTACTAATTGTCAATTTTTAGTTACATATGTAAAAAATCGTCACAAAAAATTATTTTCAGCGACGATTTTATTATAACTTATTTTCAATAGAACTTGATGAGAATTAAATCAAATTATTCAAACTTATTAGTAATTTACCCTTAAATTAATTGCTACTCAGTTCCAATTTGTTTAGAGTCCTAAAAAAAGAAATTTTAGTTATTAAGAAAGTTGTATAGGGGGAGTAGCAAAACTTGCTTGAGTACATATTATTCACTATAGACTGATAATTAACTGTATCATTGATTTGAGTTCAATCACAAACTAGATGGGTCTACTCCAACTACCATAGGTCCATTTTGGAATCGTTTTAATAATTTTAACCGTCATATTATAGAATATATTGAGGACATTATTTATATAAAAAAAATTATGGTGATTAGATATTGATAGCGACTTTAGCATATCATATTTATTTGAAAAAAATATCTATCAAATTTCTTGTCCTTTAATCACACAATCGTTTGATTGAGAATATATTAAGAGTTGTGCTATATCCTCCTAATTTTTGGTCCTCTAATCTCCCTAAATTTCAAACCAAGGTAAAAAAAAAAAAAAAAAAAAAGAAGCCCAAAACGACGTCGTTTTGGACATTAGAGGAATTGGGAGGAGCTTTTTTAAGGAGATAAATCATTTTCCATATATTAAATACGAAAAATAAAAACTTTGCATAGAGAAAATCCTTAGCCCATGTATAATTACATCTTTGATAGCCACAAATCATAATGGTTTGGCAATTGCTTCAAGTAGGTCTTTTTCTTTTTTTTTTCCTTCCTTTCTTGTGTGTGTGTATGAATTTGCTTATAATTTTTTTTTATTTAAAAAACTTTCACATTTAGATTTTACTAGATAAGAAGACAGACAATAAAAGAAAAATAAAAAGGTTAAAAACTGGTTTTATTCTATTTTTTTTGTCCTTCGTATTTTTTTGAAATTTTTATTTTTTACTTTTTAGATTCTAAACTAGAAAGACCTGGAAAGTATAAAATTTTAACAAAAAATTTTAAAAAAAATTTACCAGACACAAAAGAAAAAAAAATTAGTGTGTTGCCAAACAAAAGTGAGTTTTGTGTATCAGAAACCTCACAAAGTTGTGGAAGCTTTTCGGTTCTTTATTATGTGCACTAAATTATTATTATTTATTTATTTATTTATTTATTTTTGTGGTAAAGCGAAATCTAACAATTACCAATAAAACTCACTTGGCGGGTGTAATATTTGAATTCAAATTCATAACAATAACACTAATTGTACATAATTAAAATACGAAATGTGTACAGAAAACATATTGCTAACTAAAATTTATTTTAACATTTAAAGTAAATGTAAACTAAATATATTTTTTTGTGAATGTTTTAATTCTATATGTTGGAAAAAAATGATTTTTAAAGTGCCAAGAAATTAAAGTGTGGTGACTTTAATTTAATATTAAAGTGGGTCCCTATCTTTTATTGTGTTGGGTCCAAGTGAGCCAAAAATCATTGGGTTTTGAATAAGAAATTGCCAAGAAATTATTTCATGATGTTAGATTCATGAATAAGATTTTAAAGAGTATTTAAATCCTTTTTCTTGGCTCAAGAGTGTGAATCCTTTGGGCATCCAACCTTTCATATTTTTGAAAAGGGGCTATGAATGCTTGATGTTTTAATGACCAGTCTTAAAGGCTGGAGGCTCTTCTTCTTTCCCTTTTACATGTATAAATTGAGACCCTCCTATCAAGTTTCAATATAGAAATTTTTTGCTTCCATTTTACAAGTCAGTTTGCCATAAAGTTCCTACTTTGAGAGAGTGCTGCCACTGTTTTTGTTCGCTAAGCTAAATAGAAAGTGCTTCTGTCATAGCTGGTTTTGACCGTCGTATCCTAGGAGACAGACACCGGGATTCCTCAAGCACTCGATCGGTGAGGCGGCAAAATCTGTTTTAAGGAAACTGTTTCCGTGCAGGCTTCGGTTTCGTCTCTTTACCTTTTTATTGTTTTGTGTATTTTTGTTGAAATTTAATTGTAATTATTAGCATATGTTTTTGGTATATAATTTGATTTCTTCATAAATCTATTTATTTAATTTCACAATTTGAACAACAAGCTTAAAACAGATTTTATATATATTTTCTATGAAATTGATCGAATAGATTTATATAGACTATTAGGTTAACTTTGTATAATGTTACTAGGAATTGTTATGGAATTGCTCACTATTTCAATGATTGTAAATTATGCTATGGTACTCTTTAATTGCTTAGTTTAGTTAGAATTCTCTATCATAATTTGCATGAATTTTAAGGTTATAAAATATAATGTATGGATGTTGCAATTTTAATATGCTAATTCTATTCTAGTTTTAATTTGTTACATGCTTATTATTTTCTAAACTAGATTACCTAATTTAATTTAATTTGGTGTTATAGAGTTTTTTATAAATTATTTAATTAGGTGCATTAATGTGAATTATTTAATTGGGTGCATTAATCTAAATTATCTAATTGGATGCATTAATGTGAATTATTTAATTAGGTGCATTAATCTAAATTATCTAATTGGGAGCATTAATCTGAATTATTTAATTGGGTGTATTAACTTTGAATTTAACTTATTTATTTGGAGTTAATAGTTTAAATATTTATTATAAATTAATTTCATTCATAACCCATGAGTATAGAACTTTATTTGAAAGTTTTAATTTAATTGACATTTGAATGCATTGGTTACTTATATAATTAAAAGTTGGCTATATGGTTTCATTTAATTTCTTAAATTTTTTAGATTATTTGTTTGTATTTTGTTGTGGTTTGCTACTAACTTTCTTTGTAGGCATACCAATGCGAAAGGGAATGAAAAACAAATACAAAACCAAATGAATAGTATTTGGGATTTAAAAACAAAAATGTTTGGACTACTAACTTTTGTGTTGAATAGGAATACCTAAGCGTGGAAAGGCTTTTGGATTAAATAGAATCCTTATAGATTGGCTATTTTAGTTAATTGTTTGAAGCATGTTTGCTTGAGATATAGTTGGTTTGTTTACCAATTTGTAGTAGCAAGTTTTATTTGTTTGTTTTGTTAGAAGCATTTTACATGCGTGTAATTGTTATAACAATTTTTAAATTGCTTGTAAGTTTGGAACTTGATTTTGTTTTCTGTGATAAAAACCAAAGTGTTTAGCTTTGGTTAAAGAGTAGTTCTTATTTGTTCAGAAATGACAACTAAGATGGATTTGGTTTCAAACTTTTGGAGTTTGAGGAAGTCTTTGGGTTTAATCATTTTATTCCCAAAGTGTTGGAAAACCAAGTTTGGAGAAAGTTTTTGGTTATAATCTAATTATGTCCAAAGTGTTTTGGTTTTGAGAAAGGAAACCAAATTTTAGCATTAGCTAAAATATTTCTAATTTTATTCAGAAATAATTGGCGTAGTTCCGGGAGTACTAGTTAATTTTTATGAGTGGTGTAATTCTGGTAGCAAATTTTATTTGCTTGGGAATCGGTTTGTTATAACCTGGTTTATCCCCTGGAAATCTTAATTTTTAAATTGTTTCTTATAGACTAGGAGTCAACATGCTCTTGAATGTTTTTTCAAAAGGTTAACTGGGTTTTTAATGGGACCGATGTGACCCTTTCAGTCTTCTTGAGAACATTCTTGACCATGTTCGATTCTAGGTTAAATGGTGAGACTAGTTTTGAATTAAATTTCTATCTGAGGGATTTTCTAAGGGTTAAGTTTAATTTACGGAATCACGTATGAAATTGATTATGATGTTTTGAAATGGCTTCAAAAGGTGACAAATGTAAATGTTGTTCTACTTGACAACCTTAGCCTCACGAGATTCTTAAAGGAAGATCTTGAGAGATCAAGTATGATTAAAGGAAATCATAAGATTGTATTAAAATATCTCTGAATTGATCAGAGGCAAATAGTATGGTATCCTTGTGTTATTTATAGCATCTATGATTGCTGTGTGACTTTGCTTGAAAGCAAAGTTAAGACAACTTGTTATAGTGGGTGAATATTTTTTGGATTTTTAAATTCCAAATATATTCTTAAATTGGTGGCTCTTAGTAAGTACAAGATCACTGATCATAGAGATAGAAAACTGGTGGTTCCTAGTTGGTGTTAGACCACTGACTACACAGTTATGAGATTGTGGTTCCTAGTAGTGAATAGATTATTGATCACATGTCAAGACATCATGGTTCCTAATAGTGGAGAGGCTACTGGTCCTATGTTAAGACATGATGATTCCTAGTAATGAAATAGTCTATTGATCCTATGTCAGGATGTTGTGATTCCTAGTAGTAAAGTGACTACCAATCACAGGTTAAGACATTGTGATTCCTAGTAGTAGAAAGTCTACTAACCACATGCTGAGAAATTAGTGATTCCTAGTGATAAGACTACTGGCCATATTATGAAGTTCCGAATAGTAGACTATTGAACACTGGATTTGTGTTTCCTAATAGTAAGACTATTGGCTTCAGAGTGATAGGTCGGACCTAATATATTTGGGTACCTAATTCGGTTGATGACATTCTGGGAATGTATTTACTGTGATATGATTTTGAGAGTTTCATAATCATTGTGACACAAGGATTTGTTCAAAAAACTTTGTATAAATTCTACAAAGAAGACTTAATTATCTGACTCCAAAATTGAGGAGGATAATAGAAAGAAAAGAGGGAGTAACTTCTCAGTGAAGACCAATGTCATTGAGCATGGCAAATTTTCTGGGATGAGGAAGAAGCCTCTCGTGAACAAGGGCTCTATACTGGGGCCAAGGGATGGTGTTGCAAAGAAGCCGGCATACAAGCCACGGGAACCTGGTTATCGGTTCTTTGGAAAGTGCTACAACTGTGGTAGCGAGGGGTTTTATCTTTACTAAGGCTACACGCCACATCTACTCCGAGAAGGAGCTGTTTACAACTTTCGAACCGGTTACAAACGGTGAGAAGTTGTTTATGAGAAACTCTACTACTTCATTTGTTGAGGGAAAGGTGGTCCTGAAGTTAACCTCAGGGAAGGAGCTAACCTTGAACAAAGTCCTGTATGTTTTGGACATTTGTTAGAATCTTGTCTCAAGGTCTCTTATCAGTAAACATGTTTTCGCATGGTTTTTGAGTCCGACAAGGTCGTTCTGACGTAACACAAGTGTGAAACTTGTGTTGAAGCGAAGTGGACAAGATACCGTATGAGTTATGGAAAAGCGTTAAGTCTTCTTATAAATTCTTACGAATGTTGGGGTGTCTTGCTATTGTGGCGATTCCTACACCTAAACGGGTTAGGATAGGCCCGAAATCCATGGATTGTATATTCATTGGTTATGCACATAATAGTAGTGCATATCGGTTTCTTGTACATAAGTCTGAAACTTCAGACATACACAGGAATACCATCATGGAGTCAAGGAATACATGTTTCTTTGAAGACATTTTTCCTTGCCGAACCCATGAAGGGGTTCCAAGGTCTTTGGAGCAATTTGATGAGCTTGCTAGTGAGAATGATCATGTTGATAATTCAGGTGATGATCAAATTGAGGTTTTAGATGAGCCCAGAAGAAGTAAAAGGGCTTGGATATCCAAATCTTTTGGTTTTGACTTCTTGACTTATATGGTTGAGAATGAACCTCAAACTTTCCACGAAGCTGTGACTTCTCCTAAGAGTCCTTTATGGAAAGAAGCGATCAAAAGTGATATTGACTCCATCTTACAGAACTACACCTGCGAGTTGGTAGATTTACCTCCAGGTTGCAAGCCTTTAGGCTGCAAATGGATTTTTAAAAGAAAGATGAAGGCCGATGGGTCAATTGACAAGTATAAGGCGAGGCTCGATATCAAAAGGTACAGGCAACGAGAAGGCCTGGATTACTTTGATATGTACTCACCTGTAACTAGGATGACATCCATTCGCATGGTGATTGCGATAGCAGATTTGCGCAATCTTGAGATACACCAGATGGATGTAAAGACAGCTTTCTTAAATGGGGATTTGAATGAAGAAATCTACATGGAGCAACCTGAAGGGTTTTCAGCTCCAAGACAAAGCAAGAAAGTCTGTAAACTTGTCAAATCTTTGTATGGTTTGAAACAAGTGCCTAAACAATGACATGAGAAGTTTGACAATGTAATGTTGTCAAATGGATTTAGAATCAACGAATGTGACAAGTGTATTTATGTCAAAGACATTGACAGAGGTTTTGTTATTTTGTGTCTATATGTTGATAATATGCTCATTATAGGTAGTAACGATGACATGATCAAAACTACCAAGAAGTTGTTAAACTCTAAGTTTGACATGAAGGATATGGGTATTGCAAATGTTATTCTGGGAATTAAGATTACCAGAACATCTGGCGGAATTGTACTTTATCAATCTCATTATGTTGATAAGATACTTGAGAAGTTTAGTGGATTAGATACGAGTGTGTCATCGACACTTGTAGACTTAAGTCTACATTTTACCAAGAATAATAATGAAAGTGTCTCACAGTTAGAATATTCTTGGGTAATTGGAAGTTTAATGTATCTGATGAGTTGTACTAGGTCGGATATAGCTTACTCGGTTAGCAGGCTTAGTAGATACACAAGTAATCCTGATGCTTCTCATTGGAAGGGCATTGTGCGGGTGTTAAGGTTTTTACGCTACACTCAGGATTATGGACTGCATTATACTCGATATCCAGCGGTGCTTGAAGGATATAGTGACGCGAATTGGATATCAGATATAAAGGACTCAAAGTCCATTAGTGGATATGTGTTCACTCTTGGTGGGGCAGCCGTGTCTTGGAAATCTTCTAAGCAAACGTGTATATCTAGATCAACGATGGAATCAGAGTTTATTGCTTTAGATAAGGCAACGGAAGAAGCAGAATGGCTTCGCCATTTCATTGAAGATATTCCACGTTGGTCTAAATCTGTGCCAACTATTTGTATTCATTGTGATTGTCAATCTGCAATTGGTAGGGCACAGAGTAATATGTATAATGGAAAGTCTAGACATATCCTTCGTAGACATAATTCCATACGACAACTACTCTCGAATGGAGTTGTCTCTTTAGACTATGTAAAGTCTAAGGACAACATTACGGATCCGCTAACCAAAGGGTTAAGTCGAGTGTTAGTCGAAACGTTGTCAAAAGGAATGGGGTTGAGGCCTTTGGAAGTTACCAAAATGGAAGCCCAACCTAGTTGACTGGAGATCCCAAGATCTAGGTTCAATGGGACAACCTAATTGCATGTAACGGTGGTATGTCACTGAGGAGGTTAAACCTCCAGCCATTCCTTCTATCAGTGATACCTGCAAGTGTAGAGGTTAAGCTGAGCTTTTAATGACTCTTGTGTGTTAAGCTGTTGAGCTAAGTATTGCAGGATACTAAAGTAGAGTCACCTATGTGAATTTGAAGTGGGGCCGCTTCTAGAAGAATTGGATAGGCCAAGATTCTTTGAAACCACTCGCTGAACCAGGCTAGTGTCCAGGGCCACACAGGGCATACCAGTGAGAACAGAATGGTGGTAGGAGTAATTCCCGTGTGAGATCTATTGTTTCAATTTACATAAACGACAGAGTAGTTCAAGATGTCATATTCACTGATCAGCCAGTAAACTCGATAGGTTTTCACTAGGAGAGGTTCAAAGCCAAAAGCCACCTTTTCTGATGTCGGGGTTAGTTCGTTGTACTCTCTCTTCGAGTCATTATTGTTGAACGATGTCCGTTTGTTGAGCCTTTCGGTCTATTTTTATTCATGTGGGGGATTGTTGAAAAAAAATGATTTTTGGTGACTTTAATTTAGGGTTGGTTTGGAATGTTCTAGAAAAGTGTACTTTTTGACTTATTAGCTTATATGGGTTGGGTTTGAGTTGGGTTTGATATGATGTGTTAGAGAGGTGATGTGATTTAAATAAGATGATGTGACTTAAATAGGATAGTGACTTTTTGACTTTTTGTATTATTTAGTAGATGCCAAACTTGGCCTTAATATTAAAGTGTGGTGACTTTAATTTAATATTAAAGTGGGTCCCTACCTTTTATTGTGTTGGGTCCAAGTGAGCCAAAAACCATTGGGTTTTGAATAAGAAATTATCAAGAAATTGCTTCATGATGTTAGATTCATGAATAGGATTTTAAAGAGTATTTAAATCCTTTTTCTTGGCTAAAGGGTGTAAATCCTTTGGGCATCCAACCTTTCATATTTTTGGAAAGGGACTATGGATGCTTGGTGTTTTAATGACCAGCCTTAAAGGCTGGAGACTCTTCTTCTCTCCCCTTTACATGTATAAATTGAGACCCTCCTATCAAGTTTCAATATAGAAATTTTTTGCTTCCATTTTACAAGTCAGTTTGCCAGAAAGTTCCTACTTTGAGAGAGTGCTGCCACTGTTTTTGTTCACTAAGCTAGACAAAAAGTGCTTCTGCCATAGCTGATTTTGACCGTCATATCTAGGAGATGATGCCGATTCCTCAAGCACTCGATTCGTGAGGCGGTAATCTGCTTTTAAGAAACCGCCTGCGAGCAGTTTTCGTCTCTTTACCTTTTTATTGTTTTGTGTATTTCTGTTGAAATTTAATTGTAATTATTAGCATATATTCTTGGTATATAATTTGATTTCTTCATAAATCTATTTATTTAATTTCACAATTTGAACAACACTATGCAACTAACATTGTTGCTCAATTCGTAATGTATGTTTTCTATGTGACGATTGATTTATCAGTAGTTTTGCACTTTGTGTTGCTTTCACTATTTCTTTCGTCTTTTCCTTTTTTTCTCAACTCCTTTTAATTGCTTTTTTTGTTTTAGTTAGTTTTTTAATGAGACAATATTCGGGTTGCAAATAAACAGAATCGTTTGTGAATAGATTTGAACTCGGCTTGATAAAGGCTCGTTCGAACTCGATTCGTTAAATTTTCATTACGTTCTCGTTAAAATCTTAATAAACAAGTCTAAACATACTAAAGCTTGGCTCGTTAGTTAGTGTAACAATCCCGACTTGTGATTAGCTTATAATCATTGATTAAGAATGTTTAATAAGTAATTAAGATGGAATTATGTGTTAATTGTGCATTTTGTATGTGTTTTGCATGCCTATCAGTCTAACGTAGGAATATCTGTCTGAATTTCTATTTCAGCATGAAATTTGAAGGCCTTATCGGCATCTGAACATGAAATTGACTAGGTCAATGTGTAATTTAGAATTTTTGGAATATTATAATGAGTTTAATTAGAATTCGATTCGGAATCAAATAATTAGAATAAATTACATTAACTCAAACAAGTTTGATTATAGCTAATCCCACTTAATTAGCTTAAGCTAAATGAACCTATATAAGGCTCATATATCTTCTAGACTTCACTCATTCCTCATTCTTGAGACCAAAACGTACGCACGCTCACGCGCGCGTGTGTGTAAGAGAGAGCGCTTGAAGGGGAGTTGAATTCAAAGAGAAGAGAAGGAAAAATAGAAGACAATTTGGAGCTTTGAGTTAGAATCACACTTGAATTCAACCTTAGGTAAGAACTATACTTTTAAACTTTGTATTTAAGACATTAAGTACATGAATTCAATAGAGTTAGGTGTAGAATTAAGCTAAGATTGAAAAATTAAAGCTCAATACATACATGTATGTATAATTCATGGCATTTGAAGTTGTTTTCCCAAAGAATTCTTGCATGCATGTCATAATCCTAGTTTTGTTTTGGAAATTCATCATGTTCTATGTCATTTTGTCTTAATTGATATTGTTTTCAAAGTAAAAAACTTGGATAATCACATGCATGTGCATTTTGTATGAAGATAAGCATAGCTTTGATTTGGTTTTGAAGAATTGACATACTTTGAGCTTTGATTTTGCGAAATGATCTTCAATTCAGGAAGTATAATGTTCTTACATGTTTCTCAAATTTTGGGCCCAAAAGAATGAGTTTTGGTACTTTGGAATTAAGTGTTGAACTTGGAACAGAAATCTAGAAATTTCAGAATTTGGTCGCTTCGCTTGAGCGACCAAAGCTTTTCTCGAGCGTAAATTGCAAGCTCCCAATAGTTTTGTAGACAACTGCATGGTGGCTCGAGCAATTGATTGTGCGCTCGCATGAATATCCTTTTTCTCAGTACTTTGCTCGAGGGATTATTGAGTGACCGTCGAGTATGAAAATCGAGCATCTAGTACTTTTACAAACTTTGCAGACTGCTTGAGCAACCAAAGTTGCACTCGGGCGAATTGCCATGTTTTTTAAAATTTTACAAGTGTTTTCAGAGTACATATTTGCATCCTCACTGCATTCTAGGCATTCATAAGCCATGATTAAGCTACAATAATGAGGATAAGAGTTAGAAACACACGTTAAGAAAGAATAATAATAAGTTTAGCGCCAATGGCACGTATGTTCAAGTGTATCTGTCATGTGTTTGTAGGTCACGTGTTAACACCTACCTGATCGATCTATTTTGTGCAAGTGATCTGTTCTATCTCTCGAGCTATTTGTGAGTAATGACTCTGTAAAGTTATATTTGAATTTAAATATTTTTTGAACAATGTAATATGGTCTGTTTTCTGAAATGCCATTTGTGAATCATAAATGATAGTCTAATTTTTTGAAATGTATTCGTGGCATCCTTAGCATCAAGTGTTCATGTGACCTAGTACTAGGGTTTCAAGTGAGTTCCATTTATGAAACTGGTTATGCATAACCGTCTTTATCGAGTGAAAGTGGGTCATCTAGATAACCATCTCAAGTGAAAATGGATCTTCATTACCATCTCAAGTGAAAGTGGGCCCTTGTGACTATCTCAAGTGAATGTGTGTCTTTATGACCAAGTGATTTGTTAGCTAATGGATATATCACGTATAACTGTTTATGAAATCTGTATAAGAATGTGAATCTGAATCTGTTTTTGATATGAACTCTGATTTTTGAATTTGTGATGGACATCATTCATAAAACCTTTACTCTGTTGTTATTTACTGAGCTCCAGCTAATTATTTTATATATGTATGCAGGTGATCAGGCTGGTGACCAAGCTTCAGATTTCTAGTTTGGATCAGTTTTGTCAGCCAACCATTGTGCCTCACAAGGAGGTTCCCGATATATGGTTGTAGTCGAGTTTGTGAAACAGTCTTAAGATTTTATTTTCTTTTGTTTTTGTTTGAACAAATTTTGTGTAATATGTAGCAGGGTTAAGTCCCTTTTTGATTATCTATACTAATGACGCATGTTGACGTCATAATATAAAGTTTGAAATTTTCTGTCTTATATAAGTCTACATAGCTCTATGAACATTGTATTTGTCATATTTGCTTCCCCTTATTTTGTTAATGTGTTTTAGAGGCCTTCGGTAACGATGCTAAACCTATAGGGGCAAGTTTGGGTCATGACAATTAGGCTTGTTTAATATTTATTAAATAAGGTAAAAATATGTATAACACAATAGGATAAATATGTAATTTACGAATTTAAATAATATAAATGGAAATAATAATTGAATTTATTTAGATTTTGGTAAGATATTGACTTTTCTTTTAATATGTTTATACATATATATATAGTTATATAATTAAAATTTTAATTGTAACTTTAGTCTTATGCGCAAGTATGAATTTATAATTTTTTTTGGCTTGTTAAGGTTCATGAGTAGGCTTGAGCTCGAGTTTGGTTTGTTAAATTTTTATTGAGTTCGACCTCGAACTCGTTAAACTCTTAATAAACAAGTCCAAACATACTAAAGTTCAACTCGGTTTGATTCGTTTGCAACCCTAGACGATATACACTACAACATATAAGAGTTTTAGAGACCAAATATTTTGGTCTCTAAAAGTGAAAATTTTGTTGCAAAAGACATTTAGGAACCAATTTCTATTGTCACGAGGATAGTCGTTAAAAGATCGTTTCAAAAAGTAAAAAATAAGGTTTTTAGCGACAAAATTTTAAAAATGTCACTAATAAATAGATTTTCAAGGACAAAATAATTCAGTCTCAAAATAGTTTCTTTTTTGAGACAAAAAATTTGATCCTAAAAAGATAATAATTCATCATTAATGTCTAATTTTCATTACTAAAAATATAATAACGACACTTTTCGCAACAAAAATATTTGATTCCTAAAAAATAATTTTGACTCAAAATTTTGATTTTTAAAATTTTAATTTTTTATAATGACATACAATCCGATATATCAATAAAAATGAAAATCACAAACATTTTGTTTGCAATACCTATCGGTTTAACCGATTCACGACCTAATTCAATATTCATACGATCAGAAGACTATAAAACTTTTTTTCTTTTTACAAATTGTGTTTATAAAAAATTTACAATCATATCACTTGATTGTCAATAAACATTGCTTGATATTCTCAAAGGCCGCTACACCTCCCCAGTCATTCAAGGTAAGAAGAATAGAATGATGTTCTGAGAAAGTAGATGAAGCAAAGTAAAGAACATTTTGCTTTCCAAAATTTGCCTACTTTTTGAATAGGAATTGGGATACTTGTGGCTTTTGTTCATCATATACCAAATATTATTTTGTCCCAATTGTTTACTTATGTTTTGATATAAAATATTTTATATTATTTTTTTTTTCATATAAATTGATTTTGCACCCAAAAAAAATAAAAATAAAAAATGGGATGTTTAATTGACACTTGCTGAAAAAACTTTTATATTGTGAACTTTCTAAAAATTGACTTAAATAATTTTTAAGGCAAGCCATTTATAAAGACTATCACGAAAAATATTTTTCTTATTTTTCATTCAATTAAATAATAAAAAAATACATAAAACATTAAAAAAATATATTTTATATTGAAATAGACGGAGCCTAAAATGGAAAAAAGGAAGTAAAATATTGGAGAATCGAACTTTCAGGCGCCTACTGAACCCTGCACATGAACTTTCAATTAATTGGGCCCATATCATACCAGCATCATGGGGAAAATTACAATTGAGTTAATTTGTGATTTAAATGGCTTGAATTTATCAAAATGATATCGTTTTGAGTACAAAATAACATCAAAATTGTCAAAACGACGTCGTTTTGACAATTTTGAGCCATTTGAGCCACAAAAATTAAGGCCCCCAAACATTTTTCAGAAAATTATTTGCTGTTCTTCGCAAATTCATATTGTATGCTAACTTTTTATTATTAAAATAATGAGATTTAATTTTTTTTGTTACTTTTTTAGGAAATAACTTGACAATTATCAAGTAATAAATGGTACAAAATAATACTCCAATTTTAAATCAAATGTGAGATTAAAATTCTGTGTTTTATTTACACATTTTAAAAATGTGTAAAAAAGATAATTTTTCCTCAAAATTTTATTAATTCAAAATAATAGAACCCACAATTTCAAGTAAAGTCAATAATATGTTTTATAATATAGAATTCAATATTTTGGTCCAACTACAATCTGTATTTTGTTCACACATTTTCAACAAGGGAGTAGATTCTATCTGGTCCATAAAACAGATTGAATTGTATTGTTTAGATTTTTGGAGCCGACCATGGTCTCTAAATTGATGATTTGAACCGTTCATTTTTTATATCACAATGTATAGAATGTCAATGTAAAAAATCAGATCGATTCGATAATCGTAACTATGGTAGTTTATTACATTTGTTTCCCTAAAAATGGATGATTTAGTTTTCAAATAATATTTGTTATTCATTTTTTCTCTAAATAAATCTCATATAGTTATGGTTTGTTAGATCGATTTAATTTTTTTCCATTAATAATCTAAAAAAAAAAATTTAAAATTATCAAAATAAAATCCGTAAAAAATCCTACGAAACTAAACAAAATATCGTCTAATCCACAAAATGGATAGGGGAGAAACTTGACCCTTTGAATAAATTCATTTTTCTACCCCACTCAACAAGTGATTATTTAATGATATTGAAATATTAGTAGATATTATTCATCACTTAATACTTATCACATTCTTCATAAAAATCTAACAAAAACATGCTGAGTCGACATTGTTTTTAACAAATGAATATCAAAAAATAACAGTAAGGCACCGACAACAATGTCATTGTCAATGGTCCTGGACATGCTGGGCCCATTCCCCCAACTATCTTCCTCTGAAGCTTAACATTCAATTATTTATTTATTTAAATTTTGTAGTATAAAAATAAAAATACACTTAATTTTGGAAGGTTCTTACATATGAATGTGAGATTCATACGATATATGTGTCCGTATATAAATGTGTATGGATGGGCGTATAAGGACTTACAGCTCCTCCCTCTCTATTGTTGTAGAGATGGGTGGTGTAACATTACTCTATTTTTTTAATATAAAAATAATATATGTGCTTATTATTATTATTTTTAAATGTTACAATGTGTATCATTAAAAAATGCACATCATAATACAATCTGAAGATTTTTATAGTAAAAATTACGAAAAAGCTATCCCAGGTACCACCTTTAACAACTCTCACCAGCACACTACCATCACTTCAAAAAAAAAAAAAAAAAAAAAAAAAAAAAAAAAAAATCTAAAATTGATTGTTCTGTAGATAATAAAATTTTTGTTTATTAACTTAGATTATAAAATGTTACTATATCAATTAACATTTAAACAATAAAGTTCTACCATCACTATTATTAATCATCACACATGGTCAAATGTTAAAAGAGAATTTATCAAAATATTGAATTAATAATGTTAACACAAAAAAATTTCACCTTCCAAACGGTAATTAAATAGTAAGTTAAAATACTAAAACAATTTCTTTGTTTTATATTCCAAATTTTATATTCAAATTGGTGCGAACAATAAAAAAAAAAGGAGAAATTACAGTTTAGTGGGAATTTTAAAAAATAATTATAAATAAATGATAAATTTTATACGTATTAATAATTAAAATCACAAAATTTTTCATGAGTCAATTTAAGGAATTACCAACAGTAATTTTCCTCAAAAAAAAAAAAAAAAAAAACTTTGGATTTAAATCAACCACGCATGCATGTACAATTCACTTGCTGCCTATATTCACTAAACATGATCTTCTAAAGCGCTCACCATATCAATTCATTCCCACACGGTGAAAGCGTTAGTCTAAGATCTGAGATTGATGAATTATATTGTTACAATTAATTCTTTTTATTAAGGTCTTGTTAGGGGCTTATATAAAATTGGATCACATGTAAAGTAAATGACAAATTTATTAAATCTTTAGAACAATAATATTCTTATCTAGTGATTCCATTATATCTGAGATTGATGATAAGTATATTGTTATAATTAACTTTTTTTTTGTTAGGTTTCTTATGAATTTATACAAAATTAGATCACATGTAAAGTAAATGACATATTTATCAAATTTTTAGGATAATAATACCTTTATCTGGTGATCCTGTTTGCACTACAATATGGGATACAATATGTAAATGGGATCACTAGATAATAGGGGTGCTCGCAGATCAGGTTGGGTCGGATGACATCTCTTTTGCCATTCGTCAAAACCCAGACAGATTAGAAAAAAATCAATCTGTATTCGTCCGTTTTGTTAGTAGATGCGGATTAAGTGAGTTGTACGGATTGGCGGATGTGCATCAATTTGGCATTTTAAACTTTACTATTTCATGCTTTTTTTTAAAACTATTTTAGAGTAATTTTTTCTTTTTTAAAATTTGAGTCTTTTTTTATTCTTCATTTTTAATAATTAAAGTCAAACTTTCATATTTCATAAAATGGTTAATATTATTACTAAATAAAAAAATGTATTTTTTAACATACAAATCATAAAAATATAATATTATTTGTTAAGAAAGGTTGGCAGATCGAGTTGGGTCGGGTGATATCTCATTTGTCATTCGTTTGAACATAGGTGGATTTGAAAAATCTACATCCGCATTCGTTCACCCATGCTATCAAAATTGCTTAAAAATGGGCGGATTAGATTAGTTCTATCGATTTTTGCAAATTGATGAGATTCGTGAGTACATGACCTGATTCCGTTTAAAACCCAAAATAGAATCTTAACGGAAGGTGTTAAGTATAACAAAATAATAATTTGCGATAATTAACTATTGCATTTTGAAATTCAAAATGACAAAGTGCAAATGAAACATAATTTAAGAAAATTTAGTGTAATTTAACTCTCATTTCTTTAATCTTTTAAATTTTTAATCAAAAACTCAATACCAGAACATGCTTAATAGGAAAAATTATGTGGTTATCTTGGAGTAAATTCATATGATGTCCAACTTAATAAAATTATCTGACCTATACTTTGTATTTGGCTTCCCTCCGGTTTGATCATAGACTGGAGGGTGTTGAGACCCACCATGGCTCTCGTTTTGATAATTTAAATTATTTAATGTGTAGAACTCATCGAGTATTACATACTTATAAAAAATTACGTTGATCGGATATCGATAGTTATATGATCAAATTAGTTTTGTGTAAAAAAAATGGACGATGAAAAAATAAATAATTGACAGAAATCTGATTCGATGAAATAGTTATCGATATTCGAACAATGTAATTTTTTACAGACATATAGTACTCGATAAATTTTACACATTAAACCATTTAAATTATCAAAAACAAAACTTATGTAGATCCCACGAGTCTTGCAACACTCTCTAGTCCAATTAAGGATGGAAGGGAAGCCAACACCTTATTTTTTTGGTTAAAAATTGAACAGTCAACTTGATAAATATCAAGTGGTAAATGGAGTGAGACATCAACAAACAAGAATAAAGAATTTGGTTAAAATGTTTAATAAAAGTAAAAAATATGAAAATAATTATTAAGATAAAAAATATAGGGTTATGCTTCAGACCTCCAGTGGGGGTCAACCCCCAATGACGTGGCGTACTGGGTTGGCCAAAAATTTAAAAAAAAAAAAAAAAAAAAGAAATAATTTTTTTTGGTCCAATAGCAGCTGAACCCCAGCACCCCCAGCTGGGGGTCTAAGGCATTTTCCAAAAATATATATTTTATACCTTAATCAACTATTTTTATCCCAATCATTTATTTAATTATAAGTTTTTTTATAAATTATTCTAAACATATATTAAAGAAAGAAGTTGTCAGACGAAGCAATTATTTCTAAAACCAACAAAATTCCCAGTCTTTTATAAGCTGTAAACCACAGCACGCTCTCTCTCTCTCCCTCTTTTCCTGTTGTACTTTCTCTACTCTCTCCCCTAAAAATTCAAGGCAATGGCTCTACCTCCTTGGCAATCTTCATGTCCTTGTTCTTTGAGGTCATGCATTACAATTCTTTGCCTAGTTTTGGTACAAACCCACAAAGCTTCGTCAATATTGCTAGCTAATTTGAAGAACAGACACAGCCACCAACACCACAACACCAGACCCATGATCCAAACCAATCAAACCTCTTGTGCTCTGTTCATGGGCACTTGGGTTCGCGATGACTCTTATCCTCTCTACGAATCATCTGCTTGTCCATTCATCGACCCCGAATTCAACTGCCAAATGTACGGCCGACCCGACTCCGATTACCTCAAGTATCGCTGGCAACCTTCCAATTGCGAGCTTCCCAGGTTACTAGCTTTTTTTTTACATTCTCTGCTTCACTTTCTCGGATTATCATTTTCTGCAATAATGTTTAATTTAAGATTAAAATACAAATAATGATGGTTTGAATAGATGATTTAAATTGGACAAGCCATTTGACCTAGTAATTTATGTTTTATGTTTTTGTCCTTGACATAATGAGAAGGTTACTAGTTTTGGTTTGAGTGGACGGAGTGAGTGAGATCCTTTTCGTTGTTATCTAAACCCCCTACTACCCTGTTGTGTGCAAAAAAAGAAAAAACTCAAAATATAATATCATACTTTGCAAAGATATTTATCACAAATATCAATAAATTTACTCACATTGCATGGTATAAGAATTGGACCCATCTAGTTTAGGAACAAATTAGTTTCATAATTTTTTAATTTTTTATAAAAATATGTATATAAAAATAAAATTTAATAACTTATAATACTTTTTTTTATAAAATTTTTCAACTAAAAATAAAAATTGCCAAATCAACTGATACTTGTAATAAATTAAAAGTTAGACCCTTGCCTTGTTACGTCAGTGTGATACTTTTTTTTTTTTTTTTTTTTTTGAATGTCCCAAACATTTTCCTTTATTGCACCCAATCTCTGTGTGTTGGTTTCGTAGATTGTCATATGGTTTTCTGAAGGGTTCAGCTTTTCTGGTGATAGGGCTGAACCCATCCAGTTCTGTCTGTCACGGACACTTCACATTTATAATTTAAAGCCCCATTTGGATGTTTATTGGGATTAAAATAATTATATAAGATAAAATAAATTATTTTAATTAAATAAAATAAAATATTACATATAATTTATAATTATTATTATTTTTTTTATAAAAATTAGAAAAATTAAAAAATTTATTTAAAAAAAAGACTTTTTAATCATAAGTTAAAATAGTTAAAAAAAATTAAAATTAAAAAATTAAAAAATCAATCTACATTTCAAACGAACTCAAAAAAAGATAAATTATACTATTAATTATTATATTTTAATTTTTGTGTTGTTTTAATTAGATAGATTTTAATTTTGACATTTTTTTTATGAGGATTATTATTTACACTCACCTTATTTTTTTGAATTCTGATCTCTTTTATTTATTTTTTTAATTCCAATTTTATCTGAAAATAAAATTTCATTTCTAACCCTCTAATCTTAATTTTCCAAACCTTAATCCTAATTCCATCACTTCCAGTAGCCACTATTCACCCTCCTCACCCCCAGTACAGACCGTCTAAATACTGCCATCATCGCAACACTCGCTCTCTTTCTCCTTCTTCTTCTTTCTACCACCGCGCCACTACCATCACAGCCCACTACCTATCACCGCTGCCATCACCGCCCACCACCTATCGCTACTGCCATCACAATCCTTCCATTCATGTTCCTTCATGAACCCTAGCAGCCGCTAGCCGTCGCTGCGGCAATTGAAAATGATTGCTGCGATTCCGAGATCTTGGAAAGAAAAGATTGAAAATGGTTGTAGCGATTCCGTTCATCTTCTTCCTCCTCCTCTTCTCCTAAAACCCTAACCCTAATTTCATCACCGCCTACTATCACCGTCGGCCACGCCTTCCCCCACCCGACGGTCGAGATCTATGGAGATGGGGATTCGCAATTCCGTGATTGAAGAAGATGGTTCGCGATCAAAGAAAATGGTTTCATCACTCCACCGTTGCTGTGATTGAAAATGGGAAGGCAATGGCGATGGTGGTGGAGTGATGAGCTGGGAAGGCGGGCGGCGGCCGACGGTGACAAGAGAGCATTGGTGGCGGCCGACAGTGAGAATAGGTTATCAGAAGATGAGTTGGGGCTTCAAAGAAGAGGGGTATTGGCGGGTGTTCAAAGAGAAAATGGGAGAGACGCAGGCCCGTTTGAGAATAGACTAATTTAGTAATTTTTTTTTTATTTAATTAAAATATGAACTAAAAAAAATTAATATGTTTGGAATGATTTTTTGACTTTTTATGAAAAAATGTGTAAAAAATAAAGAAAAAAGAGAATCTTTAACTTTTTGGTATGAATTATTAACTTTTTAACTAATTTAATAACTTTTAAATTTTATTTTTTTTGGTGACTAAAACTGAGGTTCTCAAATGAGACCTCAATTAACTTTAGATAGGGGTTCAAGAAAGTGGGAGATCAAAGAAATAATAATATAATATAAATTTAGTGAGGTGTGAATTACACTGAGAGCAAGTTAAAAACGTCACGGTCAGTAAAAAAGAAATTTTTTTTTTAAAAGTTAACTTTTCACATAAAAATGTCAGAAAGACTAAAAAAAAGTTTAAAAAATTAGTTTTAAACTAAATTTCCAAAACACTGCTGAGTTGTTGATTCAGTGGTAAGAACTCAAAATTCTTCGCTCAATGTTTGGATTAGAGTTTGTCATTTGGTGGAGTTAAACTTATTAGTCGAGAGCATGAGGCAATATCTTAGCGCAGATTATTATGTGGTGCTGATGGATAATACTTGACAGATACATGGAGTAGCATATCTATTTTTTGTACCCAAAAACAAAAAAAAAAAAATCTATCCACAAATTTTAAATTCATAACTCATTTTTAATATTTATTTTTAGTACATTTCTCTTTCTGGGTATTTTTCAGGCTATATTAGCAAAATTTTCTATTATTTTATAGTTTCAATGGGATTGATTTTCTGTCGAAAATGCGGGGGAAGACTGTGATGTTTGTGGGCGACTCTCTGGGAAGGAACCAATGGGAGTCGTTGATTTGTATGACTTCAGCTGCGGTGCCTCAATCACGGATGCAAATGATGAAAGGAGATCCTCTCTCAACCTTCAAGTTCTTGGTGAGCGTCTGATTTTAATCAGACTGCTATTATTAATTAATTAATTCAATCAATCCCCTGATTTGGGTTTTGTTATGTTGAATTGCAGGACTACGGTGTAGCCGTGTCGTTCTACAGATCTCCCTATCTGGTGGACATTGATGTAGGGGAAGGGAAGAGGGTTCTAAAGTTGGATGATATATCAGAGAATGGGAACACGTGGAGGGGTGCAGATGTGCTGTCATTTAACACCGGTCACTGGTGGAGCCACAAAGGATCTCTCCAAGGGTTAGTAATTTAATCCTCTTTTAGTTCAACTCTAATGATATATATGATTTTTTTTTAAAAGTAAAAATAAAATTATATATAGCATTTTCTATTTAAGAAGGACAACAATGATATACAGCCACAAAAAAATTAACTAAAAACGTAGTTTGAAAATTAAATTTATAAACTATATTCATGGGTGTTGGCCGGACCACACATATCAAATTAGAATCTTTAAATTACACTAATCTCTCTTTATGTTTAGAAAAAATATATATTGAGCTTTACAAATTTGTCATAATTATATTGTGTTCTTTTATAATTTTGATTCACATGACAATTAGCCATTGTCACAAGTCACTAGTTAATCATATTGATGAAAAAACATAATATTATTATCAAAAAAAAAAAAAAATTAATTTTAATTTTAATAACTAATGCCTTTTTTTTTTTTTTTTTTTTTTTTTTTTTTTTTTTTATATATAGAATTTCGGGGCATTAGTGCCCCCTTTTTTGGGGCACTAATCAGGGTTGTATTATTATATACTTTTATTTTGAAAGGTTAGATGCAAATTAAATATACGGTAAATTATATGAATCTAGCCGGAGATTAAAAAAAATACTATAAACTCCATATGTTGGCTTAATTATACTGATTGTTATTTTAGTAAGATTTAAACGATTGGAACTAATACGAGTAAAATAAGTACATTTTAGTTTAAAAGAGCAATAATATTATTTTTCTGTTCATATGAGTAACAAATTATTAAAAATAAATAAGTTAAGTATTATGTGAAAAAATTTAAAGGAATAATGCTATTATTTTAAATTTGTAAGGCTCAATACATTTTATCAAAATCTCATGGGTGGTTAGTGTAATTTACCTTAAAATATATGATAAATAGTTGAGGGATGATAATGTGTAGGTGGGACTACATGCAATCAGGAGGATCATATTATGAAGACATGGATCGTTTGGTTGCTTTGGAGAGAGGTCTGAGAACATGGGCCAGATGGGTTGACACCAATGTTGACACAAGTAGAACAACACTCTTCTTCCAATCCATCTCTCCTACCCACTACAAGTAATTATCTCTCTCTCTCTCTCTCTCTCTCTCATTATTGTTTGTTGAATGCCTGCTCTAAAATTTAAGTGCAAATGCTTTTTGTTTTGTTTATGGAGAAAAAAATTTTTTTTTGAAAAGAGTGTAGGCTCCATTCATAATAGCTGTAATCAGATTCAAGAAAATGATAGGAGCTGTAAAGCCTGTAATTATGCACCACTTTGTCTATGGGGGCTTGTATTGTCAAACCCTATTGAGTTGAAAAAGATTAGGTGTACATAAATATGTCTAGTACAGATAAGACATAAATATTCATGTGAATATTTTGGGTTGTGTGTTTCCTTTTGTCAATTTTTTCTAATTGTGGTTAGATTTTTGATGTGGGTGGGAATTTGAGTGAAGAAAAAAAATTGTGAATGAAATATAAGTTAATTTTATTTTAAATTTTTATTAAAATTTATAGTTCAAATGTAGTTTTTGTGCATGCAGCACGATGGCCCTTTTGGTAACACTATAAATAAGTTGTTTATCGACTTATTGAGGTCACATTACCTTTTTTTTTTTTTTTTTTACACATATTTTTATAATAAACAAAAAAGTTAACTCATAAGTCATACTCAAAACAAACTTGAGATTTTAAGCTGCTTTTCCTAGTTTTACCATCATTTCAATTTCTGGGATCAATCCGTTCATACATGTAGAATTATTCGAAGAAGCTCTGAGTTAATTTTTTTTTTTTTTAAGTAACTTTTTGACTTTTGTAAAAGTTTAAACACATGATTGATCCCTTTTTTTTTCCCCCCCTTTGGACCCTCTCTCTCTCTCTCTTTTTTTTTTTTTTTTTTTTTTTTTTTTTTTTTCTCCTCTCACCTCCTCTTGCCCACGTGGGGGGGTAAAGGTGACCCCAAAGGGGGTCCCAACCTTTATTCAAAGTTTAAAAAGTTGATGTACTTGGAAAATTGCTAAAATAGTATTTTTTGTGAGTGAAAACAAATGTGGTATTTAGCTTTTCTAGCTGATGCCAAACAATTTGGTAGCCTTTTTTTTTTTTAAGAGCAAAAGCTGACTTTTTCTCAACACCCAATCGCCCAATTAATTTAAAAAATTGGCATCATTTGAAAAATATTGAGTTTAAATTGAAAAAAATTAGAACTATAAGATTTAATTTGCTTTGAGTATCAAATTCTGAATTTTGTTTGTAATTTTTCTATATTGTTTTTATGGGATCCACAAAGCAACACATGTTAAATTAATGTGCCGAAATTACTAAATAATTTAATTCAAAATTTTAGGCCTTGTTTGGGAACAAACTATTTTAGTAACTTTTTGACTTTTGACAAAAAAAATGTACAGAAAAATAGAGAGAGTGATGTGACAACTTATAGTAACTTTTGACATTTTGACTAAAATAGAAGGTTGCCACATGAAGCCGAGTAAGTATAAGTTTGAAAGTTGGTATAATTTAATAATGCTAGTATGAGTGGACCCCCAGATACGCAAAATAAGCTAAGAGACAGCTTCAAAAGTAGCAAATTTGAGCTAGCTTTCTGCTTAAATTTAATTTGTCATGTAAAATGTATTACAAGCTTGGCCTAAGCACAATCTCAAATTTCGTTATTTTAATTTATTTTATACCTTTTTGGCCCAAACATCAGTCTAATTTTGCCTAAATTAAGCATCCATTGCCCTTCAAATTTATGAGGATTTGTGCTGATGCCTTGTCCAATTTGCACCGGTGACAGACCTGGAAATCATGCTTGGGGCTTTCCAAAATGGCAACAAATTTCTAATTATTTCATCATTATCGAAATTATCATGTCCTAAAAGATTCACTTTTAAATGTTAAAAATTGAAAATTTCATTAAATTCGCAACTAATATTTCCATAAAAAGGTCAGTGGTGCTGGTGCTGGTACACTGGTGCATCTCAGGCAAATGAATCCGCACTTTCCGTTTACAAAGAAACCAATTACAGAACCGAATGGTTCTGTGAGCCTTTTCTGTGTTCCTAGACTTTTCTTGTCCAAATCGTCTCTTTTGAGGTGCAAAAAATACATGTACTTGATCTATAGCACCCTTCATCTTTTCTAATTCATGAGTTCTATGTTTTTTGTTATATATAATATATAATGTTTTTTCTCGCTTGGTCCGTCTGTTGTCAGTACAGTGTTTGTTTTCTTTCTTTTCCCAACCATGTGAATATTAATTGTTAAAAAAAATTAATTTAAATGTTTCCTGGTCTGTGCAGTAACATGCAGCAATGGTGTTCACATTATAATTTTTAGTCCCAAACTTAGTTGGTGGAACCAAACATGTGCAACGTCTGAAGGGGACAAAATTTATGTTGTTCTTGCAACCAAACAAAAGAATAAAGTTCACTAATCTAATTTATGGGAAGTGACTTTTTGGATGGTGTTTAGGCTAAAAAATATGAGGTGAAAAAAAAAAAATGTTTGGGAAACATTTGACTTTGTATGAGTTGAAGACTTTTCCAATTTTTAGTGACTTTGTTGCTAAAATTATGCGTTCCCAAACAAGGCCTAAATATTCTCTGTATTATATATATATATATGAATTTAGGTTGTGTTTGGATTTATGAACATGATGGATTTGAAATAATTATTTGAAAATTTTCATCCATAGGATTATTCTTTCACAAAGATCTCATAAAATAGTTCTATTCTATTCTAATTTCTCTTTTCTGTTAGTTTCTCAATCCTAGTAGCTTATAAAATTCACCTTGAATTCCTTTATTTGAAATTGGTTCATTCGAACAGAGCCTGAGTGACGAAGAACAAATTGTCAGAAAATGTGAAATTTTAGTGGCAACATGATTTCTCCACATTTAGTGACAACTTTATAGTCGGCAAGATAATTCTCATCCCCAAAACTCAATTTCCTAGCACCAAATTTATATGATTTCGATTATATCTAAATTGCAATCTTGATTACAGCCCAATGGAATGGAATGCGGGGACATCAACAAAGAGCTGTTATGGGGAGACTGTGCCGATGAGTGGCGACATAACCTACCCAGGGGGATACCTAGATCAAATAAAGGTGGTTGACTCGGTACTAAGTGAAATGAACAGCATGGTACATATGCTCGACATAACAACGTTGTCAGCAATGAGGAAAGACGCGCATCCCTCCATCTACAGCGGTGATTTGAACCCCGAACAACGAGCTAACCCTGACCACTCTGCTGACTGTAGCCACTGGTGCCTTCCTGGTGTGCCCGATACTTGGAATGAATTGTTCTACACGGCTTTGTTCTTCTAACAATTTTAGTAGTATCTTCTATAGGAATATGCCCCCGGAGATGGTGCTAGTTTTTATAGCTATTTGATGTACGAAAAAGTCAAGAAATACAGGAATCTATCACGGAAATGGACACAACACTCTCACATGAGGTGCATTCCACTCCAATGTGAGAGGATTGTGTTCGGTTTTGTGATTGATTTCTGTGTGAGTCGAAGAACTATTGATGTACACCCTATATAGCGTAAGGATTGGATGCAAATTGCTCCTTTAGATATCACTCTTGTAAAATAGTGGCATTTGGGAATTGGGATGTTTATTATTTGTTAGGGGAAATAAGGCAACTTAATTCCTTGACTCAAATCTTAAAATATTACTAATGAATCATCTTTCTGTCCTTTCTTCCTTAATTTTTTTTTTAATTTCTATTTTTGTTGAGGGGTTGTAGAAAGAATTGGTTTGACTGACCTTATGGTAATGTATGAAGTGTCCAAAAGACAAAACACAATTTGTGATGGTCACAAACAGGCCTCATGGAGGAAAGTCATTACTGAGAGGTTCAAGGTTGATTGTAGTGAATGGTTTCCATGAAATGTCATGTGTTTGGAGAAGTAATGTTGATTTGGATGTTTAAGGTTTGAAAGTTTATTTTCGAACAATCTGTTTGTAAAATCGGGAAATGGACAGATTCTGAAATTCTGGAGGGATGTATGAATAAGTGTTATATCCAACACTGTTTATGGTTTAGTTTTTGTTTTAAAAAGCTCGAAAAGGAAATATTGGGAACCTTTTTGTTTGTGCTGAATTATGATCTCATTGGCTATCAAGGAATGAATACCAAAAAAGAAGATAAACCTCTTTTGGAAAAGTGCTAGTAAAATGACAAACAGGATGAAAAGGAAGATCAGAGACTTGATGAATAAAAACAGCTTGATCTAAACAATGCAGAAGAACTATATATGTTCTGAACTAGAATATGGAGGTGGTGATGATGAGATAATGGAAGAAGAATAGGATCAATTTCAACCCCTTTGGATTCCAAGAGGTTTTCTTGAGAGTGGTGCATATCAAAACCTATTAACAAATTTTTCCGGGAAGATCAGAACCATAAACTTGATGTTTAATGGATAAACCTGGAAAAAGATGTATGAGAATAGGTTTACTGATAAGGGTAATCAATCTTTTTGGGGAAAACGAAAGTCTGATTGGTTTTCACACTCCCAAGCAAAAAGGTCATTACGCAAAGGAACGCCAACAGAAGCAGACACGGGATATCATGCTCAAATTCAATGGAATGAAGTGCTTGAAATAATTATCAGAGGGTAAAATGATTTTCTGTCAAATATTTGATGCAATTAGAAGATTGAAGATTTAGGACTGCCTAATTTGATATTATTGTTTTCTGTTTTGCATAGCAACGGAAACGAATTTCTGTGTTTGCTTAGATCAGTACTGGAAAATGGAATCATGAGGGATACTGATACAACTTTGAAACCATGTTATTGTCACTTCAGTGATATAGTATTGATTAGTGATGATGCTATTCCTTCTCACAAGATCAAAATCATATTAAGCGAAAATAGAGTCCAATTCGATGAAATCAATTACATGACATAAATTACATACTTCAAATCCTAGAACTTAACCAAATACAAGACATTGATCAAGGGTTCTACACCACCACATCAAACATAATTCACTTTTACATACCAACTAACAAATTTTACACACTGGGGTCTCTAAAAGTCCCATGTACGCTTCAATTACCATCAAAGATAAAAACACACATGAAAACAACCCCTGAAATGGGAAATATTAGCTTTGGATTGTAACTTCTGGAACAGTACTCATCATCCTTGGCACATTATCAATAATCTCCGGTGCCAATTTCCCATTGGCAGCAGAGGGTAGTTGTTGCTCATAAGCTGAGAGATGGACTCCAAGTGCAGCCCTACCTGAAGGGTCAAGGTTGTTAGACCAAGAAGCATCCCACTCGATAGCTTTGGCCGTGCTGCAAGCCACGCTTGCACCACCCGGGACAGTCAGCCTGGCCGGGTTCTGCAGATCCGTAAAATCTCATTAATTTTCTGAGATTAGTATAACTAAACGTAGATATGAGGAATTTGATTTGAATTGATTCACCTGTGGGAAGAACCTCTCAAAGATCATTCTGTAGTAGTAGGCTTCTTTTGTGGTTGGGGTATTATGAGGGAAGATATGTGCAGCATTAAGTATCATTCTATCGGTCACCTGAAAGCGAAAATGAGCATTAAAAATGTGCCATAATAATAAATTGTTGCTTCGAAAAATTGGAAAACAGAATCATAGATGAGTACATGTTGTGCGGCGTGGGATTTAAGCCCGTCAATCCAACTGTAGCCGACCCCATCGCTGAATTGCTCTTTCTGCCTATAGAGAATGTGCTGAAATGTATGAAACATGACAATGTTATTCTAAGTGATTGATCTAAGAAACAAACATTGAATTAAGATTTGTCATTCTTTACCTTTGGCAGATAGGGGTGTTCTTCATCATCAAAGGCCCTCCTCAAAACCCACTTCTCCATTCGCCCTTCTTCCGGCTTAATCTGGAAGGTGTTCGAGAAAATTAATTTGCTTTTTATTTTTGGCTACCAAACTATCAAACAATCAATCCAATCATTTTCTTACCATTTTCCACTCGGGGTCGATGCTCATTGCAACATTGATGAATTCTTTGTCCAAGAAGGGGACACGGGCTTCCAATCCCCATGCAGATGTTGCTTTGTTAGCCCTCAGGCAATCGTATTGATGAAGTGCTTTTATCTACAAACACGAACAAAAAAGGGTAAAATTTCACCGTTACCAGTACAACCTTCTCAGTTCCAGCCACTAGATGTGAAAGGCCGTTGGGCATAAAAAATTTGTTATTACCTTGCGACATGTTTCACGGTGGAACTCTTCCTTGTTGGGCGCCTTGTGGAAATACAAATACCCACCAAAAATCTCATCTGAGCCTTCGCCAGAAATGACCATCTTCACTCCCAATGACTTAATTTTACGCGACATGAGGAACATAGGCGTGCTTGCCCTGATTGTCGTCACATCATATGTCTCAATATGGTAAATTACATCTTCAATGGCATCGATACCATCCTGTTACATTCCAAAGTCACAAATTTTATGGAAAAACCAAAACACTTGAGGTTGCGAAGATTATTTTCTGTATTGATACCTGGACAGTGAAGGTAAACTCATGGTGAACAGTTCCCAAATAATCAGCAACTTCTCTTCCAGCCTTCAAATCTGGTGAACCCTGTTTGCCAAAAACACATCCTAGTATGAGAATTAAAGTAGTTCCTTTGAAACTATACTGTAATTTGTTGTAATCATGAAAGATTTGAGTACTCACCTCGAGTCCAACACAAAAGGAATGGAGTTGTGCCCCCCATTGCTTGGCCGCCTTTGTGCCAGCCAAATACCGGGCAGTGATGGAAGCCACCAAGGATGAATCTAGGCCTCCGGATAGGAGGACTCCGAAGGGAACATCAGTCATTAGCCTCTTGATCACAGCCTGCAAATTTTGCAACCAACACATATGTCATTTTTTATTTATTTATTTTTGTTGGGGTGGATAAGTAAGCATTTTATTATCAGAAGACTTACATTTTCAAGAGCGCGCCTTAGCACGAGTGGCTCATATGGGGTAGATGGAATGGCCTCGGAGAACCAGGAAGGATTGTACCATCTCCGGAGGGAGCCTTCTTTGCTAGAGTACATGTGACCAGGTGGGAATGTCTCGAAATGTTCACAGTCATCATTGAGGCCTTTTAATTCAGATGAAATCCAAACCGAGCCTAAAGGAAAACAGGACAAATCATGGGTTATGAAAATTAGAGATGAACATTATTTAGATTCAATTCAATTTATGACAAGATCAAATTATGATGTGGTACCATCAAGTCCCCATCCAATGTAGAGGGAAGTGATGCCAATGGCGTCGCGTGCAGCAATGAAGCTGTTGTTGCGAGTGTCGAGTAAGACAAAAGAAAACATTCCATCCAACATGTCCACAAACTCTTCTCCATACTCTTCATACTAAAGGAAATGAGATTGAAGGTGACAGTTAATTCGGTTAACTTCAAACCAAGTTCTTTTAACTTAGATCATAGAAAAAACAGAAAACAATTACTAATAATGATAATAATCTTATGGTGATGATTAGAGTACTGACCAAGTGTGCGATAACCTCACAATCACTGCCAGTGCGGAACTTGTGATTAGGCAAACGCTTGCGTAGTTCTTCATGGTTGTAAATCTCCCCATTCACCTGGTTCAACAACACATAATAGTAACCTCTCCATCAAATCAAAATATCAAATCAAAATTGGACTCAAATTTTAGAAAATTACAAAGGAAAAAAGACATGCATATACTCTTAGGCTGTGTTTCATTAACGGATAAGGGTTCAGATTAGACTAAATTGGCTTGGGAAATATTATGTTATCTGACTTTCTATCTAGATGAAATAATGTCGAGATATGTGAATCTTGATGTATGATTTAATAATTGAGAGTGCATAGAGATAAGATAACAGAAAGAAATTGAAGATAAACAATTAACTCAGATGACTTTTTGGTGAAAGATTGATTACAAGAACTCCGTCCCAAAATTAGACATCTCATATTGTTAATGAGTTGGTAAGTTAAACTAACACATTCATCAAACATTCAAAAAATCCCAAACCACCACCAAAAACCTAGAAGTACAACCTTCAACCATGCTTAAGTTCATCACATAATAAACGTGTTTAGTATAATTTTTTTAAGCTAGAAGTTAATAATCAAAATGTAAAATTTAAAAGCATTTTTTAAATTTCTAAATAATCATTTTTTTTCCAAACCATTTATTTAAGCTATTTTTGTTTCACAAATCGTAAGCTAAAATTGCACTAAATATTTGACCATAAACTTTTAAAAATAAAAAATAAAAAATAATTTTTTTTAATAAACAACACCAATCAAATAGAATATCTTGTCTAGCCCAATCAAATCTCGAGTCTAAGCTATACCAAATAATAATGACAAAAGAAACTAATTTGTAAAGGGACAGAAGGGTACCGTGACAACAATCTTTTTGTCTTCATTGAAGAGAGGTTGATCACCAGACGCAGGATCTACAATTGCCAGCCGTTGATGTGTCAAGTAGAAATCACCATGATGATATAGCCCACTCCAATCTGGCCCACGATGCTTCAATCTATACCCAAAAAGACCATACAAAAGCTACCAAATTTCATTTTTCCGTTTTCTTGTCAAATCAGAAATAGATACACCCACCGGTCACATACAGTGGTCCAAGTTCCAAACTGGAATACTCTAGTGAACTTTTTAGTACTCTAATGTAGTATCCTAAAACGAGATCATTTTGTGTAAGGGAAGGAGAAGATGATATGGGAGATTTATTTTTATTTTTATTTTTATTTTTAAACATATTTTTGGACAGTACAGAGGATTCAAATTCTTAAATTCTATTCCGAGAAAGAAAATTATCTGATATATAATACATACCGTATGCAACCCTACTATAGAATTATGTAAATTTCACGAATTTATATCTTACAAAATTTTTACACAAAAATTTTTATTAGATAATTAACAGTAATTAAATGTCAATTAAGTTCTATACACAAATTAGAACAGTTTTTCTTAAATAATCGTCATAATATTTTAATAAATCCCTATTTTTTTCATTTACAATCGATGGCAATATCCCTTGTGAGAGAAATGTTATAATATACATTATAATACACACTCCTTAAAAAATATGTATCATATGCACCCTTTTGTGTATTTTTATGGTGTATGTTACGATTTTTGTAATAAATATTATGTAATTTTTTTTAGTAGAGTTATAATAATTTGTGATTCATAAATGTCCACTTTTTGTAGTAATGTTATGTATTTTTTTATCTAAATATTTCTAACTGAAAAATATGTGATATTACTAAAGAAATGAGTAATTTTATTTTTGAATCACAAATTATCATAATTTTATCAGAAAAATATATAATATTTATCACAAAAATATATAATATACATTAAAAAAATATATAATAAAAATACACATGACATACAACTTTTAAGGAGTATTTGCAAACACCATTGACATTGAGATGATTGTATAGGTGTGAGACACACAACAGTTAAGGATACGAACCACCTTTGAGACATTGCACCCAATAATTTTTTTTTTCATTTAAATCGTACTTTGTGGGTCATGAGGGTCCCAAAATATAAACAAATTTCTGATTCAAAAGCGATGGAGAATTGATTGTTCAAAGAAACCCCACATTTTTTTTTCAAGAAACATAAGACCTGAAGACATGACAAATTAGATCCCACTCTCACATCCACAAATTCCATGATAAAGATTAGAATGAACGTGAAAACCCATACAAAAGAATGTGAATTTCATTACCATGAAATATTAAAAAAAATTAATAAAAAAAAACATCGAAAAGAATCAAAGCTTCAGCTTAAAAATATGAAGAAAAAAAAAAATTAATTGGCGAAAATCAATGGTTAGTTATTAAATAACATAGCAATGGTAGCTTGAAGAAAATGATTAGAAACATGATAGAGATGGAGAGAAAATGTAAAAGGAAATTGCCTGCGGGAGAGCTCGAGGACGCGAACCCTTTTGGCCTGAGAGTCGTCGGAGCAACCCAAAACTGCTAGGATTCCACACATGATTATTACTCAATTTTTTTTTTTTTTTCTTTTCTTTTGAAATGATTCAAACTTACTAGATGATAAGAAAGAGAGAGAAATCTAGAGAGAGAGAGAGAGAGAGAGGGAGAGAAAATTGGAGAGAAGGAAGGGAGTATGAACTGTTTTTTTGAATGAGTACCGGGAGAGTGTATTGAAATCTGCTTGGAGAGCCACGTACTTATAGCAATTGGGTTGGCCTTTTGTGCCTGAGATTTTTATTTTTTTTAATAAGACCTAAGAATATTTATACTCTTTAAAAGAATCACGTTGCTATTATAGCTAACAAAGTTAGAAACTCACATTTTGTATTTATAAATGTATTTACAATAATATGGTAAGAGTGGTAGGTGTCATATCATTGAGTGTTTAATTAATTAAAAATTAATACTTATCAAATTACATCATTTTGGATTGAATTGTGAAAAATTTATGAGGGCCTCAAACATTTTGTATGACTAATCTCAATTACTTTTATTTTTTTCAATGAGCTAGCTATTTTAATAAGTAATAAAGATCCGAACCCTCTTTGAGAGTCACCCCATGACTCCTTTTGCCTTTGATTGGTCAAATTATTATTATTATTTTCTTCTTCTTCTCTCCCTATCACCAACCTCCACGCGTGTGTGGAGGTGATGGGGGTAGAGAGTTTGAAGGGATCTTAATCATGGCCCTTTAATAAAATTTCTCCAGACTAGGTTACATTTACACTGTGTTTGGTTAAAAATTTTGAGAGAAATTTAAAAAGAAAAATGAAATAATATGATTCAAAATAAATTAAAAATTAATTTTAAGCAAGTTCCAAATTAGGCCATACCATATTATCATCAACCGGCGACGTTTCTCCGCTTCAATTTTATTCATTCCCACTCTACCGACTCTATGCGGTGATCCGGAGCTGAGGTATTCTCTGATGCCACGTGGTTCTGTCTCAATTGCTTTGTTTTTTGGTCTTCTTATAAAGTGCTTTTAGAAAAAAAGAAGACAGCTTGGGTCTTGTTTGGATGATTAATTTAGTTGTTATTTAATTTTTTTTTTTTTTTTGGTGTCGGTTATTAATAATTTTTTAAAAATTAATTTAATAATTATAATCACATAATTTTATCATATTTATTTTTAAAAAGTAGAGAAATGTATGATTTTAAAAATAGTTTATTTATTTTTTAAGTTAAATGTAATAAAATTACGGTTAATTACACAAAGATTTTTTCAATTATTATATGAATATGTACATATTGATACTTTTTTCTTAATTTTAAAAATCGTATAAATACATTCCTTTTAGAGGTAGCTTGGAGGGTCAAGACAGTTAGCCTAGTGATCGATGTGGCTATCCTTTGGGACAATAAAAAAGTCAAAGGTTCAAGATTTAAATCGATAGAGCGATTGCAGTCCTTTTGTACTAAAATAATTCTACCCCAATATATATATACATATATATATGGTTAGTTCAAAATATACATATATATATATCGTCTTTCGGGAATAAAAGTGTTACATTTTCAATTAAAATTGTCGAAATATATGGATTTATTAATGAGACGGTAAAATAATATTTGTTAATAGTTAAAATAATCTTAATCTTAGTATAATTAACTCATACAATTATAAGATTATAATTATCTAATTAATTTTTTTTTTTCTTTTTTCAGATGATCTACATGACGTAGATCATCAATGTGGGCCTACGGGAAACTAGAGACAATCACTGTAGTTAGAAAAATCGAAATACATAAGTGAGTTATGTTTTGTTTTTTAAATATTTAATTTGTTTGGCAAAGGTTTTTTTTTTTTTTGCTTTTTAGGTTAAAATTTACAAAAATATAAAATAGACCAAAATAGTTAATAAGACAAAATATTACATTAAATTCATAATCATTTTACTTTTCTTTTGTAAATATCACATCTAATTATAAAAAAATCCAACAATCTTCTCAAATATAAATATTTTAACCTATTAAAATAGTAAAAAACAAAAATAACTTATTAAAATAACTAATTTCCAAAGGAGGTTAATATTCTATCTATACAATTTTTGCTGCATGATTGATTTTGAGCACCAATAAAATAATTACATACCCTTTTATGCTTGAACAATGTTATTAGGATTACATTAATGTATTATATTTAATGATCTTATGTGAACCTTATCTAATACTAATCACGTTATTAGTTTGCTATCATGATTAAATTTATTTATTATTTAATTTGCATGACATCTTAAATTTCATGGATTTATAAATATAAAATGTAAACGATTGAGTCTTCAGTAATAACATGTTATATAATACATAAATTTAATACACGATTTGATAATCAAAACATTATCTAAAATAAATAAAACAATTGAAGTTATCAGATAATGTTCGATTGGTGAGATGTAAATTGTTACATCATCATCCTTAAATTAATTTTGAAATATTGTAACCTTAACATTATATTATAATAATAATATTATTATTATTATTATTTTGATACAGCTTTTATTCATGGCATGTCTCCAAAGGGACGGCACAGGTAATTTTTATTATTTATTTTTGGAACTTGGACACGTAAGCATTATCCATTCAGAAATTCAACCTGCTGAGTCAGTTCCACTTCTATTAAATTTTTGACAACAACAAAGTCAACAAAATCGTTCTCTTTTTTCTACGTCCAACAGTATATTGCAAGGATCTGTGTGGATGATTCCTTCGGGGTTTTTTAAGGCCTCGTTTGGCACAGCCTGGCGTGAGATTAAGATATAATAAAAATTAAAAAAAAAAAATTAAAAAAAAATAAAATAATTATATTTAAATTTTAATCACATTCACATTAAATCACATCTACATACATCATCTCTCAAACCCCCAAACCCGCGTAATATAAAATAGTCAAAAAAAAATACTTTTAGAACATCCCAAACCAACCCTAAGTCCTTTGTAAATATACAGAGGGGAAATGACTTCCCTTGGTATTACTGTCCTCCATATATTTTATTTTGTGAGCTCTATCTTAAGTTCATAAAGATGATCCGAATCTTCTATCTCATAAATTTAACAATAAAAAATGAGTTGTATAAAAAATTTATTTCATTAGACATTTATTAAACACATGAATAAATTATATATTTAAAAAAAAATGGAATAACAACTATAAATTTAAACTTAAATCGCCCGTTTTATAAATAAAAATGAGATTTTTGTTCATTTGTTCATTGGTAAGTTGATTTTTTACAAAGACAATCTTTATTGTAAGATTTGTGAAATGAATTTTTTACATTATCATTGTGACTCAAAAGAAGACCAATAAAATAAAAAATAAAAAATAATGATACAAAGATGAGTCATAATTCATATCCAGAATATTAGTGGATAGTCCGGTTGTTTTCATTCAGTTATCTAAGGATAGCATTTTTGCTACGGGATTGATACTATTTAACAACTCCATCACTCAAATTAAAATAATGACACAAGTAACTATCCTTTTAAATATGATAAAGTACAATGGGCCAAGGTAAGATATAGGGAAATTACAAGATAGGGTGGCAGCATGGCCGACTCAATCACATGTATGATCTAAAGTAAAAAAATTAAAATTATGTTTTTTGTTTTGTTTTGTTTTATTTTTTTCTTTTTTAGGTTAAGAATATATTGAAATAGACTTTTAATAGAGATGAAATAATACAAATTTGATGAAAGGATATTGGATCTTTTTTTACTAAAATTTTCATCAAATTTAAATTTGATGCAAGATTTGGTGAAATATTGGAAATGCTATCCAATCCATTTATTATTTCACATTATCATGTCGTGTTCGTTTGTCTTGTCAATAATTTTATTTTAGTTAAAAATGTGAAGTGTATGAAAAAATTAAATATTTTCCCTATTAGTTAAATTTAGTGAAATTATTCATAAGAATATTTGATTTTAACTAAATTTGATTTTCTTAGTTTATGAGTGTGAGGGTGGGAAATAAATTTTTACTGATACACAAATGATGGCAATCTCTACTAAATCATTATTTTTTTTTTACCAATTACACATATGAATGTGATCTCACATGGTTATAGAGCCAATGTATGAAATGTTGTTCAAATTGTGAAATTAATAAATAGATTTATGAAGAAAACAAAATTATATACCAAGAACATAGACTGATAATTACAACTAAATTTCAACAGAAATACACAAAACAATAAAATGGTAAAGAAACCAAACCGAAACCTGCACGGTAACAGTTTCCTTAAAACAGATTTCGCCGCTTCATGGATCGAGTGCTTGAGGAATCCCGGCGTCTGTCTCCCAAGATACGACAGTTAAAACCAGCTATGGCAGAAGCACTCTCTGTCTAACTTAGCGAACAAAAACAGTGGCAGCACTCTCTCACAGTAGGAACTTTCAAGCAAACTGACTTGTAAAATGGAAGTAAAATTTTCTGTATTTGAGACTTGACAGGAAGGTCTCAATTTATACATGTATAGGGGAGAGAGGAGAAGCCTCCAGCCTTTATGGCTGGTCACTAATGCACCATTAACCTATGCAATAAACGCAAAAGTTACAAACCCCATTAACTCTTTTATGAAGCTAATTTCATGGGGCAATTTCTCATTCAATTCTTAATGATTTTTTGGCCATTCTATTTGTGGTATAAAGATCTTATTGCAAAGTATCTAGACACACTTGGACCCAACACAATAGACGGTTGGGACCCACTTTAATATTTAATTAAAATCACCAAAAAACTATTTTTTCCAACAATCCTTCACATGAATAAAAATTGACCGAATGATTCAACAAACGGACATTGTTCAACAATAAAGACTTGGAGAGAGTTCAACGGACTAACCCCGACATCAGAGAAGGTAGCTTTTGGCTTTGAACTCTCCCAGTGAAAACCTATCGAGTTTACTGGCTGATTAGTGAATATGACATCTTGAACTGCTCTGCCGTTTGTGTAAACTGAGACAATAGATCTCACACGGGAATTACTCCTACCACCATTCTGTTCTCCTTTGGTGTGCCTGTATGGTATTACAGGCATTAGCGAGTGGTTTCAAAGAATCTTGGCCTGCCCAATTCTTCTAGAAGCGGCCCTACTTCACACTCACATAGGTGACTCTACTTTAGTATCCTGCTATACTCAGCTCAACAGCTTAACACACTAGAGTCATTAAAATCTTAGCTTAACCTCTACACCTGCAGGTATCACTGATAAAAGGAATGGCTGGAGGTTTAACCTCCTCAGTGACATACCACCGTTACACGCAATTAGGTTGTCCCATTGAACCTAGATCTTGGGATCTCCAGTCAACTAGGTTGGGTTTCCATTCCAGTAACTTCCAAAG
Source organism: Camellia lanceoleosa (assembly GCA_025200525.1). Lineage (NCBI taxonomy): Eukaryota > Viridiplantae > Streptophyta > Magnoliopsida > Ericales > Theaceae > Camellia > Camellia lanceoleosa. The sequence goes on from CM045761.1 coordinate 63,826,391, forward strand.
GCCACAACCCCATTCCTCTTGACGATGTTTCTACTAACTCTCGAGTTAACTCTTTGGTTAGCAGATCCGTAATGTTGTCCTTAGACTTTATAAAGTCTATAGAGACAACTCCATTCGAGAGTAGTTGTCATATGGAATTATGTCTACGACGAATATGTTTAGACTTTCCATTATACATATAACTCTGTGCCCTACCAATTGCAGATTGACTATCACAATGAATACAAATAGCTAGCACAGGTTTAGACCAACGTGGAATATCTTCAATGAAATGGCGAAGCCATTCAACTTCTTCCGCTGCTTTATCAAAAGCAATAAACTCTGATTCCATCGTTGATCTAGATATACACGTTTGTTTGGAAGATTTCCAAGACACGGCTACCCCACCAAGAGTGAACACATATCTACTAGTGGACTTTGAGTCCTTTATATCTGATATCCAATTTGCATCACTATAGCCTTTTAGCACCGCTAGATATCGAATATAATGCAGCCCATAATCCCGAGTGTAGCGTAAATACCTTAACACCAGCACAATGCCCTTCCAATGAGAAGCATCGGGATTACTTGTGTATCTACTAAGCCTGCTAACCAAGTAAGCTATATTTGGCCTAGTATAACTCATCAGATATATTAAACTTCCAATTACCCAAGAATATTCTAACTGAGAGACACCCTCTTTATTATTCTTGGTAGAATATAGACTTAAGTCTACAGGTGTCAAAGACACACTCGTATCTGATCCACTAAACTTCTCAAGTATCTTATCAACATAATGAGACTGAGAAAGTACAATTCTACCAGATGTTCTGGTAATCTTAATTCCTAGAATAACATCTGTAATGCCCATATCTTTCATGTCAAACTTAGAATTTAACAACTTCTTGGTAGTTTTGATCATTTCATCGTTACTACCTATAATGAGCATATCATCAATATATAGACACAAAATGGCATAACCTCTGTCAGTGTCTTTGACAAAAACACACTTGTCACATTCGTTGATTCTAAACCTATTTGACAACATTACAATGTCAAACTTCTCATGCCATTGTTTAGACGCTTGCTTCAAACCATACAATGATTTGACAATTTTACAAACTTTCTTGCTTTGCCCTGGAGCTGAAAACCCTTCAGGTTGCTCCATGTAGATTTCTTCATTCAAATCCCCATTTAAGAAAGCTGTCTTTACATCTATCTGGTGTATCTCTAGATTGCGCAAAGCTGCTAACGCAATCACCATGCGAATAGATGTTATCCTAATTATAGGTGAGTACGTATCAAAGTAATCCAGGCATTCTCGTTGCCTGTACCCTTTGATAATGAGCCTCGCCTTATACTTGTCAATTGACCTATCGGCCTTCATCTTTCTTTTAAAAATCCATTTGTAGCCTAAAGGCATACAACCTGGAGGTAAATCTACCAACTCTCAAGTGTGGTTCTGTAAGATGGAGTCAATCTCACTCTTAATTGCTTCTTTCCACAAAGGACTTTCAGGTGAAGTCATAGCATTATGAAAAGTTCGAGCTTCTCCCTCTAACATATAAGTCAAAAAATCCAGACCAAAGGACTTTGCAGTCCTAGCCCTCTTACTTCTTCTTAGCTCATTTATATCTTCAGCTTGATCATTAACTTGATCACGCAAGTGATCATTTGTTTGATTAGCTATGTAATCATTGTCACCTTCAACCTCTTTTATGGAACTCGGAATACATTTTCAAAGAAAGATGCATTTCTTGATTCCATGATTGTATTCTTGTGTATATCTGGAATAGCAGACTGAACCACAAGAAATCGATATGCACTGTTATATTGTGCATAACCGTTGAATACAAAGTCAACGGATTTTTAGGCTTATCCTAACCCTCTTGGGTTTAGGTATTCTCACCTTTTGTATGACACCCCCCACATTTGTAGAATTTATACAAAAGCTTTTGGCCTTTTTTCGAAAATTCATATAGGGTCTTTAAACAATTCCTTATGTCACAATGATTATGAAACTCTCAAAATCATATCACAGTAAATACATTCCCAGAACGTCATCAACCGAATTAGGCACCCAAATATATTTGGTCCAACCTATCACTTTGAAGCCAATAGTCTTATTATTAGGAAACACAAATCCAGTGTTCAATAGTCTACTATATGGAACTTCATAACATGGCCAGTAGTCTTATCACTAGGAATCACTAATTTCTCAGCATGTGGTCAGTAGGCTTTTTACTACTAAGAATCATAATGTCCTGACATAGGATCAATAGATTCTTTCATTACTAGGAATCATCATGTCTTGACATATGACCAGTAGCCTCTCCACTACTAGGAACCATGATGTCTTGACATGTGATCAGTAATCTGTTCACTACTAGGAACCACAACCTCATAACTGTGTAGCCAGTGGTCTAACACCTCCTAGGAACCACCAGTTTTCTATTTTTGTGATCAGTGATCTTGTACTCACTAGGAGCCACCAATTTAAGAATATATTTGGAATTTAAAACTCCAAAAAATATTCACCCACTATACCAGGTTGTCTCATCTTTGCTTTCAAGTAAAGTCACATAACAATCATAAATGCTATAAATAACACAAGGATACCATACTAATTGCCTCTGATCAATTCAGAGATATTTTAATGCAATCTTATGATTTCCTTTAATCATACTTGATCTCTCAAGATATTCCTTTAAGAATCTCGCGAGGCTAAGGTTGTCAGGTGGAACAACATTTCTGTTTGTCACATTTTGAAGCCATTTCTGAAACATCACAACAGAATTTCACTTCTGTGATTCTAGAAATTAAACTTAACCCTTAGAAAATCCCTCAGATGGAAATTTAATTAAAAACTAGTCTCACCATTTAACCTAAAATCGAACATGGTCAGGAATGTTCTCAGGAAGACTGGAGGGGTCACATCGGTCTCACATAAAACCCAGTTAACCTTTTGACAAAACATCCAAGAGCATGTTGACTCCTAGTTCATGGGAAACAATTTTAAAATTAAGATTTCCAAAAGAAAAACCAGGTTATAACAAACCAATTTCCAAGCAAATAAAATTTGCTACCAGCATTACACCACTCATAAACGTTAACTTGGTACTCGAATGAGCCCATGATGATTCTTAGGTACTCCGGAGCCCATGATTTTTGAATAAAAATCAAAGATATTTTAGCTAATGCTAAAATTTGGTTTCCTTTCTCAAAAACAAAAACACTTTGGACATAATCAAATTATAACCAAAGACTTTCTCCAAACACGATTTTCTAACACTTTGGGAATAAAATGATTAAACCCAAAGACTTCTTCAAACTCCAAAGGTTTGAAACCAAATCCGTCTTAGTTGTCATTTCTGAACAAATAAGAACTACTCTTTAGCCAAAGCTAAAAACTTTGGTTTCTATCACAGAAAACCAAACCAAGTTCCAAACTTACAAGCAATTTAAAAATTGTTACAACCAAATACATGCATATAAAATGCTTCTAATAATACAAGCAAATAAAACTTGCTACTACAAATTGGTAAACAAACCAACTAAAGCTCAAGCAAAAAATGCTTCAACCATTTAAATAAAATAGCCAATCTATCAGGATTCTATTTAGTCCAAAAGCCTTTCCACGCTTAGGTATTCCTATTCAACACAAAAGTTAGTAGTTCAAACATTTTTGTTTTTACATCCCAAATACTATTTAATTGGTTTTGTATTTGTTTTTCCATTCCCTTTTGCATAAGTATTCCTGTAAAGAAAGTTAGTAGAAAAAATCACAACAAAATACAAACAAATAATCTAAGCAAAAAATAAATTTAATAAATAATTAAAACCATTTTAAACTAATAACTCCAAATAAATAAGTTAAATTCAAAGTTAATGCACCCAATTAAATTCAAATTAATCATGTACACAATTCATAAAAACTCTATAACTCCAAAATATATTAAATTATGTAATCTAGTCTAGAAAATACTAAGCATATAACAAATTAAATCTATAATAGAATTAGCATGTCAAAATTGCAACATCCATAAATTATATTTTATAACTTTAAAATTCATGCAAATCATGGTAGGGGAATGATAAACCATACGCATAAAATAAGATCATATTAATACAATTAAGTATACAAATTATGATAGAGCATTCTAATTAAACTAAGCAATTAGAGAATAACATTGCATATTTACAATTATTGAAATAGTGAGCAATTCTGATACAGTTCCTAGTAATATTATACAAAGTTAACCTAATTGTCTATATAAATCTATTCGATCAATTTCATAGAAAATATATAAAAATATGTTTTAAGCTTGTTGTTCAAATTGTGAAATTAATAAATAGATTTATGAAGAAAACAAAATTATATACCAAGAACATATGCTGATAATTACAACTAAATTTCAATAAAAATACACAAAACAATAAAATGGTAAAGAAACCAAATCGAAGTCTACATGGTAGCAGTTTCCTTAAAACAGATTTTGTCGCCTCACGGATCGAGTGCTTGAGGAATCCGTCATCTCCCGAGATATCTGACGGTCAAAAACCACTCTGGCAGAAGTACTCTCTGTCTAGCTTAGCGAACAAAAACAGTGGCAGCACTCTCTCACAGTAGGAACTTTCAGGCAAACTGACTTGTAAAATAGAAGCACAAATTTCTGTATTTGAGATTTGACAGGAGGGTCTCAATTTATACATGTATAGGGGAGAGAGGAGAAGCCTCCAGCCTTTATGGCTGGTCACTAATGCACCGTTAACCTCTACAATAAAGGTAGAAGTTACAAACCCCATTAACTCTTTTATGAAGCTAACTTCGTGGGGCAATTTCTCATTCAATTCTCAATGGTTTTTTGGCCATTCTATTTGTGGTGTAAAGATCTCATTGCAAAGTATCTAGACCCACTTGGACCCAACACAATAGACGGTTGGGACCCACTTTAATATTAAATTAAAGTCACCAAAAAACTATTTTTTCCAACATAAAATTGATAAAAAATTTGATAATCTTAGTTTGGAAAGCTATTGATATTTTTTGTTCTTTATTTATTTTTTATTTTTTATTTTACTTATAAGATTTCAACTCAAAATGAAACTTTTTATTATACCGAGGCCTAAAGCAAGTGCATCACTAACAGCCTCCTTAGGTCAGCCCTGGGTAGCGATGACAAAGTTGGAAAGGGAAGCAGCTTTGCAAAGAGAGAGGGGGGGTAGGTGACTGGCGTTGGCTGGTATTAGCAATTGAGGTATTAGCAGTTGAGGCATTCTCTACTTAAGGAGCTGAGTGCGTGTAAGAGAGCGAGAAACATTATTAATGTTTGAGAGGTTTGAGTATAATTATGTCAAAAATTTAAAATTACTTAATTTTATATACTCAAGAGTAGGTCATTTTAGTTTCTTTTTTTTAGTGCTAACAATATCTATCAATACCATAAATACAATTTGATGTATATATTATCGATTGAAGATTATATATCACACTCGTTCCTTTTGCCTCATTTTTATTTATTTATTTTATTAGCAAAATAAAAATTTTATTAAAAACATAAAATTAAAAGTACAAAGAAATATACTGTACTGTGAGAAATTCAGATAGATTGAACTCTACTATTACTGCTTGCATCCACACAACATAACCAACCCCTCAACTTCATCCTAAATCCCTATCTTGTGATAGAGAGTTTATTTCAGACCGTTATGAAAATAGAAAAAGAAGAGAAAAGAGAAACTCTATATTGAATTGAATGAATAATACAAGAGGAGAAGCCTGTATATATAGGCAAAAAGGAAACCTAGATAGGTATAGAAAAGATAGAGATACGCATAGAAGGAGATAGAGATAAGATATACAGCTATAATAATATACATCTATAATAATATATAGCTAACACCCCCCCTCAAGTTCAAGGTGGTAAGTCAAATATCAATTTAAGCTTGGAGAGGAGATCAGAAAAGCGGCCTGGAAGATGAGCTTTGATGAAGATGTCGGTGGTCTGATCAGCAGAGGTAACAAAGAGAAGATGAACATGGCCACTAGTAACATGTTGTCGTATGAAGTGACAATCGATCTTAATATGCTTGGTGCGATCATGGAAGACATCGTTATGGGCAATCTGAATAGCACTTTGATTGTCACAATAAAGATTAGTGGCAGCTGAATGAGAAAGACCCATGTCAGAAAGAAGCCAACAAAGCCACACAAGCTCCTGAGTAGCGTTTGCAAGAGCACGATACTCAGCCTCGGTACTAGAACGAGCAACAAGGGTTTGCTTCTTGCTACGCCAGGAAATGAGAGAGGTGTCTAAGAAGAAGCAGAACCCAGTAGTGGAACGGGGATCGGTAGGATCCCCTGCCCAATCGGCATCAGAAAAGGCATGCAGCTGTAGAGAAGAGTGAGGGGAATAGTGAAGACCATGAAACAAAGTTCCTTTGAGATAGCGCAAAATGCGAACCAGAGCAGTATAGTGTGGAGAGCGAGGAGCAGTCATAAATTGACTGACAATGTGAACAACATAAGCAATATCTGGACGAGTAACTGTGAGATAGACAAGACTACCAACTAACTGACGAGATAAAGTTGCATCTGACAATAGGGAGCCGTCAAGAGGTGTAAGACGAGTTTGAGGATCAATTGGAGTAGTGACAGTCTTGCAATCGGAAAGGCCAACACGAGCCAAAAGAGCAGAAGTATACTTGGCCTGAGTAAGAAAATAACTAGAGGAATCTTGAGAAATTTCCAAGCCAAGGAAGTAGCTAAGTGCACCCAAATCTTTCATCTCAAACTGGCGATGGAGAAACTGTTTAAGACTAGAAATATCCACTGTGTCATCTCTAGTGATAATCATATCATCCACATAGAGGAGAAAGAGAATAGTACTGCACTCCGTTTTATGGATAAACAAGGCAGAATCATGGGCACTGGAAGAAAAACCAAAGTCACGGATGGTAGAGTCGAACTTGGCAAACCAAGCAGGTGGAGCTTGTTTCAAACCATATAAAGCACAGCGGAGTTTGCAAACCTTGTTTGAGGGAATAGAAGAACTAGGAGGAGGTCGCATATAAACTTCCTCAGTGAGATCACCATTGAGAAATGCATTCTTGACATCCATCTGAGAAAGGTGCCAATGGCGAGCAGCAGCAACGGCAAGTAAGCTACGAACTAAAGTAAGACGGGCAACAGGAGCAAATGTTTCCTCACAGTCAATCCCATATTCTTGACTAAATCCCCGAGCAACAAGGCGAGCTTTGTAACGCTCAATGGAACCATCAGAATGAGTTTTGATCTTGTAAACCCATTTGCAACTAACAGTATGCTTGCTAGGAGGAAGATCACCCACATCCTAGGTATGAGTTTGATCGAAAGCCTGCAGTTCATCAGTCATAGCTTGTTGCCAAAGAGGGTTAGAAGAAGCTTCTTGATAAGAAGTAGGTTCATGAGAACAAAAAGCAGTGGAACCAATAATATAATCACGGAGAAGAACAGAAGGTTGCCTTACCCGGGTAGAATGACGCTCAAGTAGAGGGGGAACCTCAATGGAAATAAGTTCTGAAGGAACCTCCACCGAAGCTGGAGAAGATGTAGGGCCATCAGCTGACACAGGATCCTCAGGATGGACGATAGGCGCAGGCGGCTATGGAAGCATAGGGCCAGAATTTGCATCAAAGTCATCAGAAAACAAATCTATAGAAATATCAGTGAAGACCGGTGAGTGGGTGGACTGTGGTAGGTGAAACTTGGAAAGAGTGGAGAACGTTTTGTGTTCCCAGGAGACCACATGACGAGAAATACGAAGACGCTTGGAGATAGGATCCCAACAATGATACCCTTTATGTTCAATACCATACCCCAGAAAACAACAAAGACGAGAATGAGGTTCTAGTTTAGTGTGTTCATGAGGCTGAAGTAGAACAAAACAAGCAGAACCAAAAACTTTAGAAGTGGTATAATTAGGAGAAGAACCATACAAACGCATGTAAGGAGTTGTGTTAGCTATGACAGGGGTAGGGACTTGATTGATGGTATGGATGGCAGTGAGGGCAGCTTCCCCCCAAAAGTTTTTCAGGACAAGAAGAAGAAAGGAGAAGAGCCCGAGTAGTGTTTAGAATATGACGGTGCTTTCTTTCGGCTTGTCCATTTTGTTGGGAAGTGCCTACACAAGATCGATGAGAAAGAGTACCATGAGCCCGAAGAAAAGAAAGAAAATCAGAATCCAAATACTCCTTAGCATTATCAGAACGAAAAAGCTTAATAGTACAAGAAAACTGAGTGTGGACCATAGCAGAGAAATCATAGTAAATCTATTTAAGTTCAGAGCGATTTTTGAGAAGAAAAAGCCAAGTATAGCGAGAAAAATCATCAACCAAAATCACAAAATATCTAGACCCCCCCATGGTAGATGTGGGGGAAGATCCCCAAATATCTGAATACACAAGATCAAAAGAAGCAGTAGAAATAGAATTACTTTTATTAAAAGGTAATGCAGGTTGTTTAGCAATTTGACAAGATAAACAATCAACATTATCAAGACAGACACGACCTAACTGACCACTAGAAACTAAAATTTTTAAACGACTAAAAGAGACATGTCCTGAGCGACAATGCCAAAGATGAAAATGAGACATGGTAGATGCAGCAGCAACATGAGATGATTTGTGCGGACTGCGAAGATGAATAAACTCAAATAGACGTCCATGCTTACGACCTATCCCAAGGATCTGTCTCGTCTAAGAGTCCTGCACCAAACAACCATTAGCAGAAAAGGTAATAGTTAGACCAAGTTCACATAATTGACCAACAGAGATAAGGTTCATTTTAAGAGAAAGAATATGGTAAGCATCAGAAAGAGATAGTGGAAGTAGAGATTTGGCCAATATAACTAACAGGCATATGAGAACCATCAGCAGTGTATATAGTGGGAGCAGAAGAGGATGATGACAAAGAAGAAAATAGAGTGGAGTTAGAAGTCATGTGATTACAACATGCGGAATCAAAATACCATGAAGAGTTACCTGAGGTTACTGAAAGAGTAGTAGACGGAGGAGTACCCGATTTGTTGAGCACCTGGTGGATAATGGACTCAACATCATCCATAGAGAAAAAAGGAGCAAAAGAACCCCCAGAGGCAACAGCAGTAGAGCGAGAACCGTGGTTAAATTTGGACTGAGACCCAGAACGAGAAGCCCCCTTCTTAGATGAAGTAGTGGAGGGAGCTTGAGGACAATTGCTTTGGAGATAGCCCGGGGCAGTCTTATAACAAGTCAAGCATTCGCGAACCTGGTAGTGAACAAGAGAATGATTGGCTGGCAAGCCTCAGTTGCGACAATAATTGCATATGAGTGGCTGTGAAGATGAAGAACTCTGAAAAGATGGAGTAGCAAGAACAGAATCCATGTCGTGAGATCTAAGACTCCTAAAACGAGTCTCCTCTGATAAGAGCTCAGTAATGGCTTGCTCTAAAGTGGGCAAAGGCAAACGATGAAGCAAAGAAGCATGCACGGGCTCAAAAGTGCTATGAAGAGCCATAAGAAACTGTAATAGTCACTAATGATTTCGATAAGTAATAAATAGTTGTGCATCATCAGAATGAGCCCATGGAGGTTCAGAAAGAGCGAGCTAGTCCCAAACGGACGACATGTGAGATAGGAAGTCATTGAGAGACTGACCGGGTGCTTGGCGCATGTGATGAAGAGTCTGCAACAGTTGATAATGATGAGCATGGCCAGTGGTCTGATAACGTTCCTTCAAAAAATCCCAAATTACTTTGGTAGGAGAGGCAATGGAGTCATCGTCCTGAAAGCGTCCAAATTGAAGATTGATAGAAGGAACAGAGATAGCCTGGAACCATGTGATAATTTGATAATTCTTACTTTCCCATTCGTCAAGACGGTCATCCAATGCAGAGTCCGTCTCATCCTCCTTTTGGTTGGGTTTGGAAAGAGTACCAGTAATAATCCGCCAAAGGCGTTTCCCTTTAATGAAGCTAGAGAGAGCTTGGCCCCAACTAACATAATTAGACTCATCAAGTATAATAGGAACATATTGGATATTTTCAGTACGATCCATAAGTGCCAAAACGGAGGTCACCAACAGATTCAGAAGCCCAAAAAACCTTAGGAACAAGTAGGGCGTCGACCAAGATCTTTGTGATGATGTCAATGACGACCAGTGAGAGAGGTCGCGTCAATGGTGAATAAAGCCGACGTCGTGACTAAACCAAACATGGCACCTTGGTGAGAAGCGGTGAGGCAGGAAATCGTGAAGCAAAGCCAAGGGAGATCGGTTAAGGCGAAGCCAAACGAGCACGGTGAGGCGAAGCCGATGGCGAGCCGAGGTGATCTTGAGCCGGCGAGTCGAGGTTGATGCAGAAGCCAAATAGCGGCCGAGTGAGCCGTGAAGACGAGACGATGTGGGAGCGACGAGAGTAGAACCAAGCAAATAGCCTACGATCTTTGGGTGGCGCGTAAAGGCGCGTGTAATGGCCGATGGGGGTGATTCTGGTGGAGTTTGCTTCCTCTTAAAGAGAAGAAGAGTGTGGTGTAGTCCAATCATTGAAACAGAGAGGAACTAGATACGTAGAAGCCATCAAAAACCAATCGGGGACAGAACCAAAAAAAAAATGAGCCTAGGAGAGAGCCTAGGCTCTGATACCATGTTATGCAAATAGAAAAAGAAGAGAAAAGAGAAACTCTATATTGAATTGAATGAATAATACAAGAGGAAAAGCCTGTATATATAGATAGAAAGGAAACCTAGATAGGTATAGAAAAGGAAACCTAGATAGGTACAGAAAAGATAGAGATAAGCATAGAAGAAGATAGAGATAAGATATACAGCTATAATGATATACATCTATAACAATATACAGCTAACACAGACAAAGGGATCAAGCGAGTAAGAGGAAGGGAACTAGGAAAATAGGATAAAATATTTGGCTCCTATATTGCTCACCAAAACAATGTTAGGTAGACATGTTCAACACGTAGTTAACGATTGGGTAGGTGTAATTTTGCTCATGTCATGTCAAATAAAACCTGCTCGGGTCTATCAAAAAAAATAAAATAAAAATAAATAAGACTTAACTCTGTTTGGTGGAGCTTTCAAAATATGGTTTCACATTCACTTTTGAGTGGTGTTTGTTTAACATTTTCAAAAATTAATTCCACTCACTTTTGAAAACTCCTTTCAAGGCCGAAAAATTTGGGTTAACTGATCGTCCGGTCGGTAGTGTTTTTTTTTTTTTTTTGCACCTGTTATTTTTATATTACAAAAAAAAAAAAATTTGTGAATTTTAAAAAAAATTTTTTATGAGCTTTGAATAGAATTTTGAGTTGTGTGTTTGGTTATGAGTTATAAGTTTTTGTATTAAATATCATATGTCACATCACTCAATTCAAACTCAATTTAAAACTCTTTTCAAAACTCATAATCAAACAAAATTTTCACATTCAAATCATAATTCCAAAACTCACAAACTCAAAATACAACTCTATTCTTAAATCATAATTCTAAAACTCTAGTAAACACTCCTAAGACTGGCTCGGTAGAGCTACTCACCAAGTTGACATGTAAGGTTCTTTCATAATTGGGAAATTCTTATATGTTGACCTGAAAAGGAGTATATTATATGTACTACTAGTTATATTTTTTTTTATTTGATTATGACTATTTTTTTTAATAATTATGACGTTATTTTAATTATAACTCATAAGATCTTTAATTATATATCATCTTTTAATTATATTTTATATTGTGTTTGGTTATGTTATTTTTTTTAGTTATAATAAAGAAAGTATGAAATTATATAATTTTATTTTTTAGTTATAAGGTGCATATGGTATACACCCTTTGCAAAGGGTGTACCTATAACATCGCCTGGGGGTTACCCACGCACGTTGAATAGTTCAAACCCTCAATTTCTTCAATCTAGTTTCACGAGTGCAATATGAAACGTAAATGAGAGACCAGATTTGACAGTTTTTATAGAAAATCCATTTTATTGCAAAACTTTTGCCATAAACGGATTGCGTCAAAGTCGCTACCTAATATTTTGAAAAAATTAAATATCTATGACTCGTATCAAGGCCACTGTTTGTTGTAACAAAAAATGTTTGGCTCAGAACCTTAAGCATGAAAAGGGAAAGGTCATTAATTGAACACTTCACGCTCACCTGATCAAAAGATCGATCTCTACTAAACTATGATATGATTTTTATTTACTTTATATGTTTATATTCTGATTATTTAATAAATCCTAAAATTTACTACGTGAAGCAAATAAGTATAGATTATGCTATTTGTTTTGAAACAATCTGATTTCATGTATTTTGAAAGAGTTTTGAAGATGTACAACTCAAAGAAATTGAGTTTACAAACGTGAAAATCAATATCATTCCAAATTAAGCGACACAACCTCCATCTAACGGAATTCATACAATTATATAAAGTAAGCAAGTAGCCACATAGTAAGATGATAAATATAGTAAGGAAAATATACACAAGCATGATGCTAAAGCATAAAACCTTACATATTTATCGACATCCCACGAACAGCTACAAAACAAAGTTAGTAAAATATGCATGATCTTATATACAAGATTCTAATGCAATACATACACAAAAATGCAACTAAAAATTCTATTATTAATACATAATATGTGAATCATCTCAAGACATGGGGTAGTGCATAAAATCACATAGGAATTAATTAAACCCACAATGTAAATAAGCCGAATTTTAATGCATGAAATATGAGTGCAAAACATGGACATGGTGAAAAATAAAACATAATGCTTAGGTCTGAAATAATTTGGCCAAAACGGGTGTAAGGTTGGAACTTAAGCTTAAACCTGACTTTTCTGCTAGGAAATTCGTAAAATAGCACATTACAATTTTCATCATTGTGTGTTTAGAAGAAAGTGCCAAGTCTTAAGGCCGGTCAAAATGGAGTGTCTACAATTGCCTATTTTTGACAAAGGTGGAAGTCATTTCATGATGTGAGTGAATATCAAAGCCTGAAGATGACCTTTTTGACAAGGCTGTAAGACTTGGGTAAACAAACAGAATGCAAATGCAGTTGGTTGAACTTGAAGGTTGCCTAAGTATCCTTTTGTAAGGAATCAAACCAGCATAATTCAGGGGTAGGATGCAAATGATATGCTAATTCAATTTGAAAGTTGGACTTGCACGCTTCGCGAAACTAGTTGTTTTGAAAACCCATGATTTATGCAATGCAATGCAATGCAACAGGTAATATGCGAGGCAAGCCTCGTGCAATTGATATGAACCATAACAAGGGATACAATCCAAACACACTCATAAAAGAAGGAAATGTAATTGATGAATAGTTTTAACCTACAACCCCAAACATAAGAGGTATTAACTGATGGATAGTTTCAACTAACAACCTAAGAACATGGAGGTATTAATCAAAGGTGGTTTGAACCGACAACTAGAGAAAAGGATAATATCATCATCTTGAAAAAAAAGGCCAATATTAATCGAGTGGTTTTAACCTTCAACCCAAAAAGGGAGTCATTATTAACTGATGAAAAAGGTTGTAATCAAATGTTGATGTGAATAAATTGTAGGCAAGTGATGCAACAGTGATAATTGTAGCCATGCAAATGATATGCTAATGCAATTGAAAGTTGAATTCTTTTTTTTTTCTTTTTCTTTTTGTTTTTGAAAGTACATGATTTATGCAATGCAATATGTAATATATGGTGAGGCAAACCTCATGCAAATAAAGCATAACAAAGAAGTACAATCCAAACACACTCACATGATAGGAGAAAAGAGGGGTTAATCAAACAACGAGATTTAAACTGTACCTCAATACGAAATAGGGATTGATTTCAACCGGGTAAAGAGAAAAAGGGTCTTAACCAATATACTAGACCTAGACTGTACCTCAATACAAAATAGGGCGATGGTTTCAACTGGGTAAGAAGAAAAGGGTCTCAACCAATATCCAAGACCTAGACCGTATCTCAATATGAAATAGGGTGATGGTTTCAACAGAGTAAAAGAGAAAAGTTGTCACGAAAAAGTTTGAAGTGATATAAATGAATTGTAACAATACATGACAAATATAATAGACAGTGTAAGTGTAATGGTCAATGTAAAAACATGAAGGGGCAATGTGAGACATACAATATGCAATGATATGATATGATGGATGCATAGCAAATGAATACAAAAAAAAATTTTGTTTTTTTTTCAAAGTTCTCTTTTTTGTTTTTTTTTTTTTTCTTTTGAAATTTTTCTTTTTTGATTTTCTTTCAAAATTTCCTTTTTAATTTTTTTTCCTTTTTTTTTGACAATTTCTTTTTGATTTTTGATTAATTTTTTTTGTTTTTAAAAATTTATATACATACTATATATGCATATATGGATACAAATGATATACAAAATACATATTACGTACATATACATACACATACAAACCATATACATATAAGAATACATACATATACATATATACGGACACATACAGATACATATATGGTGTACATATATACAAATTATATACGTATTATGTACCTATCACTTTTTCCTGTTTTGTCTCTCTCTCCCTCTCTCTATTGTTTGTCTTTGTCGAGCACTGTATCTGGCGTGCAATTTCAATAATTATGGCGTGCCTGACCGACATCAACTGGACTGGTCTAGTTTGTCAAAGATTGTCTCAGCAATCCCTCTTCTCTTGGCCTCTTCCTCTTCTCTATTTTCTTTTTAAACCGAGGCTTGCGAGAGAACAGGGCAGAAAGCTGCGAATCTCCTGCCATTACTCTGCAAATTTTCTCTTTGGAGGTGATAATACAGTGAGTCCTCGTGAATGGGTTGGACCGATCCAAGCTCCTCAAGCCCATCTGATAAACTTTGCAAAAAAGTCAACGGGGAGCAGGGTAGTCCCCGGTGACCTCCCAAGATGTGAATTAGGAAGGTGATGAGCAAAATGTAGAGAGAGAGAGAGAGAGAGAGAGAGAGGATGAAAACTTAACTTCTTCCCCGCCTCTTGAGCTTTGGAAAACTTAACCCTTGTTTGACTTTCTTATATCCTTTGGTAATCATTGCCCGCCTGAAAAGCTTGCGCTTGCGGGTTCTTTTGTTGTTCGTGGTGAGGAGGCGCTATTACCGCCGAGGTGTTGTCGCCAATAAATCACGGTTACGCCGCTTCTTTCCTCTTACGAGCTCCTTTCCGCGAAAAGCTTAGCTTATTGGGGTGGTGAGGTGAGGTCATTTTCGGCGAGAGTGTTGAGTAATAAATCACGGTGATGGGTTGCATTAATGGTGATGTCTTAAAGCAACTCTTTGTCTTCTTTCCGGACACGGGCCGGCTTGTACGACATGTGTGTCAGAATCATCATCTTTTTTGCCCCCGCTTGACCCACCTCTGTGTGCTGGTTTTCTCGACGGGTGCGAATCTTTAACATAGACATTTGTCGATACGCACTGCATACACGCCGACATCATCATCCTAGGCCTTTCTGCTTGCCTGACCTCAATATGCGAGTTTTCTTGACGGGTTGTGTAATGAGGTCTAAATGGTGGGGTGGCGCTTTCAGACCGTGGGGTGGTCCTAGGGGGGCTAAGGGTGTCGTAGTAGTCCTTGTGGAGTCTTCGTGTCGGGGCCCCCCCTTAGAGTAGTGCGACAATAGACCAAACCAGGCCGGCGTGGTGTGAGGGGGTGAGGGTGAAATGGAGGCCGGGGTGCAGGTGGGCGTGCCGTGTGGCCGGTGGGCGGGAGGCGAAGGCGAGGCCGGCCGGTGTGGCGGCGGAGGGAGGTGTGGGGTGGGGAGGCAGCAGGCCCGGGGCCGGAGGTGGTGCAGGTGGCAAGTAGGGCCGACCGGGGGTGTGGCGGAGGCCAGCCCGTGGGTGAGGGCCGTGGGAGAGCTGGCATGTGGGTGTGTGAGGGGCGAGGTGGCAGGGGGGGAGGTGGCGCCGTGGTGAGGTGGTGGCCCGTGTGGGGGTGGCCCGGGAGTGCCGGGCCCGGAGGTGGTCGGCCGTGGTCGGTGGGGTGTGTGGGCCCGGGGTGGCCGGAGGTGGTGGCAGGAGCCGTGGGGTGGGGTGGGCGGAAAAAACACAGAGCTCAGAGGGGCGTGTCACGTGATGACGAAGTGGAAAAGAGAAAGGCCATCCACCGCGTACCGCCTACGTGCGTAAATTTGGGGGGGATCAGCAGATTAGATCGAGTGAAAGCAGTCGGGACAAGAGGAGTAGGCGTGGACCCATGTGCGTGGACCATGGCAACAGGGGGGAAGGAAAGGGGCAGATTAGAGATCGTTGCGTGAAAGCATCGGGACATTTTAATGGGCGATGATAATCTTATTATGGCGTGATGATATGAGTTTTTGGCGGATGATTTGAAAGGTTTTCAAACACCAAAAAAAAAATTTGGACCTCCTGAATACGGCAAACCGTGGGCTTTTGACATCATACGATTCACCTACTTCTTTATAAAAGCCGAAAAAACGCCCAAATCCTCGCCTCGTTGCTCACGATACTCCATCGAGGCATTTCTTCAATTTCTTAGCAACTGTAGGAAGCTAGCGCAGCAGGCAAACATAACTTAGGCACTAGAGATGGCCCACGCAAGTCGCAAAATTGTCTGTGGATCGGGGAGAAGAGAAGGGAAGGAATTAAGCGTAATGAGCGGAGAAAGAGAAGACCCGGTGGCGGCTCGCCCCCCGTCAGGGTGGGGCGAGATCATTTGGCACAAAAAGTGGACAAGTCCATTATAGCGGGGCAAATTCGGGCAAATCAAGTTTAAATGGCGAGTTGGAGTTGACAAGTTTAGGTATTTAGAGGTGAGGAGTATGAGGAGAGTATGAGGAGCTTTGAGAAGGGGTTGAGTTGCCATTTGCCTCGAAGTGGATGTGCTGTGCCACAGACCGGGCACCAATCGGCGGGCGATGTTGCATGCCCTGAATCTGATGGCTGTGCAGATGGCAGAAGCTGGCCCGGTGGGGACGGGCGGGGAGGGCAAGGAGGCGTAGAAAGTATCAAATTCGGCGGGTGTTGAAGCTGGTTTGCACGCCGGCGGAAAAGCCGACGGACTAGGGTAGGGGGGAGGTTTTTCGAGGTATGAGAGGCTGAAGGGGGGTTTGTTGGCCTGCCCGTGCGCGAAATATGGATGTGCTCGAAACCACAGAGTAACCGCCGGATTGATGATGTGGAACAAGAAGATCGATGGCTACATGCAGTTCATGGAAGGGCGGGGCGGTGGGAGTCGATGGCGGTGGAGGAGTTTTTTGCCTCTGCTACAAGCCTCGCCAACACACAAAGCGTGGGTGAGGTGGGGTTGGGGGGAGGAGGTTTGGTGGTGGTGATGCGGTCTCGATCAACCGATGGCGCGGGCGGCGGTTTACGCACGCCAACGCGCCATGGGTGGAACGAGGTCCGCCGGAGCCAATTGGAATTAGGGGGGTGGAAATTATTAGGGCGCGGGGGAAAGGAAGAAGAGAAGAAAGGGTGGAGGGACAAAGCGGTGGTGGCGTGGGCGGGAATGGTGAGGGAAGGGTTTGGGAGTTTGGAAGTTGAATGTCGGGATGATGGTGGTCACCTGGTTGCGGTACGTCAGCTTTTAGTGGGAGGAAGGTTTTGGCTGGAATTGGGGATCTCGGCCAGAATTAGAGGAGGGCGGTGGGGGTCTGCTTGGAGGAAAGGAAGAAAGGTGAAAAGGGTGGAGGGAGAAGGAGAAGGCAAGATGACGGGGGGGACCCCCTCTGACCCTCTTTTGTTTGAGCAGATTGAGGCAGTCACTCGCCGGGGGATGGGATCTCTGACCGAGCAAGTGAGGAGGAGGAAGGCTCGGGAGAGGAGAGGATCGGCCCTTCTTGCCAAAGCCACCATGTTCAAGAGACACACCAAGCCTGCACTGGCGTCGGGCGAGGGAGAGGAGTCTAGCCCGAAGTCATTGGGGGCGCAGGGACTGACACCCCTTCACAACCGATCGCGGAGAGGAGGATCAGTCTAGCCCGGCCGCAGGGGGAGAAGGATTTAAGTAAGTTTGAACCCACCTAAGCTCCATGGGATCTGTGATGTGGAGAGAGAGGGGGAGGGAGGGGCGCCAAGAGGAAGAGGAAGAGAGGTTCTGAGGGGGCGGAGAGGGGGGAGCTGGGCCCAAGAAAGTGAAAGAGGCCCCTACTGTGGTGGAGACTCTTGTGGTGGAGGATACCCCAGAAGTAGCAGAGGTAGCAAAAGTCATCCCAGCACTGGAGGTTGTGGAGGTTGCCCCAACAATTCAAATGGCCGATGAAGAGGCCATGAACAACAAACGAAGAGTGAAGCAAAAGATAAGCAAGGACAAGGCGCGAGGAGGAAAAAAAAAAGGAGGGAAGAGAAGAGGCCAAGGCAGAGGGGAAAAAGAGAGGTGTGAGGAGCCGGGAGCAGAAGATGCTAAGGCGGCGTGAGGCTGCAAAAGGTGGAGGGAAGAGTGGCCAAGGCGGAGAAAGAAAGAGGGAGGGAGGGCTGGGAAGCGAAATGGAGAAGATGAGGCGGAGAAGGAGAGCCTAAGGAAGGAGGTGGAGGAGGAGAGTCGGTTTGAGATGGAGAGGGGAGCCGGAGACCCGAGAGGGCTAAGGTCAGATGCGGGGGAGCGGGCGCAAGCAAACTCTCCCCCGCTGCTCAGCCCCAAATTGGGGGGTTATGTTGGATGGGTTAGTGAAATTTTCGTCTCGAGGAAAGGCGTCCGGACACTCTCCTTCGCCGTTTCCCGAGTCCATTGGGGTTATGTTGGGTCTATCCCAGTCAACGGGAGGGACTCGAGGGACTCCTCATCTACCTTATAAGCGAATGCCTGTCTCATCTCCTTTCTCTTCTTTTCGAGGAGAAAACCGCTAGTGAAAGGGCAGGGGGACGTGGTGGTCGCCGCGCCATAACACCTTAGGCCGCAAAAGAGTGAGGGAGGGTGAGGGGTGGTGGTCATACCACAACACCTAGTATAGCCGGCGGACAATATGTTGACACCCGCGAGAGAGAGCTGCACAGCAGTGAGGAATTACTCTCCTCTGATATGGCCTCTTCTCGCCATCCTCTCACTCTCTTTCCTAATATTAACGATTCCCTAATCAAGAATGCTAAGGCCAACACCTATGAGCCTGGACAGAGTGCCCCTGCCCTATTCTCAGTTTCCCTATGATGTTTGTCAAGCAAACAATGGTAGCACAGTCTGACATTGATGTCAATCACTACACATTGAAGTCCTGTGTGGAGACGGTGACTGCAATCTCTAATTTGTTCCATCGGTTGTAAAACAGGACAAGTGAGGTGCATTGGTTAAACGCCTAGCTCTCTCTGCTCCAACGTATGTACAAGGACGCTTGAGAAGAGATTAGAGCATTGAAAAAGAAGAACAAAGAGTTGAAACGAATGGCCACCTCTGTGGCTCGATTTGGAGTTCCTTCGTATTCCTTATTTGACGGCTAGTGGGGAGTAATCTCTTTTGGAAACTCTGCCAATGCTGAGGTAGATTTTTCAAGAGCTTCCCGAAAGTGATAATGAAGCAAGGTAATCGATACTGGAAGCGGGGCATCAGTCTGTAACTGTTACCGCTGAAAACTCAAGTCACCGAAAAATGAGAACCTTGCTTACACTATGTTTTTTTTTTTCTCTTGTATTTTTGGTTTTGCTTAGAAAGGAGCACCAATGCTTCAGATTTCTCTTATTTTTTTTCAAAATTTCTTTTGGTTATAATGCAATGTTGTAATCGGGGGATTTAACCATGAAATTCAATCAAATAAGTTTTTTTTTTTTTTTTTTTTTTTTTGCACATCAAGGTATGAATGACACAACACTTAAGTATAAAAGCAATTTGTTTAAACTTGAATTTGAGGATGATTGAAATGAGTTATGAATTGGAAATTGAGCCCTCAACTAATCAGAAATCAAAAAATGACTCAACGAAAGAAAAACTAAGCAAAAACAACCTAAACAGACCGATTGACACTTGCCAAAATAAAAAGGACACGGAAACTTTATCGCGGGCGCAATTATAAACACCGCGAGCGTGGTTATAAACATCGGAGGTGTGGTTTAGACTATCGCAGGCGCGATGCTCGTGGGTGCGGTGTAAGAATATCGCAGGTGGGGTGATGTAGAACAAGAATCAAAACCAAAAAACATCACCAGTCAACTGCCCAGACAACTAACCAACTGAAAGCTTTTGTTATATTGTAGAACGATTATGCACTTTCTGGCGAGTAATAATGGAGACTTTTGAGAATACTAGGGAAGACAAAACACCTGACTCGATTGTGCCACTAATTCATCGCTTTGACTAGTTTTTTGGTTTTCTTGTAAAAAAGTTTTGATCAGCATGAGAGTTAGATTAGTATGTTTGTTCCACTCTCTATTTTGAAATCATGTAAGCCAAGCTGAGAGTACTAAATTTTTTTTCTTTTTGGTCCAAAGAATGGTCTGGTTTTGCAAAAATAGAATAATTTTTTAGAAAATTAGTCAACTTCATTAAAAATCCTCAAAATCTATTTTCGCAAATGGTCATTACCTGACCAACATGAAATCAACCCCTGAGATGTACAACCCCAAAATCAAACAACCCGAATAGGATATGCTGTAGTACCACTAAATTTTTCTTGTAATTAAACCTGTCATAAAGGAGGAATAAGACAACTGAATCGAACAGAGATGAGCCAATCAAATATGGACAAGACAGTTGAGTCGAATAAAGATACATCAATTAAATATGGACGGGATGAGTGAGTTGAAAATGGTTGGGGTTGAACTTTAAGATGAAGCTGCTTACGTATCCCAAAGATATAAATTAGGCTTTACGTAGTTTACGGGGTTAAGGTTCACTCAGGTATTAACACTCTCTTTTTGTGCTCTGTAACGCCCCCAAAATAATTACAATAACCCAACTCCAAACACTAGTATAAAGTGATTTAGATACAATAAGAAGCTTTCATTAATCAGAGTTAATATACAAAAGGTGACACATGCAATATACATTAATAAATCATTCATCCTGAATCTATAGTATGTGTTGTAAGACGAAATAAAGAGTGAAAGCTAAACAAATATTCATATGTCTTAATAGCTTACATCTTTCCAAGACCGTACTTGGGACCGTACTTAGGTACAACAAAATGAGTTATAAGCTCAATATAAATAAAGCCCTAGGCTTGTAAAGGAGTAAATACAAAATAAACAGAAATTGAGCCTTTACCTCCATAATCCTCCCAAGCTAAGTCCTTCGTGGAGGCATATCACCCGCTTGAAAATGGTTTTTTCCAAGTAGGGTGAGCCAAAACCCAGTAGAGACAATCTAACACAATATATAAATCTTAATAAAGATATAAGTATAATGTGCATGTACAATACATGTAATAAAATCATTCATATTCGACAAGGTCATAATATGCCAAGTGTATATCTCAATCCATTTTATCTCAATTCATTTCAAGTCAATCCATTTTACCTCAACTCATGAGTCAAATTCATTGCTATCCAGACAACCTAACTGAGGCTATAACTCAGTGGTTCTCCAATCAATACAATCATTACACAAACACTTCAATTTGCCATTTTACAGAAATTTCGTCCGCGAGAATTGGCACCTATGTATACGCACTGTTTTTGAGACTTTCACCATAGACACACATGCCAACTTAATTCAATGGAGTCTAATCCCTTTCTTTTTCCAAACGTGGAGTATATCCCCTTTCTCCTCCTAAATATCATACATATGCAATGTATTAAAATACGGTCATATTCAATGACAACAGTTAAGAGATTAGTTTCAATTCATCTAATCCTCATGCAATTTCTACAACAATCATAGCTATCGTCTACCGATAGCCCAAAACATATATTTCTAAACAGATATACAATCTCCAAGACAGATAAATTATCCAAATTTCCATAGGTGAGGGATAATACACATCCAACTCCACCATTTATATAAACATTCCTCTAATTTCATATTTTCAATACCAATTTTATTATTTATACAAAATAATTATTTAAAAAATTTTATGGCAAAACTCCATTCTTTTTCAATTCTATGGATTTACACTGGTAGACTTTGTGGGAAATCAGACTTTTCTGAAGTTATAGTGCTACAACGACTTAGCAAAAACAAAACCAAAAACAAAACCCCTAACCAAAATTCTAGCAACATTTCAGGTCAGTTCGCATAACTGATCAGTGTATACCCCACCGAAAAACTGAACTCAACCTCATAAACTGATATACCTAAACCACTGTTCTGAATTTCAAAACCTCTATACAGATTTTTATTCATAGCATATAGCAGGAAAGAGAACAAGCACCCCTATGTGTGGTAGGGTTACCTTATCCTAGCTTTGAAATGATCTAGAGTTTCACTATTCAAACAAGTGACATTCTAGAAATGGGAGAGCATCTTGTCCTAAGTTAGAAAGGTGCTATAGTTCACTATATGTACAAGGTCAGCTCTATTATTAGGGGTTGAAGTCAAGATGACTTTATAAAAGAGCCCTTTGATAAATGGCCAATTAAGATCCCAAGAAGTCGGAAGAGTCTATATAGCCTCTCTTTGAAGTCCGATAACCTTAGATAGTGGAGGTACCTTTTTGACAGATCTTAAAAAGCATTTACACAAGGTCTCAACAATAACACGGAGATAGGTATAGTGTCACAAAAAGCTTGCCTGTGCTCCCACTAGTATCTAGGCAACATAAGGATTTTAAGTGCACAAATGCTTGTAATGCAATGAATATTTAATTGAAAATAAAAGTCATATTATCGAGTTCGAGTCAAGGTTTCATAAAATCCCCAATAGAGTCGCCAGAAATTGTCGTATCGCCTAGGGGTACCTGTGCGCGCTAGACAGTTCAGACCCTTGATTTTTTCAATCTAGCCTCACGAGTGCAAATGTGAAATATAGATGAGAGTTCAGATTTGACAACTTTTATAAAAAATTTATTTTATTTCAAAAACATTTGCCAGAAATAGACTGCGTCATCAGATCTCAGAGTCGCCACCTAATATTTTGAGGAAATTAGAAAACTCATGACTTGTGCCAAGACCACTGTTCGTCGTAACCAATGATGCTTGGCTTGGAACTTTAGATATGAGAGAGGAAGGTCATTAATTGAGCACCCCCCGCTCACCCAATCAAAAGATTGGCTTCTACTAAATCATGATATGATTTTTATTTACTTTATAAGTTTATATTCCGATTATTTAATAAATCTTAAAATTTACTACGTGAAGCAACTAAGTATAGACTATGCCATTTATTTTGGAACAATCTGATTTCATGTATTTTAAAAGAATTTTGAAGATGTATAACTCAAAGAAATTGAGTTTACAAACATGAAAATTAATATCATTCCAAATTAAGCGACACAACTTCATCCATTAGCTTTTATACAGTTATATTAAGTAAACAAATAGCCAAATTGTAGGACACTAAACATAGTAAGGAAAATATACACAAGCGGGATGCTAACGTATGAAAACTTACATATTTACCGACGTCCTGCGAACAATTACAAAACAAAATTAGTAAAACATGCATGATCTTATATACAAGATTCTAATGCAATACATACACAAAATTTCAACTATAAATTCGGCTACTAATACATGACATGTGAATCATCTCAAGACATGGGGTAGCGCATAAAATCATATAGAAATTCATTAAACCCACAGATGTAAATAAGCCGAATTTTAATTAATGAAATATGGGTGCAAAACATAGATATGGTAAAAAATAAAACATGATGCTTATTTACAGATATATATATATAGAACAAATAAATGAAAAGGGATGGGAAGAAGCGGGGCGGGCAATTATTACAGTACTAAATATTTACAATACCGAATAAAAGACGTGAGATAGGAATTATTATAACAAACGACTATCTTAAACATAAGTTGAATCAAACAAATAAAACATAATAATAATAATAATAATAATAATAATAATAATAATAATAATAATAATAATAATAATAATAATAATATAATTAATATATTATTTACATTATTATTAAAATAAAAAAAATTACATATTTAAAATAGCAAAAAAAAAATGCAAGAAATTAAAGAATTTATATTAGATAAATCAGCTAACCATTTCTACCATGTTGTATTATATATTTAAAGACAAGAGAAATAAAAAAATAAAATAAATGAGAAAAGTGCGAAAACTCACATTTGGAGGAAAATATGAATTTTCTGATTAACAAGCTTTTCTTCTTTTACACCCTCACAGTAATAGTGTATACTTTGAAATTTTAGCAAGATACTTAAAGTCATAGTTTTAATGAAATTTTAGATAGTTGAAAAGACTCTCTTGTTCTCAAAATAACTTAATATTTTTCAAAATCAATTTCTCTCCATCAAGATTTTTGAAATAAAAATTCTATTAACCAAAATTTTCTCCCTCTTAAATTTTTTTTTTCTTTCTCATAATTTTTTCCATCTCTTTTTTCTTCTCTCTTTTTCCTTTTTTTTTCTTTTTTGAAACAAAATTTTCTTTCTCAAAATTTTTTCTATTTTTTCTCCTTTTCCCCCTTTTTTGAAACAAAATTTTCTCTATTTTTTTTTCTTTCCTCTTTTCCTCTTTTTTCTCTTTTTTGAAACAAAATTTTCTTTCTCAAAATTCATTCTCTCTCTCTCTCTCTCTCTCTCTCTCTCTCTCTCTCTCTCTCTTCCTTCTATTTTTTCAACAAAATGAGGTGGTATTTATAGAATTTTTGGATCACCAAAATACATGGCTAACAATGTGATATTTCCAAAAACACATGGCTTGCCATGTGGTATCTTAAAACCATGTGGCTTGCCATGTGAGATGAGAGTTGATTTTTTTCTAAAATTGCTAAATTTTTTGAAAAAGAGGGAAATTTAATTTAATTTTTTTTTTTTAGGTTTACGTTATGTTTGGTTAAGGAATTTGGGAAGAAAAAGAGAAAAAGTAGTTGAAATGTAAATAAAATATACCTAATTTCACACACATTTTTCTTTTCCTTTTCCAAATCACTTTTCAAATTCTCTAACCAAACACAACGTTATGCCCATTTCTTTCTCCATTTTTTAACTCAATCAAACATAATTTGGAATTCGAATCTTGTCAATTATTTATCATTTTCTTTATATTTTCTTTTTCCTTTCTCTTTTCATTTCTCTCATCAAATATTTCAATCAAAAACAATCATAAAATTAATTACAAACACACCTCCTGAGGTTTGTTTAAAGTATAAATTACTCCATGTGATTTAAAAAATTACAAATACCCCATTGTCAGAATTTTTTATTTAATAGAATTAACTAAAAAAATAAAATTCATAATTGCTCTCTTATATAATAATAAAATTACCTAAATTATTAATTGAAATATATTTCTAACATCATTCAAAATTATTAATTGACTTCGTGAGTTATTAATAAAAGGGACAATTTGTTATGAAATTAAAAACCTCAAAAGGATGGAATGTAATTTTTCAGAATCATATAATTTATATTTTAATCAAACCTCAAAGGATGTATTTGTAATTTATCCTAACTACAAGGATTTATATCTGAACATATCACTATAAGATGTCAATTGAACAACTTGTCAAGGTAAGTCATTCATTCAGCTTCTTCCACTCCTAAGGTTTTTGTATCACACAATTATCGAAGATTCTTCAATCTCTACATCAATGTTAACCTAAAATCTTTACTCCTTGTAGGTGGGTAATCTCGATCATGGCCGTATAGAATCCATCATCATGATCTTAAAAAACGGTGTATTGGATTGTTACTTGAAATAAAAATTATAAAAAATTCATTAGGTTATTTGAGAGAGAAACTCAAATCTCCAACAATTCGTTCATAGCATAGTTCTAAAAAAGGGTCGTAGCGTACCAGTTGATACGTAGCAAAAAATCAAGATCCTGTCACGAATATCCACTGATATATTGGTGTGAATGAAAATCGCCGATGAACTGGTTGGTTCCCGTTACATAACAGGGTGTAACCATTATATAGGTCACGATGTGTCGATACTCACCGTAACGGAAAAGAAAGCGTTGAAAATTGATTAAGAAATTTTATGACAACGATATCCGATTTTCGATATATACCGCCGATACTACCGATATTGATACTCCGTAATCAATACTATTCACATTTTAAGATTCATTTAGTAAAATATTTATGTAAAACATAAGATAATTAGATATTTATAATTATATATTTTAATCATATTTGTTTTAAAAGAAATTTTAATGTCAAGTTAATTTATTGTACCATCTTTCTGCACTGTCTTGCTCTAAAGCAAATGGAACATAGGTTGACCAGATTAAAGAACCGTAGGTGTCGTTTGGTAATTGGGTTGGGTTGGTTTTTTTGGTTAAATTAGTCACACAAAAATAAAAATAATAAACATAAAAATTAATAAGACAAAATGTCACATTCAAACCGTAACTATTTTATTTTTTTTCACACAAAAGTTTAAAAAAATCAAAAAAACCAATCCAAATCAACTTTTTAGCTTAGACTAAAATGGCCAAAAAAAAGTAAAAAAGCTCACCTAACTTTCCAAATGAAACCTTAGGGTTGATTTGGGAAGTGGGTTGGCTTTTTGACTTTTTGATTTTTTTGACTATTTTAGCCTGGGTTAAAAAACTTTGTTTGAGAAAAACTTTTTGACTTTTTGATTTTTTTGACTTTTTTTGTGAGAAAAGAATATAATGATTATAGGTTGGATGTGATGTTTTGTTTTTTGTGACTAAAATAATCTATTTTATCTTTTGTGACTAAAATAGTCAAAAAAACCCACTTTAACTCTTCCCAAACGGACCCTAAAGGTGTACCACACTAGTTAAGAAAGTTTAAAAAGCATGTATATTCTTTATTAGATGTAACCTTTTTTTTTTCTTTTTTTTTTCTTTTTTTTTTTTTTAAAGAAAATAGATAACAAATATAATTTTATCAAACCTTATCAAAACTTCTTAACACGTATTTTAAAAGTGAACACTATATAGTAAAAAATAGATAACAAATATAACTTTAAAAATATTAATTTATTTTTTATAATACAAATTTGATTTAAATATATAGTTATCGATGCTTGAATATTTTAATTTTTCGCATGAATATTTTACTCAATGAATTTTAAAAATTGAATTATTCAAAGAACCGAAATAAGTCTCAATATGAACTTATCAAGTCTAAACACTCTCTAATATTAAAATAACTAATTTAAAAAAAGTCAAACCCTAATAATATTTATGCAATGTATGATTAACTCACCATGTGAATAAAGGAAATCACAATAAGATTATCTTTATAAAAACCCCCCATCGAATCGTCACAAACAAATAAGATATGGCAAATAAGATTATACATAAAATATGACAATGATATATATATAAATAAAAATAGAGTAAATTAAATTTACCTTTATGAGATTTCTGATAATTATAGGGATATCTTCTGTGGTATTAATAATTATAGAAATCTCTCATACTTTTGAAACTATTATGAAAATTCTCCCACCGATAATCTTCTGTTAGTTTATTTAACAGAATATGCTGATATCATGTATTATGAGTTAAAAATTTCAAGATTACCCTTATATATTCAAATAATAAATTTCACTTACCTCCCTTGAGATTTTACAAAAAAAATTAATAAAGATTCATACATTATTTTAATAATATTGAAAAAATTATTAAATTCTATGCAATATTTAAAAAATTTCTAAATTATTAAGATATTATAAAAATATTTAATATTTTCATTGATAAAACATTTAAAAAGAAACCATATCTCTAAAATTAATATTATTATTGATAATACCTTTATAATTTCACGTAAGATTTATTTCATACTACATAAACAACGTAAAATTTATTATTTGAGCTAACGTAGTTATTGTTTAAATTTTTTTTTTTAAGAAAGTAAAACAAATTAACTTCTTTATTTTTTAAACAAAATGAACTCCTTAGATCCATGAAGCAATCCTTAAATATTGCATATATTTGTACTTGGGTCATTTTTTGCTCTATAATTTGGATATTTTTCAATACTCTATGTTTTGCTTTATTAAATCTTTCGTATTCGATTCATCAATATATATAAATATATAATAATAATAATAATAATAATAAATATTGAAAGATTAACGTATTATATCTTATATACGTTATTAAATCCTAACTTAGGTCACTAAATATGTTTAAACAATAAATAGAAATTCTCCTCCCTCATGCTCTTTCCTTCATTTTTTCAGCATTTTTTTTCCTTTCATCAATGCTAGCTAACATCACCCAATACCATAGCAACTTACAAAACATGAATTTTTCTTTTGTTTTGTAAACATATGTGTATTAATTTGAAGAAAAAAAAAAAAAACATAATAACATCTCATATTTATAATTTAAAAAAATTGACTTATAAAAATTACCAAACTCTATCTCATAAATATATAAAAAAAATTATCATTTTTATTTTTTCACAATCCTATATTATTTTCAAATTTTTATTTTCATCTTTTCAATTTCTAGTCGATGGATATTTAAAAAAATGGGTCAATATTTCTCACCTTATTAACAAATTTTTTTAAAATAAATATAAAAGTGAAAAAATATCTAATCACATAATAATAAATTAAAATTAGATGATAGGGAATGAAAGATAAATAATTTTTTTGAGAATAATAAACTATTTAAATTTGTTATTTCTTACATCTAATTAAAATGGAATTTTACTTGAATAAAGAAATTATTCGAAAATAATAAAATACTCAAATAATTTGTTATTTATTACATCTCAAATCTATATCTCTATCTTTGTTTCTTTCATTTAAATTATTTTTATTAAATTAAACCTTAAAATTGGATATTCTTTCTTACTGTCATTAATCTTCTCTTCTTTTTTTTTTTTTTTAAACTTATAAAAGTTCAAAAACTTATAGCGGAAAAAAAAAAAAGTCAAGGAAATACAAAAAAATTGTGAGAAATAAAATGATAATTTAATATATAGGTGAATTACACTTAGTTCCCTTGAGGTTATTAATAGTATTTAAAGGGTATTATAGTCATTTGCATAACCAAGTTACTGTTTGGGTTAAATTCAAAGGAGGGGGACAATGGCAGAAAAAGTATGGGAGGTTAATGTAATTTCAGAAACCATAGGAGAGATCCTTATAATTGTTAGAAACCTCAGAGGAGGTAACTGTAATTTACCCATAAAAATATTATACATGAAATTTATATAAAATCATTATTAAATTGATATTCATTCATTTTAAATTAAAAGACTCATAAAATCTATCTATCTATATATTATATAAGGAAAGAAAGTTTCTAACCAACAAGCCTTGTTAGAGTTCCAATATCCTAATCTTAATTTTTTAATTTTTTGATTTAAAAAAAAAATCTCAACTTTTATTGACTTCTCTCAACCCAAATGTCTTTTTAACTTCTCCCATACCTACTATTACACCATTTTCAACTTCTCCTATACACTATGGTTAGTGATGAAATTACTAAATTATTTTTATAAAAAATATAAAAAAAATAATTTGTATATTCAAAAAATATCTAAAACAAATATAATTTCTTATTAAAAAATAACATGTTGCAATTACGAAAAAAAAAGAAAAAAAATTACACTATAAAAAAGAATTTGTATATTAAAAAAATATCTAAAACAAATATAAATTCTTATTAAAAATTAACATGTTGCAATTGCGAAAAAAAAAAAGAGAAAAAAATTACATTGTGCATTTCATTAAAATCTAAAAAAAATAATTTGTATATCAAAAAAATATCTAAAACAAATTAATAACTATTAATTAATAGAATTCTGCAAGTGAAAAGTCTCAAACCACATCACTTTGTCTTCTCAAATGTTTCCTTTTTTGGTTCATGCATTTATTCTAATATTGATAGAGAATTGAACGTGTGGAAGAGTGAGATACATTAAAAATATATATTTAGTTATGTAATTATTGTCATAATGCTAGGATAACCCTTGCTGACATCTAGTACCGCTATACCATGTGTAGCCTCAAATTCATCAGTGGCTACATTTATTACCTCAAACCCTGATCTACCGCATACAAACTAATAGTCGACCTTCCAGACTCCAACAAGGGTGTTAGAGAAAACTATCTCATTGTCTCAGGTAATTGCGAGTTTGCGCTAAATAATGATCTCCACCTCTTCCTTTTGCGTTGATGAGTTTTTAGGGAAGATGAAGGTAAGAACTTAATTGCCCTAAATTATGCATTTTTAACATCGATTTGCACACTTAATTATTTTCTGGCATTTTCCTTCTTTACTATGTTTTGCAATTCTTCCCTAACCAAGCAAATTGTTTCGGAAGTCGTACGTCTTGAGCCTCAACTTGAGACGGCTCTTGGACTTACCTGTCCAAGACTGCAAGGCCCCCATCCTTCTGAACTATATTCCGACCTATCGATCGCCTCTGCCCAACATCCTTGTCAAGAATAGGACTTCACCCTCTGCAACAACTCCACCAGTCGCATCATCTCCCAGACCAGACCAAGCCTCCACTTCTGACCTAATGAACTAGCTATCCACATCAGTTCCATAACACATTCCACTAGCCTAATGCCCGCACCGTCATCCAAATGCACCGTTTGGGAGAATACGTAGCAAAAAGCGTTGAGGTGTTGATACTCCGGCGTACGACCTTGCCAGCCTCCCACTTGCACTTTCTACTTCCAGACTCGGTACCAGAGTTACCGTCGCTGCCACTTCCGTTAAAATGGGTCGAAAACTAGCTACAGCCAAGGACTTGCTTGTCGGTCTGCCCAAAATTGTGATCATGCAATCCACTTCTCCCCCCAAATCTATCCAAAAGCCCAAAATGGTGAAAAAGGCTAAGGTCACTATTGTTTCTTCTGACGAACAGAAAGACACAGACGACACTGTGCCAATTTCAAAATTGGCCGAGGCCGAGAAAAGGCCAACCACAGGTGACTCCGCCAATGCTTCTCCAATGAAGAAGCCGAGGTCTGTCGAAACCAGTGGCGAAAGGAATGCCTTGCTCGAGGACGCCTGGCTTCCCGAGATCAAGGTGGGGGACTAACTATTGTAAGTTGGCGATAGCGCCATCAAGGACCTTGAGGTCGGCGCTGCTCTAACAACGGGCTTGCTCCCGCCCACTAATATGGACTACATCAGTGATTATAATCAATATGAAAATTTCTCCATGATGATGAGGTATTTTGTCTTGGTAAGGTTCTTTACTCTTTTTTCAATTTCTACCTTTCTTATACTTAATGAAAATTTTCTAATTCACTTCTCTTTTTGCAGGCCATCTAGAATGTACACTCCCATGTGGTCAAGGTTGAGTTAGTGAAGAAAGACCTTATCGAGAAAACCAAAGAGGCTATTGGCTTTATGTTCCAACTTAACAAATACAGCCAGCTTAGCCAAGGCAGCTAAAACTAGAGAAGAGGTAGCTACCAAGATGGCTGCCAAGGCTACCGAAGATAGAGCCGCCGAGGCTGAGGCTGCCTTGAGGAAGGCCCTAGAGACAAAAAAGGTCGAGATTGAGGCGGCCAACGAGAAGGCCTACACAGAGGGTAGGCCAATGTCTGGGACCAGTACAAGAAGCAAGTCAACCTAGCTTATAACAAAGACTATTACTTCAGCTAGGTTGCTACGTTGAAGAAATTTGTTGTCCTTGAGGACTCCTCTCTACACGACATCGGCCAGCTGGATGTGCCCTTCCCCCCTTTCCAGTCCAATTTGAGGAGGAGGAAGAGGAAGAACAAGAAGAAAAGATTGTTGTCGACGTCGCTGTTAATACCGCTGGGGCCAAGTCCCTAACTCTGAACGATCAGGTCCTGGATCTGACTGAAGACGATGGGTATGAGGTTTCCAAAAGTATTTCCCCCAAAAACGTCGAGGTCACCGCAGCGGAGAAGAGTCTTGATGAGACTCTGAAGGAGATTGACGACGAGATTGCGACCGAGGTTGGAATGGCGGAGCAGCAAGCCAAGGCTAATGTGCCAGAGTCTAGCACTTAGGATTTTCTTTCAACTTGTATTTTCCTTTTCTTGTAAGGCCGAAGTGCCTCTTGAACAAGTTCCTCATCTCTTTTAATACAAACTTAGCTTCCTTTTTTTCAGTAAATGCTTGTGATTGCTTCTCTTTATTACTTTCATATGCTTTGTTAGTTCTTCTAAGTGTGATGCCTTCTAGATAGAATATATCATCTCAGATTAATGATCTCGGATAACTTCAACATGCAGTAATTCACCTTGACTAACTTCAATTTGCAAAACTTTTCTGAACAAATTTTTGTAAGCACCATACTTAACTTATTTTTGCTTCCTGCCTCTTAATGCGAATCTAAGTATCACTTGGGTTCGCATTAAGGATGCTTTATCTAAATCTTGCCTAAGTCTAACTTAGACATCCATGAGGTCACCGTGTTTAGCTCATCTAAACAAAACACTTAGGTGGTATTTGTTTTGAGGGATTGAGGGATGTGATTGGACTATTAGTTAATCTGGACTAATAGTCCGTTATTTGGTTCAAATTTTTGGTACCGGACTATTAGTCCTTTCAGATAATTAGTCCCAAATCCATTCGATTATTGTGTCCCATGGGAGGGTGTGGGACACAAATGGAGGGATAAGAGAGATATAGGATTAGGTGATGAAATGACCCTTTTGACCTTCTACTATTTAATTATGTATTATATTTAGTAAAATTCAATAAAATTTAAATGTCACAATTTAAAAATAAAATTATTTAATTTAATTTTCATTAATTTTTTATTCATTAATTTTTTAAAATAATTTTTTATATATTTTTTATTGATGTTTTATTTTAAAATTTTGTGTATATTTTATTTAATTTCATTATTTAAATTTTAATAGATGCTTTATTTAATTTCATTATTTAAATATTATTATTTTTTAAAATAAATTTATTTAAAATATCAATTAAAAAATAACATATATTTTTATTGATATTTTATTTATTTAATTTTTAAAAAATAAATTTATGTAATTGTGTAAAAAATAAAATAAAATAAATTTTTATTTAATCTAGTTAAAAATAATTAAAATATTAAAGATATGTTTAATGTTGCTATTACTTAAATAATTAAAAAGGGTAAAATAATCGTTTGAACATTTATCCTTCTCCATAATATCCCAAACAAACATATGATTCATATTCTATCCAACAAAATAGTCTTTTCCTGACATTTAATCCCATGACTAAACAAACATGGGTTTCAAACCCAATCCAACCAAATAATTCGGAGATAATATATCCCTGGACTAACAATCCAATAGATTCCAATCCCCCTTATCCAGTCCGTCCAAACAAACACACCCTTAGGGCATGTTTGATTGACAGGATTAGAGTATGAGATTGTAATTATTAATCCCTGAGCCCAAGAATCTTGCGTTCGTTTTGAAATTTTGTTTCAGGATTATTAATCAAATAGATAATTAATCCAACAAATTTGTAAGATTATTAGTAATGAGGTAGTGGTGGGATTATATATCCTGAGCTGAGAATTAAAATAAAAAGACTCTTTTACCCCTGACTATATAAGCAAAAATGTAAACCCAGATCAAAGTCATTTCTACATAGCAAATACATAGCAGCTTTGCTAAGAGAAAAGCAACGATGAAAAACTCTATCTCCGTGAAGATCTCCATCTCGGTGCACCGATTTCAGCCTTCGTTCACAGGAAAATTCACCGTCGACACTGAAAAACTCTCATTACCAGTGAGATCATCATCTTCGCCAATTATTTTTTTCTAGATTTTTATCTATTTCAACAATTAATTTTACATGTTTGGTTCAAAATTTATGATAAATCATCATTGTCAGAATTTATGAGATGTATTTGTATATATATACATAGATTTATGTATTTGTAACAATGTTTTGATGGTTTTGATATATTATATACTAGATCTGTGCAATGATTGATGGTCTTCATTTGATTTTCAAAATTTATATATAGATTTATGGATTTATTTTATTTGATTTGTATTTGTTTTTGGTTTTTATGTATGAATATATATATATAGATTTTAAGAATTTAATAGGAATTTTCAAAACTGATGTAAATATATTATATTAGGAATTTTCAAGTACAGGAGGTAAATTGTAAATCCATTATACATAGCTCATGTTTGTTTGTTTTTGTCTATATATAATTATACTACAACTAGGTATCTTTTATTTTTTAAACTTTTCTTTTTAATTTTACCATTTAGGACGTGTTTGGATCACTAAATTGGGTAGAAAAAAGAAAAAAAGAAAAAAAAAGATTCAATACCCAAATCCATTATCCAAACACAAAATTAAGCTTCATTTGGATTGTTATAGATTTGAAATTAAGGTATTTGAGGCTAAATTTAGTGGCCTTAAAGCTGAAAATAAATGGGAAAATTAGAAAAGGGGCTTAAAGAATAATAGGGGCTGAAAATTAGGTTGTGGCTAGGATATGTTCTATGTTTTGATTTCAGGTCAATTGTATTTTTTTAAAAGATTTATTTGTTATTCTGTGATGTTTTAGGATTTGGGTTTTGCTTAATTTTTGTTGGGTATAGTAGCTTTGCTTAATTTTTGCTCAAGTGTGAGAATTGATAGACTAATTAGCATGTTATAAAGATCTTCCTAATGTGTTAGTTAAAGCATTTGTAGATGGACAATAATGAATGCTCGGACAGTACGATGGGCCTATTTGAAGCATTTGTAACACTCTAAGAAGTTGTGTCATCTATTAACTATGTATGTGGTGTGTACATTATTGTACTACATGTTGCCTTGGAGAGGTACCAATCTAGGTTGGATATGAAAAGGTCACCACATCCCTTCCAAGCACAATTAGACTATTTGAATAAATTGGTGAAGGATAGCAATATTGATTGTCTTGAACAACTCTGAGTGAATAGGCATACTTTCATGTGTCTTTGTACACTTGTCCGAAGTGTGGGATTATCTGATTCTAAATATGCCCTCTTAGAGGAGAAAGTTGCAATGTTCTTAAATGTAATTGCACATGACTATAAGAATTGCAACATCAAGTTCAATTTCATGCGGTCTAGGCAAACAGTTAGTCAGTACTTCAACGATGTCTTTAAGGCTATTTAACACCTACAATGTGTCTTACTTAAGACACTAGAGCCAATAACTGCAAATTGCATAAATGATAGATGGAGGTGTTTTTAGGTATTACATAGTTTAATTTCATTTTGATTTTGGGCAAAGAACAACATGTTTAAAATGAATAACCTTATTTTATTTTGATAGTTGGTAGAATTGTCTTGGAGATCGAGATGGAACTTATGTTAGGGTTTGTGTTCCTGCAATAGATAAGCCAAGATATAGAACCCAGAAGGGTGAAATTGCTACTAATGTCTTGGGTGATTGCTCCCAAGACATGCAATTCATTTATGTGTTGCCTGGATGGGAAGGGTTAGCTTCAGATTCTAGGGTACTTAGAGATGCTGTGAATAGACCAAATGGTTTGAAAGTGCCAACCGGTAAGAATCTATATAGTTAATGGATGTAATCTTAATTGCCCAATTTTTAAAGTACTTATACATATGAAACCCATACTTGTTTTCAGGTTTCTACTATCTTATAGATACGAGTTACACTAATAGGGAGGGTTTCCTAATGTATAGAGGGCAACGTTATCACCTCTCTACATGGAAAGAAAGGGGTATCCCAGTGAATCTTGAGGAGTTTTTCAACATTAAGCACTCAGCTGCTCGTAATGTTATTGAGAGGTGTTTTGGGTTACTTAAGATTAGGTGGGCAATACTGAGAACTGCTTCGTACTACCTAATCAAGACCCATGGTCGTATCATTACTTCATGTTGCCTTCTCCACAACCTCATCAGACGTGAAATGCTAGTGGATCCATTTGAGTTCGAGTTAAATAACACTCCTATACCTCAACCTGATTTAAGAGAAGAGTTCATCAATACAGTAGAGCCATCAAATCAATGGAGTGATTGGACAGATACATTGGCAAACATAATGTTTAATGAATGGAAAACAAATAGAGGTGTTGGTGGAAATTTTCCGTAGTTGAGATAGTTTATTTAAATATTTTATTTGTAATGGTGAGAATCTTGTCTATTTTCATAACTACAAAATATGTAATGAGAATCTTACATAGTTTAGATAGATTTATTTTTCAAGCTAATCGATTTTATTTGTTTTAATCTTTATTTCATGGAGAACCATTTGTTGCTTTCATGATTGTATAATAATATCTATATTTTAGGTAGATTGAGTTGTTGTTTAATATGAAGAATGCCTTTTTTTTTTTTTTTTTGTTAGTTCATGCACACTTTTCAATCATATTTCTACCTTGTCTTCCATACTTGTATTTTGTATATTAGAATGAGCTATTAAATCAATAATATGTGTTGTACATCATTATTATAGACATGGATAGTGTTGCCTCAAGTCGTTCTCGAAAGAAAAGTAAGAGGAAGGCAGATGCTGGTTCAATTGGGAGTCGTAGGATTTGGACGAAGCGGAAGGAGCTGTTTCTCATAAGTGCAATGAAAGATTTGTGTAATAATCCTAAATGGAAGGTTGACAATGGGAAATTTAAGTTGGGGTTTTATAGCGAACTTGAGAAGAGAATAGTCATGGCTTTTCCTGGAAGTGACCTTCGTGCTTGTCTCCACATTGAGTCAAAGATAAAAATTTGGAGGAAACACTATGGCCTTTTGTATGAAATGACTAAGCTTAGCAGGTTTGGATAGGATGGCATTGAAAAGATGGTTCTTGTTGACAGTAATGATGTTTGGGAGAACTTTGTTTAGGTAAGTTTTTTCTTCTATTTTTTAGTGTTCATCTCATCATAACTACTAAATATCCCATTCATCTTTGTTTTAATTTGATCTCATTTAGCTTACCTTTAATTGAAAGAGCTCTTGTTGATCTGTTTAGTAATCTTTCTTTTATTTTAAATCCATATACGGTTGATATCATTTATGCATGTTTGATTTTTGTAACAAGTTGTCATTTTTTATAGTTCTATTGTAATTTTTGTTTGATCATTGAGCATGGGAAAAGTAAAAGAACCTTTAAAATTGGAACTATAGTTTGAAGAATTGGTATTAGGAATGGCCTGAAATTCAAAGTCTTATGGAAATCTTGACAATAATGACAAATTAAATGACTAACAGTTGTTGTCTTGCTACAGGCCAATTGGTATTAGGAATGTTTTTTTCCATGTATTATAGTCCCTTCTTTTCATTCTCCCACAGCATCACTTTTCCCATATGCATTCTATCTTTCTCTTGCTTTGTATTTCAGGACATGTCCAAGAAGCATTTCACTCCTTGTACTTTTGTTTATGTACTGCATGTTTGAATGTTCTTTCTTTATTTTGAACTTGTGTAGAGACAACCAAGTGCGAGTTCTGAGCGAAACAAGTCATTTCTGTATTATGAAGATTGGCTTGGTCTTTTTGGTAAAGATAGAGCCACTGGTAAGTTAGTTGAAGATCCCCCAGATGCAATTGAAGCAATTGCTATGGAGGAAGCCATGGGGGAGAAGGGTGATAGTTCTCCAGCTAAACAATTCAATTTTGCTGACTTTGAGTGTTCAATGTTTACAAATGGAAGTGCATCCAACTCTTGTACCTTGGCAATGGAGGAACAAAAAGAGACAAGACTACTGAAGGAATCGCAAGTAATATTGCTACAATGACGGAGACACTCGGCTCTTTTTGGACAAAACAGACACTAGATTGGGTGAGATTGTTAAGAGGATTGGGTATCAACATGACTTATCCCAAGCTAGAAGGAGTATCAATGCTGAACTTCTGAAGCTCCCCAATTACATCAACTCAAAGGTTGATAGTAGGTTCTCTCATCGTCAAAGCTGCTCAGCGAGTTGACTTCTTTTTCGATCTCTCCGATAAGACAAATTAGAGTGGGTATGTCTTTTGTTGGGAGGGCATGTATGAGTACATATGTTGGTGATTGAGGTTTATTAGACACAATAAAATATATAATAGTATTTGATAATGTAGGAGTTTAGTTGTGTGGAAGATATTGGAGATGCTATTTTTCTAGCTTATACACATCACTGTTCTACAAACTATTGTGAACATTGCTTTTCTTTGTTTAATATTGAACTTCAGTTGATTGGTGGACCAGAGACGAGAGAAAGGGGGGAAAAATGTTACATGTGGTTTCTATGATAATATAATTACCGTTTGACTTTTGTTTACAATCATCTTTTATGTGATGTATTAGAAAGAGATTTGATCACTTTCAGGTGCTTCTTTTTTTTAATAGGGAAATCATAATTTTGTGTTGAGGGGGGAGGGGTGGATGGGTGTTGGACATGTTTGGTTTAGTTTATATATATTTTTTTAAAAATATATATATAACTAAACCAAATATATATATATATATATATAAACTAAACCAAACATGACCTTTGTATTTTGTATTTGTATTTGTATTTTTATTTTTCTTTGATTTATTTATTTATAATTTTTTTCAAAACAACATTTATGAAGAAACATTGTGGAGGATAAGATTGGAAAATAAGATAAATATAGTTGTAATCTTATATTCATATATTTTTTTATCCAATGCAAATCAAACAATGGACAAGGGGATAATTTATCCTACTAATCCTAATGGATAGTAAATACCACACAATTTGATGGGATTATCAATACCTTCACTATTAGTTTTGTAAATCAAACATGGCCTTAAGGCTTAACCTTAGTACACCGAGAGTACTATCTTACCTCGACTTTTCATACAAACTAGCCAAATCATAACTGGTTTCGCCTTGTTTCTTATTGAAACATTTTCTTTAACTTGGTTCAACTTTGCTATCATTGCAAGTTTAAGTTAATCGTCTTGTTCACCATGGGAACATTGGCTTAAGACTTTTCAGTCTTATTTAACAGTTATAAATTTCAACAACATTTTGTAAAGAATAAAATTGTACTAATATTTTATTAATACTTCGGCTAAGACGTTCAATTACATATCAAGAATTTGAAAACTTAATGATAAAAGAACTTCAAATTGCTAGTATTCCATGGTCTTGGCAGTTCCTTGCCACCGTTGTCTTCTAGCCGATAAGTGCCGTTGCCGGCGACCGAAATGATTCTGTACAGTCCTTCTTAGTTTAGGCCAAGCTTACCCTCCCTGGGATATTTTTTGTTGCCGACAACTTTGCTTAGGATGAGGTCCCCAATTTGGAATTCTCTGGGATTCACTTTCTTGTTGTATGCCCTTGCAAGTCTCTACTAGTATGCCCCCAGTCGAATTGCTACTCTTTCTTTCCTTTCTTGAATTAGGTCAAGATCTCGGGCAATGAATGTCTCATTTATTCCATCCTCTACTTCTTGAGTTTTGATTCTAGGAATGTTGATCTCCAGAGGTATGATTGCCTCGGTGCCATAAGTCATGGCAAAAGGAGATTCGCCAGTAGATCTTCTCAGCGTAGTGCGATATGCCCATAAAACATTAGGCAATTTTTTTACCCACTTGCCCTTGGCAACTTCCAACCTTTTTTTTATTCCATCCAGGATGGTTTTGTTAGAGGTCTTATCTTGGCCGTTGCTCTGAGAGAAGTTGGGGGTTTAGTAATAGTTCTTAATCTTATATTTCGCGCAGAAGTTCTTGATCAACTTGCTATCGAACTAGACTACCATCTTGTCGGCTTTGATTGTTGCTGCTAATTTTAGTCTAGCAATTAGTGCCTCATATTTTGCTTCATTGTTTGAGGCCTTGAACCATAATCGGATTGATTATGCAATCATCTATCCGTCTGGTGAAACCAACACTATTCTTATTCCCTGCTCATTGTTGGTTTGAACTACCATCAACGAAGAAGCGGAAAGACTCCCTGAGGGAGATGTCACAAGGCTTCAGTTTCTCTTTTTTTTTCTTCTATCCTACGAGTGTGGAGCTCTGTGGTGCCAGTTGTGCCTCTTTTGGCTCTTCCATACACTTTAGGCTAAGGTTTGTTGATCTGGGCCTCAGGCTTGCGCTCGCTGTGAACTTAGCAACAAAGTCAGCCAAAACCTAACCTTTGATTGCTGTCCTTGGTTATATTCTATGTCGTATTGACCTAGAACCACAGCCCATTGCATTTCTCTGCCTGTCAAGTCCCTGTTTTGCAATAGGGACTTTAGTGGATGCTCCGTAAGCACTACCATCTTGTGAGCTTGAAAGTGATGGTTCAATTTCTTTAATATCATTACCAGGGCGAGTGTTAGCTTTTCCAAAGGTAGTTATCTTGTTTCTACGCTTGTCAGGGCCTTGCCCACGTAATATACACCTTATGTTCTCCATATTCTTCTCGGACGACCACGGTACTAACGACGTAGTCCAAGATTGCCAAATACAGGAATAGATCCTCTCTCATAATCGGATTTGACAGTGCCAGTGGAGTTGTCAAATATTTTTCATATCAACTAAGGCGACTTCACATTTATCTTTTCATAAAAAGTCCGTAGCCTTTTTCAATAATTGAAAGAATGACTTGCATTTGTTTGAACTCCAGTTGATAAATCTATTCAGCACAGCTGCCTTGCCAGTCAAAACTTGAACTTCTTTTGCCGTCGTCAGGCTCTTCAGATCAATGATGGCCTTGATTTGATTGGGGTTTACTTCTATTCCTCTCTTAGTCACTGGATATCCCAGGAATTTGCTAGAACTTACCCCAAAGATGCACTTTGAGGCATTCAAACGAAGCCGATATTTCTTAAGGATATCAAAAACTTCTTTTAGATTGGTGAGATGATCTGATGGATCCTTGCTTTTCATAACCATGTTGTTGTTGTAGACCTCTACGGTTTTCCTGATTAGATGCTTGAACATTTTTGTTACTAGTCTCTTGTATGTTGGCCCAGTAGTCTTCAACCCTAAAAGTATCACTCTATAGCAGTAGAGTCCATTTAGGGTAATGAATATCGTCTTCTCTTCATCTGGAGTGTACATGGTTATCTAATGATAGCCTCAGTATGCATCCAAGAAGCTCATCATTCGATGGCCAGATGTGGTAGCCACAAGCTGGTCTATCTTTGGCAAAGGGAAGCAATCATTTGGGCAAGCCTTATTCAAGCTTGTGAAGTCTACACAGACCCTCCACTTGCCATTCTACTTCTTTACTACCACTGTGTTGGATAACCACGTCGGGTAGTTTACTTCTCGGATTGCTTAGACCTCCAATAACTTCTCTACTTCTTCTTCAACTGCTTGCACATGGGCCAAAGTTGGTAGCTTGGTCCTTTGGACCACTAGTTTCATCATCCTATCCACGTTAAGTTTGTGGCAGGTGATCTCGGGGCTGATCCCCAGCATCTTGTACGGCGTCCATGCGAACACGTCTATGTTTTCTCGTAAGAAAGCTTCTAATTTTCTTTTTTCTTCTTCAGCCAAACCTGAGCCGAGAAGGAAGAATTCTTCTTCATCACCTTCTTGTTCTTGGCTCTTATCGACGGGTTCTTTGCTGGCATTGTCCAAGACCTTTTGGTCTTCATCTTTTACTTTTGTCATCTCTGTTTCTTTAACAATACAAGTGTATTTCATTGCTGACATGGAGTAATTCTTTGCCTGCACTTGGTCTCCCTGTAGCAACCCCTATCCGTAATTAGCCACTAATCCGTATTTAATGATGTTAATGAGTGGATTAAAATAAATTATGTGTTTATTCTGCACTTTGTATGATTTTGGCTTTCTATCTGTTACTTATAGAAATATCTGTTTGGAATTTCGCTTTAATATGTAAATCGAAAACCTTATCGGCATCCGAAACCGAAATTGACTATACCGATATGTTATTTGGAATTTTTAAAACCATATGGAAAGTTTTATTAAAAATTAATTCAGAACGATTAATTAAGTCATGTTTGGTTAGCCTAATATTCTAATTAATGTGTTTTAGCACCATAAGCATATATATGAGATATAAGCTCATTTTGAGCTCATTTCTTTCATCTCTCTTAGTGCACAAATCTGAGAATTCATCTTAGAGAGAGAGAAAGAGCACAATTCTAGTGAAAGAAATGAAGAGATTGTAGAAGAATTGAAGGCTATAGCTTGTATTGATCAAAGATTGTGCTAGAACGAGAGTAATTCAAGACTCTAGGTAAGATTACAACCTTTAGATTGTGTAACTAAGTCATTTAACATGAAATTTCTTCAAAATTATGAGTTTGGTGTGCATATTGAGCTTAGAATAAAGATTTGAGTTGCAATTCATGCATGCATGTGCATTTTCTCACAAATTGAGCATGGACTCCAAGAATCCTCTCTTGTATGTTTGAATTTCATCTTCATTTGGGGAAATCATTGAGTTTCAAGTTGTTTTGTGGTATTTGATCATGTTTTGAGAAGTTTAATGCAAGAAAAATTCATGCATGTTGTGTTCATAAATATTCTTGAAGTTTAAGTTGAAATTGTGAGTTTTTAACAAACTCTTGGGCCATGATTTTATGAAATAATCCGTGATTCCTCATGTTTTACAAGTTTACAATATTATCTCAAATTTTGGGGCCCAAGCGACGTGTTTTGGAGGTTGGAATTCGAGTTTTGAGCTTGTAGGTGCAATTTGAAAATTCCAGAATTTGCATCTATGTTCGAGCGTGGGAGTTCACGCTCGAGCGACCACTCTGAGTGCGTGCACTCCGCTCGAGCGACCAAAAGTCCGCTTGAGCGTGAATTGCAAGCTCCCAGAAGTTTTATGTCTTTTACAGATCGCTCGAGTGAAGGAATGTGTGCTCGAGCGACCATTCACATTTTGCATGTCCGCTCGAGCGAGGAAAGCTACGTTCGAGCATGGACCTTATTTTCAGAAATTTTGCCTAAGTGTTCCAAGGCATGTTTTGGCATCCTCATTGCATCTTAGGCATTCCTAAGCCTTAATTAAGCCATAGTAATGAGGTTGTGGATTAGAAACACACTAAGAAAATAATGTAATAAGTTCCGAGACTGCAAGTGTGTGTTGTTTTAAGCAATGTGACAAGAAAGAATAAGAACCAATGTAATGAAAGCTAAGCCTTAATGGTCACTTGAATTTGTAATGATAATACATGCTTGTGTTATGTATTTTGTGATTGTAGGTCAAGACTCGAGGATTGATTAACCGCTTACTGGAACCACTGTGAGTAACGTTATTGTAAAGATACGTTCATATGAATTATGTTCCAAATGAAATATGAT
Source organism: Camellia lanceoleosa (assembly GCA_025200525.1). Taxonomy (NCBI): domain Eukaryota; kingdom Viridiplantae; phylum Streptophyta; class Magnoliopsida; order Ericales; family Theaceae; genus Camellia; species Camellia lanceoleosa. The sequence goes on from CM045761.1 coordinate 63,869,560, forward strand.
AAGTTCTGATTTTTGAAATGATATCTGTTTTCGTAAACGAATATTTCATGTTTGAAATCTATTATGGCATCCATAGATAGTCCCAAGTCATGGGGGACGGCATGAAAATGCGGGTCCATGACATACAAGTAATTACGAGATCTCGTTAGCCACTTCATTGTGGTGACTTGTGTTTAATCGGTATCCGGAACCGATTACTCTAGTCGGAAGAAGTTATGTGATGTGTTCTATGGGATGTACCATTATTATGTTATGATATGAAAATGATTATGCTCTAGTCTGTTTTCTACTTATGACATATTCGGATTTCGTTCACTAGCCCCTTTACCTTAATGTTATTCATTGGGCTTTAGCTCATTGTATGTATATATATATGTTTAGGTGAGCATTCTGGAGCTCGAGCCTGAAGGCTTTTGTCTGAATCTGTGTTCTGTTGTCAGCCAACCCTTGTGCCTCACGTGGAGGTTCCTGGAGTGTCTCAAGTGTTTAAGTTCTATTGTTTATGTATATATAAGACTCTTTTGTTCTGTTGGTTGTACTTAAGATACTCTAATGTGTGTGGGTATAATGTATGAATGACTTTTGATTATGTATATAAAGTTTCAAATATTCCGTTTCATTTAAGTTAGCACAGCTCATTGGACAATTATATTTATGTATTAGCTTCTGCTAGCCCCTTAATTTTGTTAATCTGTTCAGAGGCCTTCAGTAATCCAAGGATTATTGGCCAGTTACGATGCTAAACCTACAGGGGTGGGTTTGGGTCGTGACACTCCCTTCACTTTCTCAACCCCAAACTCTGTTGGAAACCAGAGTAATTGGTGTAGTGTTAAGGGAATAGTTCTCATAACATGCAGTCAAGGTCTTCCTAAAATAATGTTGTAAAGGGAGGGGGTATCTATCACGGTAAACTTTGTGACTATCATCTTGGTTCCAGCCTAAACCTCTAAGTTTGTGGTTCCTAGTGGCCATGTAGAGGTTCTATTAAATCTGACCACGGGGCTGTCGGATTATTCCAAATCGTCCTTATGGAGGTTGAGTTCTCTGTTGCATCTAATATATATGATGTTACAGGAGCTGCTTTGATCTATCAATATGCGTCTTACTTGGCATTCTCTGACCTTTAGAGTCGCTATTAGAGCATCATTTTGCAGATGTTGTACTATGTCTAAGTCTTTCTCTGTGAATGATATCATCGGGCCCTGATGTTCTTCTATACGGGGCTTCTTCTGCTGGACTTGGTAGACATGCTATAGATGCCTTACCCTCTATGTCTCTCCTCGGATCCCGTTCTCGTTGACCCTTGTATGCATCACGTTGATAACCCGTGGTCCATCTACCTATGGTAGTGGAGGTAAAGGTGCTTTCCCAGGCACCTGGGCTAGTATCCTTTGTTTTTTTCGTGTTCTTGCTTCGTTTATCAAGTCTCTTAGGTGTCCTTGTTTGACCAGATCTTTTAGGTGTTGTTTCAAGGCCCTGTACCCTTGAGACATGTGCCCATTATTGTCATGGTAAGCACAACTTTTCCTGGGGTTTCTTCCCATATACCTCCACGGGATCTTCTGTAGTGGCCTGAAGTAGGGCTGATTTCGGATCCTTTCCAAGACCCTGTATATGGGGATCTTGAAATTTGTGCTCACTACTTGTATAGCCTTTAATCCAGGTTCCAACTTATTAGCACTGTTATTTCCTCGACTATATTTTGGCGAGTCGTTTATCTTACTTTGCTTTATTGCGTTGGTGTTTTTGGCTTTCCTATCATCTTCTGTCATTGCATACTTTTCAATCCTTGCCATGAAATCCTCTATGTTCTTCGAGACGGTCTTTGCAAGGGATTGCCGAAGCGGCCAATTATTTTCTAAGCCATTTTTAAAACAAACGACCGCAAGTTCCTGGTTACAAGCCAGGATCCAATTGTAAATCTCGTAGTATCTCTTGGCGTAAGCCCTTCGCCATCGTTTATCTTCAAAGCCAATAGGGAATCCACCCTTAATGGCTGTAACCTATTTGTAACAAACCTGACTACAAACATCTCGGTCATACCTTTCCAACTCTGTACACACCCTTTCGGTAATTTATGGAACCAGTCCAACGTTATTTTCTCAAACGTTGATGGGAATATCTTACTAGTGACTGTTCATTTCTGTTCCACAGAGCCATTGCATTTAAATACAAACCGGTCTGACTTACCATCATAGATCTGAAACCTTGGTGTGTTGAATCTCTTCGGTGCCTCGAACACGTCCAGTTCCACTGAGAATAGTGTTTTTCGTTAGGCGTTGGACGTTATCTCGGTGTCCCACCTCTTCCTCTGTTGGTAATCTCGTAAGTCTTCCTTCGTTGATCGCTCGACTATCGGTTGACTTTAGTCTTTTCGGTACACTGCTTCCTGTGTTGGGATGGGTCCTCTTGGACTTCTTTATATCTGCCATGTCATCAAAGTAGAGGCCCTACTCGTTGACCTATCAAGATCCCTTGATCTGGGTTCTTTTAGTCATCGGGGTTCTTTGGGACTCCTTCTGCTAGGATTCTATCTGTCTGACATTCTGGGATCATTGATGTGAATTCCCTGGTCTCTTCTCGTGCTAGGGGACTGTTGGTATTGTAGCCAACCCTTCATTCTGAGCGTTGGTGTTTCCTGCCGAAATCAGTGTCTCTAGTAAAGGCAATGCTGGTTGCATCACTTTGCTCTGCATCATGAAATTTACCACGATCTGCAGATCAGTTAACTTGTTCGCTAAGTCCTTCAGCTCGTCATCTCTCCTTAGGCATCTTTCTTTCCCTACCTGACATTTGCTTTCGTTGTACTATTATTTTCGGTTCCCTCTTGTCGAGCCATTACGCCCTTTTGCAACGTTGTTGGCCTTAGGGTTCACTTTCTGCACCTCTTCGTCATCGTTTCCCATCCCAACATTGAGACCTACGCACTCATCTTCCTCACTATGCATGTCGTCTTCAATGTTCACCTCTCGTCCGGCATTAGTCATCTTATAAAAAAAAAAAAAATCATGTTAAACTTAGCCCGTTAGTGTACTTAAGACTGCATTTTCGTAAGCCTACCTAGTCGGGTGTTGACTTTTACCTAATTATCACTTTTAAATTGACATCATACCTCAATTGTTAATTTATTTAGAAATTAGAAAATTCAATGAGCAATTTTAAAGGCAATATTTTAGAAATAAAAATGTTTTGAAATTCTAATTTGTGAGTTATAATGGGGTGAACCTTATTATGATATGATGTTTTGGCCTTATTTTTATATGTATATATATATATATATTTTTTTTTGAGCTACCAACTCAATAGAACTCTATTTAATACTTTACTTTTAGGGCATGTTTGATTGGGTGGATTAGAGTATGAGATTGAGATTATTAATCCGTGGGTCTAAGTATCCCATGTTTGTCTTAACATTTTGATTTAGGATTATTAATCCAATAGATAATTAATCTAATAAATTTGTAAGATTATTAGTAATGAAGTAAGGGTAAAATTATTAATCTAATAGATATTAATCTAATTAAATAATAAATATTATACTAATTTAATAAAATTATTAATATTTTACTATTAATATTTTAAATTAAACATGAGCATAGAGTTATAAAGCACTGCTGTTTTAGAAACCTTTATTATAACATTTGTATATAATGGGATTGCCTGGTGGCCCCAACATTGAAAACAATGGACTTGTTCATCTTATCCATTTTCTCAAGGATATTTTTGGATCCCCAAACATTGGAAAATGCAAACGTTTTTGGCATATTTTCCCATGATTAATACACCGACACAATATGTCTATGTTTGGAAAGAAAGTTTTGTGACTTTTTTTTGGATTAAAATAGTCATAAAAATTAAAATAATTTTTTTAATTTAATAAGATAAAATATCACATCAAATCTATAATTATTACATTCTTTATCTCATAAAAAAGTTTAAAAAGTCAAAAATCATTCCCAAATTAAGTTTTTTAGTCCCAAACTAAATAGCTAAAAAAATTAAAAAATCAAAAAGCCAACCCACATCCCAAACGAAACCTATGGCAACCACGACCCAATATATCTTACATTTTTTTAAATACCTTTTTAGCCCCAGGCTAATATATCTTACAATTTTTTTAAATACCTTGCCAATTATATTAAAATAAAAATAAAAATAATAAAATTGATAGATGACATTATCAACACTCTGTAAAGAAAAGGAAAGAAGATAAACACAGACAACCACGACCCAATACCCTTCGTCCATGTATTTTTAATATTTTCATAAAAATGATGAGATGAGACAGTCCACAACGTCTTATTTAAGTGGTACAACAATGCTATAGACCTCTAAAAGTAGAGTTCTAAAAGAGCTCTAATGAGTTGGCATGTCCAAAAAAAAAAAAATTTCAAACCAAAACATCACATCCACACACTTCATTAATCATTTGCATAGAAATTTTTATTTTAGAAAGCCTCAACGTTTTTCTTAAGTGATGGTCTCTATCCTGTGAAGAAAAAGAATAGAGAGAGAGAGAAGGAACAAAACACATGGTACGAACATGTACATGGTCTTGTCTTGGTCGATAGGGGACCTTGGCCTTACTTGATTGGTTTGTATTTTGAAAAAAAAAAAAAATTGATAAATTACACTCACTTTTTTTAATTTTTTTTGCCAGTTACAAAGACTTGTATTGTAATTTCAATAATAACAAAATTTTCTCTTATTTTTCTGACATTGTCAAAAATTTTCCCTCCTTTTAATTTAAACCAAACAATATTAATTTGGTTGTGCAAATGACTAAAATACTCTTTACACTTAATACCCTTTAATTATAATTTACCTATATATTAAATTACCATTTTATTTTTCACAAATTTTTTTTTGTATTTCGTTGACTTTGTATTTTTTTTTTTTTTTTGCACTATAAGTTTTGAACTTTTATAAGTTAAAAAAAAAAAAACCATTAATGAAATTAAGAAAGCACATCCGTATTTCTTATTTGAATTAATTTTGAGATTTAATTTAATAAAAATAATTTAAATGAAAGAAACAAAGATGGAGATATAGATTTTAGATGTAATAAATAACAAATTATTTGAGTATTTTATTATTTTTAAATAATTTATCTCTTCAAGTAAAATTTTATTTTAATTAGATGTAAGAAATGACAAATTCGAATAATTTATTATTCTCAAATAATTTCTTTATCTTTTATTTTCTATCATCTAATTTTAATTTATTGTAACGTGATTAGATATTTTTTTCACTTTTACATGTATTTTTAAAAAATTTATTATTAAGATGAGAAATATTGGCTTATTTTTTTAATGATGGTTAAAATTTGAGAATAATATAGGATTATGAAAAGATAAAATGTTAATTATATATATATATATATATATGAGGTAACATTTGGTAATTTCCATAAGTCAATTTTTTTTAAATAAATATGAAATGTTATTATGTTTATTTTTCTTTAAAAAAATTTAATACACAAATATATTTACAAATCAAATATCTATATATATTTTTAAAATTTTATTCAAATTCTAATTTCTCAAAATAATTATTTATAAAATTGGTGGTCTTTTTAAAAAATAAAACATCTTTTATACTTTATTTCGTAATTTTCAAATAAATGATTGCATTTATATAGTGATCAATTTATTAGCTTTTTTTTTTTTTTTTTTTTTTTTTTTTTTTTTTTTTAAAGATAATGTAATGTTTAGTTATTCTACTATATATATGTTTGTCTTAACAATTTAGAATTTTTTTAAATATTGTATAGAATTTAATAATTTTGTTTAACATTATTAAAATAATGTATAAATCTTTATTAATTTTTTGTAAAATCTCAGGGAAAGTGAGTGAAATTTACCATTTGAATATATAAGAGCAATTTTGAAATTTTTTACTCATAGTACATGATGTCAGCATGACGTCATCATATTCTGTTAAATAAATTAACAGAAAATTAACGGCGGAGGAATCTAAATAATAGTTTCAAAAGTAATGGTGATTTTCGTAATTATTGAAACTATAGGGGAGGTTGAGGTCTCTACAATTGTCAGAAACCTTAGGAAAGGTGAGTGTAATTTAAAATATTATTAATAGTATTTAATGTATAAATAATGTATTTTTACTATTATTTATATATTATTTAATATATAAATAATATATTTATTATATAATTTAAATAAAGATAAATGAGCTAAACTTGGCGAGCTGAGCTTATTCGAGCTCGAGCTTGGCTCATTTACTAAACAAGCCTAATATTTGAGCTCGAACTCGCCTCGTTTACTAAACTAGTCGAGCCAAGCCGAGCCCTTAACGAGCCGAACCAAGCTTATTCAAACAAGTTGCTATGGTATTGGGTGATGCTAGCTAACATTGATGAAAGATAAAAAATGATGAAAAAAATTGAGGAAAAAACATAGAGAAGAGAACAAATAATAATGCTAATAATAAATTATATGTGTTTCTATTTCCTGCAGTGACACTATGAAAAAATGAATGAGAAAGAAAAATGAAAGAAGCTTGAACTCAGTAAAACTCGACTCGGTTCAACTCGTTTGCAGCCCTAGACTTGGCCAGTGACTTCGTCTATACATGTATGTCGGGGTTGATCCCATCTCTCTCCTTCTATAATAAAATTTAATTTTTAAATAAATATTAATTAAATATCAAATCGTACAACACAAGAATAAAAGAAAGTTTTATGATATGAGAAAATTAGTCAGCAAAGTATTAAGAATTTTAGACCAATAATTTAAATTTAAATTTAAAATTTTAGACCAATAATTTAAATTTAAAATTTTAGACAACATTAAGTGATCCTTGACCATAGATGTTAGTTTTTCTTCTTGGTTTGTAGCATTCTTACGAGAACAACTATTTTCAAGAGCAATAACTTCAAGAACACTAACATTATGTTTGGATTAAGTGATTTAAAGATTTTTAAAAAAAAGAAATAGATTTCTTGAGATCCTAATCAATTGTTTAGATTACTAAACGGCAGAGAAATGAGGACAAAAGAGAAGGAATGGCAAGAAACTGATTTTTCTTATAATTCACTTTTCGAATCATTCAAAAATTGCAGAGATCGAGAGAAAAAAGAAATTGAGTGATTACTAATTTGATAATACCAAAAGTGTCCACAGGTTAAGAAGTTAAAAAACAAGGGTATTTTGGTGATATACCTTACAAAATATATTTTCTTTTCTTTTATGTAATTTATCTAAACAAAATTGGAGAGAAATTACTATTCTTTTTTTTTTTTTTTATCCAACTTAACCAAACAAGAGAGAGAAATCATAATCTTTTCTATTATTTTATTTTCTCTCTTAACTTAATAAATTATTTTATTTCTTTTCTTTTCTCACATAAACATCCAAACATAATGTAAGTATTCAAGAAAAAAATTAAATACAACGTTGATGCCATCTTATCGTAATGTATCGTAATGACACGGTACTACCCAATATAATGAACCTTAATTGGATAATTGTTATGCATGTATCAAAAACTATCACACGTTTTGTTTTGTGTGGTTGACGCATATTAATATCGTATTGAATTATTGGATATTATTACTTGTTTTGTTATGTTCAATTTTTATGTAGATATCCACGTCAATTTATCAAGTATAGGCTTTGAAGAGACTTCATGGAATTATATCTCAGCTGTCTTATTTTTCAATGACTTATGTTAAAATAAAAATTGTAATGATAAAACTATACCAAGACTCAACAATAATAGAGGGATATGAAGTCCAAGAAAAGAGGGACACATTTGGATATCTGTGATTATCTTTTCCTCTAGGAAATATCTCAGTGTGCAATGCACATCATATACAATCTTAACACAAAATTACAGTAATTTTTATGAAAGTGATTTCATAAAAATATATAAGTTGAACACAAATTCGTGTAAATTTATAAAAATTTATATTTTATAAATTTATACTAATTTATATTGATATAATTTTGTATTAAGATTTATGCACATTAAAAAAAATTTCATTTTCTTTTTTCCAAAAATAATAGAGGGATTTAGAGTCATAGGCATGGTGGAACCAGTCATAAATGAGATTGACTATACAGACAAAATTGTTCTTAACTTTTGGTCCAATTATGGACAATAAGGTTGAACTCTTTGTCCGATTATGGAATGAGACCATACAAATTTAACTGGTTTAACTTTGTTCAATTATTGTAGCAACCGAAAATTAAATTATTTTTTAAATTTCATATCAGTGTTACTTAATTATAAATGAGAAAAATATAATTTTATAGGTACAAATAATTGGGGTGAAAGTGTAAATAGGAAATAAAGAGAATTGAATGGTGGCACAAGCTGCTGCGCCTTATGATGTAAGGAATTAAGCTCAGGTTTGATTCACAAGATTAATAGTGAAGTATTAATAATTCTATTAGTGTGGTATTCACTATCCAATTAGGTCATGTTTGTTTGGGTGGACATGAGCTTGATTTGGATATATAAAAAAAATAATTAATTTATTATTATATTTTTTAAATTAAGTACGGACTAATTATTTTTTTTTTTTAAACTACTTTTAGTTAAGATAGATACATAAATCCAATTCATAGTCCCTCCTATTATAGTCATGAATGTGTTATAAATTCCGCCCAAACAAACATGGCCTTAGATTAATATCCATTGGATTAATAATTCCACCCCTACCCCATTACTAATAATCCTACAAATTTGTTGGATTAATTATCCATTTGATTAATAATCCTAAACCAAAATGTTAAAACAAACATAGGATAATTAGGCCCACGGATTAATAATCTCAATCCCATACTCTAATCCACCCAATCAAACATGCCATAAGGGAATTAAATGACACAAGCTTTTGCTTCTTTTATTTATTTATTTATTTATTTATTCATGTCCAGAACATTCAAAATGCAGAACATTTAGGATCCACTTTTACAAGTCAAATTCAGAGAAGCTGGCTGATTTACCTAAACCGTCGGACTTCCACTTGAGTAGTAAGGGATTCAAACCCTATTTAGTGCAATTTTGATAATTTGTAATAAAAAAAAGTTAAACTTAATTAAATGAGGTTACATAAGTTATGATATTCCTCTTCTTAGTATGAAAATAGACAAATTCATAAATTATAATTAAGGCAAATATATAATTTTATTATTAAATGTGAAGTGAAATGATATTTAACAATAATTAATATGTTGTTTCTATTATTAATCTAATAATTTGAGTTATATTTCTTTTTGTTTTAATTTCATAACAAAAAATACAATACGAATATAACACGCACACAAATTTTTAGTTTTTAAGAATAAAAAAGTTTTAGAATATTTCCAACCTTTCATTATTTTATTTTAATTTTTTTTTATCTAATTTGATTTTAAATTTGTATAAAAAATTTGATTTGATTTGATATGAATTATTTTAACTTTTTCATTAAATTTTTATCAATTTTTAAAAGAACTTTCATTCTTATTCCAAAAAAATTTTCATCAATTTTGATAAAAAAAAAAAACAATAATTTCCAACGCTTCATCTTTTTAAATTTCTATTAGATTATAATTCGATAAAAAAAATATCAAGGGTTGAAAATTATCTTAATTGGAATTATATTGACACTTATGACTACATCATTTTAAGTCGGATTATGAAAAGTTTTTTGAGATGTCAAACATTTTTCATTTGTAAATATCCTACCTATTAAAAAAGAAAAAGAAAAAGAAAAAAATGTGTATCTTTTGGATATATGTTTATCAATTTTGTTTTGTGGATATAAACAACTAATATTTCTATTTAAAAAATTAAAAAGTATATAAAAAAATAGATTGGATTTTTTGGGGATAAAATTAGCCATCTAATTCTTCTATATACTATTTTAAGACGGACTATTTTAATCACATAAAAAAATAGAAATTATATTTGGAGATTATTCCTACATATTATGCTATTATATACAAATATAGTGATAACAAATTAATTAACATATGTGAAAAATTATACTAAGTTTTCATTTTCAATTAATTGAATTATGATTAACAAACTAACAAATAGCAGTAATGGTATAATAGGATAGAAAGAAAATAAAAATAAAAAACATAATGATATTTAAAAGTTTTAAATTTACCTAGTTATACAAAATCTAATGTTATAGTAAAATCTTGAATTCCCAATAATTTTTCACATTTTCTATAAAATAAAATGATAATAAAAAATAAAAAATTTGATACCCATTTTTTTACTTCAATTTTACGGTTTTCATTGAAAAAAAAACAAAATCCGATCAAAATTCTTAGCACAAGATGGGCATAGACACTTCGCTTACAACCATCATCACCAATAATTTTTCTCTACCACGTAAACCTATAAACAAATGCATAAAGCTCACTAAAATGGAAACCAAAACCAAACCAACACATAGAGAAAAAGAATCACATAGGAAAAAAAAAAAATTTAAAAACAAATAAATTTATGGAGTAGTAGGATAGTACTCCCAACAACTTAGACATTGCCCCGCCTAATCCGCCAGCTCCTTTGCCAGTGCCAACGAAATCTAGGAGTTGAGATAACTAATCAAATTATTCCTTAAATAAGACTTAAAAATTGATTAATTTGTCCTATTAAGTAATTTAAAATTCTGACAGATACACATAAAAATAAATAAATAATTATATTATTAAATCATAATTAAAATTTAGATATTATCATATCTTTTTGAGATCTATATCTAAATTCTTATTTTATTTATTTTTGTGTGGTTTCTATTTATTTTCAATTTATTTAAAATGGAGTTGTGGATTTCTATTTTTTTTAATTTAATTTATCTATGGTTTCTATTTGTTTTTAATCATTATTATTTAGGTAAGTCACGATGTGAGTTAAATATGTGATAGACATGTGAGTTTTATTGATTTAAAATATGATAGTGTGAGATATTTTCAAATTAGATTTGTTTAGATAGACTTTAAAGATTTTTAAAATTTGAAATTAGATATTGAGAGATAAAATAAAAATCATATTTATTAATTTTATCGATTTGTATATCTAATTTTTAATTTTTTTGGGTTATGTTATAATATAATACATAAGATATATATAGATAACCATAATTTTCATAAAAAAATATTATTTGATTTTTTAAGGGAGTAAAAAGGAAGGCAAGTTTTAATATTTTCTTTTGGAAATCGATGAGAGAAATTACAATAGAAAGATTATGAAATATTTTTGTTATATTTTCATTTGAAATCCATAAATTAAGGAATAATTATTATTTCTAAAATAATTAAATAGGTATGAGAAAAGTTGAAAAGGGGGGATAACTATTATTTCCAAAATTATTAAATAGGTATAAGAGAAATTGAAAATGGTGTGTATGGGATAAGTAAAAAATGCTTGGGAGAAATCAAGTGCTGAGTTTTTTTTTTTTTTTTTTTTAATCAAAAAATTAAGAAATTAAGATTGAGGTATTGGAGCTCTCACAAGACTTGTTTAGATAGACTTTAAAGATTTTTAAATTTAAAATTGGATATTGAGAGGTAAAATAAAGATTTTAACTGAATAAATAAAAATCATATTTATTAATTTTATCGGTTTGTATATCTGATTTTTAATTTTTTTGGGTTATGTTATAATATAATACATAAGATATAAATAGATAACCACAATTTTCATGGAAAATATTATCTGATTTTTTAAGGGAGAGAAAATGAAGGCAAGTTTTACTATTTTCTTTTAGAAATCGATGAGAGAAATTACAATCGAGAGATTATGAAATATTTTTGTTATATTTCTGTTTGAAATCCATAAATTAAGAAATAATTATTATTTTTAAAATAATTAAATAGGTATGGCAAAAGTTGAAAAGAGAAGATAATTATTATTTCCAAAATAATTAAATAGTTATGAGAGAAGTTGAAAAAGGTGTGTATAAGAAAAATTAAAAAAGCTTGAGAGAAATAAATATGTGCTGAGTTTTTTTTTTAAAATTAAAAAATTAAAATTAAGATATTAAAACTCTCACAAAACTTGTGAGTTATATATATAGACATGGATGCTAATGACACCAAATTTAGACAAGTAATGTGCCCAGGTGAAATGAGCCACCTATTGACTCTCTTGCTTGAAATTAACCTATACCCCTATTTTAAGAAGATGGTAAAAATTAATTTTTTTACTTTTAATTAAGATTTTTTAGAGTGATTTGAAAAGTTGGTAAAAAATTGCCTTTAATCAAGCTTTTTGGGAGTGATTTGACTAAAATACCTTCATTCAACTTAAAAAATTATATTTTATCCAAACTTACAAAATATAAATATTAAAAATAATTATGTAATTTTTTAACTTGATTTTTACGCATCACAAATGAGACAAAAAAACACAACACGCGTTTACTTCCAAAACGCAAACCACGCGTTTTATTACCTTTCCCAAAAGAGCCCTAAATAGACACTTTCTAGCTAAAGAGGGTATGAACAAATGAGCAAAAGAAGAAAAGACAGCCTCGGACAAAGGAAAAGTAAAAATTAAGAGAAGGTATTAAGGTGAATCCTATTATATCTTAAATTATTATGAATAATTTTATGTAAATTATGTTTCGTAAATTATATTACTATTTCAAACGTATTATTTGTTTAATAAATTCTATTTGTATAAAAAGAAAAATTCATAGATATAATTGTTTATCAAATATACTTTTGGGAATTATTTTATAATAAATAATGTGAGCTAATACTTCTGTAAATAACACTACGGAAATATTGGTTCAGTGCCTTTGGAAGACTTTAATATCCATCGAAAGTCACTCTGGGTGCCCTCTGATTAGTCGCTTTAGTGACTCTCTGTTTATCGTGAATCCAATGACTTTTTGTTCTGATTGTCAGCTCAGTAACCCTTTAATCTGATCTACACCGTGATTATGATTATATATTTCGGTACGATATTGTATATATATGATTTCTTAAACGGATTTCTATTATCTGAAATGAATGCGATTCACCTATTTATTTTGATTGAAAAATCCTATTATTTGACTCATGTTAACGTAACGTTTATCTATGGTAATTTTCTGGTTCCTTGTACTCTCAGTATATTATTTCTCATTATGCAATATGCTTATAATCTGTTTATCAATTTTTAGGAGATAATACAATTCAGAAATTGCTTTTGGAGCGTCTTAGAAGCAGTATATATAATAAAGACACACGAACCTTTGTTATCCTATTATTTATTATTATTTTTATGTAACGTAACGCTTATCTATGGGTATTTTTCCTTGTACTTATACTCATTATATATTCATTATATAATATGCTTATAACTGCTTTATTTTTTTAGATATAATACAAAAATAAATTGCTTTTGGAGCGTCTTAGAAGCAGGGCTATGGAATAGACACACAGAGCACTGTTATAATATTTATAAAATCTATTTGTATAAGTCAACTCCTTATATGTAAATATCAAGCTATTTGGTTAATGGCTTTCTGTTATAAAAAGTAGAAGTTCATATGATAATTTTTGTACCCTCACTTAAAATATTATTTCTGCTCATATTTATTAATTTGTTTAGTTTTAGAATTGGCCTTGGATAACTACAGTTATTGGCCATTATGATACTTAACCGTTAGGGTACAAGAAGCGAGTCATGACAAGAATTATGGTATGAGAGACTCTACAAATAAACTGGTTTAACTCCAATTGGCCCTATTTGGAAAGTAGGTGCTTTTTTGGTTAAAATAGATTAAAATAGTCAATAAACAAAGTGTTACATCCGAACCATAATCAATTCACTTTTTTTCTCACAATTATCAAATCAATTACAAAACAAAAAAGCCAATTATCATTCCAAATATAATTTTTTTTGTCAAGCTAAAATATCTAAAAAACCAACTAAAATAGCCAATTATTTTTCAAATAAATTACACTAACCTCCGTTGAATTTTGGGGAAAATATTTTAAGCTTTACAGTTTTAACATAATTACATCTATCTTTTTTTTTGTATGGCTTAACGAACTGAAACTATGCAGATAATATGGGTGTTTGGGAAGTGGATATTTTAGAATTTTTTGACTTTTTTGGCTAATAGGCTATTTTACTTTTTATGTTTGGGAAGTTAGGTTAAATTTTTGGGTTAGTTGTTTTTATTGAAAAATATGTTTGAAATGATATTTGAGGTTGAAATGACAAATTTGTCCCTAATCTTATTTTTCCCAAAATTGATCTAGGGGGCAAAATGGTAATTTAATTACTGTGTGAGATGAATGGTATGAGCGAGCCTACATGTGTGGTCACAAAATGTAGGCCGTCGTGCGTTATGTGACCCTTGCCTTTTCTTTATTTTATTTTTTTTAATTTTTTTTTAAATCAATGGGTTGGTGTGGCTAAAAGTTTTTTTTTTTTTTTATATTTGAGGCCAAAATAGTCTGTAGCCATGGTTCCCAAACACCGCCAATATAACTACAACAAATGACACTTTTGGTGACTAATTTTTTAGTTGCCAAAAGTCTTTTTTTAGTCGCCGATATGAAATTTTTCCCACTAAAATTTTATACACATTTGGCGACTAAACTATTTTAGTAGAAAAATATTAATATATGACGATTAAAATTATTTTAGTGGCCAAAACATGAACTAATGCCGACAAAAGAAAATTCGGTCACCAAGAGGTGTAATACCATTGCCGACTAAATGTTTTTGGTCACTGAAAATATATATTTAGTGACCAATTTTTTGGTCGCCGAAGATTAAATTAAACTTGTGGGAAATTATGCTAATTATTTGGTTTGGAAAAATTAATATACCTCAACCAAAAAAATATTAGTAGCCTAAACCCAAAACTAAAGCCGACCAATTGTTTTTTGTCACCTATTGTTATACTTTTGGTGACTAATTTTTTTTTAGTCAGCAAAAATTAATATACAACGAATAAAACAATTTAGTAGCCTAAAACCTAAGTTAACGCTGACCAATCATTTTTTTGGTCGCCTATTGTTATAGTTCTGGCGACTAAATTTGTTTTAGTCACCAAATTTAGTTGCCAAAAGTGTAACACGAGGATAAACAAGAAAAAACGTACATCTTAGTGTAAAAGATATGACAACTTTATTTTTTATCTATATAATTAACGAATTATTGATAAAAATGATAATAAGTGTTTTGTGTATTCAAAATTTTAAGGCAACTTAATAGCGAGTGAGCAAAGCCTTCCATTTAGAGCATCTCCAGCAAGCTTGCCATTTCACCATAAATTCTATACTAGCGAGCCAAACACTTGAATTCCTTCTCCAGCAGCCTAGGCAAGGTGAAGCTAAAGTAACATTTTGCTACAGTACCTCGCTGGGAAAGGCAAGGTACTGTGCACTAGCTCTTAAGTTTTTTTATGCTTTTTTTAATTCAAACTTTTATTTTTAAGAATATTTTAATAGAAGATATTTAAAATATAAGAATATTTTAATAAAAGATAGCTAAAGTAGATAGCCTTGTTGGAGTGCATATTAAAAAAATGACTAGCTAAAATAGTAAAGTGAAATTTTGAATAGCCATTTTGACTATCATTGCTGTAGATGCTCTTAGTGGCTTCCCCACTTTTCCCTCGCCTAATTATAGGAACAAACAAGAGCAGAGTGAAATAATTATGTCAAAACTATGATACTTGTTCTATTTTCTTCAAACCTAAAGATAGGTCTGTGTAATATTTTTTAAGCAACTTCTTTTTGTTGACTCTTTATGTTTTTAGTGATTTTTTCTTAAATTAAATATATATATATATATATATATAGTTTTATACATTTGAGAAAATAAAGTAATAATTTTTTTGAAAAAATAGGAACTAATTTGATAAAAATAAATATCAAACAAATATTTTTAAAATTTTAAAACTTATTTCTGACCTCCTAAAATATAAAATTATGTAAAAATGATAAATGTTTTTATTTTTTTTTATTTTCTTCACCAAATTTATTTTTTAATTTTTAGAAAAAAAATTTGAAAATCAAACCAAACATAGCCAAAAAAAATCAACTAAAAAAAGCCAAGAATTTTATTTTTTTCAATTATTTTGTCGATAGTATTTTAAAAAAAAAAATCAAAAAAAATATTTCTAAACAAGATGAACCTTGAAAATAAATAATATATATATATATATACAAATATTAAAAACATAAAAATAAAATACATTTTTTTAACTATTGCCAAACACAGCCTTCATGCAATACAAAAAATGGTTTGACTTTGTCTAATCGAGATGAAACTCGACAATGTCTATATAATGTAACTCAATAGTCATTGGGTTTGAAGTCATTTACACTCGGTACTTTTCTTGGTCGCCTTATCTAATAGCACAACAATGTCAAAGTTGGATAGCATCTCAATAATTTTTCCTTTTTAGCAATGTTAAATTCATATTTTGGTATATTATAATATTCAAAATATTATTAATTTGTTAATTTTGCGTCGGTGTTGCAAATGCTTGTGAGTAACAAATTTGGCAATCTAATTAAACTGCAACAACTCCTTTGAAATGTCATTGAAAAGCTTGTTTCTTTAGATCTTGTTAGAGAATGTGATTGACAAGTTTGATAATTTGTCAAACATTATGTATGCATGAATTTTGTACACATGATTATTGGTATTTAATTTGATACAAATCATGTTTTTCCATATAACATTTGCAAGAAGATTGGTAGTTTTCCTCAGAGATGATTCAATCATCAAGATATTTAGCATATCATCTACGCCTTCAAGAATTTATTTATTTATTTATTTATTTTTAATTCTTATCATTCAAGGCCTTGATTTTTAAAACACCTAATAAAATATGGCCTCATTTTGATGTCATTATTGATTTTTCCAAAGCTATACAGGTTGTTTGGTTTGAACTTTCAGGATTCACTTTTCAAAAAATTAAATTTTTTATTTTCAGTGTTTTTTAATTTCTACTGAATTTTTTTAATATTTTAAGTAATTTTTTTTTTAAATTTTTAGATACACCTAACATAAATACACTTAAAAATATAATATTTGTGGAAAAAAAATCTTTAGAAAATTCATTAAATACCAAAAATATATATACATATATATATATATATATATATATGAGAATTCATTCGTATTCTTGTATATATATTGATTTTTTAAAATATTTTTTTACAAATGTTTTACTTTTTAGATATATCTAAGGTCCATCCAAAAAGGTTTTAAAAAAAAACTTAAAATTTTAAAAATACTTACTAAAAACAAAAACAAAAAATACAAAAAATAAAAAATTCAAATTCTAAAAAATTGAATCTAAACACACTGATAGTTGTTTTTTTAACGACTTTTGTATTTTATAATTTGTGTAATGTTTTTTGTTTGGCCTATTGGGTTTTGTGATTTTTTTGTTTTGTTTTGTATGAGGGTTGCTTTTTCTTTTAATATAAATGTATTTTTTAAAAATATTTCTAAAATTTAAAAATGACAATTAAAATGATTTTTATGGAATTGGTAAATTATAAATACATCTTTTGAAATTCACTTCAAATATAAATGGCCGCATGTGATGCTGCCCTGTTAAGTTTCTAATTGCATAATAATGTCAAAAATATATTTTAATTAACAATTTATGTAATTTTATTATTGTGTAGAGGAGTTATTAAAAATTTTATTTTTCTGCTAATTCTATCTATAAAAAAAAAGGATAAATTACACTTACACTTCCTGAGGTTTGAGTTTAATACATATCACATCCTGACGTTTAGGAAATTACACTAATTTCTTGTCATTGTAATTATTTAGACGGAATGAAAACATTGAACTCATACACTTTTTATTTTTTTGCTTTGCTTTACTTTCTTTTTTTTTTTTCACCATTTCCTTTACTTTTTTTTTAATGTAATTTTCTCTATTTTTTTATTAGGAGTTGTTATATTTTATATAAGCGGGGGTTTGTAAAATGAGACTATTAATTACAAGAATGAGAATATAATTTTTAAAACGTCAAGGAGTAGGTAGTAATTTGACCAAACCTCAAGAAATATTAATGTAATTTATTCAAAAAAAAACCAACAAAAAGACATTTATAATTTTTAAAATTACAAAAAATAATTTATATTTTAAATAAATCTTAAAAAATATATTTATAATTTACCTTGATAGTAGTATAATAGAAGGTAGATGACACATAATAGTGATGTGGCAATGGAAATGTGATGGTACAATTTCATAAGGATATATGTGGCGAAAAGATTGATTGGTGGGTTGTTTTTGATTGACCCGATAATCTCTCCCCTATATTTTAATCTTTTCATTTTTATTTTTTTTTGTAAGTTTCAATTTAGACCCTTACTAAGGATTTGAAACGTTCATTTAGCAAGTTTTGTAATAAAAGTCACTCATTTAAAAAAAATGAGTTTCGTCAAAAAATTATAAACTTAAAAAAGTAATTATATTTTATTTTATAAAATAAATGACAAATGTGATTATAAATTTAAATTATTTATTTTATAAAATAAAATTATTTTTTGTTCATGTGTTCATAATTTGCTAATGAAATTTATTTTTTTCATAAATGCCTTTTATTACAAAACTTAAGATATAAATAGTTTGGATCATCGATGCAAATCCAAATTAAGACCACAGGAACATAGAGAGAGATGAAAAAATGAAAGTATGAAGAGCAACCTATTTTTGATGGACCATATTTAAGTCTTGTTTGTTCGTTAATAAGTTAAAATAGTTAAGAAATAAAAAATTTATTATAAATTATCATACATTTTTTTGTAAAATTAAAAAATAAATTAAAATAATCAATTTCCAGAAGAGTTACTTCTATCCACAACTTTTTAGTAGAAAAAGATTGATGACGAAAACAACTCTTTGAAACTTAATGATTTAATGTAACCGCTTGTCTCCAGTCTAAAATCAAATTAGACGGTATTATTTGATTTGTGGAGATTCATTATGGGTCTCGTTTTGATAATCTGAACCGTTCAAGGTGTAAAACTCGTCGAGTACTATGTGCTTGTGAAAAATCACATTAATCGGATATCGATAGTTAGCTCATCGATTAGTTTTTTGTCAATTGTTAATTTATTTATCCTCTATTTTTTTTTAATATATAAAACTGATTTGATCACATAGTTATTGATATTTAATTAAAGTGATTTTTTACAGACATATAATACTTGACAAGTTTTATACATTAAACTATTCAAATTATCAACAAAAAAAAAACCTATGCTAGACTTCCACAAATCGAATAATATTATCTAATCCGTTCTCAAACTGGACGCAAGCTTGCCCAATTTAATTTTGTTTGGTTAGTAAGGTGTCAAAAGAATGATGACACACCCCACGCATTAAGTTGGTGCGGTGACGTGCGGCGACACGGATAAAAGTTGCGTGTATAACTAGCATGGCATCCTCCGGCAGCGACATTTGATTCATTTTATTTGTTTTTGGACTCATGACATTTAATTCATTGGTCTGAATTATTTTCTCCGGTACGGTCGAATAGGATAAATGCTATAACAATTTTATAATTGTCTTCTAGAAACAAAATTAGTGAAAATTAATCACTCTGTTTTATTTAGTTATAATTTTTTAATTCAATTTTTTTTAATTAAATTTTTTATTTTTCATATTTTTTATTTATATAATATTGCTCATACAAAGCCAAAAAAAGGAGTTTAAGATGTACAGTCTAGTTGGTTACTACAGTACACTTTTACGTGAGAAAAGTTAATTTTTATTAAGGGTAAGGGATGACAATGGATAATCTATTCTATGGGTATCTATGGAGACCCAACCCAAATATATGGGTTTTCCTCTTTTTTCTTATCTATTGGGTAGGGTAGGTGATATTCTTTAAATATTCATTGGGGATGGGTTGGGGATGGGTACCCACTAATTTTCCCATATGTTTTTTTTTTTTTTTAAGATTCACAACTAAAACTAAATATACATTCAATTTTTTTTCTTTTATTTATTTATTTTTCAAGTTCACAAAAACTTTTTTTTTTCTTTTTTTTTCTTTTTTTAAGATTCACAACCAAAACTAAATATACATTCAATCTTTTTTCTTTTATTTATTTATTTATTTTTTCAGGTTCATAAAGTTCTTTTTTTTTTCTTTTTTTTTTTTTTTTTTTTCTTTTTTTTTAAGATTCACAACCAAAACAAAATCTACATTCACTCTTTATTAATTTATTTATTTTTCTGTTCACAAAAAACATTTTTTTTTTTCAAGATTCACAACCAAAACTAAATATAAATTCAATCTTTTTCTTTTATTTATTTATTTTTTTCAGGTTCATAAATATATATATATTTTTTTTAAGATTCACAACCAAAACTAAATATACATTCAATCTTTTTTATTTTATTTATTTATTTATTTTTTTAGGTTCACAAAAAATATATATATATTTTTTAAGATTCACAACCAAAACTAAATATACATTCAATCTTTTTTCTTTTATTTATTTATTTTTTTTTTCAGGTTCACAAAAAAATTTTTTTTTTTTTTTTTAAGATTCACAACCAAAACTAAATATACATTCAATCTTTTTTCTTTTATTTATTTATTTTTTTTTCAGGTTCACAAAAAACTCTTTTTTTTTTTTTTTTTTAAAGATCCACAACCAAAGCTAAATATACTTCCAATCTTTTTTTTTAGTATTATTTTTATTTTTAAGGTTCACAACCATTTTTTTTTTTTTAATTTTTAAGATTCACAACCAAAGCTAAATATATATTCAATCTTTTTTCCTTTTATTTTTATTTTTTAAGGTTCACAATCAATTTTTTTTTTTTTTTTTTTTTAAGATTCACAACCAAAGCTAAATATACATTCAATCTTATTTTATTTTATTTGGCTGAATAATAAAATCAAATACACATTAATTAACATTGTCAATTATTCTTGTTAAATTTTATGCATATCTAGAATTTTTTAAATTTATTTAAAAAAATTAAGGACGCTGTCTAGTGTAGGTTTCGGTTTGCTTTTCTATGTTATTTTATTTTGTTATGTATTGTAATTTTCAGAATGGTTTGTTTGTTCTGAAATTTCAATTAACGAGTATGAATCTATTTGTTTCATGTTATCACACAATTTATACAATATATATATATATATATAAATGTATTTGAAAATAAGAAAATTGTAGAGAATCGAAACAAGCATGAGTCGTGATTGGTTAGAAATGATGGGTACAAAGATTTCTTTGCTGGAAAAACAAAAAGGGGATACAAAGTCTTACTAAATAAATTTTTTTTAAATAAAATAATTTTTCTTAGTTATAGACAGATTTAACTGAAATCAGCTTGTTTCCCAATGTTATGCTTCATTTATTTAGATAGAAAATATTTTTTAATGAAAAATATTTTTTATAAAAAAATTTAAAAAATATTTTTTTATATTTGGTGGTGGTGGTGATGGAACGAAGGTGAAAGTAGAGATTGTAACATAGTGGTGGGGTGATGGCGGTAGTGATGATGGTAGTGGCTATGGTGGTGGTAGTATGATAGTGAAGGTGAGAATAGTGGTGATGGTGTTGTGAAATTAATAAAAATTTAATTGAAAAAACATTTTTTGTTTTTTAAAAGTAACAAACAACAAAATTCGTGGGGGACTAAAGGACGAAGATAGAGGATGGATTTGGTGTGGTGAGGCATAGATATCTTAAAATGAATGGTTCAGATTTGTTAAAAGGTATAATTAGATTTTGGATAAATTAAAATAAATGGCTCAAATTTGCTAAAAGAAAGATGGTTTAATGTCTAAAATGTCCGTGGCTAAGAGATCAACAAACAATTCCTTATTTATGCCCTGATGCAATTTAATATAGGTCTTATAACACTTTCTTCAAACAGGTTCTTTCACATTTTATTTCTTCAAATAGGCGCTTATAACATTGTAAACAGGTTCTTATAACATGTAGGGAGAGAGTGAGAGTGAGAGAGAGAGATGGTTGTAATTTTTTTAATCTTCCACGTTCTTCCACATTTTTCTTTAATTACTAAAACTTATTTGATTGTCTCAAAATTATATATTTGATTATTATAAAACAAACTTTTAATTAATTAATTAATGTGTATTTGATTTTGTTGTTGAACCAAATAAAATAAAATAAGATTGAATGTATATTTAGCTTTTGTTGTGAATCCTAAAAAATTAAAAAAGTTGCTAACATTAAATATATTAAAAAAAAAGAAAAAGATTGAAGGTATATTTAGCTAAAACCTTAAAAAAAAAAAAAAAAAGTTGTTAACATTAAATATATTAAAAAAGAAAAAAGATTGAAGGTATATTTAGCTTTTGTTGTGAACCTTAAAAAAAAAAAAAAAAAAAAAAAGTTGTTAACATTAAATATATTAAAAAAAAGAAAAAAGAAAAAAATTTGAAGGTATATTTAGCTTTTATTGTGAACCTTAAAAAAAAAAAAAAAAAAAAAGAAGTTGTTAACATTAAATATATTTTTAAAAAAAAGAAAAAAAATTTGAAAGTATATTTAGCTTTTGTTGTGAACCTTCAAAAAAAAAAAAAAAAAAAGATTGTTAACATTAAATATATTAAAAAAGAAAGAAAAAAGATTGAAGATATATTTAACTTTTGTTGTGAACCTTAAAAAAAAAAAAAATTTGTTAACATTAAATATATTAAAAAAAAGAAAAAAAATTGAAGGTATATATAACTTTTGTTTTGAACCTTTAAAAAAAAAAAAAAAAGTTATTGTTAACATTAAATATATAAAATAAAAATGGGGATTAAAGTGGGTTGGGGAAAATCCAAACCCATTAGGATATGGGGAGGGTGGTACCCATGGAGAATGGGGAATGGGGAATGGGGAATGGGGAAAATTTATTATAGGAAAATGGGGTTGGGAAATTAATATTCATCTCATTAATCCCCATTGCCATCCCTAAGTTTGACAACAAGCTATTTTAGTTTTAAAAAATTATTATTAAAAAATCAACTTTTCGTTTTTATTTTTTTTATATCTTTTCATAAAAAAATAAAAATTAACTAAAATAATTAATTTTCAAAATAATCTAAATGTAAGAATTGATACTTTATTACCTATTATTAGATTTTTTGTTTTATTATTAATTTCTTTCTCATTATGAATTTTTTTCTTAAGTTTGGTTGGTTTTGGTTAGGCTATTTCAGGCTCTTTTGAGAGGGTTTGGTTATGGTGTGCAACTTACACTTACACCTTATACCTTACACTTACATCTTACACTTACACCTTTTGTGAAAAATTAAACCTTACACTTACACATTTTTTGAGGTTGCACACCATATGCAACCAACCTACACCTTACACCTTACACTTACACCTTACACTCATACCTTATACTTATACTTACACCTTACACTTAGGCCAAGTTTGGGATGTTTAAAAAAAGTTAAAAAGTCAAAAAGTCACTATCCTATTTAAGTCACATCATCTTATTTAAGTCACATCATCTCTCTAACACATCACTTCAAACCCAACCCAAACCCAACCCATATTTCATAAAAAGTCAAAAAGTACACTTATTTAGTCTTCCCAAACTTGGCCTTACACCTTTTGTGTAAGTGGCACATGGTGTGCACTTGCACACTTAAGAAAACTCCCTTTTGAGGAGTGTGTCAAAAGTTACTTCTTAATTTTTAACTTATTTTGGGTCATATCATCTCTCATATTTTTTATATGATTTTTTTAAAAAAAAAAAAAAACTAAAAAGCCAACTGTTAAGTTAAGAAGACTTTCCATTGTGAAGACTTTTTTTAACACATTATTGAACTCTACAGTTAACGTTCAATTATTATCAAATTTTCATATCCCGTTAAAAACTGGTGATATATAGCTTTTATTTAAGATGTGAGTTAGCTTTTTAATGTTTTAATTTTTTGATTATTTTAGCCTAGAGTTAAAAAGTCTTATTTATGATGTACTTTTTTTTTTGATTTTTTTAAGAGAAAAAATGAAATAATTATGATTTAAATGTAACATTTTATCTAATTTTTAAACTTATTTTATTTTATTTTTAACTATTTTAACCAAAAAATATATGCCACACACAACCACAATAATATAAGGTAGATGACACATAATAGTGATGTGGCAATTGAAATGTGATGGTACAATTATATGTGGCGTAAAGATTGGGTTGTTTTCTGTATGACCATATTATTTTTCACATTTTTTCGTCCACCCAAATTGTTTGACAATGAAACAAACAGTGAAATTGTAATTAAAAATTTAGGCAGGTAAAAGTTCAATAAAACAAACAAGATTCCCTGCAATACTTTTTCGTAATAATTAAAATTAAGTAGGTAAGAAAAATCGAAAAAATCGACTAAATCGATCGAACCGGATTGAACCGGTCATATTTGGTCGGTGTTTTAATATGAATCGGTCTGTTCGGTTTTGAAAATTAATTTTTTTTAGTTTTCGGTTCGGTGTCGGTTTTGGTATACTATACACCGATTTGTACCGAAATCAACCGAATATATTTACATATAATATATATTAAATATATAATGAATATTTTGATTCTATTTGATAGACTTGTGGTTTAGACTTATAGGATGATTGTTTTAAGTTTTGGTTTTGTTTTGATGTCAAGACTTTGATTCTGAAATTATATTTTGTTTCTAATTCTAATTCACTAAAAGCTTCAAGCCTTAGTATTTATTAATTTTTTATTTGTATTTTTGTGAGTGGTTAGATTAGATATGATTAAAATTGTGTACAAATGGCTAATTTAATATTTTTATATAAATTTAATAAATGACTTAATTTTGAAAGCATTTAAACTGATTAAATCGTATGGAACCGAACCGATTGAATCGGTGCGGTTTGATGCGGTTTGATAAAAACTTTGGTCTGTATTGATTTTCAATATAATAAAATTGACATTATCGGTTCGGTGCAAAATTTCACATAAATACCGATCGTCCCGAACCGATTACATCCCTAATTAAAATTATTATAAAAATAATTATGTTTTGAGTTTAAAAGTACTTAAATGATAAGTTAGGCTATGATTGGCATATCATATATGGGCTAAAATAGTAACAAAAAGACAAAATAGATTAAATTGCTTGGGATGTTGTAATTTTTGACTTTTTATGAAATATGGATTGAGTTTGAAGTGATGTGATAAATAAGTGATGTGAAATAGGATAGTGACTTTTTACTTTTTGACTTTTTTTAGAGAATGCCAAACCTAGCTACGTGTTTGACATACACTAAAAAAATACACTTTTTTTACATACATACATTTATTTGAATCACATCAATCAACATCTATCAACATTTCTTCCTTACTTTTCTACACATTTTTTTTTTTATAAAAATTCAAAAAGAACACTTATTTAGAATATCTCAAACCATTCCTAAAAAGCTAATAAGATAAAATGTCATATCTAAATTATAATCATTTCATTTTTTCTTTTACAAAAATCTAAAAAGCCAAAAATCTATCTCAAACGAGGTGTTTTAGCCCCTGGCTAAGATAGTTAAAAAGTTAAAAAATCAATTCATATTCCAAACGAAAGCTAATTGTAATTTGAGCTTCAATTACTTATTTAAACTAATTTTGCAAAATAATTATTGCAAATAATTTTATTCCCCAAGGCACTTTCCGACTACTAATCAGACCACCAAAAGGTGCATGAGCACACCAGGGACCATATACAGAAATAGAGTATGTTTGCTGTAGTTTATTATAAATTAAAAATTAATAATAAAAAAATAAAAACACTTCTTTAGCTTTTAAATAATTATTATTTTTAATTTATTTAAGTAATTTCTATTTAATAAATTGTAGGTAGAGTATGTTTGGTACAACTTATTATAAATTAAAAATTGATAATTAAAAACTAGAACTTAAAAGCACAACTTCCTTAACTTTCATATAATTAATTTTGTTAATTTATTTACATTATTTTTAGGATAAATTAGAAATACACCCCTGAGTTTTAATTAAAATAACAATTGCCCCTGTGATTTGAAAATTACATTCTACCCACTGATGTTTCCAATTTCATAACAAATCACTTATTTTATTAATAAATCATCAAGTCAATTAACAGTTTTTAATGATGTTAAAAATATGCTTCAATTAATAATTTAGGTAATTTTATTATTGTATAGAAGAGTAATTATGAATTTTATTTTTTTAATTAATTATGTTAAATAATTTTTTTTTAATAAGGGAGTATTTATAATTTTTCAAATCACATGAGACAATATGTATTTTAAACAATTCTTAAGGAGTGTATTTGTAATTTATCCTTGTTTTTATTTAATAAGGTGTAAATAGAAATTATAAAAAAACATAAAATTTTTAAAATATTTATATATATATATATATATATATAAACACTCCAATAAATTGCACTAAACCATCTTTGGCTGTGTGCGGGACACTTAAACCTTCGTTTGGCAGAGAAGATTTTTGGATTTTTTGGTTAAAATAGTTCCAAAAAAATAAAACAGACTCTTTTAATCTAATAAGACAAAATATCATATCTAAACTATAATTATTTTATTTTTTTTCTTATAAAAATTAAAAAAATCAAAAAATTTATCCCAAATAAAACTTTTTAATTTCAGATTAAAATAATCAAAAAGTAAAGAATCCAACTTATATCCAAACAAAGCCTAATAATTAAAAGTTGCGTGTACAACAACCCCGCCGGTGTCATTGTACTACATCTTACATTATTGAGCAATGTTAGGATTTGAAATATCAAATGGGTGTAAATTTCATGTGTAAAATTATGTAAAATATCTGATAATTTATTGACTATCTATAATATTTTTGTACATTATTTTCTTTTCTCCAACCTGTACATCCCAGTTCCCCAAAAAAAACTGGTACATCGGAATATTGATTGAGGCCCCAATAACCCACAGCTGTGGATAAATTGCAGGGTTAAAGATTTGAGCAATAATTTCATATAAGGTTTGTTTAAGGTATGTCCTACTTAAAGATTTGGGCAATAATTTCATATAGGAAAATGATCGAGAGCTCGAAAATGAGGCTCGAATAACAGCTCGACAGCCCAAAACGACGTCGTTTTGGGCTGTATTTTTTTTTTTTTTTTCCTTCTTCTTCTTCGTCATTTGAAATTTGAAACCAGGGAGGAGAGGAGAGAGGAGAGAGAGAAAGAGAGAGAGAGAGAGAGGAGGCACTGTCGCTGCCGCTGCCGTGGTCGCAGCCCTCCGCCTCCGTCGCCTCCGCCGCCTCCGACTCGCCTCCGCCTCCTCCTCCTCCTCCTCCTCCTCCTCCTCCCTCCTCCATTTTAGGCCCTCCTCCTCCCTCCTCCTCTCCTCTCCTCTCCCCTCCCCTCCCCTCCCCCTCCATTTCTGCGTCTGAAAACAAGGAAAAAAAAAAATCGAGCCGTTCGAGCTACGTAGCTTTCGAGCTACGTAGCGGGATCGTTTCATATAAGGTTTGCTTAAGGTATGTCCTACTTTTTGAATTTTATATAAGGTTGGTTTAAAATATGTCTTATTTTTTGTATTTATTACGCAAAGTCATGCAAAACAGTAATAATAATGTTATAGGTATCAATTAGTATATTAATTAGTGTATTAACGAATAATGTAACATAATTTTAGAAGTTTGAATCTTTGTAGTAATTTATATAATGGGTAAGGTCATAATTTTAAAACGATAATGTTATAACTATGTTAGTATACTAATTAATATATCAATTGGGGTGTGTAGCATCACTAGAAAAGTAGAGAGTTAATGTGATCCTGGTGGTGCTACACGTATCAATTGATATACTAATTAGTGTATTAATATAGTTGTGACATTGTCATTTAAAACCATGACTCCACCCATTATACAAATTACAAAAATTTTAAATTTCTAAAATTATGTTACATCATCAGTTCGTACATTAATTAGTATACTAATTGGTGCATTTTATAAAAAAAATATTAATTGGTGCATATAGTATTATTCGATCCCAATAAGTCAATAAGCAAATAAAATTGTTTATTTTTTGTGTACCCAAAGCAAAATAATATAATATTTATAAATAAACTTATTTAATTTATTTCTTGAACAAGAAAATTAATTAATGATATTTGATTATAATTTTAAATTACAATTTATTTAAAAGAATTTCAGCTTATTTGACCAAAAAATGAGATTTCGAACCCCTAGATATGTATGGACAATTAAAAAAAAAAATAATAATAATAAAAATAAAAACTATCTTTTGTGATAAATATAACTTTTAAAAATATTTTGGATATTCACACAATAACAAAATTAAGTGATAATTTATTTAACAAAACATGTTCAAATTTTTCATAAATTATAAAGCTCTACCAAGCACATTTATGACTTGTTTTAAGTTTTATATGCAAATAATCACAAAAACTAACATACGAGTAAAGACTAAACAGATCCAATATATAAAGCGGTATAAATTGAAAATTTCAGCCCATTACAACTCTCACCCCGGTAATTTGACTAGTTTATTTTTAAGCCCCAGTATATAATTATTGAAGAAAAAAAAATTAACTTGATTTGTTAATGGTAGCTATATAATTTCTTTAAAAATTTTAAAAATTGAACGGCAATTATTATTTTAAAAAAGAAGCTCATTTTTTTAGACAAATATGATAAAATTATATAGTTATAATTATCGAATCAAGTTAATCTTTTCATGAATGATCTATACATGAAACACTATGATACACACTCCTTCAATGGGTGTTACTATATGCGCCTGTTACATATTTTTTGTGATAAACGTTACGTATTTTTCTGATAAGAGTTATGATAATATGTGGTTTAGAAATGAAATTATGCATTTTTTGGTAGTGTTATGTATATTTATGATAATGTTACACATTTTTTTATTCAAACATTTTTTAATCACAAAATGTGAAATAATGCCACAAAATACGTAGCATTATCACAAAAATATGTAACTTCATTTTTTAACCACAAAATGTCGTAACTTCAACCAAAAACATATGGCTCATTTGGGAAGTGGGTTGATTTTTTGACTTTTTGACTATTTTAACCTAAGGGTAAAAAGTCTCGTTTGGGAAGAACTTTTTGACATTTTTGACTTTTTGTGAAAGAAAGAATGTAATGATTATGGGTTGGATGTGATATTTTGTCTTATTAAATTAAATTTTTTTTTTTAATGACTAAAATAATCTCAAACCAAACATAACCTATCTTCCCAGACAGAGGCATAGTATACACTCTTGTACCATAACCATTTCCATCTATACATAAAAAAAATTTAAAATTAAGACCTATTTTTAGAAGTAGATTAAAAATTAATTTTTTTACTTTTTAAAAACACTTTTAAAAAAATAAATAATCACATGATCCAAAAAAATTAAAATTTTGATTTTTAACTCAATTGTCAAAATGGACCGTGCTAGGGAGCTCGAAAATGAGCTCCCTCGAATCTCCCTAATTTCTTTTTTTTTTTTTTTTTTTTTTTTTCAGCAGAAGGAAGAAGAAGACGGGGGAGGAAGGAGGAGGGGGAGGAGGAGGAGGAGGACTGGAGAGGGCCTAAAAAATGGGGCTGGAGGCGGAGGCGGGGGGCGGAGGCGAGGCAGAGGCATGGCGATCGGCGACGGAGGCGGAGGCCCAGCGATCGGCGGAGGCAGAGGCGCCATGCTTCCTTCTCTCTCTTTCTCTTCCTCTTTCTCTCCCACTCCCTCACCCTTACCCCGTTTCAGACTGGAGGAAGAAAAAAAAAAAAAATTGAATTGCTAAAACGACGTCATTTCAACAATTCGAGGCATTCGGTAGACGCCAATTCGAGCTCCCAAATTTTATTCTTGTCAAAATAAACCTAAACAGTTTAGAATCGACAATAATGTAGCTGTAAGCCCAACAATACCATCATGATGTACTTCTGTCCAAGTTCCATGATAAAATAATTGTATATATCCGAGATACAAAGATATTCTTCAAAAGACTATTTTGCTAAGGAGTCCCTTCTCAACTTTTAATTTACTTTTTTTTCATCAAAAAAATTTAAAAAGGTAAAAAAAAAAAACTTTTAATCATCTTTTCAAAACACCCCAAAATAACTTATCTATAAGTTGCAAAATTTAAATCAAACATAAGATAATTTTAGGAAGATATATTACGAAATCTTTTTCTAAATACTTGGGCAAATTACAAACACTCCCTCGAGATTTGATTAAAATACGAATTCCTCCCTAAGGTTTGAGAAATTACATCTCGCCCCCTAAGGTTTATATTTGTATAACAAATGTCATAACAAATTGCCTCCTCATTTGTTATGCAAATATAAACCTCAGGGGTAATTTGTAATTTTCCAAACTTCAGGAGAAATCCCTATTTTAGTCAAACCTTGAGGGGGGTGTTGGTAATTTTCCCTAAATACTTATATCTCAATTAGTGCATAATATATTCTTATATTTTAATAAATCTTATTATTTAAATATTTAATCCACCAAATTTTAATTCTCATATTTAAAATATTTTATGAATAATTTTATTCTCACAAATATTTTTTAAATGATTAGTAATTTGGTGATGTGATTATTTATATTTTAAAATATGAATATTCACATTGACGGTGTGAATGTTACGTGATATGAACATTTACACCGTCAATGTGAATATTATTATTAGAGATATTTTAGTAACTATATCACTCATAGGATTTATTAAAATATAAAAAAAATAATTTAAACTAAATGAAATATAAGTAGGTGTAAAGAAATTTATGAATAACTGTCCATAACTGTATCCCGGATTAAAAGAGTCTTATTCTACCAAATAAAAAATCACCTTAGCATAATTTAATTTATATTTCTGTTACCTTCGTTTTATTTTTATTTTTGTTTATATAAATTCATAAGTTAGACACAAGCTCAAGCAAGCCTTGGTTGATCTCAGGTGCGTGTCTTGTGAAAATAGTGCATACTCGCTGTGACTTGGAATCGTTTGGGATTTATTTATTTATTCATATTTTCAAAAATAAAAAAGTAAAGAAAAATTCAAGAACACCACATCCATCACTTTTCATTTAATGCAAAAATAGGGTTTTTTTTTTTTTTTTAGTTCAGAAAATAAAAATGATATCAAACATGTCACGAATCTTAAAAAGTATTTAAATTTAATTGGTTTACGTAATGAATCAATTTATAATAAGCTCTTAATGAGTTGAACTGTAGTTTGTTTTGTTTTACAATCTTATTTAAAAGATACATGCTTTTTATCATAAATTTATTTAACCATTTTGTTTCACCTCTTAAATTTATTAATATATATATGTATAGGATATTTAACAAATGGCGTAACTTATCATGTTAGAGCATCTCCAATGGTAGTAGGCATTTTACTTATCTAAATATTACTATAAAGTATATATTTTATTTTGTCTATCAATTGTTTTATGTTTTTACTCCAACCATGCTCTTTATTTTAGTTATTTATCCAAATACTATTAATTTTATAGAATGCCACGTCAACAACAAAGATGGAGGGAAATGATCCTAATGATTGAATACATTTTGCCTAGCGTTGAAGGCTAACTACATGTAGCTAGTGAATATGAGTTGAGCCAAAATGCCTAATCATATGCCTAGCGCATTGGAATTGAAAAAAGTGAATCACACTAGGCATTTTAACTAACAAGTATTATATGCCTAGTGCATTGGAGATGCTCTTACATAAAAATTTGCATAGGAGGTGAAGTAAGGTTGTTAAATGAATCAAGTTACTCAACTTTGACTACATTTGGCTTGTTAAACGCTCGTTCACGATCGATTTATTATGTAAACAAGTCAAGTTCGAACACATTTTAAAATTTATCAAATAATTAAGTTTGAACAATTTACTATTTAACTCGATAAACTTATTTGCACTATAAAAAATCAAACTAGTCAAGCTTAACTTGTGTTTGCTCGTTAAAAATTCATTTCGAGATTAGTTCATTACGTAAACAAGTCAAGTTTAAATAATTTCTTTTCAAATCAAGTTTAAATAATCTTCAACTCGATTCAACTCATTCATAGTTTTATGAATGAAAAAAGCGTACACACAAGTGTAGTCAAAACCTTAACCCCTAATTAAATGCAATAATTCTGACTAAGTGAGCTAACCCTATTAATTAACCACTAAGGCCAATTAGTCAAGGCAAAAAAAGTTAGTCAAAAAGTTTTTTAGCCAAAAGCAGCCAACAATCAAAAAAAAAAAAAAATTCCTCTTTTTCTTTTTTTTTTTGCACTTCGCTTCGTAAAAAACAAAAAACCCAAAAAACTGTTTTTTTTTTTCAACCTTTTTTTTCAATTAAAAAAAAGTTACTAAATTAGCCTGTTCCCAAACGAGGCCTAAGGCATCTTTTGCTTTCACGCTCTTCCACTCACATGGTTAATTAATCTCATATTGATCACATGCCAGGAGCTAAAAAACAAAATTAAAGATTAAGTGAGCTAACCTTATTAATTAACCACTAAGGCATCTTTTGCTTTCATGCTCTTCCATTCACATGGTTAATTAGGTCAAGTTTGGCTATCTTAAATAAGTACACACTTTTTATCTTTTTATCTTTTTTTCATCACATTATCTCTCTACTTTTCTGCATATCTTTTCGTAAAAAGACAAGAAGTACACTTATTTAGGTCATCCCAAACAACCGCTTAATCTCATATTGATCACATGCCACAAAATTAAAGATTAAATAAAATAATAACAATAAAACAAATTACATTGATCTCTCCTAATCTGCCTTATAATGTAATTTGCATCACATTGATCATACTTGCCCCATTGTCGTTAGTCAATTGTTAATAAAAATAAATGAAATACAATAATTTTTGTCAATTTATGCTAATATATATATATATATATTTCTTAGTTAATGTTAATTTGTTAATTAATATACAAAATAACTAAAGATAAATTAGTAATTTCGCTTACTCAGTTAATGGTGTCAATATGAATGCAAGGTAATGTAATAATACTAAATTTGTGAAGTTTAATGTGTTTTTCTTTTTTTTGTCAAAATTTTTTTTCTCCATATTGGTCTGAAGTTCCCAGGTTTTGAAGCAAAGCCATAAGATTGGAGGGGAAAAGATCAAAAGTCAATTAGGATTGCATCATACAAGTACTAATAAATTAATGATCCCTAAGCTGTTTGTCAAAGCTAATGGAATTCGTGCTCCATATCCCACGCACCAAATGACATATTTGGATTTTGAATTTGTGTAAATTCAATGACTGTTTTACAGTTTTGCCAAAACTCAAAAAATGTTAAATTCCAAAAGATCAAATATATATAAGTAATATATTTTTCTTTCTTAGGTGATACACGCTAATGTTGTGTTTGGTTGGGGAATTTTAAGAGAGATTTGGAAAGAGAAATGGAAAAAGTAGGTGAAATGTGAATAAAACATGCCTATATTTCACCTAGTTTCACACACCTTTTCCCTTTCCTTTTCTAAATCCCTTCCCAAATCTCCCAATCAAACACAGCGTAAAGGTTTATTTTTTTAAAAAAAGTCACATCAGTATTTCTTTTCTATTTATATAGTATAAAATTCTACACAAATTTAATGTCAATTATAATAACTAAATTTATATAGACTATATTTGAGAAATACTTATTTTTTTAATATAATTTTCATTATATATTTAGTTTTATAATTGTCAAATTTCTGCTATATAGTTAATATTTTAATTTAATTATTATGACATTTGAAAAAAAAAAAAACTATTTTGATATACAAATAAATAAATAAATAATACAAAATGTACTTAATTATGTGCATCGCACAAATCAAATTAATTTTCTTTTCTATTTTTTATTTTTTGTCTATCTTATTGATGTTTTAATATTAATTTTTATTTAACATGAAATTATTTATTACAAAATATTTATATTTAATTTAAATTTTATATACCTATATACAATATATATATAAATAATTCAAAAAGAAAATTAAAGAAAGAATCAATACTCTACCTAATTAATTTATGCATTTTCTTCTTAATCCAATCACAACATATTTATATTTAATTTTTAAATTTTTTTTTGTGTAGTTTCATTTTTACATATTTTTATTATCTAATAAATATAAAAAAAATTAAATTAAATAATTAGAATCATTTTTAGTTTTATATTACTAATTCTCTTTCTAATGTAACTATTATTTTTAATATCAAAATGAATGTTTGTTTCATTATATTATAATTTAATACATTCTGGTGGGACATAATTTTTTTTTTGAGTACTTACATATAGGCCCTAATAAGTAGACTTATTGTCTAATAGGTTCTATGAGAAAATTTTGTCATAAAAAAAGTCACTAATTGTAAGTTTTAGCGACAATTTATAAAAATCATGATAAAAAAAAGTCACCAATTGTCAATTTTTAGCTATGTATGTAAAAAATTGTCACAAAAAAATTTATTTTTAGCGACAATTTTACCAAGACTTATTTTCAATAAAATTTGATGTGAATTAAGTCCAACTATTAGAACCTATTAATAGTTTACCCTTTTTTTTTAACACAAACATGGAGGGCCCACAGCCTTTCACTTGAACCCCATCATAGAATCACTTACACCCTACACGTTTTTTTAATCTTTTTGGTATGTCCCATTGTGTTGAAATTTTTCCTAAAATCATTATATGATAATTACACTTTTATAGTGTAGAACTAAAATTGTCAAAATAAACAAAAAAATTAAATAAAAAAATAACTAAATTTATTATATATAAATATTCAAGTAACACTTTTATAAAATGATAAGACTAAGATTATTAAAATAAATAATGTAAATAAAAATAAAAATTATTCTTTTATAACACATATCATAATATAAAATATTATTATATTAATTAAAGTTAACTCTATTGTGGTTCTATATCAGACTTCATATTTCTAAAAGTGATTTACATAGATATGCAGCGTCCAATTTGATATTAATTGATTAAAATAACAGAACTCAATATTTTTTTGTTAAGTTTTTAGAAGATAAATTAACAAATATCAAATGATAAATAGTGTAGAGTATTATTTTAAAGAATAATGATTCATTGAAAATAATTGTGTATATTTAAGGCACTTATTGATGTTTCTTGAATAATTTTAAATAAAAATTTTGAATTTATGGTATTACTAATAATGCATCTTAGGCCTCGTTTGGGAACATGTTTTTTTAGTAATTTTTTGACTTTTTGGCTATAATATGATTAAAAAAAACTACTAGCATGTTTGGAATGAATTTTTGATTTTTTACGAAAATATGTGCAAAAGTAGAGAGAAAATGAAATTTTTGACTTTTTGGTATAAATTGTTAGTTTTTTGATTTTTTTTAGTAACTTTTTGGCTTTTAAGTGAAAAAGATTACATCCCAAATGAGGCCTTAATGAGCTTTGCTAGAAAATATATGCAAAAATAATTTGGTTAGAATAAAAATTTTGCGATTATTATGATGTGTCACGTAATTAATCAGAACTTTTTTTAAAACTGAAATTATTAAGGTTATAAAGATTTTGTGTCTAATTCTTTTAAAAACACTATTTATGATTTGAATTTGTAATTTTTTATTGATATAAATATAAATCCTATTTTTGAATCTACTCACCTTAAGCATTTTTTTGTATAATAAAATATTTAAACATTGTCATATAAAAATATTATAATAGATCATAATCAAGCACTACTTGAAGTATAATTAAAGACTCGATGCACCACTTTTTTTTTTTAGAATATAGAAAACATTTATACTAAAAAACAAAACATACAATTTAGACATAACAAAAAATATAATAAATTAGTAAAGACCTTTTCGATTAATAATCATAATAATACACCATAAATTATAACCAAGTTATAATTTGTGTATCATAGAATTTTTCAATGTTTTATTTTTTTTAAAAAAAAATATTTTGATACAAGTGGAATTCACGATTTTTGATAAATTTGATTAAACAAATGAGAATTTGATTTCAGGTTGAGAATATACTTTTTTTATTTATTTATAATTTTGAAAGAAATTATTTTTATGAGTCTCTTAGTAACAAAATTTTTCACTAGTTATTAACAAATTTATTTATATTTAATTTTTAATTATTAAAATTTTTTATACATAAAGTATTAAGACTTAAAATTATTTTTTTATTTTCAAAATAAACATCTGTACAGCGCTTGACTCACCTACTATAGTAATATAATAATAATATTATTAAAATCTTCGTATTGGATTTGGATAGTGCTATTCACACTTCACTTTGAATTCACTTTTTATGTTCATGACTATGTTCTACCTCTTGTCGAAATGAAGAGGAAAGTATGTTGATCGTAAACAAAATTCTTCAAATTAATAATTGATATGTGATAAAAAGTTTGATGTGGCTGAATTTAATTGTTGAGAAGCAAATAAGTGCCCAGAAGATAAGAGAGTAGTGTATTTGGGCCTCTCACATGGCCTGCTGGAAGTCCCAGTTGGTGAAACGGGCCACAGTCTAATATTGGGTCTGGAAGTCTGCTGGCCCAATATATACATCAAATACAGCCCAGACATGAATTCAATTATTGGGTCAATCACTTATGTGGACCTCGTTTGGCTGGACCCTTGTTTGTTTGGATCAAGTAATTGAAAAGGAATTTGTGAAGAAAAGATTAAAAAACCAAAGAAGGTATAATTACGGGTCAGTTTGGTTCTGGTTAGAATTGCAGTTCCATTACATTATATTAAAAAGAAATGGATGAATAATATACAATTAAAATAAACAAATCCGAACATTTTAACCTAACACAAAGAAAAAAAGACAAATCATATTATTTTAAAATTTAATACAAACCGATAACTACAAAGAGCCTACAAAAGTATAATTTTTCTCTTATACATAAAATGATCAGGTACATCCAAGTTTATCCTAGTGTTTGCAACAAACCAATTACATGTAAAACATGCCGGCATACATAAAATTTTATGCAATACATAACGGGTTTTGAATTAGTTTGGTTTATGTCATGTTTAAATTGAGAATCAAATCAATCCTATCAAGTTGGTAATTTTAAAACCCAAAGTTGAATCAATATATTGAAAAAATGAAACCAACCCAACCCATTGGGGGTTTGGGAAGTTAGTTTTTAGGTTTTTTTTTTTTCACTAAAAGACAAATTAGTTACCAAACCAAAAAAAAAAAAAAAAACAAATCTAAACAAAATATCATATCAAACCCCATAATCATTTCACTTTTCTCTCATAAACATCACATCCAACCACAAAAAAACCCAACTATCTTCTCAAACACACAAATTTTTTTTTTCCAATAATATCCTACAACTTAAAAAACTAACAAAAAAACTCACTTCCCAAACCCGCCCAATGTTTCAGGCTTTTTGAATATTTTGTGCACACCTAGTAAAAGGTGCATGAAATAGGTATTATGATTGAAAACAAGTTGATTCGAATTAAATAGTAAGTTATTTAAGTTTGATTAATAATTAAATGAGTTTTAAATTATGTTAAGTTTAGCATGTTTATAAAGCAACTCAATTTCAAATGAACTTTTAATAAGTTTGAATTCAAATAGTTTGATTTTTTGTAATACATTTAGGCTTATCGGTTGTTGTAATAAGTTGTTCAAGTTTATATTGAAAACTTAATAAACATACAATTGTGTTGTAGTTTAACATAACAAGTCAATTTTAAACGTGTTTCTAACCAATCAAACACAAGTCAAACTCAAATAGTTTAGGGGTTGTTTGAGATAAATTAAATAAGTGTACTTTTTGACTTTTTATGAAATATGAGTTGGGTGTGGGTTGGGTTTCAAGCGATGTGATAGAGAGATGATGTGACTTAAATATGATAGTGACTTTTTGACCTTTTTTTATTATGCCAAACCAAGTCTTAGTTTGGGTAATAACCTTAATAGGTAGGACATAGTCAATAAACACGGCTGGGCTGGGCTCCCCAAGCATGGATCATAGGGTTGGGCTATAGGAGCGATCCTTGCCCCATTTTTATTCGGCTGAGGCTAGGTTCCTTTTACGAATCGGCCTTATACATGTTGTTAGGAAAAAGGGATTAATCAAATTTACTTCCTTTGAGATTAAATAAAATTACAAGAATTTCTCATGAAAATTTTAAAATAACTTAAATTTTTTTTTGGAGATTCAATTTTCAATCGCATTGACCTCCCTTGAGATTTAATGAAACGTAAAAAGCTCCTCTAAAGCTTTTGAAATAAAATAAACGTTTTTTGAGGTTTAGTTTTCAATTACACTAATCTCCATTGAGTTTAATGAAATGGTACAATCTTTCCATAAGGTTTATAAAATGGCAGGAACCTTCTTCTGTTATTTTATCTTAAAAAATAATAGAAAAATGTTAATATCATTAAATTATTTAATTATATTTTTAATTTTCCATTTAAAAGCTTGTCCAATTACAAAAAAATAAAAAAATACAATATATATTTTCCTTTTATTATGTCTATAATTATCGTTAATTGTGTATATCGCCTTTATGCAAAATGCTTTGACATCGTAAAAAATGAGAAAAAATGTTGATATCATCAAATAATTTAATTACATCTTCAAATTTATCCTTTAAAATTGTGTCCAATTACAAAGTAAATAAATAAATTTAAAATATATTTTTATTTTCTTCTTTATTATGTCTCCAATTATTGTTGACAATGTATGCTTCATGTAACCGAAACCCAAATAAGAATTATATATATATACATATATTGTTTCTTTTGTGATTGGACACAATTTTATAAGATTAAATTCAAAATATAATTAAAGAGTAATGATTGAGACTCCCACCCCCCCACAAGATTCCTACAAGACTCCTACAAATTTGAATAACTCGTGATGTGAATCCCATACATATATGGACCCCACACATATATGGAGGATCATGATAACTGTGGGGCTGTGGGGATCATCCCAAAAGGGTTCCCAAATATTTTCCATAATTAAATTATTTGATAATGTCAATATTTGTTATTATTTTTATTATGATAAAGTAATATAATATGAAATCTATAATAAAAAGCCAAACCTCTAGGGAGATTTTTGTCATTTCAAAAATTCTATAAAAAAGTTTCTATCATTTTATTAAATCTCAAGAGATGCTAGTGTAACTACAAACTAAGCCTCAAGAAAGGTTTCAGTCATTTAAACAATTTCATTACATCTCAGGCAATGTTAGTGTAATTGAAAATTAAATGTTAACAAAGGTTTCAATTATTTTAGAAACTTCAAGTCAGATTTCTTTATTCATTTATTTAGATTTTATTACTTTTTTTATTTTTTATATATCTTTTAATAATAAATAAATAAATAAATTAATTTATAAATTATATTTAAAACAATTATTACATTCTTATAAAATATTTATATCAAGTTTGGCATGTTTTGAAAAAGATAAAAAGTAAAAAAGTCACTATCCTATTTAAATCACATCATCTTATTTTCACACCACCTCTTTAACACATCACTTCAAATCCAATTCATATTCCCTAAAAAATAAAAAAATACACTTATTTAAATCATCCCAAATAATCCTTAATAAGACTTTTAGATCTCTACTACTACTCGAGGTCAATAATACTGTTTGGTTTTAAAAGTCGCTTATTTCAAATTCTTATTTAATTTTCGATTTACGATGTGTTTGGTTTAGCTTATAACTTATAACTTATAGCTTTTTGGAAGTCAAAAATCAACTTATTCTTTGAGTGGGGCAGGAGATGCTTAATTTATAAGTCAGAAATCAGTTTGTGTTCATAATTATAAGCTATAAGCTGTTTAGACATAAACTATAAGCACTTTTCCACAACTTTACCAAACAGGGCCAATGTCCAAAACAAAAAAAACTTAAAAAGCCCTAAAACCAATCCGTCAATCTCAGCCGCTCATCCACAGCAGATCACATGAATCGTTGGATCGTCCTAACCCTTACCCTATAAAACAAGCCCTTCAGTTCAGTATCAGCCGCAGCCATGCTTCTATCGTTCTCTGCGTTCGCGATTTAGGGTTTTATATGCTTTTCTTCGTCGTCATCATCATCTACTGATTCCTCTACCCGGTTTCGGTGATTATATCTTTTATTTTTTCTTACAGTTTTTCATTCGATTCACTACTTTCATTCCCGTACTTTCATTGATCTTTCATTTTTTTTTTTCGTACAATAAATTTGTTGTTTCATTCTTAGATCTGATTCATAGATGTATACATATGCATGTGTAGATCTTTGTTTACGTGCAGCTTCGCTATCTGGTTGTCAAGATTGATAGTTCTTGAACAACTCGTTCCCTAGAAGCTAAATCGATCGTGTTGCTTCGTTCTATTAAATCTTTTCGGCAATTTTTTTGTTCCTTTTTGATAATATTGAGGCAACTATATTTCAATCCAAACAAATAAATACTTGTATCGTTTTTTATTGATAGATTATTGGACAACAGTGATGAGCAAATACAGACCTGTAATGATTTGCGAAAATGATCGCAAAATCTTTATGAACATCTAAGGGACTGAGTTGTCTATTATATAAATATATTTTTTAATTTAATTTACTTATGGCTTCACCTTTTGAACTTTTTTCAAATGTTTCTTACATTGTAATTGGCAGTTGTTTGGAACTGTTTGAAGTGAAGCTAGAAAATTGTTCCTCTCGCTATCCAGTGTTTCGTTCTCATGATGCATTTGGACGTTGGGGAACTACATTTTTAATTTCAC
Organism: Camellia lanceoleosa; assembly: GCA_025200525.1. NCBI lineage: Eukaryota > Viridiplantae > Streptophyta > Magnoliopsida > Ericales > Theaceae > Camellia > Camellia lanceoleosa. The sequence continues at coordinate 63,910,269 of CM045761.1, forward strand.
ATCAAAATGTAATTTCTAGAATCCTATACCATCTCTACTTTGGTTATGTTTGTAGTGGGATTTCATTGGTTGTGATTAGGGGTGGGTGCCGATCGGTTGCGGCCACGAAACTTTTAATCTGTCATCTATCCGCCAAATTGGTTTCGTCCGCCAATCCGGTGGATGCGGATTTAGCGGATTGGCAGATGGATGCGAATCGATTTGGCGGTTTGAAATTTTACAAATTTTCAACATACAAAAAAAAAAAAAAAATTGTACATAATTCAACATCTATTTATTCATTATAAATTATAATAGGCAATGCAACCTGGACATAATTCAAAATTCAAAATCATTTATTCATGGAAAACATTCATATCATTTGTTCAAAATCATTTATTCATTCACATCTATGAAACATGAAAAATATTGTGCATAATTCAACATCTATTTATTTATTACAATGGACAATGCAACCTGGGCATAATTCAAAATTTAAAATCACCCAAAACATTGTAACTTGGATTTTAATGGGCATAATTCAATATTGGTTCCAATGGTTATAATTCAATATTACCCAAAAAATTGTGCATCTAATATGCATAAATCATCTTACATATAAAATATAAGGAAAACATTGTGTATCCATTCAAGTAATAGTCATCCAAGAGTTTTAAAAATAAAAAAGTTTCAGTCATCTAACAAACATTGTGCATCTAAAAAAAATAAAGCCTCGTTTGGGAAGTGGCTAAAATAGTTAAAAAGTTAAAAAGTCAATTAAAACACATCACATTACCTTCCTATTTTTCTGCACACCTTTTCGTAAAAAATTAAAAAGTTATTAAAATAGCCTGTTTCCAAACCAAGCCTAAGTTACAGTCATCCAATAAATATTGTGCATCCAAAAAAAATAAATTATAGTCATTCGGAAGTAGCAAAAAAATCATTCATTTCTTTTAACCAAATCATGAGTCTTGTAAACTTGCACAATAAAAAAATGAAATTATTTAATAAAAAAAATACTAAAAAGTTTTAAACTTAAAACAAATAAATATAGGGAGCTTTTTTGATAAATCCATTTTCTAAGAGCTTTATTCCATCCAACCCATATTCTTTTTGATTATTCCATTAGGTCCAATTTATGTTCCATTTGGTTCACATTATTTTCTCATATTTCAATAAGTCCTATTGGTGACATAATTACCAAAATACCCCTAATGTGAATGTTTACACCGTCAATGTGAATGTTCATATCGTCAATGTGTAGGGGCCCGGCCCATGTTGATCCTCGTGAGTGCCCGGAAAAATTTGAGTCGGGCCGAGCTGGCCCACAGGCCAAAAAAATAGGCCCGGCTCGGCCCGTTGATAATGTGAATATTTACATTAACAAGTTAACATTCACATTGATAGGAGTGTAAAATTGCATGAGAGCTCCGGGCCGGCTACCGCCTCGGCGGGCGGCCGTAGTTCATAATGTGAATATTCACATTGACATATCAACATTTACATTGATAAGAGTGTAAAATTAGCCCGTGACGTGACCGGGGCGGCCGCCCGGGCGGCGGGCCGTTCGTTGACAATGTGAATATTCACATTGACATATTAACATTCACATTGATAAGAGTGTAAAATTATTTCGCGTCCGGCGGCGCCCGGCGGCGTGGGCCTCGGCGGCGGCATTGACAATGTGAATATTCACATTGACATATTAACATTCACATTGATAGGAGTGTAAAATTGGCCCGTGGCTCGTGGGCGGCCCGAAGCCCGCCCGCTGCCCAGGGCGGGCCCGGGTCGGCATGTTGACAATGTGAATATTCACATTGACATATTAACATTAACATTAACATTGATAACAGTGTAAAATTGGCCTGTGACCCGTGGCGGCGAAACTGGCTAGGCGTTAGTTCGGCCGTTGACAACGTGAATATTCACATTGACGTGTTAACATTCACATTGATAAGAGTGTAACATTAACTGCGCCGTGGCTACTCGAGACCCGCACGCGGTAGGCGGCAGTCGCCGGCTGTTGACAATGTGAATATTCACATTGACATGTTAACATTTACATTGATAAAAGTGTAAAATTGACTCGCGCCTACGGGCGGCCGGGTTTGGGTCGGGCACCCGAGTCAGGCGAACCGGACAATGGACAAATTTTACACTTCTATCAATGTTAGTGTTAGCATGTCAATATGAATATTCACAATGTCACAAAAGCCAAGCCCGCTCGAGATGCGATGCCGCCGCCTACAGTGCCGGGCCAATTTTACACTCCTATCAATGTGAATGTTAACATGTTAATGTGAATATTCACATTGCCAACGGGCTGGGCCCGCCCCGGCCCGAGGTCGGGCTTCGGGCTATCCACGGGTCACGGGCCAATTTTACACTCTTATCAATGTGAATGTTAACATGTCAATGTGAATATTCACATTGTCAACAAAAGCCAAGCCCGCCGTCACTCGCGTGGGCAGGTTTCGGGTAGCCACGGGGCGCGGGCTAATTTTACACTCCTATCAATGTGAATGTTAACATGTCAATGTGAATATTCACATTGTCACGGGTCGGGCCAAGCCCATCTCGGGCTTTGGTCGGGCTTCGGCCCGCCCATGGGCTGCAGGCCAATTTTACACTCTTATCAATGTAAATGTTAACATGTCAATGTGAATATTCACATTGTCAACGGGCCGGGCCAGCCCCGGGCCGCGGGTGGGCTTTTGGCCGCCCATGGGCTGCAGGCTAATTTTATACTCTTATCAATGTGAATGTTAACATGTCAATGTGAATATTCACATTGTCAACAGGTCGGACTGAGCCGCCCATGGGCCGCGGGCGGGTTTCGCGCCACCACGAGACGGGGGCCAATTTTGCACTCGTATTAATGTGAATGTTAATATGTCAATGTGAATATTCATATTGTCAACAGGTCGGGCCAGGCCGGGTCGGGCCCCCCCTGGGCTACTTGCCAATTTTATACTCTTATTAATGTGAATGTTAACATGTCAATGTGAATATTCACATTGTTAACAGGCCGTGCTGGGACCGCCACGGGCCGCCACGAGACGCGTGCTAATTTTATACTTCTATCAATGTGAATGTTAACATGTCAATGTGAATATTCACATTATCAACGGGCCGGGCCGCTGGCGGGCTTTTGGCTGCCCATGGGTTGTGGACTAATTTTATACTCTTATCAATGTGAATGTTAACATATCAATGTGAATATTCACATTATCAACGGGTCGGACCGGGCCTGCCTTGGGTCGCCCATGGGCCGCGGGCGGGTTTCGCGCCACCACGGGACGGGGGCCAATTTTACACTCGTATTAATGTGAATGTTAACATGTCAATGTGAATATTCACATTGTCAACAAGTCGGGCCGGCCCTGGGCTGCTTGCCAATTTTATACTCTTATCAATGTGAATGTTAACATGTCAATGTGAATATTCACATTATTAACAAGCCGGGCCGGGACCGCCCACGGGCCGTGGGCGGGTTTTGGGTAGCCACGAGACGCGTGCTAATTTTACACTCCTATCAATGTGAATGTTAACATGTCAATGTGAATATTCACATTGTTAACGGGTCGGGCCGGGCTTTTGGCCGCCCATGGGTCGCGGACTAATTTTATACTCTTATCAATGTGAATGTTAACATGTCAATGTGAATATTCACATTGTCAACGGGTCGGACCGCGCCCGCCCCGGGCCGTCCATGGGCCGCGGGCGGGTTTCGCTCCACCACGGGACGCGGGCCAATTTTAAACTTCTATTAATGTGAATGTTAACATGTCGATGTGAATATTCACATTGTCAACGGGCGGCCATTGCCGACAAGCCAATTACCACGGGCCAATTTTACATTTCTACAAATTTGAATTTTAAAATATAAATTTTCACATCATTAAATTGCTAATCATTCAAAAAATATTTATAAGGGTATCAAAATTGAATATAAGGGTATAAGTGTCCAAGAAAATAGTATAAATCAAGAAAATGGACTTTATGGAATAAAACTATACATACATGGGACTAAATGGGTTAAAAAATTCCTTCATGGACTTCTTGGGTTAAAACACTTCTAAATTGGACTTATCAATAAAAATCCCATAAATATATGTTAACAATATTTAACCAAGGGGAAATATCTTACCAATAATATTAAACTTTAATAAAATTAGTTTTCGGACTTGGGCTTGAACATGAGCTTGACTTCGAAACTACACAAAAAATATAACACAACAAAAATATGTAAAGTGAAGATAATAAATTTTGAATAATACAAAATAAATAAATTATTGTATATATTATCCGAATCATATTGTTGTTCAAATTGCTCAATATCCTTCATTACTTGTCTAAAGCATATTGGAATGTTACTTCGAAGCTAATTTTGTGCACAAACAAGAATCTTTACCATCTTGGGAGCAAGTGAACTACGAAATGGATCAAGTATTCGATCTCCTGTACTAAAAGTTGACTCAGAAGCAACAGTGGAAATAAGTATCGCCAACACATCTCGTGTTATAAGTGATAATATTCTATACTTTGTTGCATTAACCTTCCACCACTCTAAGATATCAAATTGAGAATTATTCTCACCTTTCTCAATATCATTCAAGTACTTGTCCAATTTCGACATACTCCTACTAGTAGAAAATTGCCCCTTAAAAAATGAGTTAAATTGAGAGTTCACAATAAAGTGTTGGTCATTTTTATCTATCACCATATTTACTCTTTTATATACATTGGAGGCATGCACATTTGTTGACTCAAGTGTGGCATAATGATCATACAATTTGCCCAAATAATTTTTGACATTGTCTAACATTTCTTTCACTTTCACTATATCTTCACCAAAAATTGTTGAAAAACAAAATTGCAAGTATGTCATTTTTCTTCTAGGATCAAGTACAACAGCAACATACAAAAGTGGATTGATTTTATTCTCATTTTCCTAACACTTGTCAAACTTCTCTTTCATTTTCTTTGCCATTGAAGACAAAATAGAATCGTTGTCTTTGATTAATTGTCCAATCATATTTTCAATGACAAAAATTTTAGTGTAGAATGTGTTTGAAGTAACAAATAAAGACTCAAAAAATTTCTGTGGTATTGTAGAACATTCTAAGAAATTTTAAAAAACACCCTACAATTATTCCAATTCTCAGCTGTAGGCATCTCTCTCTCCTCTCACCCCCTTCATTATCCAAAAAGTAGTGTTTGTAATTGTAGTCCTCTTCACCAATTCTTTCAAAAGCACTCTCAAATTTTTCTGCTGCCTCCAACATAAGATATGTTGAATTTCACCGTATTGGCACATCTAGGCACAAGAGACTCTTACTCTCAATTTTCAAACTTTCCACATACTTTTAAAAAGTGTCAAGGCGGTTTGGAGAAGACCTCACATATCTCACTGTATGCCTCACATTCGCTATACAAGACTTAAGATCCTTTAATCCATCACCAACAATAAGATTTAGAATATGTGCACAATAACACATGTGTAAAAATTCATGACCCAAGATAGTTCCCGTTTACAATTTTATTGTTCGTTTCAAGAATCTAATGGTTAGATTATTGGAACTCGCATTATTCACAGTTAAGGTAAAAAGGCCATTAATGTCCCACTCCTTTAAAAGTGCCTCAATTTTTTTACCAAGAGTTTCTCCTTTGTGGTCTTCAACTTGACAAAAATTTATGATCCTCTTTTGTAACTTCCAATCATCATCAATGAAATGTGCAATTAGACACATATAACACAAATTTTGTATGGAAGTCTATGTGTCTGTAGTAAAACAAATTCTACGCCTCTTCACAATTTTCTTCAACCTCTCCCTTTCATTGGTGTATATGTCTAGAATGTCCTTCGCAACGGTATATCGAGATGGAATCTTGAATTTGGGTTGCATGACATTACAAAACCTCTTAAAACCAACCCCGTCCACAAATCTAAAGGGCAATTCATCTATTACTATCATCTCCGCAAGATGCCTTCTAGCAACTTCTATAGAAAATGACGTAGCCACAACATCAACAACATCCTCCCCACCAACTTCTCTAAGTTTAAATCCCAATGATTGTTGCCCATGAGTATCCCTATATGGATATTTTGTACAAATTTTCAAATGACTTAATAAATTACTTGTTCCATGACTCTTAGAACCTGCCATATATTCTTTCTTACAATACTTGCACATAGCCCTATCTTTCCCATCAATGCCCTTAATCTTTTTAAAATGATCTCAAGCCTTTGATGTTGTTCTCCCACTACTACTAATTTTGGCCAAGGGTGGTCTATGAGGGGGAGTATTAGATTGGGTAGAGTGGTCAATAGAAGATGATTCGGGCTCAACATTAGGACTCACAAAAAAAGTTTCTTCACTTGACGGATCCATGGCCTAAAGATTATCAAATAAACTGCCAACAACCAATAAAAAATCATTCAAAATATGCTTTTCAAATCTATGTTCTTTTTGAAAAACTAAGAGATTAGTTTAAACTAAGAAGGATATTAAATGGACAGAGTTTATGTTCACTGGACAGAGTTAAATGGATAAAGTTTAAATCCATGCTCTTTTTTTTGTATTAAATGGACAGAGTTAAATAGACAGAGTTTAAACTAGGACTCACAAAAATATAACTTTCATTTTAAGGTATACATCATAAATTAGGACAGAGTTTAAACTAGGACTCACATTACACATATTCATCATTTTGATCACAATATAAAACAGTAATTAAGATTATTGGCATCCTACTGAAGTAATGATATATAAAGTCAACAAATGCAATGTTTTCAATGATGCATTTTGGCATCCAAGTTTAAGTCTGTAATTTGGAATAATGGACATATATGTAAATATCAAATGATGATAAAGTTATCCAAGATATGCATATAAGGGTGCAAATAATGTTATGATAATTATATTTTTTCATTAATTTATTTATTATCTTATCACTGATTTAATGAGTCTCTCTATTCATGTATTTTATTAATCTGATAATACATAATATAAAAGAAAAACCACAATCGTAATATTATTGGAATGAATAGCTTTTGATTCAATTAATTCTCTCTCTCTCTTTCTCTCTCTCTCTCAAAAAAAAAAAAAAAATTTTGCAATAAGACCCAAGTTTGGGTATTAGCGATATACTCTGTTTGGTAGGTGAGAAAATGTAAAAGAAGTAAAATAAATCAAAACTTTGAATTCTGTTTTTTCTTTTAAATGCATTAACACAATGAAAATTTCCAAATCGAGCTTAATACAGCAATTTTGGTAGTTTTCATAGAACATCAACAAACATTCGAAACTTTCAGATTTCGAGGCAGTTCACAGTTTTTTTTTAAAAATATATTTTTGAGAATTTGCTTTTCAACATAAATGTAAAATTTGTTTGAATAAATTGACAGCAATTCATTATTGAAAAATTAGGAAAGAAGAGATATCTTAAGACTTAAACCTTCATTTTTTAATGCGAAAAAATAACATATATATATATATATATTATATATACTATTTTCCTTCGCTTTCTCGGCGACCAAACAGATGGTTATAGAAAATCAAATCTCCTGTAACTATGCCATATATCTACAACTCGATCAAACACACCATACTTCCACAATCTCAAAACAGATTCTACACTAAATTGGGGAGAAACTTGGTCCTCATTTGATAATCTTACAAGTGCTTTAAAGATTCATCATTTGATAATCTTATTCCATCTGGGGAGAAACTTGGTCCTCTTATATCTCCTATATCTTTTTGAGATTTAGAACCATACAATTAATCAACAACAAAACAGATTCAAAACAGATTCTACATTATATTTATATTTATGTTAGTATTTTAAGAGATAATAGCCCATACTTCCACAAACAGATTCAAAGCAAATTTCACAAACATCAACAACAATCAATCCTAGTATAGCCCATACTTCCACAGTCTCCAAACAGATTCTACATTATATTTATGTTAGTATTTTAAGAGATAATAGAAGTAAGAATAAAATAAAAAGCTGATTAACAAAACAGATTGTTCAAAAAAATAAACCAAACCTCTCTGTGGTGCTCTCTGTATTCCTTTCTCTGTGTGTAGTTTTAGAACTGGAACAAAACAAAATAATAATAATAGATTAGAATCTAAAAGGTTAGAAGTTTCGAACTAGAACAAAAAAAAAAAAAACTAGTTAAGATTCAGAAGAAGAAAAAGGAGAAGGAGAGAGAGAGAGAGACATAGAGAGAGAGAGAGAGAGAGAGGTACCTCAGTTATAGTCAGTGTAGTAAACTAGACTGTATATCGATCAATCTAACCATCTATTTCGTTTTAGAACTGGAACAAAAAAAAAAAAAAACAGATTAGACTCAGATCAGAAGAAGAGAAGAAAAGAGAAGAAGAAGAAAGCAGAGAGAGAGAGAGAGATACCTCAGTCAGTAGTGTATCGATTGCCGACGTCGTGTACATCGATCGCTGACGCCGTATAGATGATCGCCAACGCCGTGTACATCGTCCGACGATGGGTGGGTAGAGTAGAGAGAGAGAGAGAGAGAGAGAGAGAGAATGAGAATGTCTGTCTCTATTGAAAATTAGGGCAAAATGACAAGAGGGAGGCGGATGGATGCATATCAGAAAGGAAAAGGGGGGAAATAAAATGAGGAATTAGCCAAAAATAAATAAAAAAATAGCCAAGGGGTGGTCGGGTCGGGTCTGGCGACTAAAATGGCGGATCACCCGCCATCCAACCCGAACCCAAAAAATACCATATATCAGGCCCGCATTTGCCCGCCACGTGGCACGCATCCATCCGTTGTGGGTCGGGTCGGTCGAGTGTGGCGGGTCAGTGGATCCGCTGCACAGCCCTAGTTGTGATTAAATTTTGTAAGTGTATATAAATTTGTTGGTATTATTTTGTATTATTGAATTTATTATTATTATTTTTTGATCATAGGTGCCGTTTGTACTAGGGTATGAGAGGGGGATTTTGATTAGGATAGGTGTGAACCTCATTTAATGTGTTGTTTGTTTACAGAGTTGAGGAAGGGACTACTAAGCCGGCCTTAGGATAGGCTTTACAGATGGGATTCAGATGGGTTTCTAGGACTTGTATTAAAAAAATAGTCCAGCGGACTATAAATTTTTTATTTTTATTTATTTTTTATTTTATTTTTTACATATCGGGCATTTTTTTTTTGAACATTAATGTTTAATTTTTTGTTAAGTAAAAATCATTATTTTATTTATTTTATTTTTTTCTGAAATTTTTTTATTTATTTTTTATTTTTTAAAACATTAATATTTAATGTTTTTGTATTTTTTTATTTGTTTTATTATTTTATATTTATTTTACATAAAAATAATTTAATAATCCCTACACTAACAATTATCATCAAAACAAATATAATTTTACTTAATCCCCTCACTAATAATCCTTTTATTATCAATCTCTTTTATTCTACCTCTGAAAACAAACGAGGCTATAGGGATATTGAAGGTAGAATATTACAAACGGGGCCATAGGGATATTGAAGGTAGAATATTTTTGAATGGTACATCAAATGGTGAATTCCTTGTTAAAAATAAATAACGATACACTCAAATTGTTTGATATAGTTTTAGTAAGAAATGATAATTTTCTTAATCAATATTTGAAATATCAAACAATGGTAATTGTCTTGGCCAAACTGCCTTTCATGCCTTTCACTAGGTTAGTGTTTTGGTTTAATGGATCGGAATAAAATGGTTGTTTTATCAAAATGTTTATTTTATTTTTGATTGATTAACAAAATAATAAAAAAATGTATTATAAGTTGAGTTGTCAATCACTAAATCTGACTTGTTTTTCTGCTAAAAACTTATTTTAAATTTGGTGATGGTGTTGTCACAATAGTCTTTTGTGTAAAAAATTGAGTTCTTTAACAAACTAAAATTCACAATCATATAATATAGGAATAATTAAAAAAGTTAAATATTACAAAAATATAGCAATATTAAGAATTGTAATTACAGTATAATTTCATCACTCCACAATCGGACTTAGAATGACATTATAGAATCACTTCACTGTAATCAGGGCTTTTAATCATATAATGAGAGTATCGTTTCAATAAAAATGTCTCGTGTGTTTTGCACACAGCCTCTTTGTTGAGATTCTCTATCAGTCGGTCATTATTTAAAAGAGATGAAGAAAAATTATTGGTCGGCCTTAGGTATTTCGTGATAATATCTCATATTAAACACAATTTATTTTGTCTGATCTAATATAAATTTGTAGATTTTATTTCCTTTACTAGTCATAATATTATTGAGCCAACGCATGGTGGTGTCTCAAGAGACATTTTTTCTTTGTAGATGGTCCTTTTTAATATTGGTTGTTGTTTTCTCCTAATTAATAAGCATAAAGATTTATTCATTTGGGTTTATTTTGAAAAGTTGGCTAAAAGTTAATTTTTTGATTTTTTAATTTTTTTTGAAAAGGTTGCTTTTTTATTTTTTATAGATTTCTTTTTAAAAAAATTTAAGGTCTAAAAGTAACTTTTAATTTATTTTTTAAAATCTGCCTTGATAGAGCATTCGTCAGAGATGTTAACTTTGGTGATAAATCTACCACCTCATCAAATAATGGAAAAATAATAGAGATAATTGTAGGAGTATGTATTTGACAAATTTCCTAAAATAGAGAAGATATTTTTTAACTAAAATTGATAGACCATTTTTATTCTTTTATCTTTTGTTTTAATAAATTAAAATTTGATGAAAAATTGTACAAAACCAGTGTTTCAATGCTCCATTTTTTGTTTTATCAAAATTGAAGATATTTCAATTTTTCTTATCGAATTGAGGATGTTGAAACTTTTTATTAAATTATTGTAGAGAGTTGTTAGCTTTTGAGTACTCTAAACAATTGGCTAGATGTTTCTCTGGGTGGATGTTTTTTTTGTTGTCTTTTCAGTCAATAACGTTGTTGTGAAATTTTTGGAAAAATTTACATTGGTCGGCCGATCGACTGGTCGTCCTCTCAGTCGATTGGTGATTTGATAAAATTTTAAATTATTTTGTTAGGATGTGCCATGTCTGATCAAGTTTTTTGTATCAAATTTAAGTGAAATTTGATAAATTTTTTTTTAAGTAAAGTGTTGGAGATACTCTTAATGATAGGTGTTTAAGGAGGAACATTCCTTAAACAAGTTTTGTTAGGCCTATCAGACACCAAAAATCAATAGCACGCAATAACACGACAATATTTACGTGGTTCGGCAGTTGCCTACATCCACGGAGAGTAATGTATTATCCGGAGAAACAAGATTACAGAACTTTTTCTCACATACACTCTCACTTTCTCAATTCTCTCTGTGTTTGCTCTACACTGCTATATTTTCTCCTCTCAGCCTCTCCATATATATACAGAAATGGTAGGTGAAGCCAGCTTGCCAATCTCTTGCCAATCTCCTTTCGGTGGTAATTCGTCCACCTTTGCGGCTTGCAGCCGCTTTCCTTGACAAGCTCGGCAATGCGTTCACATGAGGAGAAGCTTCTTTCTTCTTATGAGCTGGAGCCAACAATTCTCCCCCTCCATGCCCATAAGGATAACTGACTTCTCACTTGAAGTCTATCCCGGTCAGAATCTTGCAAACTTCCAGTTTGTCTCTGGTGACACCCTTGGTCATCATGTCAGAGGGATTCTTGTCTGTGTGAATCTTCACTAGCTTCATTAGTTGCTTTTCCATCACTTCTCGTATCCAATGATACCGGACATCAATGTGTTTTGTACGTGAATGGTACATGGAATTCTTGCTCAAGTCAATTGCACTTTGACTATCACAATGTACCTTGTAATCTTCTTGCTGTAGACCCAATTCTTGGAGAAACCGCTTTAACCATAACATTTCCTTTCCAGCATCGGCGGCAGCAATGTACTCTGCCTCTATTGTAGATAAAGCAACACACTTTTGTAGTTTGGACTGCCATGAAACAGCTCCCCCTGCAAAGGTGAATAGAAATCCTGATGTAGACTTTCTACTATCAAGATCACCTGCCATATCGGCATCTGTAAAACCCTCCAAAATTGGTTCAGCTCTCCCGAAACATAAACACATCCTTGAAGTTCCCTTCAAGTAACGAAGAATCCATTTGACCGCCTCCCAATGCTCTTTTTCTGGATTGGCGAGGAATCTGCTCACAACGCCAACTGCGTGTGCTATATCTGGCCGGGTACACACCATTGCATACATCAAACTTCCTACTGTGGAAGAATAAGGGATTGCCTCCATTTTTTTTTCTTTCAGAGCTGGTTGTGGGACACAAACGCTTTGACACATTGAAATGGTTGGCCAGTGGTGTGCTGACTGGCTTGGCATCTTTCATGTTGAACCTTTCAATCACCCGTTCAACATATTTCTCCTGTGACAGCCATATCTTCTTGGCTTTCCTGTCACGAACAATCTTCATGCCCAAAATTTGCTGTGCTGGGCCTAAATTCTTCATATCAAAATACTGCGACAAGTCCTTTTTCAACTTATTAATCATAGTAGTATCCTGTCTGATGATCAGCATATCATCGACATACAACAGTAGGATAATGAAGTTTCCATCCGAAAACCTGTGGAAATATACACATTGGTCTGCCACCGTTCTTGTGTACTCGTGATCTACCATAAATGAATCAAACTTCTTGTACCATTGTCTCGGCGCCTGTTTCAGGCCGTAGAGACTCTTCTTCAGTTTGTAGACGAGTTTCTGTTTTCCTTGAACTTCAAATCTTTCTGGTTGCTCCATGTAGATCTCTTCCTCCAGCTCACCATGGAGAAAGGCAGTCTTGACATCCATTTGTTCTACTTCCAGATTCAAGCTAGCTGCTAATCCCAGAGCTACTCGAATAGAAGTCATCTTCACAACTGGGGAGAGGATCTCATCAAAATCAATTCCTTTCTTCTGCCCAAAGCCTTTGACTACCAAACGAGCTTTATGCTGCAATAGTTTACCGTTTCCATCTTTCTTCAACTTATACACCCATTTGTTCTTCAAAGCTCTCATGTCTCTTGGAAGTGAAACAAGCTCATAAGTGTGGTTCTTCTGCAAAGAACTCATATCCTCCTTCATGGCTTGCATCCAACAGTCTTTCTCTGTATGACTCTTGGCTTCCGAAAAACTCTCGGGCTCCCCCTCATCAATAATCAGAATATACTGGGAAGCGGGATATTTGGTTGATGGCACGACAGCTCTTCCAGATCTCCGCAACTGAGACCCAGTTGCCTCTGTTTGAGGGGGTTGCTCCCCCTGCTCAATACCCTCTTCTTCCGGGTCTTCATCTCTTTCCTCCTGATCCTCAATTTCTGGCATAGGATCTTGCAACTCTGGCACTTCTTGTTGCACATCATCACATCTAGTATTTTGTGATGGCTTGGGAGATGGAAATAAGTCTGGAGTGATGACATCTCTGGACTTTGCAGATTTCTCAAAATCTGCTATTGTCTGGTCTTCTTGGAACACAACATCTCTGCTCCTGAATATCTTCTTGTTCACTGGGTCCCACATCCTGTACCCAAATGCTGCATCTGAATAGCCCACAAATATGCATGGAATGGACTTGTCATCAAGCTTCTGTCTGTTTTCCTTGGAGATGTGTGCAAAGGCCTTACACCCGCAGACTCTCAAGTGAGAATATGATACCTTTCTTCTAGACCAGATTTCCTGAGGTATCGCAAAATTCAACAGGATTGAAGGCGACCTGTTGATGAGGTAACAGGCTGTACTGGCAGCTTCAGCCCAAAATGACTTTGGCAACTTTGCCATTTTGAGCATACATCCGACTTTTTCAATAATAGTGCGGTTCATCCTTTCTGCCACACCATTGTGTTGTAGGGTGCCGGGAACTGTTGTCTCGTGCCGGATACCTCTGCTGGCACAATATGCTGCAAAGGCATTAGAAGTGTACTCGCCTCCATTGTCTGTGCGAAGACACTTCAACTTCTTCCCGGTCTCTCTTTCCTCCATTGCATGGAACTCCTGAAAGTGCTGAAATACCTCATCCTTTGTCTTCAGGAAATACACCCACAACTTCCTTGACGCATCATCAATGAAAGTCAAAAAATACTTGCGGCCGCCATATGACTCCACGTCGAGTGGGCCACAGACATCTGAGTATACCATATTGAGCACTTCTGTTTTCTTCTTGCTCGTTGAACTGAATGATACTCGATGTTGCTTGCTATAAAGGCAATGATCACAGGGCTTCAAGACACTCCCTTTGGATAAGGGTATCCTGGATTGCTTTGCCAATAGATGCAATCCCTTCTCTCTTATGTGAGCCAGTCTTCTGTGCCATAAGTCCGGTGACTCCTTGTCTTCTGCTGCATTAAGACTTTCCAGATAGATCTTCGTTTGAGTCTTATACAGTGTTGAAGATATCTCTCCTCTGGCGATTGTCAAAACTCCTCCTGTCAGCTTCCAACGGCCATTTCTGAATGTACTTGTATAGCCCTGTCGGTCCAGGGCGCTTCTGGAGATAAGATTGAGGCGCAAATCTGGAACATGCCGCACATCTTTGAGAACCAGCTTGTTCCCGACATTAGTTTGAATACTAATGTCTCCAATACCCACAATCTTCGAATAGCTAGAATTCCCTATTCGAACAGTGCCAAAATCTCCAGCGTTGTACAAGCTGAAGAGTTCTTTGTGGGAAGTGGCATGATAGGATGCAGTTGTGTCTACCACCCATTCTGTGTAGCTGTAGTCAGCCATGTGAAGGCAATCTTCTTCTTCACCAACTGCAAGAAGTATTTCCTCAGTTGTTGTGGCTGTTGTGTTCTCATCTCCTTTTGATTTACTGCTTTGGCCTTTCTCTTTCCGGCTTGGGCAGTTTCTCTTTATGTGACCCTCCTGGCCACAGTGATAGCAAGTGAAGCTGGAGTTACCTCGACCTTTGTTGTCTCTGGATTTACTCCTGCTGTTCCAGCTGCCTCTACTCTTGCTTCTTCCTCTACCTCTTCCTTTACCTCTGTCTTTGCCTCTATCTTCTGTGACAAGAGCATGGGACTGATTATGGGATTGGTTACCTCCCATGTCTTTCCTTCTTGTCTCTTCATTGTACATGGCGTTTGTGACCATACTCATGGTCAGTTTCTCTTCTGGTGCAGAGGTGCTAAGAGAAACCACCAAAGTCTCCCAGCTGTCTGGTAAAGAACTGAGCAGTAGTACCGCTTGCATTTCATCGTCCAATCATATCTTGACGGTTGCAAGCTGATTTACCAGATTTTTGAATTCACTGGTGTGCTCAGCTATAGATACACCATTCTTCAACTTCAGATTTACAAGCCTTCTCATCACCAAGGCTTTGTTTCGGGCGGTCTTTGACTAGTACATGTCGTTTAACATTGTCCAAAGAACATATGCATCTATCTCTTTGGCGATATGATGGAACACACTGTGGTCCATCCACTGTCTGATACAAGCGATAGTCTTGCGGTTCATCTTTATCTAGTCATCATCTTTCATTCTTTCAGGTTTAACCCCCTTTATAAAAATGGGGTCATGCAAGTCTTTTAAAAACAGGATGTCTTCCATCAAATTGCATAATTGGAAGGAGTTAACTTGAACATAGAATCTGAAGTGGATGTAGAAGCCTCCATCGTGTTCTGTCTTTTTACAGAAAATTTCAAATGCAAAATCTGACCGTACAGATGTGTCCGGAATACTCCAAATAGTCAAAAAACACTATTGGATTGTAAAAAATGGACTCAGAATGGCTCAATCGGGCGCGTCAACGGCGCGGGTTTCTTCGCGCGACGCGGCTGATCGGCGCGGCTTAGCTCACCGGTCAACGGCTGGGTCAATCGGCTCGGCTTCTGGCGTGGCGCGGCTCACAGGTCAACGGCTTGGGTCAACGGCTTGTCGGCTCCGGCTTGGCTTTGCTGACGTCAGGCTGACGTCATACACACGTGCAGCACACTCGCCTTCTACCTTGAGAAGCGCGTGGGGGCGCGTGGCCGAGAGTGAAATCACGTGTCTTCTTCGGAGCGCGCGTGAGAGCGCGTGTGGGGTCTTCTGGGCCTGTTCTTTACAGTTTTGGACTCCTCTCATCGAGCCCTTCGTCCTGGTATGCTCAAAATTGGATTTTGAGCAACTCGATTTCTGGGTAGTTTCAAAGAACACTCTGTTTGTGTTCCGAAACGCACCCGAAATGGCTCTGATACCACTTGTTAGGCCTATCGGACACCAGCAATCAATAGCACGCAATAACACGACAATATTTACGTGGTTCGGCAATTGCCTACGTCCACGGAGAGTAATGTATTATCCGGAGAAACAAGATTACAGAACTTTTTCTCACATATACTCTCACTCTCTCAATTCTCTTTGTGTTTGCTCTACACTACTATATTTTCTCCTTTCAGCCTCTCCATATATATACAGAAATGGTAGGTGAAGCCAGCTTGCCAATCTCTTGCCAATCTCCTTTCGGTGGTAATCCGTCCACCTTTGCGGCTTGCAGCCGCTTTCCTTGACAAGCTCGGCAATGCGTTCACATGAGGAGAAGCTTCTTCCTCCTTATGAGCTGGAGCCAACAGGTTTACGGAATTAGTTTTTATCCAAAGAGATACATCCACCTCTTTGCTTTGATACAAGTGGTATTTTAGATCAATTGCATCATACAATCAATTTCAACTTAGTTTCATATAAATTTCATTAAATTTAATAATTTGAAATTAATTTTACATAGTCATTCTGCCTTGTCTGGAAGGTGACTTCCTAGTTAAAAAATCAAAATGTCATTATAAGTTCTTATATCATCATAAGAGGTGGTGAATGGACTGTGCAACATGTGTACAAAGAAGGAAATCTATGTGCTGATGTTCTGGCCAAATTTGGTGCCGGTCAATCTGAGGAGATCTTAGTGATTAATGAACATGCTGTTATTAGGGAATTTCTTGTAGCTGACATGATTGGCATGTCTTGTGAAAGGGCTTAGGCTTTTGTTCTATTTTTTATTTCCGTTGTACTTAAAAATAAAAAAAATTATAATCACGCGGATCACAGCTTATCAAATAACAACTAAAAGGAAATAAAATACTTCAAATTAAAATTGCAAAATGTAATTAAATACTTGAAATTAAAACTTATAATGTTTATTGAAAAATACTTCAAAATATGTAACTTGAAACTAAATACGAAAATTTTAATATAGAGATAGAGATTTTTTTGAGGTTGTTGGTAGGGTGTTCGCGGATTGGATTTGTGCGGTTTGCGGTTCGGTTTTGATCAGCCTGCATCTATACGGTTTGGGAAAAAGTCAAACCGCAACCGCCCGCAGTGCGGTTTGCGGATGTGCAGGCGGTTTGCGATTTGAATTTTTTTCTTTAAAAATTAACATAGATATTGTTTAATTTTAACTTCACACACACTGAGACTGCCTACAGATTGAATGGAATTGTAACTTATGTCACTCATCAGTTTAACATCCATGATTTGCACAGTTTATATTTTGTAATATGAGAGCATTGTGTTGATCAACCATAAAAATCAGTTAAAAAAAAAGGTACTCTTTTTTTTTTTTTGAATAAATAAGTTTTAAAAAAAGTACTTTGAATCATTTAAATCATTAACCAAAGTGCAACTTAGGTAAGACTAGAAGTCAATTAAGTAAAACAAATACAGAACATATAATGGAAGTTGTAAATTCTTCCAAGTAAATAAACGACCAGGTTTTTCCAAAAATATATATATATATAGTGCGGGCGATTGTGGCGGGTTGCGGGCCCACAAACTGCAAAATTGAATTATTTCAAACTGTATCTTACCCTATTGTATTTGCGAAACCGCCCATACGTGTACGGGTAGAGTCAGGTAGAACGAGTTGTGCAGGTCGGATAACCCTATGCCCAATCCTAGTTATTGGAACTCTCAAATGCAATTGACTGGAGAGGTTCTTTTATAGGAAAAGAGGATGACTGTGAGACTTGTGAGTTAGAATTTGATTGAAAAGTAGCACATGGAGATCTATGGGTGCTATCTGTTACTTTCGATAATTTTGACTATTTTGAACTTGTCTTTGGATGAATAGTGAATAGGGAATAGTGATTTTTAAAAAACTTTTGGTAGAGAATGTGACTGTATAGTTGACTGATGGGGAGTCAATATATATAAGCAGTTTTTCTCAAAAGAAGAGTAGTGATTGAAGCTGATATATATGGAATTCAATGACTGTTTAGGCATATGGGTCCTGAGCATCTTGAAATTGTGGACCACATAGATCTTGACTGTTAAAATACTTCAGAGGAGGTTGAATTGTCGGAAGTTTCTTCTTCAATTTGTGACTTGGCTTGGGCCATCAATAATTTAGCCATTTGGATTAATTAATCACTGGAAGTGGATTTGCTTTGGGCTTTGACTTGGATGATTTGGATTTGGAGGGCCCAGGACTAGCTGTTGGGTTCCCAAGTCTGACTGTTGAAAGAGAAAGTAGGCTTCCTTGAGCAGTTGGGTTCTACTGAGAAGACTTGACCATTGCAGGAGTTGAAGTATGAATGTTGACTGGAAATTCTTGTTAGACTTGATCAATAATGCGTTGGGATTTAAATGCATCCCACCATTTAATAAAATGTTGTCTGGTGACTAAATTTTCAGAAATAGCATACTACCATTTAAATATCCAAGGAACCTTGTATTTGGACATAAAATGGAGTAACTAGGGAAATTTACTTTTGTGTGGACTGAGTTTGTAAACTGTAGAGAAATAATTGACTTGTTCCAATATGTTGGAAGCAATAATATCGGTGATGGCATCATGTTAAGTCTACTATCGTAAAAATCAGGTAGAAATTTGTGACTTGAATTTGTGATCAAATTAAAAAAACTAAGAATGATTGAATCTCTCATTTTGATGTAAAAGGATTTTAAACCAAACATCAATATAATCATAATAGTTGTATTGGACTGTATGGCCAAGTAGATCTCAAAGTTGAAAAGGGAGAGCCAATTCATCAAGAGAAACAATATTATAAATATATAGAGAATGATAAATGATTTTACTGGTGTAAATATGATCATAGATGGGTTTAATGATTATTGATTGATGATGAAAAAGAATGTCTTTATAGAAAGTAGTTGACTGTTCAAGATGGAATGGAATGAAATGCCATCCTAGAGGGAAATAAGATTTGACTAAATCAAGAACATTATAAATAGTCAACTGGAGGGGCAACTGCTTATGTAATGGGTGACTTCTAATTTATGATAGGAAATAAAAGGATTTGACTAAATCAAGAACATTATGAATAGTCAATTGGAGGGGCAACTGGTTATGTAATGGGTGACTTTTAATTTATGATAGGAAATAAAAGGAGTTGCCATCCTTATCTTCCCTGTAAAAATTCTCGGGTAAGGAAATCAGGAATAAAATTTTGATTACCAAGTATATATTCAATGTCAAAATAAAAAATATTTAAAATAGATTGCCAACGAACAAAAATATATTTATTAGCAATATTTTGAACATCTTTTTTTAAAACATATTTAGCACTTTTACAATCAACACGTAATAAAAATTTTTAATTTAAAATATCATCTTAAAATTTACTAATACATAATACAATAGATAATTTTTTTTTTTAATAGTACTATAATTTTTTTGTGCCATGTTCCAAACACTAGAGTGAAAATGAATAATTTGTTCTAATGACTTAAGAGTGATTTTCTGAAGGAAGATGCCACCGTAACCACCATCAGAGGCATCAGTTTGAATAATTTTGAAAGAGTTTTCAGTAGGAATATCAAGACAAGGCAAAGTCTTGACATATTTTTTGACTTGTTAAACAATAGTAGTATGAATAGAAGACCATGGAGGAGGATTATCTTTTGATTGATCAAAAAGAGGTTGACATGTTTTTCGAAAGTCTTGGTAGAATTCGGCAATATAATTAAGGGATCCTAAGAATCGTTGTAATTGGGTTTTGTCTAAGATTTCATCAGAAAACTTAGAAGCAAATTCAATAGAACAACTAATAGGAAGAATAATGTTTTAGTAAATATCATATCCTAAAAATCTGACTTTAGTTTTGAAATAATTTAATTTTGGGTGTAGAGATGACTAAACCATTATGTGTAATAATCTAAAGGAAAGAATGAAGATGTTTCCAATGTTCATCGATGGACTTAGAGAAAATAAGGATGTCATCTATGTAGACTATGGAAAAATGACTAAAGGAATTGAATATTTTGTTCATGATATTTTGAAATTCACTAGGTGCATTTTTTAGTCTAAAAGGCATTACATTCCATTTGTAATGATCAAAAGGTGTAGTAAAAACAGTTTTATAACGATCATTGGGATGAATTTGTATTTGCCAAAATCCTTTTTTAAGATCAAATTTACCAAAAATAATTGCTTGACTAAGTTTTTTAATTAAATCTTTTTTATTAGGAATTGGATAACGAATTCATTCTAAGACTTTGTTTAAAGGTTTATAGTTAATGACTAATCGGGGAACGCCACGTTCTAATTAAGCATTTTTATTAATATAAAAAGCAGGACAAGACCACGGTGATTTACTTTTACTAATAATATTATTTTTAAGCAAGTCACTAATTTCTTTTTTACACATTTCTACTAATTCATTATTCATTTGAATTGGTTGAGATTTAGTAGGGATTTGCCATTCATTAAATTTTTTAATATAAGGTAGTGTGACTACATTTTTTTTCCTATGCCAAAATGCACTAGGTAAAGTAGAACAAACTGTTGTTTTTAATTTTGTTTTGAATTGTTCAATTTTAGATATAAGAATGAGATTAGTTAATTAAGTTTCAATTCTTTTATATTTTACTTTTTCTTTGAGAAATTTAAGTTGCTTTGTTAATCGATTAATAAATTGGGATATAGAACATTCTTTTAATTGATTTAACACTTTGATTTCAGGAGGAGATAGGAATTTAAATGTGAAGGTGTGGCCAAAAGCTTGCGTTGTTATTTTATGATTAGTAGTAGTGAATGGATATAATAAGAATATAAAGGGAGTTTCTAAAATGACTTTATATATCATATTTCGAACTAAAACAAATGATATTTTAAAACAAACATTATTTTGACAAATATATACTTTGGGTAATTTATATTTAATAAGCATTTGACTTTTATTAGCAGAACACAGTTGTTCACTAGTTTTATGATAGTATTTTGTAGGGATTAAACCCTCATGAATACAATTTAAATCAGCGCATGTGTCTATTAGGACAATAACTTCTAATTCAAAATCATTAATAACTAATTTAACTTTCGAATGCCATTTTTGAATATGAATGTGATTGATTATGTTAAGGCGATTACTATCTTGATTATCACTAGGAAATTGATTATTAAAGATAACCTAGTTAGGATGACTAGAACTAGATTCATCTGAAGAAGTATCATTAGATTTTTGGAAATCATTAAGACTTTTATTAAGTTCTAAAATGGTTAATTCATCTTCTAATGATTTATCTTTTTCTTTTAATTCTTTAATGGTTATTTTAATTTGGTTAATTTCATTTTGTGAATCCTACAAAGTTACTTCTTTATGTTTATTTTTACGGAACCTTTTCAAAGTGGTTGTTAAACTAATTATTGGTTTATCTTGATGAGGTTTTTTTTTGTCTTTATTCATTAGTAAATATTTTAACTTATTAGTATATTTTCTTTTTAATTCAGGATTTTCTAATTTTCTAATTAATTCTATTAAGGAATCTTCTTCTTGTTAGGATTTACTAAGAACATTGATTTGTTTACAGCAAATATAATTACATCCTATTTCAATCTCATTTTTAGTATTCTCACTGGGGGAGTAATAAATAGAAGTATCACTAAAGGGAGTGGTGTCACTAGATGATTGACTAGAATGAGTAGGAGATTGATTTGGAGTATTAGTTAATTTAAATATTTCGAATATTTGACATTGATGTTCTTTAGTAATTTAGAGTTGATTAAGTTTATCCTTAAGTTTTTCTTTAGCTTTACATTTATTAGAATAATGACCATTTTTACCACAATTATAACAAGTAACATCTTGGGTAGATTTTAACTTCTTCTGAAAGTGATTAGTTTTCTTGTGATATTACTTTTTGGGTTTAGCATAATATTTATCAGGTGATTTAGAGGGTGAATAGTTCTTTTTATATTTAGTAAGGTATTTGTGTGAAGATTTTGTTTTACTATGTTTGCATTGTGATGGAGCAACAGGAGGTAAACCATATTGCTTACATAAATTACCTAATTCATATTTAGCTTTGTGTTTATCTTTAACAACTTTTGACTAAGTTTCATATCTATACACATTTTTAATCATTCTTTTTGAATGGTACTA
Source organism: Camellia lanceoleosa (assembly GCA_025200525.1). NCBI lineage: Eukaryota > Viridiplantae > Streptophyta > Magnoliopsida > Ericales > Theaceae > Camellia > Camellia lanceoleosa. Next base: position 63,932,581 of record CM045761.1, read on the forward strand.
ATTATATCACCATAAGTTAAATTATCATATTTGATAATACCAGTAGGTTGACTAAGCACATCTCTAATCTTATGGGCAAAAAGGTTGGGTAAACCATTAATAAAATTTTCTTTCCAAAATGATTTAGTACAATCATCTCTAAGCATGACTCTAGAAGTAAAAACATCTTTATACATCGAAAATCACTTAAAGTAGGGTAAGTTAAATTACTAAGTTGATCATGGATGCGAGAATGGACATTAATAGGTATTCCAATAAAATGTTTAACTATAGTAAATATTAAGGTATTAATAACATCAGGTTTACTTGATCCTATATCTTCATCAAAGATAGGGAGATCATTTTTATCTAATTGGACTGCGTATTGGATAGCTTCACGCATATCAGAAGTGAAATACTTATCCTACCAAGATTTGAGCATACCAGTAAATCTAGAGGTAAGTAAGGAGACTATTTCAGGTTGAGTATAATCAGGATAATTACTAAGGTAACTATTTGCAACCATAGACATATGATTTAATTTTTTTTATAGGATTTGGTTTTCACTAAGATCATCTATATTTCATTCATATAATTTTTTAGTAGAAAAAAAAAAATTGATTATTAATATTGGTTTCTTCAAATTGAAGATCTAGGGGTGTAGGTTTAGTATACCAATTTTTTTGTAAGAGTAGTATGATTAACTTTGGGATATGTGATTTGGTTAAGATTAGTGGTTTAGAATTGTTGGGCTAATCGACTAATTTCATTATCAGATGTGTCAAAGTAATTACTAAGTTCAGCAGGTGGTTGTTGTGTTAAGACAGTAATTCATTTTTCTTTAGACGTGGTATATATCTTAGTAAATAATTGTTCAATAGCTTCAACAGTATTAGTATATTGAGTAACTACACTTAACCGTTTCCTAATGCTAGAAAGATTAATAAGAGGTTTGTCTAAAGGTTTACTAGTGGATGTATGACTAGTTGAGTAATCCTCAAAAGATATTTCTATTTTATCTAATTATTTACCAATAGTTTTTAAATATTGATTAGTATAATTATTTTGTTCAATTACTTTTTTGATTTCAAATTCATCTCTAGGAAGTTTAAATGGAGAAGCATGTACCAGGGTACCCTTATGTTCGATGAGGATTGTTTCTAAAGGAGGATGACTAGATGAAACAGAAGTATTAGGGGAAGTTTTATATTTGGTTTTTGTAATAGTATTTACTTTTTGATAATAATTTTCAAGATAATCAAAGAAGTTGATTTCAGTATTAATTTCATTCATAAATTTATATAATTTTCTAGTAATTTTAGATTGTTGGTGGTCATCATAATTAGTTCTATAGGTTTGTCATTTGAACTTATTTGCTTTAGATTTAAATTCAACATGAAGTTCATTAAGATCTAGAGTAAAAGGTTTACTAAGAGTTAATAATTGTGGATTAACGGAAGGAACGACTTCAAAATCAGTTTTAGTGGGTGAATCCTGAGATGTATTGTCTTCTTCATGAAGATGTGTGTGAGTTGAATAAACTGGTTTACTAATTTGGAAAGTAGAGGAATTATCTATTCCTTTTAATTTACTATCTGAAAGTTGACAGAGATGTAATTTCCTCTCTTTTCGAGTAAATAGGGATGTATTAAAAATTTCATCATCTTCAGTATCAGTAGGGATACTAGACGTACTATGGTGAGGGAATTGACTATGAAGACGATTAAATCGTATATGAACTGAACTATCATCATATTATTGAATATGTTGAATATCTTGACTAGTGGAAGATTCTTGATTTTGGGAATAATTTTCATTAACTGTAACCTAATCAACAGGAAGAGTAATATCTTTCCAACAAATCAGTTTTGGGATTGAAATATTAGTTTCATTTGTACTACCTTGAATAAGTAATGTTTTGTCTTTTGGACATTTAGTTAAAGCTTGAACATTCAAATTAGTTTTAATACATTTATAATAAATTCTATAAATTAAGGTGATGTTATGAACATTATCTAACTTATTAGTAAATGCACCAGATAATTGAATATTTAATGTGAGGGTTTTTAATATATGAGGGTCATGAAGACTTAAAGTAAAATCAAGAAAAAAATTAAAATGATCAGGGCCTTTATGAAGGCTTGATTCCATCATACCCATTAGGCTATCATGATAATTGATAAATCGTGCATCTCGTAAACATAAGAGAACAGAAGTATTTTTGCCTTGTTAAGTTAATGGTTTGATTTTGACTTGAATTAATCCTAGATAAATAAAATTATGACTATTCTTGATATGTTTTTTAATTGACTCTTTGGATAATAACTGGTAGGTTTATCTAATTTTAGTTAAAGCATAAACTTGTTCGATAGTTTTAACATGTAAATTGACATTAAAAGATGATTTTAGAAAACTTGTTTTTATAGATTTCTTTGACTGTTACTTTTGGGATATTCCAACTTAGATTGAGTTTGATATCATGAAATTCATGTTCTTCTTCGTTTATGACTAAATCCGTATCACGTATAGGAGCTAAAGTTACAGATTTAGAGCTAACTGAAGGGTTACTTTTGAATAATCGACTTATTTTGATTCCGTAAAATTAATTCAATTTTCTTAAATTCTAGTATAACTTATCATGTTTTCGCTCATAATTTTTTATTTTTTACACGTTTTTTTTTTTGTAAAAAATTTAACTAAAATAGTTAATTCTCAACCGGCCATAATTTTAGATTTTAGACTAATAGTTAAATTATTATCAATTATGTGGCATATATGTTAAGAAAGCAAAGTTAATTTAAACATTTATGATAGAAATTATTTAAAATTCTTGGAGCAAATTTAGGTGGTTTTCTAAATTAATAGTTATTGATTTAAATTAGAGAAATCATACTATTTTTTTGTTGAAATTTTAAGAGATAATGTTTCATTTTGTTTACTAATTAAAGATATTGTCACATAAAATTTCAGCAGAATAGTGATGAATTTTAATTTAAACAAATAATTATTAATTTTGAACATCACGTAGATTTGATTTGGTACTATTAAATATTTTTTTTCTTTGATGTACCACAATTTCTCCATTGGAGGCCACTGGTTGGCCAAGGGTTTTTGGGTATGACTTAATTTTTAGGTTTTTTGGTTTATTACAAACGTATATGTTGAAAAGTAGAGATGGTTTGATTGAAATAAACTAATAAATTAACAAGTAGTTTATTTGGAATTTACCCAAAAGAGTCATTAGTAACTTGGAGGAGGTTGTGGGTTTTGAACATGGCTGTAGTCAATTTTGATAAATTACACCAAAAGTTAGGTTTGTATCTATTCTTTCCTCCCAAATCCCATCAAATTGGGGTTTAATTTTTATGTACCACAATTTATTCTCTATTTTGTCACATGTGCATTAACTAAAGACATTCATGGCGAAACTTTTAAATTAATATGACGATGACACATTATCCTTCATAATTGCAAAAAATACCTGCAATAGAATAAACGTACATAGAATCCATGTACAAAGACATATTATAAAAAATTATTATGTGATTTAAATATATTCTAAGGATGAATTCACAATACATGTATTAAATATGAATAGATTGCACATTATATATATATATATATTTTCTGTACACAAAATTTGTGTACTCGTGTTCTTATTTGTTTACAATTTGGCATTGGCACAACACATTGGGACAGCAACTAGCATGGTTGCTGAACTATGGGCCATCCGCATTGGTCTAAATTTAGCATGGAACCATGGCTATAGATATATTGTTCTCGAGATTGATTCCAAATCAGCTTGGTTATTACCAACTTCAAATCACACCACCTTACCTTGGATTAAACATGGTAGCTGACAAATTTGCTGAAGTTGTTATTTTTTTTTTGTCAACAAGGATCTCTTGTAACATATTCTCAACCTCTTTGTTTTGTAACCTCTTTTGTCAACAACGAAATCAGTGGGATGATTACTACACATTGTGTAGCCAACTAATTTTTACAATAATAGTTAGCCTTTTCATCCAAAAAAATAAAAATAAAAATGGTAAGCAAATTGTTATGTATAATTATCTCGTTTGAGGACAGATCTTTGATTTTTTAGTATAAATTGTTGGTTTTTTGATTTTTTTATGATTTTTTAATTTTTAGGCTAAAAAGTGATGTTGCCAAACGAGGAGTGGTTAGATTGAAGAAGTTTTTGTAATATTATTTCACATTATTTTTGTTGTGCTTTTTATCAGGTTGTCTTGTAAAATGAAACTTGAGTCCGAAAATGAATTTATTTAGTTTTATTATTATGAAATAATGGACAAACTAATAGCCAGACTAGTAATTAAAGCCATGAGAGGTCATCACCTGTGCCTCAATCATGGTATGAAGCTCTTTCGAGATCAATAGCAAATCAAAATGTACCACTGTCCACCAGTGAAACCATACAAATTGGTGGATCTAGGCAAGCACAAGGGAATGGCATGAGAATATTTTCAAATCCTATGTTTGAAGCCATACCTAGCATATGGGGTTTCACTAATCCTGTGTTTGAATTTTCACCCGGGGGGTTGGAAGGGTTTCTTGCGGTTGGAAGAGAAACAACACCTGTTCCTCTCCCTATAGCACCTTTCGCAGGGCCATTTCCAGGACAGGTTCCAAGTGGTCACCCATACCTTCAACAGCAACCAGTACAACAATGATAGCCAGTCCTGAATGTACCTATAAATAGACCAAGAGGCCCCCAGGCACATGGAGTTCCTCCAAACCCTGTGTTTAGTAGTGGTCCAACCAGCACAAAATATGGTTCTTAGGGACCAAATTGCTGATATTGTTAGAGAGATGTGTAAACCTATGGCTCGGGGGATCGAGACTCTGATATACAGAAAATCTTACCCAGAATGGATGGATAGGGTACATGAATATCCAAGGGGGTTTAGAATACCAGATTTTGCCCTTTTTCATGAGAATGGAAACTAGTTAACGGTGGAACACATTGTTACGTTTATAGGCCAGTGTGGTGAGTTCGCCAATAATGATTACATGAAACTGAGACTTTTTCCAAACTCTTTAACTGGAGTAGCCTTTGTATGGTATGTAAACCTTACACTTGGCTTTATCCAAACTTGGCAGCAACTGGAGGAGGTATTTTATGCCCAATTTTTCTAAATAGAACCTAAGGTTTCTATGGCAGACTTGGCAAGGTTGAGCCAAAGGCCTGATGAGAAGGCTGCTCAATTTATTGCCAGATTTAAGAGGGCACAAAACAAATGTAGGGTCATGCTACTTGAACCTGAATTTGTAAGATTGGCTCAAAATGGGTTGGAATTTAGGCTTCGAAAGAAGTTTGATTCAATTGAGTTTCGAGACTTAGTAGAATTAACCTATAAAGTGTCTAGATATGAAGCTTTACTTGAAGAAGAACAAGATCGAAACAATGCATTATCTAAGACCTATTATAGGGACTCTAACTATGAGATTGATACAACAGAGATCTTAGGAAAAAAGCCCATGACCTGTGAAGCATTAATCCAGAAAGACACTACAATAGATCATCAGTTTAAAAAGAAAGACCTTCATAGGAAGTACTCTTTTGACATCACAAAAGTAGATGACATTTTTGATTATTTGTTTGTAGCTCATTTCCTAAAGTTATTAAAGGGAGTAAAGATCCCCACTCTTGAAGAACTTAAAGGGAAAATGTACTGCAAGTGGCATAATTCTTGGTCTCACTCAACTAAAAACTGTATTGTTTTTCGAGATAGGATCCAAGAACAGATTCGGAAGGGAAGGCTAAAGTTTCCAACCAAGGCCGAGAAAGCCATAGGAATTGACACCAACCCGTTTCCAGAGATTGGGGATGCTGCAGCCAATGTTGGCATCCCAGATTTCTAAAATCTCTCATTGAAGGAATTGGAGGAAGTCACTGTGCAGACGCATGTGGCTAGCCAGGCTGCCTTCAATAAGGACACGAGAAGCTCACCAGTTGGTGGGCAAAGATCTCCAAGCCAAAGGGGTGGCTCCAGCGAGGAAACATTCGATGATGACTCCCTTGAAGCAGCTGTAGTGTAGAGGATATGCCCCAGGTGCAGGATGAGTTACAAATAATTGAAGAGGCTCCTAATTGATGGGAAGTAGTATTACAAGAATATGCAAAAAGACTGAAAACTAGCCAGCACCTAAAACAGAAGGCCATATCCAACTGGTCCTAGACAACATTCATTTGTGGTTGGCCCACCAAACACTAGGATGCAATCAAAGGGAAAGAGACCCTTGCATGAAACCATGCCACCTAACTATTACAAGGTAGACAATTAGCCTGAAGGAAAGTCTGAATTTGGCTTAAGACAGGGAACTAGGCCTAGTGATTGGCCTCCAAGAAATGCTTTGAAGCTAGTTTCGAAGAGAGGGGTAGCAGGCCCAGCAGCTAGAGTAGTGGGTTTATGGGTCATTGGGTTCTAGATTGATTTGCCATGCAGAGCAAACCTAAATTAATACCTACACAAAGTAAGACTTTTGGAGACAAGGGAATGATGATCAAACCTCTTTTGGTGGCTCTAAATAATTGAGTTTTGCTGAAAAACCCAAAGATAAGGGAACCAGACATGGTTCCAGTAATTTCTAGGTCCCAAAGGAGGAATATCCAACGAAAGTACACCCAGTATCAGAGGGACCTGAAAGAAAGTTGAGAAAGTACTTCTTTGGCACAGTCAAAAGGCCAGATAGAAGAAGGAAAAGGTTCAAGGCCTGCTCCTAAGATCAAAGAGGGTGCCAGTAAAGAATAGTTGGCCGAAGTTCATGCTAAACTGAAAGCCAAAGAAAGATTCAGCCTAGTAGGTCTTGAAAAGGCCTTAATGGAAAGTGATAATGAGATAGAAGGAGAAGTTGAACTAGGCCAAGAGAAGGAATTGGCTGAAGATGAAATGTTCGAAGCCTTCATGGCTGAACAGACCTTCTTGGTCAAAAAGCCAACATGAGCAGATCACAAACAAATTGCTTCGAAGGAACCCACCAGCATTGAAGTACCATTGTGCAATATGGAGGATGCCTCCCAAGCTTCAAAGTAGACCCACATGGAAGGAGAGCAATCGCAACCAGTGGTACAGTTTGGCTCATTCTCTCCAGTGCTAGTAAATATGGTTCATGTCCTGCTACATAAATTCCAAGCTGAGGAGGGAAACCAAGAAGGTTAGGAAGATGACCCCATTCCAGTTTCTAGTGAAGATTCATAGGCCAGCATGGTTCAAGATGAGTCAGAAGTGGCCAAGCCAATGGAAACTGAAGAAGAAAGTGAGGAGGTAAGCATTGACCTCTCATATCCCTTTGACTACCCTACAATATCTATGACTCAGCACGTTAAGCCCCTGTATATCAATGCTTACTTCAATGGGATACAAATGAACAGGGTGTTAGTGGACAATGGGGCAGTAGTGAACCTGCTTCCGAAGTCCTCTTTGAAGAAGTTGGAGAAAAGAAACCCTAGGTTGATCCCAACAAGCACAACCATTGTTGGTTTTGCTAGGGATAAGCAAATGGCTCAGGGCATTCTGCCTATCAACCTGAGTGTGGGAACCAGATCTTGCATGACGACATTCTTTATTATAGACAACAATGTGTGGACACCTCATTTTTGACTGCCCGCAAGGCTTGAGTGCTTTGTTCGGTACACTCGATGATGAAAGTGGTGTTGTGCGTGGTTCGAGGTCTTAAAGAAGGGCCATGTTTAAGCTCTGAAACAATCCCAAACCTTCCATATTTCCACTGATTATACCCAAGAAATCCATTTTTACACATTATGCCACCCTATGCTGAGGCTGAACAAAAATATAGAAGAATGCATTAAGGCCTGGCCGCACCTCATTGAAGGCTGGCCATGGCTATTGAGGGGCGGCCGTGCCTTAGGAGTGAGAAATACTGTTCTGGGCAGGAGGCGGCCAATTGTCCATTTTTGAAGATATTTATGATATTTTTTTCTCAAATTCTTTAAAAACGACCATATATCTTTGTTTTGAGGGTTAAAGAATTTCTACAAAGCCTCTATACCACATTGAGAGCTCCATTTTCTCATTCTTCTTATGCAAGCAACACTTTGAGTTAACCTACCACCTTAAACCTATATCCATACATCATATACACCTTCACACCTTAGCTTAGGAACCTTGGTTGAGCCTTGAACACCATGATTCAAGCTTGAGAGTGTGTTAAGACTTAGTTTGATACACAAACAAAGAGCTACCTTTGTCAAGAGGTATAAGCTTGCTATCTTTCCTCTTGCTTTCATTTCTTTCATCTGCTACCTAGTTCTTATTGTTTTGTGTTGTTTTGATCCTCTTCCAAGTATTTGAGTTTGGGTTTGGAGAGCTACCAAAAGGGTAGAGAGAGTTTACTCTTTCTACACCTTTACCTATAGCTCAAACCCCTTACTTTCGCACTCTTTTTCTTTGCCCCCTAAACTGATTTTTAGAGTTAAAAAAGGGCTAAAAATCATGCTTTGAGGTTTCAAAAGTGGAGGGGTTAGCCACCCCTCCTTATTCTTGTTTACTTGTCTTGTTTTCTCTCTTTGTTGATTAGCTTGTTAGGCACTTTTCATGCATTTTTAGCCACTGTTTTTCATCTGTTTAGGGCTGTCTTAAGTTGTTTAAATAGTTCATGTTTCGATTAGTTTAGTTGTTGTCTCATAAGTATACCAACATAGCTTGTAGTATATTGTTCTAAGCTTTTCTTCAACTCATTTCCATGTTTAAGGACCTCATTTTAATAATCAACTTGCCATTCATCTCTTTTATTTGAGAGTTGTTTCAATAAGTGGAAAGTTATTCAAAACATGAATTAGCGATTTACGCTTAATGGCTTAATCTCTACGGAGGTTCATTGCCAATGATGTAGTCTCTTTTTCATGTTGAGAATCACCTCCCGTTTGACATACTTCTCACTTAGTGGACGTAATCTTTAGTGGACGTAACAATCATCTTGGACTTAATGGATTACAGGATGGCAAAGACTAATGACTTTGGCTTAAAATGAACTAACTCACATAAAGAAAATGAGTTATATTGCTTGGGATTTGACCGGATATTATGTCGAATTCATTGTGTCAAGAGTTGTCTTACATTAATTCATGATGTTTTGAATGAACTTTAAAGCATCTCTACCTCCCTCTTTCAGTTCACTCTATGATAGGAAGGAGGGGTGGTTGTTGTTCATTTTATTTATTGATTTTTGTCCAAAATTGTACATCGAAATCATCACGCAATCAACTTACTCATTAATGGTTTTGGAAATGATTCCAACCTTCTCTCGAGGCTTTCCCCATGATAGAGAAGTGTAAAAGGGACAAATAGAGTCTAGAACACTCTGTCTGCATTGTTTTCACTTCAGAGCACAAAATAGAATTTTACATGAAATTGAGGCACGACAGGCCTTCTTTAGGCCTGGCCGGGCTTCATTGAAGGCTGGCTGGTCATCAATGTTTGGTCAGCACTGTATTTTTGCAGAAATAGAGGGTAGTGGCTGAAGGTAAAACAAAACAAGCCTGGACAGACAGAGCTGGTCTTGGACATTGTGCATGTGCATGCAACCCTTGCGCATCCTTGCTTGCATCATTATCATTGTTGTAATTAATTAATCCATTTATTTTTATTGTTACAATTAGTATTGTTAATTAGTAGTGTTGTAATTAATTAATTTATTATTGTTTATTTGTAATTGTTATAGTTAATTAACTTAGATAGTTAGTTTACTTGTCATGGTTATCCTTATTGTAATAGCATAGTTAACTAGTTAATTCTTTAATTTATTTATTCGATTTTGTAATAAGTAGTTTAATTTGAACTTTCAGACTTTGATTCGCACCCTCTCGCATGAGGACAATTACGTAAGAAGTTGTATATCTTCCAACCCCACGTCTTTCTCCCTTTTACTTATTTGCTTACGATGGTTAGTATAGGATATCATTTTTTAAATTACCATTCTTATGCTTTGCATCCATTGTCTTGCATGCATTCAAGGCTCGGCTCATTATGCTAACCCAATATCAATGTTCAAATTCATTACTTGACTATTTGCTTTCTCGCATGTCTTGAATGGAATCATATGCCATGCTTATAGCCGAGTCTATAAATACATAATGTGTGCATTGCATTAGTCAAATTGCATTAATTAGGAACATGCAATTTTTTTTCTAATAAATTTGCTTTGTTTTGGCTGGGAGTACTAGGTGAGCTTTTATTGCTTTAGCATATTACATGAATGCGATTGTTGCCATGCCAAAGCATACTTCCATGAGGCTAATTGCATAAATGATATAACTGTTTGAATGCCTGTGGATGAAGGCTACTTGCTTGAATTGGGATGGTTTGATTAAATGTCCATTTTAGCCCACTTTTTTAAGTGGCAAATTCACAAAACAATTTCAAAGCAAAACATGAAATCAAATGTTCCAATTCTTGCAAATATCAGTTTATACCTTGTGTGCGCATCACGTAGTAATATAGCTAATAACCAGAACAAGAGCATATAATGTAAATAAAAATCACATCATGATTCGTAAAGGCCGATCTGTGATCGGGTGAGTGGGGTGCTTAATTCATGACCTTCCCCTCTCGTACCTAAGTTCTCGAGCTAAGACACTTTGGTGATGACGGACTAATGGCCTTTGGCACGAGTCTTGGGTTTCCTAAATTTCTCAAAAATATTTAGGTGGCGACTCTGAAATATAGCAAAGCAGTCCATTTTTGGCATTTGATTCAAAATTGATTTTCCAAAAGATTTGCTGGATTTGGACTCTTTGGTGTTTATCCATTTCACATTGCACTTGTGAGATCAGATTCAGAACTGCGGGAGTCTGAACTGTAGGGCTTGTCGTCTTTCAAAAGGAGCACGAAAAGTTAAGTTACAGTTTCTGGCGACTCTGCTGAAAAGTTAGAGAACTTGACTTGACACTCATGATGTGAAATTTTATTTACACTTATATGTTCTTTGCATTGCATTTGCATGGCTACTTTAAGTCACTGTGTTTTCCATATGCTATTCCTGGACAGTTTGCCGGAGGCTTGCCCAAAAAGCTTGCCAAAAGGTTGACTGGTCATAGGCTTTGTCATGTTGGAAACACAACCCTTGGATCAGGGTTACGGCTGTACCGCTTGATCCACTTTTCACTTCTCGATGTTAGGTGTGAGAGGTATATTAGGTAATCTTGCTGAGGTACCCTTTTGACCATTTGACCTAGTTACATATAGTGAAGCTATAGTGACAATTCCAACTTAGGATAGGATGCCACCCATTTGCAGGATCTTGTGAAACTTGTTGTTTGAAATAGTGCAGCCTAGATCATGCTAAAAAACTAGGACAGGGTAACCCTATCCTCTCATAAGGGTGTATTGGCTCTTTTTACTTGATATGTGCTTTTACAGTAAGACTGTACATGATGGTTCATATCAGTATGAGTTTGAGAATAGAGTTCAGTGGGGATTATAGTTTAGCTATGTGTTATGATTGTTGTGAATTGGGACCAAAGTGCTGTTCGATTTTGATTTTGTTTTTCTTTCTTTCTTTTTGCTAGGTAGTTTTCCATCATAGCTTTAGAAAGACCTAATATTCCCCAAGTTGTGTGGACTCGCTTTGGCAGTTTTCCAAAGCTCAAGACCTTGTTGGTGGTCAGCTTGTGTTAGTCTCGTTTCCGCCAGTCACCCAATGAAGAAGGAACAGACAGTCAGTAGTATCAGTACAAAACACTCTGCAAACACCTACCCGTTCTCACTCAATCAGTGTACCAGCATCTAGTTCATCCAGATCAGTAATGGCACAAAATACAGCATAGAACACGGAGGAATTTGCTGCCATGATGACGGCCTTCCAAAAAACCATGGACACTGTAAACCAAAGGATGGTTGCACAAGATGAGTTTATTGCCGATTTACGACTTATATCTGGGGCATTAGCATCAACCGTACACCCAATCTCGGCTGCTCAGCCAAACCCGGATCTACCCCTACCAATAGAAAATCTGCCAGTCCTAGATCCTCGGGACATGTTTTCCCCGGCCCCAGCTTATCGGCCTTTGGTTCAACCTCTTGCAGGGATTTTTCCTTTTGATATCAATGAAATTGATCCGGTCTTAGTCAAGATTGCTAGATTAGAGAAAGCATTGAAGAAATCCCAGGGCTTCAACTCCATTCCAAATATCGAAGATGGGTACATTGAGGCTTTAGTCAGATTATTAGAGAAATTTAAGATGCCCCACATTGACAGATTTGATGGGAGTGGGGATCCGATTATGTATGTCCGGTTGTTTTCAGATGTATTAAGGCCTATCGGTTTGTCTAGGGCACATAAGCTTTCCCTATTTGGGAGAACCCTGTCTGATGTGGCGGCCATCTGGTGCACTAAATTGGAAGACTCAACAAAGCGGAATTAGGAGGAGCTATCTGAGGCGTTTGTCAATTAGTACTCATATAACACCCAGATAGAAGTAACCATTAGTGAGCTGGAGGCTACTACTCAGAACCCTAAAGAATCATTCATTGATTTTGTTGCCCGGTGGAGAGCCAAGGTAGCCCGAATGACAAATAGGCCTGTCGAAAGAGAACAAGTCTGACTAGTGGTCCAGAACCTTGAGTCAGATATGCTGCAGAGGATGATAGTGGCACTATTGTCCACATTTGCTTTCTTACATGAGCTGGGGGTCTAGATTGAGAGTGCATTCAAAAGGATATCATCCACAGAACAAGTGAACCCACAAGCAGGCCATTCTCTCAGAATACCAATGCCAGCAGTTGCACTATTCCACGGCCTGTGTATGTTAATACTGTTGTTTCGACGGCCAAGATGGCTGATCCCTTTGCTACTGCTACAACCTCACAACCTTCACAAAGTACCGGTCCACCCTGGAATCGAAGAGTTTTTACTCCTCTCCATATGAGCCCAACCCACGCCCTCAAGCTATTAATGCAAAAGGGACATCTCAAGCCTCTCAATCCTCGTCTACTTTTAGATCCATTGCCACCCAAACATGACCCTATCCAGTATTGTATCTTCCACCAACAACATGACCATCCTACAAACATGTGCTACTGTCTACGTTATGAGATCCAGGATCTCATTGACAACAAAGTCATCGCCCCACCCGTTAAACCAAACATAACAACTAACCCACTTCTTGCACATAACCAAGTCCCCCTGCCCAGAAACATTAACCACATCCATACACTACCACCACCTTCAAACCTAGCACATACATTACCTCATCCCACCTACCAAAACCGGAGGTGGTCATTCCAGAAGGCACAGATATGTGCAAGATGGATTTAACACCACAAACCCAACCTAGGCCGGTGGCAGTAGAAACGGAGGAAGAGAAGAATGTACTAAAGACAGGGTAGCCTAATACCCGTGTCATAAAGAAAGGGGTCTCGCTCGCAGAGGAGTACGATCCCAGTTTATACATTATGGCCATTGATCAGTCGAAGTCAGTGGTCATATTGCCAGACTTTCTCAACATTAATGCTGTCGGGGAAGACCAAATGGTGTAGAATCAGAATGAGTGGCCTGAGCAAGGCCTGAATGACTTAGCCAACCTAGAGGAGGATCTGGCGGAATTGGAAGAAGATCTGAAGGATCTTTATTTCTTCGAGGAAAAAGATATAAGCTGTGTGCAGATGGTATGGTGGGACCCGAGCTAACCAGAAACAAGCAATGGATGGTTGAGTGAGGAAGAATCCAATGTGGAGGAATAGACAGGAGAGCCCATGACAGAAGAGGAAATGCAAAACTGAAGTTGAACCTCTGACTGAGAAAGAACAGACATTGGAACAATTTCAAAGGGAAATGATAGAGGAGATCCAGACAAAGATAGCTCTAGAACAGAAAAGGGGAAAAGAGAAAGAAGAGGCTGAGTCCACAATCAACAGTGTTCAAAATGCCAAGAAAACTAAGTGGAAACCCAGTCATCGGAAGAGAATGATAAGGAAACTTAGATAGTATCGGGATGCTAAAACCCAAGCTGTGGTGGAAGAAGAATGGTATGATGATGGGACGCGTGATGTTAATATGCTCTGGATAGAACCCGATGCTAGTCTGGTTATGACTTTGGGAGAGTGGTGGGAAGACAACCACCTAAGTCATGCATACATTGCTGAAGGTTGGAAAGTTGATACCCCGGATGACACCTGGTATACTGATGAGATTAATCATATGACTCGGAGCGGTTAGTACTTCAAACCTGCAGTATTAGACCAACCAGAGACCTCTGGAAAGGAGGCTGAGAGAGCAAAAGAGAAAGAGGTTGAGGAAAACATGGTCTTAAAATAGCTCAAGAAGATTCAGGCCGACATATCAATCTAGGGGCTGATAATGGTTTCTCGGGAGCATAGGCAAGCATTGTTAGAGGCAATGAACCAGACTAAATTGCCTATTGATACCACTATGGACCAACTGGTATTATTGGTAACATTTGGGGATGTTATGCTGGTGATATCTTTTACAAATGAGGAGTTACCGCCTGAGGGTGCCAACCACAACCATCCATTGTATGTAACCCTGGAAAGTTAAAAAAAGTGGATTCCGGTGGTGTTAGTAGATACTGGATCAGCGATCAATGTGTTTCTAGTGAGAACTACTTATGCCATCGGTTTGAGGCCAATTGACTTTACACCCACGACCCAAGCTGTCCGGGCTTATGACCATACGAGTTGGGATGTTATGGGAACATTCAAGAGTAATATCCTAATCAGCCCATCCGAATATGAGGTGGAATTCCATGTCATGGACATCCCGTCCACATTCAACCTACTATTGGGAAGGCCTTGGCTATAGCAGATGAAGGTTGTATCATCAACAGTCTATCAGTTAGTGAAGTACCCCTTCAAATGCGGGATTGCCACTGTGTATGGTAACTCTGCGATCCATCCTCCCCAGGAAACCACCGCACCCTTATTGGAAATCATACATGGGGAAGAAGACATGTTCCTTTCTGGCTTCGCTCTGGCAGAAGCCTGGTTGGTCCAAACCATCATGGCAGAAAACGAGGGAAATTATGTGAGTGTCCAGTCAATCTATATGATGAACAAACATGGGCATGTGCCCGGATCAGGACTAGGCCGAAGTGGTAGACAGAGACATACTGTTGCAAAGGAGATTAGTCACAACCCCCATGCCTTCGGGCTGGAATACAAACCTACTATTGCAGATTGGCAGAGGAAAGGTTAGGAGTTGAGAGAAAGGTTAGCAGAGAAAGGTTAGGACTTGGAGGCAGTATAAGTTAGTCCACAAACCAATATAGGGGACCTTGAACGGACATTTTGTCCGCCAAGGGGAAGACTTCCCCTTTTGTGGATGCCCAGAGCCCTAGTATGATTAGGAAACAAAAATAAGGTATCTAGGGTTCGAGATCTTTTTTGGACACCAGCTACCAGAAGAGGAGGATGAACAAGTAGACCTGAGCCCTAACACAGATCAAGGCGGGACTACAAATCTGGATATCAAAGAGGAAGAGTTGTTGGGAAAAGCACTGGCTGACCTACTGATAGGTTCTATTGCTGGAGCTGAGACCACCAACTTGGGAGATAGTTTTACTATCTCAATGATCAGGGATAACCCAGCAGTGGATTTCTCCAATCTTATCGTGGATGCGTTTGAGGCTCCACGCCTGGTCTGGAAGCTTGAGCGAGGCATCATCAACAGTTTTGGATCAGATAATGAATCCAGATCTGATTCCACTAAGTCTGTGAAGTTGGAATCAGATTCGAGTTCCTTTGAGTCTGGTACTTCTGGGAGTGGTAACTCAGATACCAAAGTCCTGTCCAGGTCGTCTTTTAACTTTTCTTTTGAGTATACTGTAACTGAAGATCTAAACTTTTTGAATGGGAATGCTGTGAATGTTGCCTACTTCTCTGTGCTTTTGGTTTGTTGTACTGATCTTAATTTTCAAAATTTTGACATAAACGAAGAGGAAAAAATTCCTTGGGTTTTGAAAAATTTGGTTGATCATGAGGAGGAGTGGTATGTTAAGCTCTGTACAGATGAGATCGTATAAATTAACGTGGGTAATGAGGAAGATCCTCGCTTGGTCTAGATCGGGTCCACTCTGTCTTCAAAGGAACACGAGCGTTTAATTGCTTTATTAAAAACTTCAAAGATGTTTTCGCGTGGTCCTACGAAGACATGCCTGGAATCGATCTTAAGATTGTATAGCATCGGATCCCTTTTGACCCTGAGGCCTGGCAAGTTAGGCAAAAGCTGCGTAGAATTCACCCAGATTGGGCTTTGAAGATCAAGGAAGAAGTTACTAAACAGATTGAGGTAGGGTTCTTGCTTGTATTTGAGTATCTAATGTGGCTGGCCAATATTGTTCTAGTCCCAAAGAAGGATGACAGAATCAGAGTCTATGTTGACTTTAGGGATCTGAATAAGGCTAGCCTTAAGGATGATTTTTCGCCGCCGCATATTGATGAGTTGGTAGACTTCACCGCGGGCCATGCATTGCTCTTGTTCATGGATGGGTTTTCCAGGTATAACCAGATTTTGATGGCACCCAAGGATAGAGAGAAGACCGCTTTCACTACTCCGTGGGGCACCTATTGCTACCGAGTCATGTCGTTTGGGTTGAAGAATGTCGGGGCCACTTATCAAAGGGCTGCAACTACCATTTTGCATGAAATGATCCACAAAGAGGTTGAGGTGTACGTAGACGATATGATTGTCAAATCCAAAGATTGAGAGGGCCACTACACCGCCTTGGAGAAATTCTTTCAGCGGATTAGAGAGTATAGATTGAGGTTGAACCCACAAAAATGCACCTTCAGTGTAACAACAGGGAAAATGCTGGGATTCTTGATCACACAGAGAGGAATTGAGGTAGATCCTTCCAAAATCAAGGCCATCGTAGATCCTTCCACCACCAAGGATTGAAACGGAGGTGCGCGGCTTTCTGGGTAAAGTGCAATTCATAAGGCGATTTATTTCAAAACTAACTGTGGAGAAGTGGTTTGGAAATACTCTTCAGATCCTGGGAGACGCTAGTGATCCTCAGCTAATCACCTGAAAAGATACAAACACTCCAGTCGGGGGTGCTGGAATTAGCACTCCGACGGACAAGTCAGTTCAGACACTCAGGATAGCTTGTTTACTAAGTTAAGTGAAGTGATTCCTATATACCTTTCTCAATCCATTGTTCCTGTATTTATACCTGTTCCTTTTGATCCTCGGGGCTAGGGCCTACTTTTTAATCCTTGTCTTTTCTCTTATTCAGCTCTAGGGAACTACACTTATTCGGCACATATATTATATTCGGCTTCCCATTCTCGTAGGATACAGCCGATTAATATCAGTCTTCTAAGGTACGCACCTTCTGATTTTGCCATTATTTGGCTCCCACAATTGCCCCCCGAACTCCTCATTGATGGTAGTTAATCGGCGTGTTTGGTCTTGAATTAGAAAAGTCAAAATAGGTCAGGCGGCTTCACGTACCCCAATAAAGATGTTAGAATGTGCACACCTTTTCGGTCATCATTACACTTTCCCGCCTCACTCGTGCGTCTCGCATTTATTGCGATTTGAAATTTTAGTCCTTTCGAGTGCACATTTCGTCGAGTATTAGAGACTCTTGGACCGCCAGCGAGTATCCCTTCTCTGACTCGCATTTTCTGCAACTCTTCTCCGTCTACCCTCGTCCCCCCTGCTCCTCGTAAGTCTTCTTCTCTTTTCTTTGCAATCCTACTTCTTGTTTGTTATTTTAATTTTGGCGAACCTTGATTCTCCGCGAAAATGGCTAAACACTTGAAAGACCTCCTTTCTGATGGTCGTGTTTCCGGATTCCGGCGACACTTTTCCATCCCCGATGATGTTCTTCTATCTCTAGTCACGGACAATATTCTGGATATGGAAAGAGAGGATCGAAATTCAATCGTCTTTCCTTTCCTATCCATTGTAGAGGGCGGGGTCCGTTTTCCCCTACATCCATTCCTTAGGGCCGTCCTCCGCCATTGGGGTCTGATTCCTTCTCAGCCCAACGTGAACTTTTTTCGAATCGTAATGGGGATCGTAGAGTTGAACCGGCGCCTCAGGATCGATCTTGGCATTCTGGCCATTCGGCACTACTATGCTTTAGCCAAATCTTCAGGTCGGCTTGGGCGGTACTTTCTTAGGGCCAAGGATACTGACCATCATTTGGTAACCATGCTTGCCAGTTCTAGTAAGCGTGTGGATGACGTAATGGTCAATGTCTGAGGGAACTGGGAATTTGGCGAAGGCAAGGGTCGCCTAGACCCTATTCCTAGACGGAGGGGTGAACTAGGTTGTCGTGTGTCTCCTTACGTTTATTGAACTTTTCTTTCACTCGGCCTTCTCTCCATGTCTAACCCTTTGTCTTTGTAGGCAGTAAATTGAAGAAGATTCTGGTTTCTACTGACGACGTAGTCCTTGCGCAGATTGCAACTGCACTCGGATACTTCGGCCATCCAAACGTACAGAAGCAAGGGAGAGCGGCCCACATATTTCTTCGATACGAGCCTACTTATACTACTTTTTCGGCCGCTAACAACATTCTGATTCCATCCGGCGATCAACACCATGCGGCTCTTATCTTCCCTAGCTTCAGGACCCTTAGGCAAGTTGGTCTCGAAGCTTCTGATTCGGGGCAAGACGTGGAGCCGGTGGTAGAGGTAGTCGCCGAACCAGCCAGAGAGTTCGCTGAGGAGGCCGAAGAGGTTGACGAGGCCCTAAACTCGGCGTTTGAGGCAGCTAGACTTAGTCAGCCTACCTCGCCATCCACTTCGGGTCGGGCGGAGTTTTCTTCTAGAGATATTTTTGGAAGTTTGGGAGACCTACCCGGAGATTTTTTTGAAGGTATGGCTGGGGAAAACCTCACGCAGATGGCTCAAAAGAAAAATGTCGAGCGAATGGCCGCCCGGAAAAAGGCCGAGGCCGCCCGTTCTGGACCTGCCTTGATTGAGTCTTTCGAACCCGTTATTGAAGAGCCGGCTTAGATTGTTGCAGCTGAAACGGCGAAAGAGGTTGAACAACCGGTCATTGAAGAACGGTTGATTCTGGAAGAGCAGGGCAAGAAGCGTAGCACCAAGGGATGGCTCGGTTTGGAAGATAGTCCTACTGACAAAAGGCCTCGCTTAGAAGAGTCGGAAGTGGTTGTTCTTTTCATTGTTCAGCCAAAGATCAGAGACACGCCGATTTCCTCTGACGTATCCATCATTACCGACCCAGAGGTAGCCTTGAGCCTGGCGGTTTCAGTCTTCCTACCAGCTGATAAGGCATCCTTTCATGCCGTGCCAGATTTGGTGGCCGTAGCCCTATCTGCGCAGTTGGCCCTTTTGGTAGGTGAACTTGACTTGTTTTGATTTTGGTTGCCTATGGCATCTAACGATCCCAACTTATTTTGCAGATGATCGGTAGGATCACTAACTTGGACCGTCGCCTATACGATGCCCTTGAGAGGATTGACCGTTTGTAGTTAGAAGTGGGCGATCAAAAGAGCAGGACCGAGTTTGAGATGATGAGAGCCGCAATGGAGACTGCGCGAGCCGAAGCCGAAGTAGAAAGGGCTCGGACTGCCGATTATCTCCTTTCTGAGGCCGAAGATAGGGCGAACGCGAGCAAAGAGTCGCTTAGGCTAGCTGAGGAGGCGCTTAACAAGGTGGAGACCGAGTTAGCAGAGTTGAAGGCGGCCAAGGAAAGGCAGAATCTAAGGCTTCTGCCGCATTCGAAGCAGGAAAAGGCACCGCCTTCGAGGAATACGTAGATGAAGTCCCCAAGTTTGAGAATCAGGGATTCAAACATGGGTGGCTTAAGGCCCTTGATGCCGCTGGGGTTACATTGGCGTTGCCAATTCCTTATGAGCAGGTGGACGTTGAGCCACTTGAGTCTGACCCCGAGGATTGATCTAGGAGTCATTCGAATTTTATGAAATGCTTTCCCTTTTGATGTATGTTTTTGTTTTAAGGACTTTTATTGGTTCCGAGTAGTTTTCATGTATAAATTGGTTACTGTCTGCGCTCAATTTATTAATGAAAATTACCTTGTCGTTTCACTACTACTTATGCGCAGTTTGTGATGTTATGTTGGTGAAGAATTTTTGCCTTTCACTATTTTAGATAAAATGATTACTCTGTTGAGCTTTCTACGATTGAATATCTTTGCAATATTGACTTATCATTCGTATGCTGAATAGTTCGTGGGTATTACGCTGGTGAACCGATTCATGGGCCGGTTGGGGCACTTAATTCGAATAGATTGATTAATCTACCCTTGCCCCAGGCGGTGCATGATCATTCGGGCGCCAGATGTTGGTGAAGAATTTTTGCCTTTCACTACTTTAGATAAAATGATTACTCTGTTGAGCTTTCTACGATTGAATATCTTGGCAATATTGACTTATCATTCGTATGCCGAATAATTCGTGGGTATTACGCTGGTGAACCAATTCATGGGCCGGCTGGGGCACTTAATCTAAATAGATTGATTAATCTGCCTTTGCCCCAGGCGGTGCATGATCATTCGGGCGCCGGATGAGATGAACTTAGGAGTTTTGAAGTTGATTCATGGGCCGGTTGGAGCACTTGAGCCAAATATATTGATAAATCTATCTGCCTTTGCCCCATGCGGTGCATGATCATTCGGGCGCCAGATGAGACGAACTCAGGAGCTTTGAAGTCGATTCATGGGCCGGTTGGAGCCCTTGAACCGAATATATTGATAAATCTATCTGCCTTTGCCCCAGGCAGTGCATGATCATTCAGGCGCCGGATGAGACGAACTCAGGAGTTTTGAAGTCGATTCATGGGCCGGCTGGATCACTTGAGCCGAATATATTGATAAATCTATCTGCCCTTGCCCCAGGCAGTGTATGATCATTCGGGCGCCGGATGAGATGAACTCAGGAGTTTTGAAGTCGATTCATGGGCCGGCTGGAGCCCTTGAGTCGAATATATTGATAAATCTATCTGCCCTTGCCCCAGGTGGTGCATGATCATTCGGGCGCCGGATGAGACGAACTCAGGAGTTTTGAAGTCGATTCATGGGCCGGCTGGAGCTCGTGAGCCGAATATATTGATAAATCTATCTGCCCTTGCCCCAGGCAGTGCACGATCATTCAGGCACCAGATGAAACGAACTCAGGAGTTTTAAAGTCGATTCATGGGCCGGCTAGAGCCCTTGTGCCGAATATATTGATAAATCTATCTGCCTTTGCCCCAGGCGGGTCGATCCAGTCGGCGCCGGGCGATTGAGGTTTTCACAATTAATGAGATTACCTTGAGGGTGCTGCCTCTGTAAAGGATAAATGATTAAAGGTGCAACTTTTATGAGCACTGTAAACTGACTCCAACTTTTGAAGGTATCGTGTGAATGTCGAACAGACTCTTCTTTAACAGCAGAGGGGAAGCGAGGACGCTAGCTGAACTGGGTGGAGACATGAATCGAGGTGTTGACCCTTCACGCATAGGGAGTAGGAGTTCCAGGGATCGAGAGAGACGTCAGTCTCCTCGACGTCGAAGCAGGTCGCCTAGGCGGGACAAGCAGCCGCAGGGCAGATCTCCTCAACCTCGAGTCGAGAGGGGATTTGACGCGAATCTGTGCCCATTAAGCTTTGCGGTATTTGTGGGGAATAGACCCATAACAGAGGCGGACTCGATCGGTCGAGTCCCAAATGTAGCGATTGAGTTTGCTCGACAAATTTTTCCTCTTGAGGTTTAGCAATCGATGGTAGGTCGACAGGACTACGAAGTATTTTGTGAAGGCATTCACGGGGCGGTGAAGGGGCTTTACACTGCCTATGAAATCAGCATACGGCTGCGTGCTGCCCGCCGAGAAATGGAGAAGAAGGAGGAACGTATTCGAAGTTTGGAGGCTCGCGAGGAGGCGGCTGAGCGCGAGTTAAGGATGACCAAGGCGGCTCAGGCACAACCCGCTGGGCAAGGAAACCTAATCGTGGAAGAAAGGGTTACCCGGGCTCATTACATCAAGGCTCACGATCGTGAGACGGTGAGTATGTTCGCAATGGAGACTGCGAAGGGGAGGGCCTATGAAAAAGGTTTTCATGAAGGCCGAAAAATTAGAATTAAAAAGACCAAGGAGAAACTTGCTGAAGAAGTTTGTCGATGTGAAAATTGTGGATTTAGGCATGGTTGGATCAAGGCATCTCAAGCCGCGAAAGCTCTTCGAGCGTCGGGCATTGATTCGGCATCACCACTCTATCACAGTAAACATTTTCTGTTTTCCGCTTTTGAAGTCGGGAAGAGTGAGGATGAGGGTGACGCCGTATAAGTATACCTATTGTAAGGTTGAAACGCAGATCATGTTCAAAACTATGTATTTTATTGTTTGTTTGATTGAATAAAAATGTTCTATTATAAATATTTCGTTGCAGTTCGTATTCGGCATGTACGCGTTTCGTTTTATTGTATACATGTTTGAATGAATGTATAAACGTTGATCGGTCTGAGTATCTGTTAAGTGTCCAATGATACGCCGGTTTATAGGCAGGGTCGATCCATACGTGATAGCCGTTTATTCCTGAATGAGGCCATTGTAACTCGAGGAAGCCGAAAACCAGTGAGTAGAGTGGCTGCGGCAAATTTGACTCGGCTCAGGGCCTAGATTTTTGGCCAGTGCATGTGCTTCAAAAAGTCATTTGGATAACTAGGCCATGGAGAATGTCAACTGACGTTTGTCTCATGGAGTTTAGCGTTAATGAAATCGCCTCGGGATTGGGGCCTCGGGATCGCGACCAGTATTGAAAATAAAAGGAGTGGGCACTTCGCGCAGATAAACAATCACTTATTATGTGAGGTGAGATAAGTAGGGATGTTAGTTAGAGAGGCTCGGAGTTCAGCCAAGCTTGGTGTTACAATGGAGCGTGGCAGAGGACCCATCCGTATGGGAGGTAGGGCGTCCAAAAGTTGGTATGATTCTTCAAGTCGTCGAAGCAGATCACCCCGAAAGGAAAGGCAACGACCGTTGGGTTTATCCTTTCTTGTCCTGGATCTTTGCCTTGACATTGTCAATGGTACCAGGGGAAGTTTGGCAATGCGCAAGTCATGGGCTTGGGCGCAGTTGGCTCAAGGCATTGCAAACCGTGGAGGACTTCCGGGTGACGGGAGTTGATTCGGCGCTGCCACTTTACCAATGCGTCTTTTCCCCTTTTTAGCTTTTGAGGTTGAAAATGGGTATTGTAATGCTCAAATGCAGGTTGCGTTGATGTAACAACTGTTTGATCAAATAAAAAGTTTTATTTCAAACATTTGCGTCTTATTCTGAATTTTTTATATGCTTAGTTAAGCACCTTATTTCGGATGTTGCGTGTTTTGTTTTGTTTTGTTTTGTTCATGCCGAAGGGTACTCCGAGTCCGGAGACTTAATCGAACACTAAGGTGTCATGCACCAAAGGGGGCTCCGAATCCGGAGGCTTAATCGGTCCGAAGGTGTCATGCACCAAAGGGGGCTCCGAATCCGGAGACTTAATGTGGCCAATCGTGATATCCACGAAGGGCGTTCCGAATCCGGAGTCTTAATCGGCCCTAAGGTGTCATGCACTAAAGGGAGCTCCGAATCCGGAGACCTAATGTGGCCAATCATGATATCCACGAAGGGCGCTCCGAATCCGGAGTCTTAATCGACCCTAAGGTGTCATGCACTAAAAGGGGCTCCAAATCCGGAGACTTAATCGGCCCTAAGGTGTCATGCACCAAAGGGGGCTCCGAATCCGGAGACCTAATCGGCCCTAAGGTGTCATGCACCAAAGGGGGCTCTGAATCCGGAGACTTAATGTGGCCAATCGTAATATCCACGAAGGGCGCTCCGAATCCGGAGTCTTAATCGGCCCTAAGGTGTCATGCACCAAAGGAGGCTCCGAATCTGGAGGCTTAATTGGCCCTAAGGTGTCATGCACCAAAGGGGGCTCCGAATCCGGAGACTTAATCGACCTTAAGGTGTCATGCGCCAAAGGAGGCTCCAAATCCGGAGACTTAATGTGGCCAATCGTGATATCCACGAAGGGTGCTCCGAATCCGGAGGCTTAATCGGCCCTAAGGTGTCATTCACCAAAGGGGGCTCCAAATCCGGAGACTTAATTGTCTCTAAGGTGTCATGCACCAAAGGGGGCTCCGAATCTGGAGACTTAATGTGGCCAATCGTGATATCTACGAAGGGCGCTCCGAATCCGGAGTGTTAATCTGCCCTAAGGTGTCATGCACCAAAGGGGGCTTCGAATCCGGAGACTTAATTGGCCCTAAGGTGTCATGCACCAAAAGGGGTTCTGAATCTGGAGACTTAATGTGGCCAATCGTGATATCCACGAAGGGTGCTCCGAATCCGGAGGCTTAATCGGCCCTAAGGTGTCATACACCAAAGGGGGCTCTGAATCCGGAGGCTTAATCGGCCCTAAGGTGTCATGCACCAAAGGGGGCTCTGAATCCGGAGACTTAATTGGCCCTAAGGTGTCATGCTCCAAAGGGGGCTCCGAATCCGGAGGCTTAATTGGCCCTAAGGTGTCATGCACCAAAGGGGGCTCCGAATCCGAAGATTTAATGTGGCCAATCGTGATATCTACGAAGGGCACTCCGAATCTGGAGTCTTAGTCAGCCCTAAGGTGTCATGCATCAAAGGGGGCTCCGAATTCGGAGGCTTAACCGGCCCTAAGGTGTCATGCACCAAAGGGGGCTCCGAATCCAGAGCTTAATCAGCCCTAAGGTGTCATGCACCAAAGGGGGCTTTGAATCTGGAGACTTAATGTGGCCAATCGTGATATCCATGAAGGGTGCTCCGAATCCGAAGGCTTAATCGGCCCTAAGGTATCATGCACCAAAGGGGGGCTTTGAATCGTCGACATGACGAGCGCTACGATGGGGTTTGAGAAATGAATTGAGCAACAAAGAAAAATGGTTTGCATTGCAGAAGTGATATATATACAAGTATCAAAGCCCACAGGTCGGGTCAGTGATAGGGTTTTCATAAAATCTCTGTTTGTGCCGATTGCAGGGAGCCACGGATTTCTTCAATGTCATGGGCTGTCGGGAAGCGCACAAGCTGATGATAAGTGCTTGGAACGGCCTTCATAATATGTTACCAGGTTTCGCCCCATGATGACATTATATGGCAAAGGGAGCTTTACGACCAGGAATTCTACTTCGACCGTTCTGGAGCCCGCTCGAACATGTAGTATGATCTTCCCTAACGGGTACTCAGGATTCGTATTAAAGCCGAACAATGGGTGAGGCGCCGGAGACAGATCTGACTCGTTGAAGCCGAGTTTGATGAAAGTTTTGTAATACATAACCTCTGAAGTACTCCCTGGGTCTATGAGAATGCGTTCAATGGTGAACCGATTTACGCGTAATTTGATGACCAACGGATCGATGTGGGAGGCTGTTGTGCCGCTAAGATCGGAGTCATTGAAAGTCATTGTCGGAGCTTCTCTGGGCCATTCGGTCGGAATATGTTGCTTTTGGGGGATTGGATGCGATTGAATTATGTGCACGGTTGGGGATGCAGGCAGGCTGTAGATTATATGGTTCACGCCAAGTGGAGATGAGTCCTGCCTCAAGGCTAGTGCCTTGATTGGCTTTCCCTTTCTCACGTACTGTTGCAGTCGGCTGTCTTGCACTAGTTCTTCCAGGTGATTCTTTAATGCGTAACAACTCTCAGTTTCGTGGCCGTGATCTTTGTGATACTCGCACCGCCTATCCCTTCTTCGTGTGTCGGGTGGCCCCACCATCTTTGACGGCCATTTGAAGAATGGAAGGTGTTGGACTTTGGTCATTATTGCAGCGATTGGTTCTGACAACTCTGTGTACTTCTTGTCAGCACGCCTCGAGCGCCTGCTGTCGACTTGCAGTTGTTCATTCGTCCGGTGGGAGCATTGATCGCTTGATCGGAGAGAGTCCCACCTTTTGTCTCATTTAGCGCGTTGCCATGGCTCAGGGCTCGGAGGTGGCACGGAACTTATTGGTTGAGAAATTTTAGGGGGGCCGTTTTGTTGGACATTTATTCGGCTTTTATTCTCAAGGCATTATCTTCCACTTTGCAATACTCTTCAACTTTCTTCATCAATGCCCAGACTATTTTGGGGCGTCTTCTGGTCAGGGAACTGCGAAGAGCACTGTCAGGATGTAGTCCCATTTTGAAGGCGGTGATGGCTATGGAGTCGTTGCAAGCGTCGTCGACAAGATTGAAGCAATCCCAATAGCGCGCCGAATACGCTCTGAGCATTTCTCTTGACTGGATCTACATAGCCTAGAGAGAGTCGGCCTATTTCGGCTGTACCTCGTTGGTGATGAACCTGGCCCTGAAGGATTTCTGTAATTGATGGAAGCTTTTGATCGAAGTCGGCTCCAGTTTGTAATACCACCTGACAGCTAATGGCTCCAGGCTGCTGGGGAATATTCGGCACATGAGGGCTTCGTTGTCTGTATGCAATGTTATGGCCTGCTTGTAGTGACGGATATGATCAGTGGGGTCTGATTTTCCGTCGTAAAGAGTGAATGACGGAGCTTTGAACCGCCCTTGCAATCCGTCGGACAAAAGGATCGTGCTGGTCCTCTTTGTCTGAACTGCTTCTCCTGCGCTTGTTCCTTGTATGTAGACTCTTTTCGGAGGAGCTGGAAGTTTCGGATCGTCCCTTCTTGTTGAGCTCCGTGGGTAATGAGTTGGAGTCGCTATCGGTATCCTTTGGTCGGGCTCGAGGTTGTTATCCACCGGCCTTCGGAGGTTGTTCGGGATCTTGGTGCACGGCTTCTCTAGATTTTGCTACTTCTAGGGCCAAATCTTGACAGAGATGTTCATTTTCAACGATCATGTTCTCCAGCCTTTGTTCATTCTGCTTTGCTTGTTTCATGATCGCTTGCATTGTCTCTTGTGCTGAAGTTGTTGGTGAATCGAAGTTCAAGGCGCGTCTTGCAGTGATGGTCTCCTTTCCGAGCATATTTGCTGGAGTGAGGTCATCTCTCTGTGCGGTCTCGTCAGTGGCTATCGGAGGATCTTCAGTCACGCCTGCCATGGATGTATTTGAGTATTCCTACAGATGGCGCCAATTGTGGAGAAGTGGTTTGGAAATACTCTTCAGATCTTGGGAGACGCTAGTGATCCTCAGCTAGTCACCTAAAAAGATACAAACACTTCGGTCGGGGGTGCCGAAATTAGCACTCTGACGGACAAGTCAGTTCAGACACTCAAGATAGCTTGTTTACTAAGTTAAGTGAAGTGATTCCTACATACCTTTCTCAATCCATTGTTCCTGTATTTATACCTGTTCCTTTTGATCCTCGGGGCTAGGGCCTACTTTTTAATCCTTGTCTTTTCTCTTATTTGGCTCTAAGGATCTACACTTATTTGGCACATATATTATATTCGGCTTCCCATTCTCGTAGGATACAGCCGATTAATATCAGTCTTCTAAGGTACGCACCTTTTGATTTTGCCATTATTCGGCTCCCACACTAACCTTGACTTGTGAACCACTATTTGGCCTCTTGAAAAAAGGAAAGAAGTTTCAATGGGACGATCGGTGTCAGTTTGTGTTTGAATAAGTTAAGCAATACCTGCAGAATCTGCCTATGTTGTTGTCGCCAAAATTGGAAAAATCGCTGATTTTGTACCTGTCTGTGACAAACTCAACCATGGGGTGTATGTTAGTTTAGGAGTCTGAGGCCAAGGCGGAGAAAGCCATTTACTACTTGAGCAAGAAAATGCTGGATTATGAGACCCGTTACACTTCCCTCGAGAAATCTTGTCTAGCCTTGGTATGGGCTACTCGGAAGTTGAGGCACTACCTATTAGCTCACTCTGTAATCCTAGTTTCGAGATTAGATCCCATCAAATATCTCTTCGAGAAACCAGTGCTTACGGTAGGCTAGCCCATTGGTTGCTTATTCTCTTTGAATTCGATTTTACATATGTTACATGCAAGTCGATTACAGGGAGAGCTGTAGTGGAATTCCTGGCAGATCACCCCGTAGAGGAGGATAAAGTGGTGGAGTATTTGTTCCCAGATGAAGATATTCGGCAAATAGAGGACAAAACGTGGACAATGTACTTTGGGATCGGTGTATTGTTGATAGCACCAGATGACTCCCATATACCCTTAGCCTTCAAACTCCAGTTCAAAGTATCTAACAACGAAGTAGAATATGAGGCGTGTATTTCTGGTTTAGAAGCCGCCCTTGAACTAGGGGCAAAAATGTTAGACGTCATTGGGGATTCGAACTTGGTTGTGTCTCAAGCCAACGGAGATTGGCGGGTTAAAGAAGAGAAAATGAAGGTTTACCATCAGGTCTTGGATATGCTAATTCTGAGGTTTGAAAAATTAACGTTTATCTACCTGCTAAGGGAGAACAACCGATTCACTGATGCACTAGCAGCTCTGTCTTTTATGGTGGACATTCCATTGGAAGTGAGGATGCGTCTGATTATTATTGAACAAAAGTACACGCCAGCCTATGAAACTATTACCGCGATAGATGAGGCTTCAGACAAGAACCCCTAGTACTTTGATATCTGGAATTTCCTAGAAATTGAGGCATATCCACCAAGAGCAAATGCCAAGGACAAAAGGGGAATACGGTGTCTGGCCATTCAATTTATCATCTGAGGGGGCAAGCTGTCCAAAAGAGGCCATCTGGGAATGCATAAACTATGCATTGAAAAAGAGGAATCAAAGCGCCTTATGGAGGCCATTCTTAGAGGAGAGTGCGGAGCTCACATGAATGGTGTGATGCTTGCTCGAAAAATTCTTAGACAAGGCTACTACTGGTCAACCATGGAAGAGGATTATTGGTTTTGTTCGGCGATGCCATAAATGCCAGATTCCTGCCAATCGTTTGAACGTTCCGCCGTTAAAGTCCTACAACATGACTTCACCATGGCCATTTTCTGTTTGGGGAATAAATGTTATCGGTGCAGTCGTGCCAAAAGGGTCAATTGGGCATGAGTTCATCATGGTAGCAATCAACTACTTCACGAAATTGGTAGTGGCCCAGTCCTATGCCAATCGTATGAACGTTCCGCCATCAAAGCTCAACATGACTTCACCATGGCCATTTTCTGTTTGGGGAATAAATGTTATCGGTGTAGTCGCGCCAAAAAGGTCAAATGGGCATGAGTTCATCATGGTAGCAATCGACGACTTCATGAAATAGGTAGCGGTCTAATCCTACTCTGTGTTAAAAGCATCGCATATGGCTAAGTTCATCAAGAACAACATGATCTGTAGGTATGGGGTGCCTAATGAGATTATCTCTGATAATGGGTTGCATTTCAAGAAAAAGGTGATAGACTTGCTTGAGAAATATAATGTGGCTTCCCATAAGTCATCAACCTACAAGCTGCAGACCAATGGGGCCGTTGAGATCGCCAACAAAAATATTAAGAGAATTCTGCAGAAGATGGTTGAAACTTACAGGGATTGGCCAGATAAATTTTCATTTGCCCTTTGGGACTATAGAACCTTGATCCGAATATTTACAGGGGCAACTCCTCATTCTCTCGTTTATGGGATGGAGGCTGTTTTGCCAATTGAAGTTAAAGTGCCCTCACTACGAGTTATGGCTGAGTGTCAGATAGCAGAGGTAGATTGGCAGCAAAGTAGGTTTGAGGAGTTAATATTGTTTGATGAGAAAAAACTAAGAGCATTGTATCATGTCTAGGGTTACCAACACCGAATCACTAGGGCTTTTAACAAGAAAGTTAAGTCCAGAAATCTTCAAGAAGGGGACATGGTGCTGAAAGACAACTGGGCTCCCAGTTATAACCCTAGGGGCTAGTTCAAACCCAGCTGGACTGGTCCTTACATCATTAAGTCAATCTAGTCAGAAGGGACGTTTATTCTTATGGACTTGGATGGCCTAGAATTCTCACAACCGACCAATATGGACAAGTTGAAGAAATACTACCCCTGAGAGGCTCGCTAGGCCAAAAACCTGAAGGGCGACCTAGGCAAAAGTTAGAGCATGGAAAATTAGAAATAAAGAAAAATTGAGCTCGCAAGGTTGAAAATCCCAAAGGGTGGCTTTGGTAAAAGTTAGAGCACAAAAGGAGAGAGTTAATACTTGAGTGAACCCGAACTGAACTACGTAAGGCCTGATTCCCTTTTAAGGATACGTAGGCAACTTCACGTTGAAGTTCAGCCGTAACTATCTCCAATTCAACTGTCCTGTCCATTTTTTTGATCAGGTCATCTTTGTTCACCATCTATTAGTTCGGTTACGCCCTTTATTTCGGGAAGAAAAGTTGGTTACAGTGTAGAGCAGTAGTGATATGCAATCAGGGGTAGTTATGATTTCTTTTGATTTGGGACTGTACATCTTGAGAATCGATTCTATGTGTGTCAAGTGGAGATCGTTTTCGAAAATTGTTTTGAAGAGTTTTAATAAAAGTTGATTTTGTTCAAAATTTTACCCTTTTACAACTTGGACCATTTTTGGGACCGAAAGGAAAATTTTCAGTACTCGTAACTTTAATTTTATTGATTTCAACACAAGTACATTCTTCAACTCTTTGATTTAGATCAAAGTTGCTTTCATATCTTAAAAACTTGAAAAGAAAAGATCAAAGTAGTAAAACTAGGGGCACAGCTAAGGTAGGTGGCTCTATGCCAAAAACGGCCCAACTTCTGCCTCCTCTTCGAGCCAAGCCAAACACTCCTTAGACAAGGTGTAACTGAAACTAATGGCAAGGGCCAGAATCTCTCTCGTCCTCCAGGCTGTAAGATACCGGGGCAGGTGCGAGGCGTGAACCGAAAATGAAGTTATGTATTCCACTCCCTCATCTAGACGCATCTGATCATGCACGAATTGGCATCGGAACTAGAGAGGAAAGTAGAATACGCAATGTGTAAAGCCAATTAACTCTACACCTGACTGTCGGGACATGCTGTAGCTCATCTCAGCCAAATTAAGCCAAGGGCAATGCCAAGTTATGTCAGCTGCAGACCGGTGTGGACTTGCATTTTTCCGCACCCCGCCTTTTGGAAAGGGTTTGAAAAAAAGGCCTCATAGTTCGAACTCTTGCGATTTTGAATCTAGTCTCACAAGTGCAATGTGAAACTGATAATTACCAAAGAGTTCAAATCCAGCAAACCTTTTTGGAAAATCAATTTTAAATCAAATAATACCAAAATTGGACTGCTTTCCCAGATACAGAGTCGCCACATAAATATTTTATTTTTGGAAAAATTTAGGAAACCCTGACTCGTGCCAAAGGCCACGCGTTCGTCATCACCAAAGTTGCCTTAGCTCGGGAAAGTCGTGAATTGAGCACCCCCACTCACCCGATCAAAATATTGGCCTCTACTAACCATGATATGTCATTTTATAAACATTATGTGTTTTTGTTCCGGTTATTAATCTAACCTATGTGTTCTTACAGGGTTGAGCACACTTCAAAATCTTTCTGCTCCAACTTACCAAATCTCTGCTGAGGATTGCATCAATGGCCTGCCGGCCGTGGATGTCTGCTGCCGGCCCTCTGCCGGCCAAAAGGGTGCCTTGTTGGCCAGAAATGAAGCCTTGCCGGCCATTGGTGAGGCACTGCTGGCCACTGATGCTCTGGGTTACCACATTGCAACGGAGCACAAACAGAGCAAAATAAAGATTTTTCCAAGGGTATGTTTTGTACTGTACCCCTCCTTATCATCTCAAAACCTCAAAGGAGTGGCACACTTGGATCCAAACCACCAGTCATGCAATTGCATTGCATGATGGCCAAAGATCCAAGTCGTACAATTTCAATAAATGCACAAATAAGACTCGAATGATCACCACCCTATCATGCATGATCAAGGGTAATGGAGACCAAGGAAAATGGCACATTTTATCACTTTTGAATATGAAACGTCCCATTTGCCTTGTGTTCAAACTAACGTCCGGTTTGAACATATGCAATGCAACACAAAGAATGCTTATCTAGCTTCTTTTACTTGTCCAATTTTGTTTACTCATTTTAATTACCAAAACCATTCTTTAATTGATTAAGTCCAAAAGTGAGTGTCCTCTAATGGAAAAATGGCTCAAACCACAAGGTGCTTTGGGCATGAAAGAGGCATTACATTGTTGGTAATGAACCCCCTAAGGGATTAAACCATTAGGTGCAACACCTCAATTCCACACTTAGGCAAACAAGTGGTTTGAAACCACTTTCAAAGCAAATAAAAGAGTGAAGAATGGAGGGAGGTTGTAGAGATTAAAGTGCTGAAATAGAGTGCAAAACAACACGAAAACATGCTTTGAACTCAGAACAATGATGATTAAAGCATTAAAACATCAAGCTAGTGAAGGAAATAATACTACAACTATGCAATACATGCCTCAATTGAACTAACCAGCCCAAAACAGAGCCAAAATAGGTTATTTCATAACATGCTGGACTTAAGTTAAATTAAGCTATAAAAACATGCTAACATATGAAGCTATCTAGGCATGCAAATAAGACACAAGGAGGGGAGGCTAACCCCTCCAATTTTAGAGTTCAAAATTTGATTTTTACCACTAAAAAACCTTTGAGATTTAGTAGTTAAAGGGTCCAAAAAGTTTGATTTGAAAGTGATGAAAAGATGGTACAAAAGCTTAACAAGCTAAAAAGCAAAAGGGGCGGACAACCCCCTAACTCAAAAGAGCCCAAACCACCACTTTTAGGCCTCAAAAATAGAACTTTTTACATGCCAAAACCAGCCCCAAAATAGTAGAAAAAGATGACAAAGCAAGTATTGAAAGCAAGCTTAAGTAACAAGTGTTATACCTCTTGAAGCAAAGGCACAAAATAGGCAACAATCCAAGCCCAAACCACTTGCTAGAGCTCAAACCAAGTCTCAATGAACCTCAGCTCAAAGAGAAGTAACTTCTATCAAGGAAGTGTATGCAAAAGTGTAGAGAAAACAAGCTTCATGGCACAAACTTGTAAGAGAGAAAGAAATCTACAGAGATAGTTTTTTTTTTGTCTTCAAATTTTTCTAACACCCCCTCCCCCCGCGCCCACATGCAAGACATGGGTCCTATATATAGAAAATACATAATCCCCTCACAAAGATCCAGCCATACACGTATTGGAAGATGCATGAACCTGCGGTGTTCTGTCGTGGACTTCGAGCGTTCGGTGGGCAATCAAACTCATTATCTGATGTACCTGCAAGAACATCCAAGCCTTAAAGGGGTCGTCAAAAATGGGGTGTCTAAATCTGGTTGCGCATCCAATCTCACCATAAACGCTTTGAGGGGAAATCCACTAGCCGTAGACGAAAGAAGTAAGCTCGGGCCGAATACTCAGGGCCAGGGCCCACTACTTACAATTTATCCATAAGCCATACCTGGGGAGGGGTGAAAAATAAGAGAGATGAAAGAATAAAGAGGTGTACGATGAGAGAAAAGTAAGAAAGAGGGTATAAGAGAAAAATAGAGAATGAGTGTTGAATAATGTAAGAATCATAAATTAGAAGGGTGGAAAATAATACTTGGAGAAGTAGCGGACTCCCTGCCAACCGGGTGGTCTCTCATCGACAGAAAGCATCTAAACCCATCAAGGTTTCAGCCAGTGCCAAACCTATGCAACTCTTACCCTCTTTCAGACGTTGAGCCACTTCGATTAACCAGATGCTAGCTACACCGAAACTAGGGACAATGAGGAATTGTGCAAGAAGGCATAAACAGAAAACATGTTGCCGGCAGCCTTGCCAAAGAAGGTCACTCTTGTCTCCAATGGCAGAAAATCAATGAACTAAACCGGGGATGTCTAGCTTTCCATCATATGCCAAAGACCGAGCCTCATGTAATGTTAACCCACACATTCGTCCCAAAGCTTGGGCATGGCCGCTTCGTCACATTGGGACTCCATCAAAGCTCAAAATTCCTTGAGTGTCAAACACACCTCTTGTAATCCAAATTGAAACACATGTGTGATCGGGTTCCAACATCGAACAGCGGCATGTAGAAATGGAAAACAAAGAGAAGTGCAACTTAGAGGAAAAGGGGCATTTAGGCAAAAACCGTGAAAATTCACCTTTTCCAAACCGTCCAAAGTGGCTATCTAGTCTTGGAGCCTTTTGTTGCAAAATGTCTCCATCTTGGGAGCAAAATATCAAAGACTTGCTATTCTACCAGAAAAATAGCATGGGAGCATCATTTATAAAGGATGAGAAGGAACAGTGCATGATAGCTAGGCAGCACTGACCGACCTCATACTTAGGCACAGTCGTGCCTATTTATGCTCGGTCGGGTCTAAATGATGGCTCAGATTAGTGTAGTTGCAGGAAAAGCTGACCTTTGCCTTGACGTACCACAGTTGCATTTTGAGTCTTGTTTTGTTTATACAAAGTGTTTTTTAGTATTTTCGAGTTGTATTTTACATTTTGTCCGGTCATTGGTTGCTATCCGACTAAAAAATGAATGCAAGAGCAGATATTCATTGTTTTAAGTCTTATGTGAAGTTACCATGCAAGGGTTATGCCATTCATCACATGCAAATGCCATTCATCACGTTGTGCAAAGGAGATCATTCAAAAAAACTTATCTTTTATAACTGGCAGGTCCGACCCCGATCATTGTTTTACAAGGCAACAAAACAAAAAAAAATCCTTCAAAAAAAAAAAAAAAAAACAAACAACAGCATCTATCTGAAGCTAGTCTTTAATTACAAAAAAAAAAAAAAAAAAAAGAAACAAAAATTGTCGTCCTCATCAGTAGCCCATCCTTGGCCTCATCCTCCTCGACTACAAATGAGGTACATCACTGTCGTTGGTAGGGCTACTTAATTGTAAGTCAACCTCCTCTTCCTCGTCCTTGGGGGTCGTGGACTTGTCAAAAGACTCCACAGAAGGTGAGCGCTGCCTCGATCGGCTCCCCCTCGGCCCCACATTGGATCCCGTCTCCGTCTACTAGTTGGGGGAGGTCCTGCATGGACTGTTGGCGCTGGCTCAAGCTGAAAAGAGTACGGGTATCAGTATGGACTAACAGGAGTATAAACAGTTTGGCAACAATAGTGAACTTGAACTACAGACAGAATGTACCTTAATCCCATAAATGATTGTCACGACCCAAACTCGCCCCTATAGGTTTAGCATCGTAACCGGCCAGTAATCCCTGGATTACCAAAGGCCTCTGAATAGAATAACGGATAATCAAGGGGCTGCGGAAGCAAATATACAAAATACAACGTCCATTGAGCTGTGCAGACATACATGTGACAAAATAATTTTAAACTTTATAAGCATACACATGACATCACATAGGTACAATAATTATACGTCACCCCATGTACAGATAACCAAAAACAAACTGTTCATTAACAAGAGAAAGCAAAGTGTTAAATGTTCAAAAAGACATGGCCACACGACTTGATTTGGTCCGAAACCTCCTTGGGAGATGCAAAGGGTGGCTGACAAAACGGAGTCCCAGGCCATCAACTCTAGCCTCGATCACATGCCTGGTCACCTACATACATAATATAAATAGTGAGCAGAAGCCCGGTGAATAATAACAAAGTAAAGAGTTTCCATGAATGATGTCCCGTACTAACTCCAGAAAATAGATTCATATTTATTTCAAAAACAGAAGCAGATTCATATTCATAATCTTGTCCAAATCATATACAAAAATTAGAGTTCATGCTTAATCATACGTGGTACATCCATTAGTGCTAACATAATAGATACAGAACAAATGCAGAACATATGGTGGTTATGAGTAACCAGTTCCATTAAGGAACCTCTGGATCCGGGTAACAGATAACAGATATGCTGAGCCCCCATGATGGGGCCTATGGTATGGATAACAAATGATAGACATAATAAGTTCCATAATGGAACCTCCGATACTAGGTAACAGCTAACAGATATTACATGATGCTAAGAATGTCATGAATTCATGTCAGAATTTGGATAACCATTCATTATACAGAACATAACATTTCAAAAGGCATACTTATTTCATCATACAGAAAATAAATAAAGTTGAACATAACTTTACTAAGTTATTACTCACAGTTGGCTTTGGGTGCAGGTAGACAGAGCAGACTAATCAAACAGTTTACGGCACGTGACCTACATCAACACATAACAAATACACATTTGAAACACACGTTGGAATATATCTAACTCATTACGTTCCATTCTTAGTGTTTCTACATTTTACCCTCATTAGCCCTGTTTGGTAGAGCTGTGAAAAAATGCTTATAACTTATGTCTAAACAACTTATAGCTTATAACTATGAACATAAGCTGATTTTTGACTTATAAATTAAGCATCTCTTGCCCCACTCAAAGAATAAGTTGATTTCTGACTTCCAAAAAGCTATAAGCTAAATCAAACACATCAAAATAGCTTAAATTAAGCTGAAAACTGAAATAAGCAGCTTTTAAGCTGCACCAAACAGGCACATTACTATGTCTTAATCTTGGCTTAGGAATGTCTAGGATGCAATGAGGATGCCAAAATGTACTTGAACACATTTAACAAAACTTGTTGAAAATAGGGGTCTCGCTCGAGCTCAACTTCCCCCGCTCGAGCAGACATGCAATGTGTGAGGGGACGCTTGAGCGCAACTTCCCACACTCGAGCGCTCTGTAAATTTGAAAAAAATACTGGTTATGTGATTTTTACGGTCGACGGACACTCGATGGTCACTCGAGAGGAAGACTCATGTTCCCGTTTGAGCGCAACTATTGACGCTCGAGCAGTCTGCAAAAACATGAAACTTCTAGGAGAATGTATTTCATGCTCGAGAGAACTTTTGGTCGCTTGAGCAAAGATGCAAAAACAAAGGTGGCCGCTCGAGCGCAGAATCTCACGCTCGAGTAGAAATGCAGAATATGGAATTTCCAAATTGCACTCCCAAGCTCCAAACTCGAATTCCACACCTCAAAACTCATCTTCTTGGGCCAAAATTCTTGAAAACATCTAAGAACTTGTAAAACATCTTGGTTTGAAGTTCATTTCATGAAATCAAGGCCCAAAAGCAAGTCAATTGTGCAAAAAAAAAATAAAATAAAAATAAATAAATAAATAAATTAAATTCAACTTGAAATGTAAGAACATGCTATAAACATGACATGCATGTATTCATTTGACCTTATAGCTTCCAAAACATGATCAAATGCAGTCCAAAGGTAAGAAATGTTATGAATTCTTCAAACCATGCTAGGATTATAACATGCATGAGAGGAAATCTTTGAAAACAACTTCAATTTGCTATGAAAAGAGCATGCATGCATGATATGTTCTTCTTACCAACTCATTAACTCAAGATTTGTTTAATTCAACTAAATTCTCTTGAATTCTTGTAAGAGTGAGTTAAATGAAATCTTAGGGAATGCAAGTCTTACCTAAAATCCTCAATTCTTTGAATACTAGGTGAGTCTTGGTGAGTCCTAGCTCAATTCTTCAATTTGCCCTTTGGTTGCCTAGCAATTTTTCATTTTTCTTCTTGAAATCAATTCGCCCCTTTAATTCCCTCTTATTCTCATGTTTGTGTGTGCATAGGCTTAAGAATGTGTTGAAATGTAATCAACAAGGATGAGTGGGAGCATAAAAGGTGCCTTATATAGGCTTGAATTGAGTAATTCATTAATTAGGCTTAATTGGGCATTAATTTTCCTAATTTAATTGCTCCGAATCGAATTTTAATTAAACCTACCATAATGTTTTAAAAATTTCAAATAACACATAAATCAAGTCAATTTCTGAATCAGATGCCGATAAGGCCTTCAATTCGCAAATCAAAACAGAAATATGAACATATTTTTCATACGTTAAACAGATATAAACACAAATAATGCAGCACACATGTAATTAATTTAGAATTTGATCTTAATAAATTATTAGACATATGAAATCATGGATTAACGTTAATCATGGGTTGGGGTTGTTATAGTCTTCCCCTCTTAAAGAGTTTGGTCCTCCAAACTTGAATTACCTTCATCTTGGAAGAATACTGGGTCCAAAGAAAATAGTTTAGGGTATCTTTTCATCGTATGTTCCTTTGTTTCCCAAGTTGCATAGGTTCTCCCATGATTCTGCCAATCAACCTTCACCAACGGGATTTCTTTGTTCCTTAATCTTTTGATTCGGCGATTAACAATCTGTATTGGCCTCTCCTCATAGGTGTATTCATCTTTCAAGAGCACATGTGTCGGTTCGATGACATGGAATGGATCTCTTAAATACTCTCGAAGCATAGATACATGAAAAACATTATGCATATGCTCCATGACCGGAGGTAAGGCTACTCGATATGTTACCAAATTGAACTTTTCGAGAATTTCGTATGGCCCAACATATCTTGGTGCTAACTTGCCCTTAATACCAAACCGGGCTTGCCCTTTCATTGGAGTCACTTTTATGAACACATGTGTAAGATGCTCGAGAGGTACCTGTGTGTGTTAAACAGTTCGGACCCTCGGTCTCTTTGATCTAGTCTCACTAATGCAATGTGAAACACAGATAAGAGTCCAAATTTGCAAACTTTTATTGAAAATCCATTTTATTGCAATTTTGTCAAAAATGGACTACGTCATCAGATCTCAGAGTTGCCACCTAATATTTATTTTGGGAAAATTAGAAAATCTGTGACTCATGCCAAGGCCACTGTTCGTCATAACCAAGGATGCTTGGCTCGGAACCATAGGTATTAAGGGAGAAGGTCATTAATTGAGCACTTCCACTCACCCAATCAAAAGATCGATCTTCACTAAACTATGATATGAATTTTATTTATTTTATATGTTCAAATTTCGATTATTTAATAAATCCTAAAAATTACTATGTGAAGTATACAAGTATAGACTATGTCATTTATTTCGAAATAATTTGATTTTATGTAGTTTTGAAAGAGTTTTGGATATGTACAACCCAAATAAATTGAGTTTACAAACATGAAAATTAACATTATTCCAAATTAAGAAACACAACCTCCATCCACTGGCATTTATACAGTTATATCAAGTAAGCAAGTAGCCACATGATAGGATGCTTAAACATAATAAGAAAAACGCACACAAACGGGATGCTAAAGTATAAAAACTTACATATTTATCGACGTCTTTCGAACAGCTACAAAACAAAGTTAGTAAAACATGCACGATCTTATATACAAAATCCTAATGTAATTCACTCATGAGATGCAACTAAAGATTCGGCTTTTGAGATATGACATGTGAATCATCTCAAGAACATGAGGTAGCGCACATAATTACATAGGAATCACAAATGCAAACTTAGCCGAATCAAGATGCATGAGACATAGATGCAAAGCATGGATATAACAACAAAAAATAAAATAAAATAAACATGATGCATATTTACAAATAAGGAAAGCAAGTAAAAGAACGGGATATAAAGAAGTGGGGCGGGAAATTATTACAACACTTTGAATAAATTATTATATACCAAATTAGAGGGGGGTGAGGAGAATATTATAACAAAATAAAAACTTCACAATACACTCAAAATGAAATAAACAAAAGAAAAAAAAAATAGTTTCATGTGCCTTGAAAACTACCGGAAGTTAGTTAACATCGGAAAACAATGTCGTCTTGTCCAAAAGAAGCTAACCGGCTGGCCAAATAGGCCGGTCGGCCAACTAGGCCTAGCAAAACCTGTCTTATTGCAAAACCAAGAAAAAGAACAAACAAGAAATATGTAGGTGACTCAACTAACTACTATCGATTAGATTAAAAACAAGAAAACAAA
Organism: Camellia lanceoleosa; assembly: GCA_025200525.1. Taxonomy (NCBI): domain Eukaryota; kingdom Viridiplantae; phylum Streptophyta; class Magnoliopsida; order Ericales; family Theaceae; genus Camellia; species Camellia lanceoleosa. The sequence continues at coordinate 63,972,219 of CM045761.1, forward strand.
TATAAAATAAAAAAGTACAAAATTACAACAAAACTAACATGAACCTAAAACAAGAAAACAAATATAAGGTAGAACATGCAAGATTACAACAAAATTAATACGAGACTAATACAAAAAAATATAATCTAGGAAATGCAAGATTACAATATAATTACTATGAAACTAAAACAAGAAAACAAATATAAGATAGAACATGCAAGATTACAACAAAACTAATATGAAATTAAAGCAAGTGAATAAAAATAAATAAATAATTATGAGCTAAACAAACCACTTAGATTACAACAACACATTATAAAATATAAAGTAAGAAAATAAATATGAGATAAACAAACCACTTGGATAAACAAACCACTATGAAATAAGAAGCAAGAAAATAAATATGAGATAGAAAATATAAGAAAATAAAAGACTAGAAATTCACCTTCCAAAGAAAGATTGAACTTCTTGATTTCCAAACTTCCTCTTGATCACCCTCAAGTTTAGGAAGTGTGTTCTCAATCCTCAATTTGAAACAAGAATGGAACTCTGGGTATGTATGGTGGAAAAATGGCTAACTATTATTTTTTTCTCACTTTCAACAACACTCACTCTTTCTTTTGATCAATCACTATTGAAATTTAGCTATTTCAGAATTTTTGGAGGAGTTTTGGGTGTAGGAAAGATGGAATTTTAGTTTGTATGGAAGGTATGTGGTGTGTATGGAAGATACGAGTATTTTTGGCTCAAAAACTCAATTTTTCTTTCTTTTTTCACCATTTTCTCACTCTTTTCTTGTCAATTTCGTGGTCCTCCATCTCTCTTACTATATGATCATTCTATATAGGCAATGAGGGATAGTAAAGGTCCAAAAGAAGGTGGGAGACAAAAATGTGATAGGAGAGCAAATTTTCAAGGTAGTTGCATGGGATACTCCTTTATGGATGCAAACAAAACCTCTTTTTGACAATGGGGAATGATTAGGTATAATGGAGGATGAGTGGGTGCACTTGAATGGATCAGAAAATAGGTAAATGGGGTGTCCCATTGAACCAAAACCAAGAAAAACGGGGTTGCTGTTGTTTTGGGCCGAGTCAACAAAATCTGCTATTAAGTTTAACTTCAAACGGGCATATCTCCCTTATCCGGACTTGGTTTTAGGTGATTCTTGGGTCTAAATTGAAGCCCCAGAAGTCTAATTTCCAATGGTGGTGGTCTCACATTTAAATTCAAAGTGTATGAAAAGATTTGCCTAATTTAGTGAAGGTTGTTTATTTCCCTCGGGCCAAGTCAACAAAATCTGCTCTTAAGCCTAACTTCAAATGGGCATACCTCCCTTATTTGGACTTGATTTTCGGTGGTTCATGAGTCTAAATTGAAGGCTCCTTTCCAATGGTTGTGGCCTCACATTTAAAATCAAAGTGTACAAGGAGATATGCCTAATTTAGTGAAGGGTGTTCATTTTCTTCTTACCAATTTGATGCTCATCCTTTCCCTAAACCAGTTTTCTTCCATCCCCTCCTGTTTCCTTCAAATCCAAACCTATCTAAACCTATAAATAAGTTTTTAAATATATATTTTTTTAAAGAGTTCACCTCCCTTCCATTTATTTCTACTTTGTCCTTACTCGGTTTATTGAAAAGTGTAATATTTTAATTGAAATGGGAGCCTCGGAACATCGTAGAAACATTTGAAATTTTTTTTGAAAAGAGGGTTTTATGGTCTAATATAGTTTGGCCAAAAATGTGTGAAGGTTGGGATTAAAGTTGAAATTCCATTTTTTTTGTTGAGGACTGCTGGGGAACACATTCTGATTGTCATCATCGGGTAATCATCAGAAAGCGGCGAAGTCTTAGGGCTAGTCAAAATGGGGTGTCTATAGTTGCCCCTATTTGACAGAGCTTGAAGTCATTTCATGACATGAGTAAATGTCAAAGCCCGAAGACGACCCTTTTGACAAGGTTGTAAGACTTGGGCAAACAAACAAGATGCAATGCAAGTGGTTGAACCAGAAGGTTGCCTATGTATCCCTTTGCAAGTAATCAAACCTGCGTAGTTCTGGGGCAACATGCAAAATGACATGCTCAAAATGCAATTTGACAGTTGGACTTACACGCTTTGCGAAGCCAGTTGTTTTGAAATTCATGATTATGCAATGCAATGCCATAGAGTGATGATAAAGATATGAAGATGGCAACATGAGAAGCAAGCTTCGTGCAAATGATATGAAACATAACAGGGGGTGTATTGCATTAAATGTGCCACAAGATCACATACAAGTGTGCTACAGCACAAATGATAGGTGAACTTGAAATCCAAACGTGTCTTACACGAGAAGAGAAAATAATGAACTCGAAATCCAAACGGGTTTCACGTGGGAGGAGGTATAGTGGTGTAACCAACAGATGTTCCTAGCCGTATTTCATATGGAGAGGAAGAAGGTAAACATCAAATCCTAACACGTTTCACGTGAAAGGAACAAAGGTGGTATAACCAACAGACGTACCTAACTATATCTCATACAGAAATGGGGAAGGTTTTAACTAAGTAAACATCAAATCCTAACACGTTTCACGTGAAAGGAACAAAGGTGGTGTAATAGACGTACCTAACTGTATCTCATACAGAAAGGGGGAAGGTTTCAACCAGGTAAACATCAAATGCTAACACGTTTTACGTAAAAGAAACAAAGGTGGTGTAACCAACAGACGTACCTAACCGCATCTCATGCGGAAAGAGGAAATGTTTTAACTAGGTAAACATCAAATTCTAACACGTTTCACGTGAAAGGAACAAAGGTTGTGTAACTAACAAACATACCTAACCGTATCTCATATGGAAAGGGGGAAGGTTTTAACTAGGTAAACATAAAATCCTAACACATTTCACGTGAAAGGAACAAAGGTGGTGTAACCAACAGACGTACCTAATCGTATCTCACACAGAAAGGGGGAAGGTTTTAACCAGGTAAACATCAAATCCTAACACGTTTTATATGAAAGGAACAAAAGTGGTGTAACCAATAGACGTACCTAACTGTATCTCACACGGAAAGGAGGAAGGTTTTAACCAGGTAAACATCAAATCCTAACACGTTTCACGTGAAAGGAACAAAGGTGGTGTAACCAATAGACATACCTAACCGTATCTCATACGGAAAAGGGGGAAGGTTTTATATACACACGAACGATATACAAAATACGTATTACATACGTATACATATACACAGGCAAATTATATACGTATACGGATACACACATATACATATACGGAGAAAATATATACATAGTTACATGTACATAGACATATACGTACATAATATAATACACACATACACATGTACACACACACATACATATAAATATCTCTCTCACCTCCCCTGTTTTTGTCTCTCTCTCTCTTCCTTTGTCTTCTTTAAGCGTCGTGTCTAGCACGCGATTTCAACAATCGCGATGTCTGATCGACAGGCTGCCTCGATTCTTCAACGCCTTATCGCAATGTTTCTCCTCTTTGTCTTTTTTTTCTTCCTCTTCTTCGCTCTTTTCTTAAGTTGAGGCCTGCGAGAGGGAGGCAGAGCAAAAGCTTGCAAACTTTCTCTGCCACAACTCTGTAACCTTTTTCTTTTGCATTACTCTTCTTTGCTAGGGCCTCTTCATACGGTTCTCTCACTCTTTTTTCCAGACTTGAATGATTCCACGATAAAGATAACCGATTCCGACTTCTTTGAACCTCAACCGCGGGCTCCTCTTCCTTTCCCTGTTTTCAGCTTTCCAGTGATGTCAGTTGAGCAAATAATGGCAGCACAGTCTGACATCGAAGTAAACTCATATACGCTGAGGTCATGTGTGGAGACCATGACTACGGTCTCTAGCTTGTCTCGTCGACTATAGAACATGATGTTTGATGTACATAAGTTAACTGCACAACTCTCCCTGCTCCAACGTATGTACAAGGACTCTCGAGTAGAAATTAGTGCACTGAAAAAGCAGAACAAAGAACTGAGACGACAGGCCACCTTCGCGGCTCGATTCAGAGTTCCTTCGCATAACCAATTTGATAGCCGGTGAGGAATAGTCTCCTTCGGAAGCTCTGCCAAGGCCGAGGCAGAGTCTTCAAGAGGTTCGAAAGAGTAAAGATGAAGCGAGGTAGCTGATGGTAAAGTCAGGCAACGAAGCTGTGTACAAATGAAGCCGGTTGTAATCTTCGTTGCTGAGCTGCTGCCGAAAAATTGAGAAAATGTTACTCTCTCTCTTATTTTTATTTTTTTGTTTGTTGTTGTTGTTGTTGTTGTTGTTTTTTTTTGGAGTGGGCACTTATAGCTTCAACTCCTTCTTGTACAACTTTGATCGGGGTTGATCCTTGGCATTTAATAAAACAAGTTTGTTCTGCAAATCTAGATGGCATGAATGGCATAACACTGAACATAAAAATCATTTTGTTTTGAATTTTGAACTTAAAAATGGCTGATTTTTAGTGAATTCTGAACTGAATATTAAGCTTATCACTGACCAAAACCCAAAACACAACTTAATGAAATGAAAATGAAGCAAAAACCATCCCAAAATACACCCCTTTTGCGCTTGTCGGAGCAACATGAACGCAAAATAGAGCAACACCGGTTGACCGCCCGACGGAAAAGCATCGCCGGCAACAACTACTGTGCATTTTTCGGCGATTGCTTGATTAGGGTGACAAGAACTCGATAGTGTGGGTAAAAGACAAAAAAAGCTGACTCAACTGTGCCCTTAGTTCATCACTTTGCCCTTTTTTGTTTTTCCTTTCTACTAAAGCGATTTTAATCAACATGAGAGGTAAATTAGCACACTTGTTCAATTTTCTATCTTGAAAACATATGAACCAAATTATGAGCACTGAAAATTTTTCCTTTTTGGTCCAAAGAATGGTCTTGGAAAAATGGAATAATTTTTGAGAAAATTAGTCTACTTCATTAAAAGTCCTCAAAATCTATTTTCTCAAATGACCACTGCTCGATCAACATGAAATCAACCCTTGAGATGAACAACTGAATTCGTCTTATGACTGAACCCGTCATAAAGGAGAAATAGGACAACTGAATCAAATGGGAACGAGCCAATCAAATATGGGTAGCCGAGTCGAATAAAGATGCACCAATTAAACATGGACGAGATGAGTAAGTTGAAAAATGATTAAGGCCGAACTTCAAGATGAAGCTGCCTACGTATCCCAAAGATAGGAATCAGGCCATACGTAGTTCCAGTTAAGATTCACTTGGGTATTGACACTCTCCTTTTGTGCTCTAATTTTTGCCAAAGCCACCCTTTCGGGTTTTCAACCTTGTGAGCTTTTCATTTTTCTATATTTTTTTTTGTCATTTTTTTATTTTCTATTTTTTGTTTTTTGTTTTTCTGCTCTAACTTTTGCATGGGTTGCCCTTTCAGGTTTTCGGCCCAGCGAGCCTCTCAAGGGTAGTACTTCTTCAGCTTGTCCATGTTGATTAGTTGTGAGAACTCCAAACCATCCAAATCCATGAAAATGATTGCTCCTCCTGACCAGATTGATTTAATGATATAGGGACCCGTCCAATTGGGTCTAAACTTGCCCCTAAGGTCATGAATAGGAGCTCGGTTGTCTTTCAAGACTAAATCCCCTTTCCTCAAATTCCTGGATCTAACCTTTTTGTTGAATGCTTTGGTAATCCTGCTTTGATACCCCTTAATGTGGTATAACGCTTTCAATCTTCGATCATCAAATAGCATCAGTTCCTCAAATTGGTTCTGTTGCCAATCAGCTTTTGTTATCTGACATTCAGCCATAATCCTCAATGAAGGCACTTCCAACTCAATCAGCAAAACAACGTCCATTCCATATACCAAAGAGTAAGGGGTTGCCCCTGTAGAAGTTTAGATTGATGTCCTGTATCCCCAAAGTGCAAACGGCAACTTATCTGGCTAATCTCTATAAGTTTCTACCGTCTTACATAGAATGGTCTTGATGTTCTTATTTGTAGCTTCAACGGCTCCATTGGTTTGTGGCTTGTAAGTTGATGACTTGTGAAAAGCCACGTTATACTTCTCAAGTAGAACTGCCACTTCTCCTTTAAAATGTGAGCTATTATCTAAAATTATTTCATTTGGTACCCCATATCTACAGATGATGTTGTTCCTGATGAATTTGGCCACGTGTGATGCTTTCAACATTGAATATGACTGTGCTTCAACTCACTTGGTAAAATAGTCAATGGCAACCAAGATGAACTGATGCCCATTTGAACCTTTCGGTGTGACTGCCCCGATGACATCTATGCCCCAGATTGAGAAAGGCCAAGGCGAAGTCATGTTGTAGAGTTTTGATGGCGGGATGTTTATGCGATTAGCGTGGATTTGACATTTGTGGCATCGCCTAACAAAGTCGATACAATCATTCTCCATGGTTAACCAGTAGTATCCTTGTCTAAGGATTTTTCTGGCTAGCATTATACCGTTTATATGGGCTCTGCACTCTCCTCCATGTATGGCTTCTATGATACGCTTTGCCTCTTTTTCCTCTACACATAGCTTGTGCATTCCCAAATACCCTCTCTTGTATAACTTATCTCCACAAATGACGAACTGAGTGACTAGACACTGTATCCCCCTTTTGTCTTTAGTGTTTGCCCCTTATGGATATGTAACACTTTTTAGAAAATTCCAAATATCAAAGTACCAACGGTTTTTATCTTGAACTTCTTCCGTTGCAACTATTATTTCATACACAGGGGTGTACCTTTGTTCTATAAGGATCGGGCGCATCTTGACCCTGACTGGTATATCTATCATTGATGCCAAGGTTGCTAATGCATCAGCAAATCGGTTGTTCTCTCTTACCAGGTGTGTAAAAGTCAGTTTTTTGAACCTCGAGATCAACATGTCCAAGGTCTGATGGTAGACTTTCATTTTTTCTTCTTTAACTTTCTAACCTCTGTTGGCTTGAGAGACGACCAAGTTCGAATCCCCGATCACATCGAACCTTATTACCCTTAGTTCCAAGGCTACTTCCAATCCGACAATGCACACCTCATACTCTGCTTGGTTGTTAGATACGTTGAATCGGAGTTTGAAAGCTAAGAGGATATGGGAATCATCTGGCGCTATGAGCAACACTCCATCAAACTACAACTTCCAAGTGTCTTCTTACATCTGCATGACCTCTTCATCTAGAAATGAGTACTCCATAACTTCTCCTCCTTCAATTGGGTGATCAGCCAAAAATTTTGCTACGGCCCTTTCTTTGAAAAATTTGCTAGCGACATACTTAAGGTCAAATTTGGAAAGTAAAAGCAACCAACAAGCTAGCCTATCGGTAAGTGCTGGTTTCTCAAAGAGATATTTGATTAGGTCTAATCTTGAAACCAGAATTACCGAGTGAGCTAACAAGTAGTGTCTTAACTTCTTGGTGGCCCATACCAAAGCTAAGCGAGCTTTTTCCAAAGGAGTATAGCGAGTCTCATATTCAAGCATCTTTTTACTTAAGTAGTAGATGGCCTTCTCCACTTTCTCATCCGGCTCTTGTGCAAGCATACATCCCATATTTGATTCGGTCACTGATAAGTATAGGATTAGTGGGTTCCCTGGCTCAAGTAGTGATAACACAGGTGGATTCTGCAAATACTGCTTGACTTGCTCGAGTGCAAATTGACATCGATTACCGCATTTGAACTTCTTCCCTTTCTTTAGGAGACCAAATAGTTGTTCACAAGTCAATGTTAGTTTTGAAATAAACCTCCTTATGAATTGTACCTTTCCTAAAAAACCCCGCACCTCCTTTTCAGTAATTGGTGGCGGCAGTTCTAAGATGGCCTTAATTTTAGATGGATCAACTTCGATTCCTCGCTGTGTGATTAGAAATCCCAATATCTTGCCCGCAGTTACCCCAAAGGTGCATTTTTGTGGATTCAACTTTAGCTTGTATTCCCTAATTCCCTCAAAGAATTTCTTCAATGCAGTGTAATGGCTTTCTTGATCTTTAGACTTGACAATCATGTCATCTACATACACCTCAACTTCTTTGTGGATCATATCATGCAAAAGAGTGGTAGCAGCTCTCTGATAAGTGGCCTTGACATTCTTCAAACCGAATGGCATAACCCTGTAGCAATATGTCCCCCATGGTGTGGTAAATGCTGTCTTTTCTCTGTCCTCTGGAGCCATAAGAATTTGGTTATACCTTGAAAAACCATCGATGAATGACAATAAGGCATGCCTTGCAATGAAGTCTACCAATTCGTCAATATGTGGCAATGGGAAATCATCCTTCGAACTAGCCTTATTCAAATCCCGGAAGTCAACACAAACTCGGATTCTGCCATCTTTCTTTAGAACTGGCACAATATTGGCTAACCAAGTAGGATATTCTGATACGAGCAAAAACCCAGCATTGATTTGCTTGGTAACCTCTTCTTTAATTTTCAAGGCCCAATCCGGACGAATTCTGTGAAGCTTCTATTTGAAAAGTCGGGCCTCAAGGTCGAGAGGGATCCTATGCTGTATAATCTCAGGGTCAATTCCTGGCATGTCTTCGTAGGACCATGCAAAAACATCTTTGAATTCTTTTAATAAAGCAACTAATTGTTCACGTTCCTCTAAAGACAATGTAGAACCAATTTGGATCAAGCGAGGATCTTTTTCAGTACCCACATTTACAGAAACAATTTCATTCACTAATGGCTTAGCACGCCTTTCTTCCTCCCAGTCGATTAAAATTTTCAAAGCTCGAGGAATTTCTTCCTCTTCGTTTTATCAAGATCTTGAAAATTTTGGTCAATGTTATGAACTATGGGCACAGAAAAGTAAGCAGAAATCACATCTTCATTCAAAGCCTCAGACTCACAAGTTACAACAGACTCAAAAGAGAAAGAAAAAAAAAGCCTAAAACATTTTAGACAAACTTAAATCTTCCTCCAACCCCACTGGCCCACCAGACTCAAACTCAACAGCCAATTTAGAACTCTCAATACAACTCTTTTCAAAATGCCAATTTATTTGTGAGCCATTCATTGCATCCATAATGAAACTTGAGCAGTCAGCAGGTACCTCTTCCTTGATCACGGCAATGGTCATATCTTCCAAATTCATCGGTTCAGCACTAGTATGCGATTCTGTCAATAAATCAGCCAATGTTAAACCTAGGACTTCCTCTGTGCTGCTTTCCAAGATAACTTCTTTGTCTTGTCCGATGTCAATACTAAGATCTATCCACTCCTTGTCACTGTCGGAGAGTTGATGATCGAAGAAGATCTCAAACCCAGGGTATCTCTTCCTCTCTACTTGATCAATCCATAGCTTAAGGAAATCACAGAAAGGGAAATCTTCTCCTTGGCGGACAAAGCGTCCGTTCAAGGTCCCATGGATTGGCCTATAAACCAGCTCATACTTTTTTCCTGTCTTCTTTGCATTGATATTCGCACTCATTTCCTTCCCTTTCTCCTCCCAGTCTTCTACTGTTTGTTTATATCCCAACCCAAATGCATGTGGGTTGTGCATTACCTTAGTTATCTCTGTGGTACCTTGTCGGCCACTTCTTCCCAGTCCAGATCCTGGGATGTATCCTAGCTTGTTCATCATATAAACTGATTGAGCACTCAGATGTGTACCCTCCTCTTTTGCCATGATTGTCTACACTAGCCGTGCTTCTGCCAAGGTAAAACCCGAGAGAAAAACATCTTCACTCCCATGTTGTACTTCCAGTACTGGCATTGTGACTTCTGGAGGAGGATGGATCGTAGAATTACCAAAAATTGTGGCAATCCCTTCAATGTACAGGTACTTCACTAACTGGTGTACGATTGAAGACATCGCTCTCATCTCATGTAACCAAGGCTTGCCCAACAATAGGTTGAAAGTTGCCTGGACATCCATGACATGGAATTTTGCCTCATGCTCAGAGAGACTAACTAATATCTGGATCTTGAAAGTCCCTATAACATTTCGACTGGTGTTGTCATATACCCGAATAACTTGGCTTGTTGGCGTGAAGTCAGCCGGCTTTAACCTGATCGCATAAGCAGTCCTTGCTAGGCACACATTAATGGCTGAACCGGTATCAACCAAAACTAATGGAATCCATTTCTTTCTACATTTCAAGGCCACATACAAAGGCTTGTTGTGGTCAACCCCCTTAGGTGGTAACTCTTTGTTTGTAAATGATAACACAAGGGTCGTGTCTCTAAGTATGATGAAAGATACTAATTGATTTGGCGTTGTCTCAATGGATAGCTTGGCCTTGTTTAAGGCTGACAACATTGCTTGTCGATGTTCTCGGGGAGCTATGAGAAGTCCTTAGATGGAGATGTTTGCTTGGATCTTTTTTAGCTGTTTTAAAACCAGGTCTTCTTTTGCTTCTTTCTCTTTTTCTTTCTCTTTCTCTTTCTCAATGTTTGTATTTTTGCCCGAGGACTCGCCTTGGTCTAGTTGTGGAGGTTTAAAGTAAAGCCCACTCCTAGTTAGGTGATCAATTTCTTCGGAATACCAAGTCTTATCAGGCAAAGTACTACATATTCATCATCAGTGTGAGTGAGCTGCAGATCACTATCATCCCACCATTCGCCTTCGTTAACTGAAAGACAGTTGTCAGGCTCTACATGAATCATTCCCACATTATACTCTGGCAAACTTTTTGATTCTTCTTCTCCCTTGGAACCTTTTTCGTTGCCACTGTTTTCAAACTTTCCGTGTCATTTTTTTGGTTCATTCTTTTTCCCCTTAGTTTCCCCATCAGAACCTTCATCATCACTTACCCAATTGTGAGTAGCATTGGAACTTCTTGGATCCCACCAGCCGATCTGCACATTCCCCAAATCCAATTCCTCAAAGAATTTGAGATTGGCCAAGTCATCTAATCCCTATTCAAGCATATCTTTTCTAACGACATTGATGGTACATGAGTCGGGTAAGATAACTTCTGGTTTCAACTGGCCAACAGGTACTATGTATTTATTGGGATCATATCCTTATTCCGGTAATTTTCAAGTCTCAATCACTGGTACTTCGGTTATGTCTTCTTTGGATCCTTCTCTTGATACAATCTTTTCTTCCTCAGTTTGCAATTCCACCACCACTATGGTTTGTTTTGGCTTTGGCTGGGTAAGAGGTACATCCGTCACACATAAATCAATGCTCTCTGGATTGCATACCTCGGGTTTGGGTAGATGGACAGGTGTGATGTATATACTAGGGTTAAAAGTGGGTAGGAGTGTATGGATATGGTTGAGGCGAGGAGGTGGTCGATTTTTGTCATGGGATGGCAATGGGTCGGTGGTGGCGTTGGATTTTAGTGGTTATGGGGGAGCTATGATTTTATTATCAATGAGGTCTTGGATCTCATGGCGAAGGCGAAAACAGTGGTCAGTGTCATGTCCAGGTTGTTGATGAAAGACACAGTTTTGGTAGGGTCGTGTTTGGCTGGGAGAGGATCGGGAAGAGGTCGGGGGTCCAGAGGCTTGAGATAGCCTGTTTCTATCAAGATTTTCATAGCTTTGGCCGGGGACATGTAGAGAGGGTTAAAGGTTTTGGCCGTGGTTCAAGTTGAGTTGGTTGTTTGTGGATTGGCATTGGCAAATGGGTTGGCCATTTTGGCGGTGGTGGTAGTCACTGAATTGACCTCAGAAGGTCTTACAACTATACTACTACTAGTAGTAGCATTGGAACTGCGACCAAAAGGCTTTTGAACAGGTTCCTTATCATCCACAATGATTCCTTGTTTGATGGCATCCTCTATCTGGGCCCTTATTTCATGTAAGTCATTAAAAGTGAAGAGCGGGAGGACAATCATTTTTTTGTAACATCTTTCCATGCAGATTTCTAACTATCATGGATTTGGTCTTTTTCGAGTGGTCTATTGGTCATCATTGCTGCTTTTGCCCCCATCTGGTAATGAAGGCCACAAAACTTTCATTGGGCTCTTGACAGGTGGCCTCTAATTCCTGAGTAGTCACTTCAATCTGGGTGTTATAAGCATACTGGGTGATAAAGGCCTTGGCTAACTCTTCCCAACTTTGTTTTACTGAGTCCTCTAACTTGGCATACCAGATAGTAGCCACTCCTAACAAAGTTCGTTTGAACAAAGAGAGCTTTTGCGGACGAGTCAAACCCATAGGCTTTAAGACATCAGAGAACAGGCGAATGTGCACCATTGGGTCACCAGAGCCATCAAACGTATCAATGTGTGGCATTTTGAACCGTTTTGGCAACTTCACAGCTGTCTCAGTGTACCCCGTCTTCGATATCTGGAATTAAATTGACTCCTTGTGACCTTTTGAAAAGTTTTTCCAACTTGGACAGCTTCAACATAGTTGGGTCAAACTCAAGTGCCTTGGAGGGAAAGATCCCTCCCACTGGTTGTGGAAGGGGAAATGATCCTCTTGAAGTTTGTACAGGAACCCTCAAATCTTCTGGTGAGTTAAGTTTTGGAAAACTTGTCAGCTGGTGGAGGTGGAGGTAGAGATGGAGTTGGAACTGGATTAGTCACCAAAGGTGGTTGAGTAGTGGACACCCCAAATGGGCATTACAGCTCAGCAAGAGTATTGCCTTGAGCGGCAAGAGTAGTGCCTTAGGCAGTAACCATCGTGGCAATGGTATCCATACTCCATTGAAGGGCCAATAGTATATCTGTTATATTTTTTGCAATTTGAGCCATCATTGATTCTGGTGAGTTGAGTAGTGATGATCTAACAGGTGAAAAAGAGATATTCTGGATAGTTGATGAAGCTTTTGCTTTTCTTCGTGTAATCGGTGGCAAAGAAACTAACATTGGCTGACCCTGAACCAAATATGCACTTTTGCAAAGTCTACCAATGTGAGTCCACAGAACTTGGGGGATATCAGGCCTTTCGGAAGCTATAGTGCTCGACTACCTTGCTGAAACAAAATGGGACCCCCAATCAGAATTTCATTAGCATCCCAGCTCAACTGATTACTGCTAACTCATGTTGAAAAACTGAACTCAACCTCACAAACTGAAATGACGGAACCACTCATCTAAATATGAGAATCCCCATACATTGCACATAACACATAGTAGGAAAGAGAACAAACACCCTTATGGAGGCTAGGGCTACCCTGTCCTAACTTTGCAATGATCTACGGTTTCACTATTTAAACAAGCGGCATCATACATCATAGAAATGGGAGAGCATCATGTCCTAATTTTGGAAGGTACTATAGCTCATTATATGCACAAGGTTAGCTCTACTCTAGGGTTTGAAGTCAAGGTGACGTTACCAAAGAGTCCTTTGGGTCATAACCAATGAAGATCTTAGGAAATAAGAAGAGTCAATATAGCCTCTCTTCAAAGTCTGAGAACCTTCAGATCTCAAAAGATTATAACACAAGGGCTCCAAAGTAATGTAGAGATAGGTGTAGTGTCACAAATAGTGTGCTTGTGCTCCCACTAATATCTGGGCAACACAGGAACTTTAAGTGCACCAATGCATGCAATGCAATAAACATATAATTGAAAATAAAAGTCATATCATGGAGTTCGAGTCAAGGTTTCATAAAATCCCCAACAGAGTCGCCATAAACTGTAACATGCCCAGGAGGTACTTGTGTGCATTAAATAGTTCGGACCCTCGGTCTCTTTGATCTAGTCTCACTAGTGCAATGTGAAACATAAATGAGAGTCCAGATTTGGTAACTTTTTTGAAAATCCATTTTATTGCAATTTGGTCAAAAATGGACTGTGTCATTAGATCTCAGAGTCACCACCTAATATTTATTTTGGGAAAATTAGGAAACCCGTGACTCATGCCAAGGCCACTGTTCGTCGTAACCAAGGATGCTTGGCTCAGAACCTTAGGCATGAAGGGGAAAGGTCATTAATTGAGCACCCTCACTCACCCAATCAAAAGATCAGCCTTTACTAAACCATGATATGAATTTTATTTATTTTATATGTTCATATTTCGATTATTTAATAAATTGTAAAAATTACTATGTGAAGCATACAAGTATAGACTATGTCATTTATTTTGGAATAATTTGATTTCATGTAGTTTTGAAAGAGTTTTGGATATGTACAACCCAAAATAAATTGAGTTTACAAACATGAAAATCAACAATATTCCAAAGTAAGCAACACAACCTCCATCCATTGACATTCATATAGTTATATCAAGTAAGCAAGTAGCCACGTGATAGGATGCTTAAACATAATAAGAAAAACACACACAAACGAGATGCTAAAGCATAAAAACTTACATATTTACCGACGTCCCTCAAACAGCTACAAAACAAAGTTAGTAAAACATGCATGATCTTATATACAAAATCCTAATGCAATTCACTTATGAGATACAACTAAAGATTCGGCTTCTGAGATATGACATGTGAACCATCTCAAGAACATGAGGTAGCGCACATAATCACATAGGAATTGATTAAATCCACAAATGCAAACTTAGCCGAATCAAGATGCATGAAACATAGATGCAAAGCATGAATATAACGACAAAAAATAAAATAAAATAAACATGATACATAATTACAAATAAGGAAAGCAAGTAAAAGAACGGGATAGAAAGAAGTGGGGTGGAAAATTATTACAATACTTTGAATAAATTATTACATACCAAATTAGAGGAGGGTGAGGAGAATATTATAACAAAATAAAAACTTCACAATACACTTAAAATAAAATAAACAAAAGAAAAAAAAAGTTTCATGTGCCTTGGAAACCACCGGAAGTTAGTTAACATCGGAAAACAATGTCGTCTTGTCCAAAAGAAGATAACCGACCGAACAAATAGGCCGGCCGACCAACTAGGCCTAGCAAAACCTGTCTTATTACAAAACCAAGAAAAAGAACAAATAAGAAATATGTAGGTGGCTCAACTAACCACTACCGGTTAGATTAAAAACAAGAAAACAAATATAAAATAAAAAAGTGCAAACTTACAACAAAACTAACATGAACCTAAAGCAAGAAAACAAATATAAGGTAGAACATTTAAGATTACAACAAAACTAATACGAGACTAATACAATCTAGGAAATGCAAGATTACAACATAATTACTATGAAACTACAACAAGAAAACAAATATAAGATAGAACATGCAAGATCACAACAAAACTAATATGAAATTAAAGCAAGTGAATAAAAATAAATAAATAATTATGAGCTAAACAAACTACTTAGATTACAACAACACACTATGAAATATAAAGTAAGAAAATAAATATGAGATAAACAAACCACTTGGATTATAACAAAACACTATGAAATAAGAAGCAAGAAAATAAATATGAGATAGAAAATATAAGAAAATGTGTAGACACCCCATTTTTATCGGCACATGAGATATTTTATGACTTAGTTTGTAAGTCTTGCTCTTCTCTTGGCTCAAGGGTTAGAAAATTTAGAGAGTTAGATACACCTTCTATCTCTATCCTTCTCTTGTGTATCTAGGTGTTTTGTGCCTTACTATTGCACACAAACACCTAGTGTTAAGCATCAACTACATCTTTGTCAAAGGTACCTTATTTTTTACTAGTTAGAACTGTTTTTGTGCTTAGTATATAACACATAAACCTCTTTATGGTTCATTAAGAGTGTTTTGTGGTTTGAGTAAGTTTGACCACCTTAGGCCTTGAAAATGCTTCACCACTAAAATCTTGAAGTGTGTGTTGAGCATGTTTGACTTGTTTTCCATGCTTATATTGCCATGTTATAACACGATTTCAAGTTGGTTTAGGTCCCTTATGCATGCTTAGCATAGTTGCCTTGTAATGCCTCTTATTGCCTTAATATGCCTAGGTTGTGTGCCTTCATTTCTAGCATGTTTTAGGCCTAGATCCCTTGTATGCTCATTTTGCCATGATCTAGCTCTATCCATAACCATTATCTCATCATGCATTACATAGCTCCTTTGCATTTGGCTTGTTAGCCTTAAGAGCATGAATATGTAGCATGTCTTGCTTGCATTGTTTTACCTTATGATGTGCTTATATGCTTGCCTTAGTGGCTTCTTTAATGCTTTAAAAGCATGTGTTAAATGCTCCATGTTTTGGTCATGATTGCGTGCCTTTGTGCTTGGATCTCTTAGATGCCATCTAGGTGCTCTGGACTTGACCAAGTATTTGGACCTATTGTTGCATACTTGGCTTGCTTTGTTGCATGATTTGGCATCATGTTTTGTGCAATTTTCAGAGCTTTATATGCATGTCAATTTTCCATGCTCAACTCATTTCAAGTGTGCTTGAATGTTGTTTGTTTTGCTTAAGTGTTGGCACCTTAACATGTGTGTGTGTGCATATGTGTTTGCCCATCCTCCATGTGGTTTGCATGCTTGCCTTGTGTGCTTACTTAGGTTTGCATTGTATTGCCATATTGCATGCTAGTTGCCATGTCTAGGAGTGCATCACATTGGCATGCATGTTAGGCCTCTTGACCAAGTCATGATAGAGGTTTAACACCCTTGTTTGCTTGTTTGCATTGCGCATTTGAAATCAAAGTTGCATTCTTGATCCTTGGGCCATCATGCATGGAAATGATAAGGATTGTGTTTAGTGCATACATGCTTTGAATTACATTGCCATGCAAGTTGTTGCCCTGATGATCTCAATTAACTTAGTTAATTTGTTAATTAATTTAGTTAATTTATATTCTTCGATGGTAGATTAGGGCATACTTATCTTGCATCGTGCATTCATGCATTTAGATTGCATTAAATGCTTATGTGTTATAATGGAGGTTGGATGCTTGAGTTGGAATAGATATGCAATATTTATTTCCAAATTAGGCAATCTAGTCTATACTTGTTATAACATAGTAATTCTAGGTTAATAATTGGAATAAGAGCACATGATGTTTTCAAAAAGGATATCTAAATTTCCCATTTTAAAATATTTAATGAAAGACTAGAAATTCACCTTCTAAAGAAAGATTAAACTTCTTGATTTCCAAACTTCTGCTTGATCGCCCACAAGTTTAGGAGGTGTGTTCTCAATCCTCAATTTGAAATTAGAATGGAACTCTGGGTATGTATGGTGGAAAAGTGGCTAACTCTTATTTTTTTCTCACTTTCAACAACACTGACTCTTTCTTTTGATCAATCACTATTGAAATTTAGCTATTTCAGAATTTTTGGAGGAGTTTTGGGTGTAGAAAAGATGGAATTTTAGTTTGTATGGAAGGTATGGGGTGTGTATGGAAGATACGAGTATTTTTGGCTCAAAAACTCAATTTTTCTCTCTTTTTTCACCATTTTCTCACTCTTTTCTCATCAATTTTGTGGTCCTCCATCTCCCTTACTATATGATCATTCTATATAGGCAATGAGGGAGAGTAAAGGTCCAAAAGAAGGTGGGAGACAAAAATGTGATAGGAGGGCAAATTTTCAAGGTGGTTGCATGGGATACTCCTTTATAGATGCAAACAAAACCTCTTTTTGACAATGAAGGATGATTAGATATAATGGAGGATGAGTGGGTGCACTTGAATGGATCAGAAAATAGGTAAATGGGGGTGTCCCAACCGAACCAAAACCAAGAAAAATGGGGTTGCTGCTGTTTTGGGCCGAGTCAACAAAATCTGCTATTAAGCGTAACTTCAAACAGGCATATCTCCCTTACCTGGACTTGGTTTTAGGTGATTCTTGGATCTAAATTGAAGCCCCAGAAGTCTAATTTCCAATGGTGGTGGTCTCACATTTAAATTCGAAGTGTATAAAGAGATATGCCTAATTTAGTGAAGGCTGTTCATTTCCCTCGGGCCAAGTCAACAAAATCTGCTCTTAAGCCTAACTTCAAATAGGCATATCTCCTTTATCTAGACTTGGTTTTAGGTGATTCTTGGGTCTAAATTGAAGCCCCAAAAGTCTCATTTCCAATGGTGGTGGCCTCACATTTAAAATCGAAGTGTACAAGGAGATATGCCTAATTTAGTGAAGGGTGTTCATTTTCTTCTTACCAATTTGATGCTCATCCTTTCCCTAAACCAGTTTTCTTCCATCCCCTCCTGTTTCCTTCAAATCCAAACATATCTAAACCTATAAATAAGTTTTTAAATATATATTTTTTTAAAGAGTTCACCTCCCTTCCATTTATTTCTACTTTGTCCTCACTCGGTTTATTGAAAAGTGTAATATTTTAATTGAAATGGGAGCCTCGGAACATCATAGAAACATTTGAAAAAATATTTTGAAAAGAGGGGTTTATGGTTTAAAATAGTTTGGCCAAAAATGTGTGAAGGTTGGGATTAAAGTTGAAATTCCATTTTTCTTGTTGAGGACTGCTGGGGAACACATTCTGATTGTCATCATCGGGTAATCAACAGAAAGTGCCCAAGTCTTAGGGCTGGTCAAAATGGGATGTCTACAACATTATTCCCGACTTCGTATTCTCTATCTCACCTTCAGACATCTGCATAGCTCTTTTGGCAGCTTTGTGCAGTTTTTGGCCTCTGTTGAATCAATTTCACATTTTCAGTTGTTTCTTGTACAAGTTCTGGTCCCAATAATGGTTTGTCACCTCCCTCAGCCCAACAGATAGGAGAACGACATTTTCTTCCATACAAGGCTTCATATAGGGCCATCCCAGTACTTGAATGATAGCTGTTGTTATACACAAATTCGACCAGAGGAAGATAAGTCTGCCAATTGCCTTAAAAGTCTAACACACACATCCGTAACATGTCCTCCAATGTTTGAATGGTCCGTTCGGATTGGCCACCGGCCTATGGGTGATAAGCACTGCTTAGTCTCAGCTCAGTGCCAAAGCTTGTTGCAAACTCTGCCAGAATCTCAAAGTAAACTTGGGATCTCTGTCAGATACTATAGACATTGGAACTCCAGGTAATTTCACAATCTCGTTGACATACAAATTAGCCAACTTATCTGCATTATACAAAGATTTGGCAGATAAAAAGTGAGCAAATTTAGTTAAACAATCAACAAAGACCCAAATAGAATCCATACCTCGAGAAGAACGAGGCAGTCCGACAATGAAATCCATAGTAATATGCTCTAATTTCCATTCCGGTATTGGAAGCGGCTGAAGCAATCCAGTGGGTCGTTGATGTTCAGCTTTAACTTGTTGGTAGTACAGACTTTTAGCCACAAAGTCGGCAATGCTTTTCTTCATTCCAAGCCACCAGAAGTTCTGTCTCAAATCATGATACATCTTTGTGTTCCCCGGATGCACGACAAACTTGGAGTTGTGAGCTTCAGTCATAACACGCTTCCTCAAATCGGAGGAATCTGGTACACAAAGTCTATTCTGAAATTTCAACACATTATTCTCAAACACAAACCCCAGCCTTGGTTTTGAGTCAGATTCATCTACAATCTTTTTCAAAAACTTATCTTCAAGTCGTCTCTCTTTAATTTCTTCAATGATTATAGGTTGAGCAGAAATAGTAGCTAAGATTCCGCCTTGTTCGCGCAGTACAACTTCAATTTCATTTCTTTCTAAGTCACATATCAAGTCTCTCTGACCGGTGAGTAAGCATGACAATTTACCCATGGATTTACGGCTCAAAGCATCAGCAATTGCGTTTTCCGGATGGTACAAAATCTGCAAGTCATAATCTTTAATCAATTCTAACCATCTTCGTTGTCTCATGTTCAGTTCCTTTTGAGTGAAGAAATATTTCAAACTTTTATGATCTGTATATATTTCACAAGTCACACCATATAGATAATGTCGCCAAATCTTCAAAGCAAAGACGATAGCTACCAATATCAAGGTCATGAGTTGGGTAGTTCTTTTCATGTGGGTGGAGTTGTCGAGAGGCATATGCAATCACTGTTCGATTCTACATTAATACACACCCTAAGCCTTTGTAGGAAGCATCGCTATATATCTGGAACCCATCAGTCCCATTGGGCAATGTTAGAATTGGTGCAGTTATTAATCTAATCTTCAGTTCCTGAAAGGCTGATTCTCGCTAATCGATTCAATCAAATGGTACATTTGTAGCTCGACTTTCTTCGTGTCCCCTTTCGGAGAGCTCGAATTGGTCCTACAGTTCGGACACCTGTCATGATTCTAAATCTAATCTCACAAAGTGCAATGTGAGACTGATAAACACCAAAGAGTCCAATCCGGCAAATCATTTTGGACAATCAATTTTGAATCAAATAATGCCAAAACTGGACTACTTTGCCAGACTACAGAGTCGCCACTTAAATATTTTATTTTTGGAAAATTTAAGAAACCTTGACTCGTGCCAAAGGCCACGTGTTCGTCATCACCAAAGTTGCCTCGGCTTGGGAACTTGGGTACGAGAGAGGAAGGTCCTGAAATGAGTACCCCCGCTCACCCAATCAAAGGATCAGGCTCTACTAAGCATGATATGTTGTTTTATAAACCTCATGTGTTCTTTTTCTGATTATTAGCTAACTTTACTATATGGCGCACACATACAAGTATAGACTAAGTCGCGAGAATTGGAATCAAATCGACTCATGTTTTCTTTCGAAAATGGTTTGAAAATGCCACTCTTAAGTGGGCTAAAGCGCAGATTTGCCACCCTCAAGTGGGCTTAAAAACATGATTTGCCACTTCGCAAAGTGGGCTTAAAACTCACAATCATCGAATTGTCCCAATTCAAGTAACAAAGCCTTAATTCACAGGCATTCATGCAATTTACCACATAAGCACATAGCCTCATGGCAAGCATGTGAAACCTGGCATCACTCACACTCATGCAAGTATGCTAAAGCGTAAAACTTACAGTGTACTCCGAGCCAAAACAAAAGCTAGTTAAAAAAATGCATGATCCTAACTATACAAAATGCCTAATGCAACACATGCAATATGCAACTAAATAGGCTCAGCTATCTAAGATGGCATACGAATGCAACGATTTAATACATGTATTCAAATAAGTATTGAAATACGATGCAGTTTGAATGATGCGCCGAGCCTGGTGTATGCAAGACAAATGAATGATGCAAACATGCAAGCATAAGGTATGCTAATCAAAATGTGCCCTAAACTAACCATCAAAAGCGGTTAATTAAAAGGGAGAAAGACGTGGGGTTGGAAGATATGCACACACGCACGCACGCTTATTACAACATTGTGCCCTCGCGAAGGAGGGTTCGAATAAATAAGCTAAGCTACACTAAGCTAAGCTAATCAAACTAATCTAATTAAACTAATTAGACTAATTATTACACAACCAATTGAATAACTAGTAAACTGCTTACTAATTATTACAACACAACATAAAGAAATAGCTAAGCTAAGCTACTTAATTATTACAACACTTAACTAATTAATTAAATTACAAAACTATGCTAACTAACAAGTAAAGCATTAAACTACACTGCCTCAGCTCTGCTTTGGAAATAAAATATGCATGCACTCGGCTTTCGGCTCGAAACGCCTTCCGGTTTGCTCTTGAGAGGCTCTGTTTACAGGGTTGCTCCAAGAACTTTCTGCTCCACCTTACCAATTCACTGTTGAGGAATGCAGCAGTGGTTTGCTGGCCATGAGAGCTTGCTGCCGACCATCTGTCGGCCAAAGAGTGGCATTGCTGGCCAATGATGAAGCACTGCCGGCCATCAATGTACCAGGGCCAGCCATTGGTGTGCTGAATTGCCACACTACAACAGAGAACATACAGAGAAAAATGGAGGGTTTTCCAAGGATATGTTTGTACCATGCCCCTCCTTATCATCTCAAAACATTAAATGAGTGGCATTCTTGGATCTAAAACCACCAATCAAGCATTTTCAATGCATGATGGCAAAAGATCCAAGGTGTACACTTTCAATAAATGCACAAAATGAGACTTTAGACCACCGCCCTATCATGCATGATCAAGGGTGATGGAGACAAAGAAGATTGGCTCATTTCATCACTTTAAGTATGAAA
Organism: Camellia lanceoleosa; assembly: GCA_025200525.1. Lineage (NCBI taxonomy): Eukaryota > Viridiplantae > Streptophyta > Magnoliopsida > Ericales > Theaceae > Camellia > Camellia lanceoleosa. The sequence goes on from CM045761.1 coordinate 63,994,036, forward strand.
TGGACTAATCTACCTTGTGTTCAATATAGCATCCGATTGAACACATGCAATGCAAACACAACATGCTTATCTTGGTCATATTTTACTCGTCCAATTATTGTTTACTCATTTTAGCATTACCAAGCCATTCTTTAATCGGTTTGTCCAATGTGAAAGTCCTCTAATGAGAGAGGGGTCAACCAAAAGATGATTCAAGACATGAGAGAGATCATGCCTTTGGTTAGTAGAAACCCTCAAAAGAGAGTTAAAACCATTGAGCACAAGCTCTATCTCAAGCTTAAACACAACCTTAAGATTAAACAAACCTCAAAGCAAATTGAAAAGTAAAGAATTGAGGGAGGTTGCAGAATTTCAGTGCTGAAATGGCATGAAAAATAATACTACAACATGCAAGCAACTCATGCACAACACGTTAAGAACCAAAAACATTAAAGCTAGTGAAGAACACTACACTAGAGGCATGCAATATCAAACTCAAATGATCAAACCAGCCCTAGATGGAGCTTAAACATGCCAAAACAGCGGCTAAAACATGCTTAGATAGAAGCATAAAAGGCAAAAAAAACATGCTCACATGTTGGCTCACAAACAAGGCTCAAAGCACAACTCTCAAAAGTGATGAAAGAGTGAATTATGTGAGAGTGTAATAGAGATATATGCACTAAAATCACATGCTAAATGATGCTATATCATGCAATCGTCCCAAGAAAAGCATGTTAGAGGCCTTTAAACATATGGCTAATAAAGGCCATTTGCACTACAACCATGCAAGACAAGGCTCATATGACCAAGAGAACTCAAAACAGAGCTAAAGCATGCTAAATCTGTGGCAAAAACATGTTGAGATCAAGTCACAAATAGGTAGAAAAACATGCTCACATGTTAGGCCATCTATACATGCAAACAAGACACAAGGAGAGGAGGCCACCCCCTCCTATTTTTCACCTTAAAACATGGTTTTTGTCACTGAAAAACCTCTGAGTTTTAGTGGTAAAAAGGCCCAAAAATTTTGTTTGAAAGGTGATAAAAGATAGCACAAAAAGCTTCACAAGCTAAAGAGGAAAAATGTGGGACAACCCCCTAACTCACAAAGGCTCAAACCACCATTTTTAGGACTGAAAAACATAACTTTTTACATGCCAAAACCAGCCTTGAAATGGTGGTAAAAGATGGCAAAGCAAGTATGAAAAACAAGCTTAAAGGGAGAGAGTTATACCTCTTGAAGGGAAGAGTGATTCTAGGCCACAAATCAAGCCAAAACCCACTTAAGGAGTTCCAAGAGAGCTCTAAGTAACCTCAGCCCAAAGATGAACCACTTTGGTTAAGGGTTGATAGGTTAACTGTAGACACCCCATTTTTGACCGTCCTCAAGACTTGGACGTCACTGTTTGAACACTCGGTGATCATCTATGTTCGTGTTTGTTTTGAGTTCTCGGGTCTCGGCTACGTGCCTTGCCTTAGGAACTCTCAACTTGACTGTTTTGTGTTTGGTTTTGCACCAAACACTTCTTGTTTTGCTTTTGAGAGCAGGGAATGGCTTGTTGGTCATCCCCACACCTCACCGGCCCTGGCTTGAGGCCATCGGCCATGTTTTGTTGCTACCGGCCATTGGTGATGGCCGATCGGCACTCTTTCTGGTCGGTCGACCACTTCTTTGGTCAATTTGTCATTTTTGGCTGGCCGACTACTGTTCATCTACTTTTGGCAGATATTTTATGCCAGCTGTGATAGCTGGCATCCACAATGCACCCCTCCATACACGTGTATGAAGGGATTTCACTCTTGCTGAGCTTGTTTTATAAGCTTTGCAAGATTAGAATTCCTATAAAGGAAGGACTTCTCCTCCCTCCTCAGGGGTTCCAAGAAGTTACAGAGGTCTGGTTTTAGGGTTAGAAGTCTTGTAGCTATCCTATCTCTATATCTCTCTCTCCTTTTGATTTGAGTGTGTATAAGGTGTGTTTGTTCTTAGTTTTGCACTAAGGCACCTAGTGTTACACCATACCTTGGTTGCTGAGGTGCCAAAGGGTTGTTCTTGGAGTTCTTGGGCTGGTTTTGATCTAAGGAAGGTGCTAGAGCTCTCTTCTTGAAGAAGGTCTTCAAGAGTAAGAACCTTACCCCTTTATTCCCCATTTTTGCACAAGGTTTTGACCTATCTTGCATCTATTTTTAAGCTTAGTGCATAACTAGTAAAATTTCTAATTTTACTTGCTTTTGAACTTTGCTTCAGGTTATTTTGAGGTTTGGGGTTGTTTGCCCCCTCTTAGGCCTTGTTTGGCCTCATTTTTGTGCTATTTTTGGTGAGCTCCGGGACCACCTTGTATTGGCCTCCTCACCACTAAAATCCAGAGGGATTTCAGTGGTAAGGATGGTGTTTTGAGGTCCTAAGAAGGAGAGGACCATCCCCTCTCCTTGTTGTCTTCAAAACTTGTCATTTTAGCCTCATGTGTGAGCACCTTGATTAAGTCCATGTTGGCCATGTCTTAGTTGGTATTTGTGGTTATTTTGCCATGTTATAGCACTTTTTTAAGTTGGTTTAGACGCATCATGCATGCTTTGCATACTTGTCATGTAATGCCATGAAATTGCCTTAACATGCATCATGATGTACCATGACTTTCTAGCATGATTTTGGCTTAGCTTTGTGAAGCTTTTATGCATATTTTGGTGTGCTTAAGGTCTAATTTTGGTTATTTGGGTCACCCATGACTTGCTTTGTATAGATACAATGCAATCTCCCTTGTAAGCTTTGAGTATTGGATTCTCTAGCATGCTCTGTTTGTATCATTTCAGTGGTTTGGCACCATTAGTTATGTCATTTCAGTCCATATGGCATGCTTGTATGCTTGCATTTGATGCTCCTTTAGTGCTTTAAAAGGTTGATGTCTTATGCTCCATGTTTGGACCCTTGTGTGTGCTATCATGTGTAGGACATTTAGATGCCATCTAGGTGTGTCTTTGACCTTGTTTTGGTCTGCCTTGGGACTGTTTTGAGTCCCTTTGGCCCTTTGAGGCTTGGTTTGTATGGTCATGGCTTGAGCCCCTCGGCTAGCCTTGAGTTTTGGGCTTGGTTGCATGCTTTGCTTGATTTGTTTAATTGGTTTGGCACCTTTTCTAACGTGATTTTAGAGCTTACAATGCTTGCCATTTGTCCATGTTTTCGTCCTTTTAAGTGTGCTTAAAAGTTGCTTCTTTGTGCTTAAGTTTTGAACCATGTATCTATGCATGTTTGTATGTACATTGGCCTTCATGTTTTTAGCATTTTGGCTACTGTTTTGGGCCTACTTGAGAGCTATCCAAATTGTTTTAAGTCCATCCCCTCATGTTGTTGCATGCTTGCCTTGTATGTTGTCACATACTTGTTGCATATTTGGTGAATTACATGTTGTAGCATGCTAGTTCAATTTCATTGTGTACTCAATTCATGACATGTTGTTGCATGATTAGGTTGTAATGCATTTGGCATGCATTCTCTCTTTTGGTCACTCAACATGTTGTTACATGTTTAAATATTGTTACATGCTCACATGCTTGCATGTTTGTTTGCATGCTCATATTGCATACTTAGCTAGCATGCTTAGGTTACATTTTGCATGCATGTCTTGCCTCTTGAATCACCATGATAGAGGTTGGGTCCCTTGTTTGTTTGGTGTGCATTTCATTTAACATTGAAATTGCACACTTGGCTTCTTGGGCCATCATGCATCGAAATGCGCGATTGGTGGCCTGAGGGTCGAGTACCATACTCTCCTGAGTCTTAAACATGATAGGGAGGGTGGTTGTGCAAACATTTGCTTTGAAATGCATCGCCATGTCTTGTCTGCCCTCTGCTGCTGTCAAAACAGGGTTCTGCAGGCATAGATGGCCGACCGACCACATTGAGTGCCGGCCGACCACAAATATCTGGCCGAGAGCTACATAGATGGTCGATGACCAATTTATCATGGCCGGTGGTGTTTCCTCTTGGCCGGTGGTCTCCCACCACCCTCATGGAGTATTTCAGAAGCAACTTTGGGACTTGTGCAGTTTTCAGAGATGCAAAACAGTGCAAACAGAGGCAGCTCATGCATGGTGGTGGATTTCCGAGCAGAGCCGAGCACACATGCATTGGACCCTCTTCCCGAAGCTATTTTACTGCTTTATTAGCTTAGTTAATTTGCTTAACTAGTTAAGTGGTCTGTAACTATTTAATTGGCTTGTTAGTTAGTTAAATTTGTATTATTCTTTTGGTCCCTCCGAGAGAGGGTGAATTGTGTGATAAGCGTGCGTGTGTGTGATGCATATCTTCCAACCCCCACTTCTTTCTCCTTTTTACTTACCTGCTTTTGATGGTTAGTATTAGGACATGTTTTGATTAGCATACTTATGATAGCATGTTTGCATCCATTCATTTGTATTGCATGCACCGGGCTCGGCGCATTATACTAATTGCATAGTATTTCAAATCTAACTTGAATACATGTCAAGTTACATTTCACATGCCATCCATAGATTAGCCGAGCCTATTCTAGCTGCATTTTGCTTGCGATGCATTAGCCATCTTAACATGGACTTGGATCATACATTTGATTACTAACATGTTCCTTATTTTGGCTTGGAGTACTAGGTGAGTATTTATGCTTTAGCATCTCGCATGAGTGTGAATGTTAACATGAAAGCATGCTTGCCATGAGGCTAATTGCTTGGTTGATTTATTGTCTAAATGCCTGTGGGTGAAGGTTAGATTGCTTGAGTTGGAACAACTCGTTGAAATCCGTGTTTTAGCCTACTTGTGAGTAGCGAATTTCAAACTATCTTTCAAATGAGCGGATATGCAATGCTTTGTTCCAAATTAGGCAATCTAGTCTATACTTTTGTGTTGTGCGCATCACATAGTAAGATTAGCTAATTAACCAGAATAAGAACGCATAATGTTTTCAAAACTTGATATCATGGTTAGTAGAGGCCGATCTTCGATCGGGCGAGCGGGGGTGCTTACGAAATGACCTTCCCCAATCGTACCCAAGTTCCCGAGTTGAGGCAACTTTGGTGATGACGGACACGTGGCCTTAGGCAACGAGTCAGGGTTTCCTAAATTCTCCGAAAATAAATATTTAGGTGGCGACTATGTATCTGGCAAAGCAGTCCATGTTTGGCACTTCTTTCAAAAAAATCTGTTTTCAAAAACGATTTGCGGGATTTGGACTCTTTGATGATTCATCGTCTTGCATTGCACTTTGCGAGATTAGATACAGGACCATGACATTGAGTCCTGAACTGTATTGAGCCCAATGAACAAAACAGAATTCCCTCCCGGGACGTTCGGAGACGTCTACAGTTTCTGGCGACTCTGCTGGGGAGTTTAGAGAGCTTGACTCGAACTCATGATATCTTGTTTGATTACACTCATGTGTTTCTTTGCATTGCATTTGCATTGGTGCGTCTAAGTCACAGTGTTTGCCGGAGGCTCGCTTCGAGAAGCGTGCCATAAGGTTGACCGGTTACGGGCTTTGCCATAATGGGAACACAAACCCCGGTTGTCACCGGGGCACCCTTTTGACCATTCGACCTAGTGCATGTTCGGAATCCAAAGCGACCATTCCAAGCTAGGATAGGTTGCTTACCCGATTATAGGCTGTTTGAAACCGCTGCGTGCGTAGTGAAACCCTAGCTCCTGACAAAATAGGACAGGGAAACCCTACCCCAATGTAGGGGTGTTTTGGCTCTCGTTTGCTTGCTACGTGCTGTTAGAATGTATTCCTACAGGGTTATGCGTATCAGTTTGCAAGTCACAAATAGGTAGAAAAACATGCTCACATGCTAGGCCATCTACACATGCAAACAAGACACAAGGAGGGGAGGCCACCCCCTCCTAGTTTGGACCTCAAAACATGGTTTTTGTCACTGAAAAATCTCTGAGTTTCAGTGGTAAAAAGACCCAAAAATTTTGTTTGAAATGTGATGAAAGATGGCACAAAAAGCTTCACAAGCTAAAGAGGAAAAATGGGGGACAACCCCCTAACTCACAAAGGCTCAAACCACAATTTTTAGGACTAAAAAACATAACTTTTTACATGCCAAAACCAGCCTTGAAATGGTGGTAAAAGATGGCAAAGCAAGTATGAAAAACAAGATTAAAGGGAGATAGTTATACCTCTTGAAGGGAAGAGTGATTCTAAGCCACAAATCAAGCCAAAACCAACTTAAGGAGTTCCAAGAGAGCTCTAAGCAACCTCGGCCCAAAGATAAACCACTTTGGCTACGGGTTGATAGGTTAACTTTTGATGTATGCAAGCTTCTAAGCACAAAAGCTCTAGAGAGAGAGAAATCTAGAGAGAGGATTGTAGAGAGAGGCTCCCAAACTTCTTCCTAAATTGTTCTAACCTTTTAAAACAATAGAAAAAGCTCTTTATATATAGAAGAATGCAAACTCAGGTCGAAAATATCCCAACAGGGACAGCTGGAATAGCTAGAACATAAATATCTGCAAAAAAAAACAGCATTTTTGCATCAATGGCCGGCACTGCTTCATTGATGGCTGGCATATGATCATTGTTGGCCAGCAATGGTCACTCTTGGATGGTAGGTGGCCGGCATAGGCCATTCATGGCCAGCACAGCACATGGCCAGAAAATCCCATTCATAACCAGCAACCTCCACCTCTGGTTGGCCAGAAAAATCTGCTTTTTGGGCCTAACTTCAAATGGGAATATCTCCTTCATCTGAACTCCTTTGTAGATCATTCTTAAGCCTAAATTGAATCCCTGGAAGTCATCTTTCCAATGGTGAAAGCCTCACATCAAAATTCCAACTGTACAAAAAGATATGCCTCTTTTAGTGAAGACTGCTTAGTTTCGATCCTACCCGGATTCATGCCGAACTTCTCCCAAACTAGTTTTCTTCTCTCCTCTCTCATTTCTTCAACTCCAAACCCATAAATAAGGTGTTTTGAAAGATTTTAAAAGAGTTCACCTCTCTTTCATTTATTTCCACTTTGTCCTTGCTCGGTTTACAGAAAAGCGCAACATTTAGCAAAATGCGAGCGTCAGAACATCATTGGAACTTGTTTTCAAAAAAATATTTTGAAAAAGAGGGTTTTAAGGTCTAAAATTTTTTGGTCAAAAGGCTTGGGTCCAAAAAGGGGTATGAAGTTGGGATTTGAAGCCCCTCTTGTCGAAGAAATCGAATATTTGCACTACACATCTTTCATCACTAAGTAAGCAATCAGTGGCACCCAAGTCTTAAGGGCGGTAAAAAATGAGATGTCTATAGTTGCCCCACTTTGACAGAGCTCAGAGTCATAAAATGACGTGAGTGAATGTCAAAGCCCAAAGATGACCCATTTTTGACAAGGCCAAAGACTTGGGCAAATAAACAAAATACAGATGCAGAAACAAATGGTTACGCCCGCATGCTGCCTACGTATCCCTTTGCAAGGAATCAAACCAGCGTAGTTCAAGGGAAAGATGCAAACGATATGCACGATGCAGAACATAACTTATGATCATGCCATGAGGGCTGTAATAAAACATCTAGATGCAAACGTTATGCAAAGAAATGCTATAGCAAACTCGTACATAAGCAAGTAAACATGAACCAAACCACATTTCATGTAGAAAGGATGTATGAAAATTATGCAATCTTAACTACGTATCACACAGGAAAGATAAAGAACAACACGACCCTCGGGCGCACTCGAGGTACGAAGCAAGATCCCAACACGTGGCACGCGTGAGGAGAGTGCGAACCGAGGGACACATCCTAAGGTTCTGAGCCACAAAGAACAGTGATAACAAGTGAAACACATTCAACCTTTATGCAACCAAAACAAAGAGCGGTATAAGCATTAGAATTTGCCCAGATGCATTTAACCAAAGCGTCCTAACGTGCCGCGCGCGAGAGGGAAAGGAGAGCGGTGGAAACATCGGAGGGTGGTATAAACATCAGAGCACGTTCCAATGTTTTTAACCAAAACAGAGTGGTATAAGCGTCGGAATACGTTTCAAACGCTTCTAACTGGAAGGGTGGTATAAACATCGGGTACGCAACCCAATGCTTCTAACCAAAGGGGTGGTATAAGCGTCGGACACACGTCCCAAACGCTTCTAACCGGAAGGGTGGTATAAACATCAGAGCATGTTCCAATGTTTCTAACCAAAACAGAGTGGAATAAGCATCGGAATAAGTTCCAAACTCTTTTAACCAAGGAAGTGGTATAAACATCGGGCACGCAACCCAATGTTTCTAGCCAACAAGAAAGGTATAAGCGTCGGGCACATGATCCAAACACTTCTAACCAGAGAGTGGTATAAACATCGGGCACATGTCTCAATGTTTCTAACCAAAACAAAAGTGGTATAAATATCGGGCGTACCTGAATGTTTCTAACCAGGCGGGGAGGTATAAACACTGGGCGTACTCGAATGTTTCTAACTGAAGCAAGGTGGTATAAACACTGGGCATACCTGAGTGTTTCTAACCAAGGCAAGGTAGTATAAACATCGGGCGTACCCGAGTATTTCTAACCAAGGCAAGGTATAAACATTGGGTGTACCCGAGTGTTTCTAACCGAAGGGGTGGTATAAACACCAAGCGTACTCGAGTGTTTCTAACCAAAGGGGTGGTATAAACACCGGGCGTACCCGAATGTTTCTAACCAGAGGGGTGGTATAAACACCGAGTGTACTAGAGTATTTCTAACTAGAGGGGTGGTATAAACACCAGGCGTACCCAAATGTTTCTAACCAAAGGAGTGGTATAAACATCGGGCGTACCCGAGTGTTTCTAACCAAGGGGGTGGTATAAACATCGGGTGTACCCGAGTGTTTCTAACCAAAGGGATGGTATAAACACCGGGCATACCCAAGTGTTTCTAACCGAAGGAAGGCGTGGTGTAAGCACCGGGGGTACCCGAATGCTTCTAACCTAAACAAGGTGTTCAAAGGACAAGAATGATCTTACCCGGAATCCCTCTGAATGAACCGTACATATAATATCGTCTGGTTGCACCAATTGGGAATCTTCCACTTTTGTATCTTGCGCTTCCAAACCACAGGTACTACTTTTCTTCCTAGCCATGTTCACAACTTTCCCTATTCTTCAATAGGGTGACAGACTAGGTTGGTTCAGTATCCAGAATTAAGGCGCATACCCGCTACCTCAACCTATCGGGCTTCCATATAGATTTCAAGCCGGGGATACACCCCTGGGTATTTAAACCAGACTTTCATCTCGGAAATCCTGAACCTTAGCGTTCTAGGCATCAGCCATTCGAACTCTAGTTTCCACCGTCTCAGTTGATTTCCTAGGAACTCATTGCAAACACAGCCAAGATGTCTCTGGCAGGGGAAGGTACTTCGGGAGAACACTTTTGATCGCCATTCTGGCTTGAAGCAGGCTTGAGCTTGAGGTAGAGGTACACTCATACTTTGGAGCATTGACAAGGCCTGAAGAGGTACATTCGGAATGCAATCCCAAAATTTGTTGAAGGTGAAACAAACTCAGATGCTCCAAATTTTCCCTCTTATCATTTGCTTTGCAGTCTGGAACCTATATAGCTTAAGATAGGTCCTTGTTCTATTGTTCTCATATGACCTGGGTTGAACCCTATAGTTTTATGAAAGAACAAATCCTGTTTTGCACATATGTGGAGAACGACACAACAATCTGAGCACAAAACGATTTATTTTGAAATTGAATTTGAGAAACGAGTTCTTAACGGGGCATTGAGCCTACGATTGACCATAGTTAAAATGACTGAACAAAGGAAAATAAAGGTAAAACAACTTAAACACATCTATTGACACTCGAAACGACTCAAAACAAGAATCAAGACAAACAAAAACAACAAACACAAGACTCAAACATTTTGCTATCCATCGGTGAGAGACCTCTCAATTCACGAGGAGCTTGTTTCTTCGGATATTGTTTCCCACCCTTTCTTATTTGTGATTCTTACATCACTCTGGCACTCAATCTCTTTTTCTATGAGAAACCCTTTTCTCACTTTTTCTCTCAGCACACATCTCTCTATTCTTCAATCTCTCTTATTGTTTTATCCCTCCCCTGGGTGGTTGATGGATAAGCACGATTTCGTGGGCTTTTGCCCCTAATATTCTACTAGATGCTCCTTTTTTCGCTCGCAACTAGTGAGCTTTCCCACAGAGGGTTGTGATGTGACAGGATGTGCATCAGATCTGCAACAGACCCCGGTTGACGATGCCCTTGGCTTAACTTAACCGAGATGAGTTACAACATGTCCCACCGGCCGGGTATACAATTGATTAGTCTTACACACATCATGTTTTCTACATCCCCATTCCGGGTCAGACGCCAATTTGAGCGCGATCGTCCCAGATGAGGGAAACGAATATTCAGCTCCGTTTTCAATTCATGCTTCGCACTTGGCTTGATGCCTCGCTGCTTGGAGGATGAGAGAGCTTTCGGCCCTTTGTTGTTAGCTTCAGTTGTGCCCTTTCTGGCAAGTATGGTGCCCTTGTTGGCCAGTATTGTGCCTTTTCTGGCAAGTATGGTGCCCTTTCTGGCAAGTATATTGACAACGGCGAAAAGATAGAAAATCTAACTCAAACTGTGCCCCTAGTTCATCATTTTGACCATTTTTTGTTCTGGCTTTCTGTTAAAACAATTTTGACCAATATGAGAGTTAGATTAACATGCTTGTTCAACTTTTTGATTTGAAATCATGCAAGTTAGGTTGTGAGCACTGAAAATTTTCCTTTTTTGGGTCCAAGACACGGTCCAGTTTGAAAAAAAAAAAGACAAATTTTTTAGAGAATTAGTCAATCTCATTAAAAATTTTCAAAACTATTTTTGAAAATGGCCATGGCTCGACCAACATAGAATTAACTCTTGAGATGCACAACCTCAGATCTGAACTTGAATTGTCTTGCAGCTGAATCTTCCAACGGAATAGGATAACCGAGTTTGAACGAAGACAAGCCAATTTGCACATGGATAAGATAGCCGAGTTTGAACAAGAATAAACCAATCAACATGGATGAGCCAAGCAGGCTGAAAAAGATTGGGGCTGGACTTCAGGATGAAGTTGCCTACATATCCCAAACATGGGAATCAGGCCATACGTTGTTCCGGGTTGAGGTTCACTCAGGTATTGACACTCTTCTTTTACGTTCTAACTTTTGCCAAGGCCGCCCTTCTGGGTTTTCAACCTTGCGAGCTTTGTTTTTCTTTTCTTTTCGTCTCTTTTCATTTCATTTCATTTCTTCTTTTCTTTTTTTTTTCTCCTTTTCTTTTTCTTTTCATTTTTTCCTTTTCCTTTTCATTTTTTCTTTTCTTTTTTTCTTGCTCTAACTTTTGTTTGGGTCGCCCTTCCGGGTTTTCTGCCCAACGAGCCTCTCAAGGATAGAAAAGTTTAACTTGTCCATGTTGATCGATTTTGAGATCTCGAACCCATCTAAAACCAGGAGAATGGCTGTTGTTCATTGATATTGTAGGAGTCCATCCAATCGGGTCTGAATTGCCCCTAGTTTTGTGGATAGGAATTTGATTGTCCTTCAACAATAAATTTTCTTCTTCCAGTTACTAGAATTGGCTTTCTTGCCAGTCTTCATTGATTTGCGGAATAACCCATCTTTTGGATCTTTGAGCACATCTAACATTTTTTTTTGCCCCTAGTTCAAGGGCTACTTCTAATCTAGCTTTGCAAGCTTCCTTTGATGACATCTGACCTTCTTGATCTGACCTTCTTGCCCCTAGTTCAAGGGCTGCTTCCGACCCGGCCATACAAGCCTCATGTTTTGGTTGATCGTTTGAACATTCTGAGTTAAAGTTTAAGGTTTGAAAGCAAAAGGGGTCGAGTCTCGAGGCTGAGAGTGATCTTATGCTGCACAATCTAAAAATCAATTCCATGCATGTCTTCGCAGGACCACGCAAAACATTTTTTGAAATCTTTTAAGAAAGCGACTAGTCCTGAAGACAACGTAGAACCAATCTAGATCAAGTCAGGATCCTTCTCAGTACTCATATTAACAAACATGATCTCATTTATTAAGGGCTTAGCATGCCTCTCTTTCTCTCAGTTGATTAAATTTTTGCAAATCTCGAGGAATTCCTTCCTCTTTGTTTTTATCACAGCGTTAAAAAAGTTTTGAAAAACTTAGGTCAATGCAATGATTTCAAGACACAGAAAAGTAGGTGAAAATCTCTGCCGTTTCATTTAGATCTTCTGGCACAACTGGCTCCATGGCAGAAACAAACTAAAAAGAAAGAGTGTAAAAGACAAACACAAAAAGATAGTGATGTCCGAGGTAACACACCCGAAATCACCTGACTCTAACACAACAGGACTGACTCGATACAACAAGATAGACTCAATACAACACAATAGAACTGACTCAATACCCAAGTCAAAAAGTACAATAAACAGCATTCGCAAATTGCTCAAAACAGTGTGTGCCATCCCCATATCTGGAGTAAACTGAGTGCCATCCGCAGGTGGTTCATCCTCCGATCACATAATCACGTTATCCCCCAAGTTCATCGATCTAGTGCCGATAGACTTTGTAGAGCCTGGTGCGACAATGACCTTGTTATCAATCAGATCTTGTACTTCATGGTGAAGACGAAAATAAATGTCAGTGTCATGGCCGGTTTGTTGATAGAAGGTACAATACATGACCGGATCATGTTTGGCCAGAAGAGGATCTTGGAGAGGCCGAGGCTCAAGGGGTTTGAGATGGCCCTTTTCCATAAGGATTTGGAGAGCTTTGGACAAGGTCATGTAGAGGGGATTGAAGACCCTCTAGCCTCTGGGTGGGTACTTGGAGGTTTGTGGAGTGTTGGATGTACCAGCAAATGGGTTGGCAGGTGTTGATTGGGTTTGATGATCTCTTTCGAGTGTAGGATTAAAGCTGAAAGGGGTGTTTTTGGTACAACAGCCCTTTTCCAAACTTGCCCCTTGATTCAAAATGCCCTCAACTTGAGTGACAAACGTGTCATCCACAGTTTTTGCAACAACTGCGAGCACTTGCTGATTGTTCAGTCTGTCAACCTTCAAAGCCTCAACAGCCCACTGAAGATGTTCATAGTGACCAATGCTTGCCCCGACTTTGTTCTTACCACTTGCCTCCACTTTGCCAAGGGATTGGGTCACTATATCAGAGTGGAGCCTAGTTATTGTCAACATGTCATTGCCCAGACTTGGAATGGCTTTAGGTTGGCCATTTTCAATTGCAACTTGCCCCAAGATTGGAGAGCCTTTTGGCATGAAATTTCTGGCATGTGATGTGGTCGATGACAGAGCCAATATCCCAAAGGCCAAATCTGCCACAGTTCTTTGAAGATCTTCAATCATTCTCATCAGCTCAAAAGTAGTGGCTTCACGGGTTTGAGATAATTGGGGTTCAAGTTCATCCATCATGCTTAAGCCCATGCTTTCTGGGATAAACACCTCAGGCTTGGGTAGGTGGGTCAGGGTGTATACACTGGGGTTGTAGGTGGGTAGTTGTGTATGGATTAGATTGAGATGTGGATGAGGTACTTGGTCATTGGGATCTTGAGGTGGAGCTATCGTCCGGTTGTCGATGAGATTCTGGACCTCATGACGAAGGCGGTAGCAACAATTGGTGTCATGGTCGCGTTACTGATGATACACACAGTATTTCGTGGGGTTATGTCTGGCAGGGAGTGGGTCAGGCAGAGGTTGAGGATCGAGGGGTTTGAGATACCCTCTTTCCATTAAGACTTTTAGTGTGCTGGTTAGGCTCATATAGAGGGGAGTGAAAGTTCTGCCTTGAGCTGGGGTTGGGTTGGCTATTTATGGGTTGGCCTTAGCAAAAGGGTCGGCTATGGCGACTGTATTGGTTTTAGTGGGTTTGGAGATGGTGCTACCGCTAGCATTGGTATTCCCAGAAATCACCCTCCTTACTGGTTCACTTGTTCTGGGAATAATCCCTTTGTTGAACGCACTCTCAATCTGAACCCCAAAGTCATGCAAACTTTTGAAAGTGAATAGTGGAACAACTATTAACTTTTGCAGCATATCAGGCTCAAGGTTCTGTACCACTATCCGCACTTGATCTCTCTTAGAAGGGCGATCTGTCATCTGCGCTGCCTTTGCTCTCCACCTTGCAACAAATTCCACAAAAGGCTCTGTTGGGTTCTAGTGGGTTGCTTCAAGCTCTTGAATGGTCATTTCAACTTGGGTGTTGTAAGAATACTGATCGACAAATGCCTCAGTCAACTTTTTCCAGTTTTGCTTCGCTGTATCCTCCAACTCGGCGTACCAAGTGGCTGCTGCACCCGACAAGGTTCTGCTATACATAGAGAGTTTCTGTGGCTCAGTCAGACCCGTTGGTTACAAGACATCCAAGAAAAGCCGGATATGTACCATAGGATCTCCAGACCCATTGAAACGGTCAATATATGGCATTTTGAATCTGTTTGGGAGTTGTATGGCAGCCTTGGTGTACCCATCTCCAATGTCAGGAATGGAGTTAAGGCCCCGTGCCTTTTTGACTTACTTCTCAAGGTTCGTAATTTTCACCAAGGTCGGATCGAGATCAGTGGTATCAAGGGGATAAAGCCTCTCATTAGGCTGCACCAGAGGTTTGAAAACTGGGGCTTAAGCCAACCTTTCTCAGGGATCCGGACCATGCAAATCTTCAGCTGGCGGAAGTGGGTCAAAGTTCGACTGGGGTCCCGAGACTGGATGTGTGGCAAACGCCCCAGATCGGCATTGCGTTTCAGCATTGGTCTCATCCTGTATGGCGATTCCCTGGTTTAATACACCTATTACGGCCACAACTTCTTCCGAACTCTGTGCCATCACGGTCAGCTAAGTTTGATTGTCAGATCAGTTGAACCGGTGAGCCCTGACTGGCCCTTTTTTTTTGCCTTGCCTCTAGCGAAGGAAACTTTGGTTGTCTTTGAACTAAATATCCAACCTATCAAAGTCTATCAACACAAGTCCAATGTACCCGGGGGATATCGGAGCCTTCTGAAGCTATGGTTCTAGGACTACCTTGCAAAAGAGAAAACAGACAGCACCTTAGCCTGTTTTCACTAGAACAGATATGAGCATAGCTGAATGACTGTACTCTTTACTGAATTTTGCCCAGAAACAGATACCACTCTGGCAACTGATATGCACATCCCTGTACAGTTCACTGTAAAGCACATGCCAGTTAATTGAGAGCCAAAACACCCCTATGGTGGGATAGGGTTACCCTGTCCTAGTTTCGTTAGGAACTAGGGGTTTACTACGCATGCATGCGGTTTCAAACAATCCTGCATTCAGGTGAGCAATCTGTCCTAGTTTGGAACAGTCTCTATGGCTTTCGATATGCAACTAGGTCAATTGGTCAAAAAAAGTGCCTCAACAAGACCACCTAATTTGTCTCTCGCTCCTAACATCGAGAAGTGAAAGGAGGATCAAACAGTACAGCGGTAGCCCAGATCCAAGGTTTGTGTTCCCATCATAGCAGAGCCCGCAACCAATCAGCCTTATGGCACGCTTTTCTAAGCAAGCCTTTGGCAAACCGCTCAAGAATAGCAAATGGCAAACACTGTGACTTAGGCGCACCTATGCAAATGCAATGCAAAGAAACACATAAATGTAGACAAAACAACATATCATGAGTTCGAGTCAAGTTCTCTACATCCCTAGCAATGTCGCCAGAAACTGTAGCTAGACTTTCTTCGCGCCCCCTTTTGGAGATCTCGAATTGGTCCTACAATTCGGACTCCTATCACGGTTCTGAATCTAATCTCACAAAGTGCAATGTGAGACTGATAAACACCAAAGAGTCCAATTCGACAAATCATTTTAGAAAATCAATTTTAAATCAAATAATGCCAAAACTGGACTACTTTCCCAGATTACAGAGTCGCTAACTAAATATTTTGTTTTTGGGAAATTTATGAAACCCTGACTCGTGCCAAAGGCCACGTGTCCGTCATCACCAAGGTTGCCTCGACTCGAGAACTTGGGTACAAGAGGGGAAGGTGCTGAAATGAGCACCCCCGTTCACCCGATCAAAGGATCGGCCTTTACTAAGCATGGTATGTTGTTTTATAAACCTCATGTGTTCTTTTTCTGATTATTAGCAAACTTTACTATGTGACGCACACATACAAGTAGAGACTAAGTTGCGAGAATTGGAACGAAATTGACTCATGTTTGCTTTCGAAAATGGTTTGAAAATGCCACTCTCAAGTTTGCTAAAGCGCAGATTTGGCACCCTTAAGTGGGCTTAAAAGCATGATTTGCCACTTCGCAAAGTGGGCTTAAAACTCACAATCATCGAATTGTCCCAATTCAAGTAATAAAGCCTTCATCCATAGGCATTCATGCAATTTACCATATAAACACATAACCTCATGGCAAGCATGCGAAACATGGCATCACTCACACTCATGCAAGTATGCTAAAGCGTAAAACTTACAGTGTACTCCGAGCCAAAACAAAAGCTAGTTAAAAAAATGCATGATCCTAACTATACAAAATGCCTAATGCAACACATGCAATATGCAACTAAACAGGCTCAACCATCTAAGATGGCATATGAATGCAACGATTTAATACATGTATTCAAATAAATATTGAAATACAATGCAGTTTGAATGATGCGCCGAGCCCGGTGCATGCAAGACAAATGAATGATGCAAACATGCAAGCATAAGGTATGCTAATCAAAACGTGCCATAAACTAACCATCGAAAGCGGTTAAATAAAAGCGAGAAAGACGTGGGGTTGGAAGACATGCACACACACATGTACACTTATTACAACATTGCGCCCTCACGAAGGAGGGTCCGAATAAATAAGCTAAGCTACACTAACCTAAGCTAATCAAACTAATCTAATTAAACTAATTAGACTAATTATTACACAACCAATTGAATAACTAGTAAACTACTTACTAATTATTACAACACAGCATAAAGAAATAACTAAGCTAAGCTACTTAATTATTACAATACTTAACTAATTAGCAAACTAATTAATTAATGCTAACTAACAAGTAAAGCATTAAACTACACTGCCTCAGCTCTGCTTTGGAAATAAAAGGTGCATGCACTCAGCTTTCGCCCCGAAACGCCTTCCAGTTTGCTCTTAAGAGGCTCTGTTTATAGGGTTGCTCCAAGAACTTTGTACTCCACTTTACCAATTCACTACTGAGGAATGCAGCAGTGGCCTGCTAGCCATGAGAGCTTGCTGCCGGCCATCTACCGGCCAAAGAGTGGCACTGCTGACCAATGATGAAGCACTACCGGCCATCAATGTACCAGTGCCGGCCACTGGTGTGCTGAATTGCCACACTGCAATAGAGCACATACAGAGGAAAATGGAGGGTTTTCCAAGGATATGTTTGTACCATGCCCCTCCTTATCATCTCAAAACATCAAATGAGTGGCATTCTTGGATCCAAATCACCAATCAAGCATTTTCAATGCATGATGGCCAAAGATCCAAGTTGTACACTTTCAATAAATGCTCAAAATGAGACTCTAGACCACCACCCTATCATGCATGATCAAGGGTGATGGAGACAAAGAAGATTGGCTCATTTCATCACTTTAAGTATGAAATGGACTAATCTACCTTGTATTCAATATAACGTCTGATTGAACACATGCAATGCAAACAAAACATGCTTATCTTGGTCATATTTTACTTGTCCGATTCTTGTTTACTCATTTTAGCATTACCAAGCCATTCTTTAATCGGTTTGTCCAATGTGAAAGTCCTCTAATGAAAGAGGGGTCAACCAAAAAATGGTTCAAGATATAAGAGAGATCATGCCCCTCAAAAGAGAGTTAAAACCATTGAGCACAAGCTCTATCTCAGGCTTAAACACAACCTTAAGATTAAACAAACCTCAAAGCAAATTGAAAAGTAAAGAATCGAGGGAGGTTGCAAAATTTCAGTGCTGAAATGGCATGAAAAATAATACTACAACATGCAAGCAACTCATGCACAACATGTTAAGAACCAAAAACATTAAAGTTAGTGAATAACACTACACTAGAGGCATGCAATATCAAACTCAAATGATCAAACCAGCTCTGGACAGAGCTTAAACATGCCAAAACAGTAGCCAAAACATGCTTAGATAGAAGCATAAAAGGCAAGAAAAAACATGCTCACATGTTGGCTCACAAACAAGGTTCAAAGTGCAACTCTCAAAAGTGATGAAAGAGTGAAGTATGTGAGAGTGCAACAGAGATATATGCACTGAAATCACATGCTAAATGATGCTATATCATGCAATCATCCCAAGCAAAGCATGTTAGAGGCCTTAAAACATATGGCTAGTAAAGGCCATTTGCACTACAACCATGCAAGACAAGGCACATATGACCAAGAGAACTCAAAATAAAGCTAAAGCATGCTAAATCAGTGGCAAAAACATGCTGAGATCAAGTCACAAATAGGTAGAAAAACATGCTCACATGCTAGGCCATCTACACATACAAACAAGACACAAGGAGGGGAGGCCACCCCCTCCTATTTTGGACCTCAAAACATGGTTTTTGTCACTAGAAAACCTCTGAGTTTCAGTGGTAAAAAGGCCCAAAAAGTTTGTTTGAAAGGTGATGAAAGATAGCACAAAAAGCTTCACAAGCTAAAGAGGAAAAATGGGGGACAACCCCCTAACTCACAAAGGCTCAAACCACCATTTTTAGGACTGAAAAGCATAACTTTTTACATGTCAAAACCAGCCTTGAAATGGTGGTAAAAGATGGCAAAGCACGTATGAAAAACAAGCTTAAAGGGAGAGAGTTATACCTTTTGAAGGGAAGAGTGATTCTAGGCCACAAATCAAGCCAAATCCACTTAAGGAGTTCCAAGAGAGCTCTAAGCAACCTCAGCCAAAGATGAACCACTTTGGCTAAGGGTTGATAGGTTTACTTTTGATGTATTCAAGCTTCTAAGCACAAAAGCTCTAGAGAGAGAGAAATCTAGAGAAAGGATTGTAGAGAGCGGCTCCCAAACTTCTTCCTAAATTGTTATAACCTTTTAAAACCATAGAGAAGGCTCTCCATATATAGAAGAATGCAAGCTCAGGTCGAAAATATCCCAAAAGGGATAGCTGGAACAGCTGGAACATAAATATCTGGAAAAAAAATTGCCTTTTTGCATCAATGGCCGGCAGATGATCATTGTTGGCCAGCAATGGTCACTCTTGGATGGCAGGTGGCCGGCATAGGCCATTCATGGCTGGCACATGGCCAGAAAATCCCATTCATGACTAGCAACCTCCATCTCTGGTTGGCTAAAAAAATCTGCTTTTTGGGCCCAACTTCAAATGGGAATATCTCCTTCATCTGAACTTCTTTGTAGGTCATTCTTGAGCCTAAATATAATCCCTGGAAGTCGTCTTTCCAATGGTGAAAGCTTCACATCAAAATTCCAACTGTGCAAAAAGATATGCCTCTTTTAGTGAAGACTGCTCAGTTTCGATCCTATCCGGATTCATGTCGAACTTCTCCCAAATTAGTTTTCTTCTCTCCTCCCTCATTTCCTCAAATCCAAACCCTAAATAAGGTGTTTTGAAATATTTTCAAAGAGTTCACCTCTCTTTCATTCATTTCCACTTTGTCCTTGCTTGGTTTACCGAAAAACGCAACATTTAACAAAATGCTAGCGTCGAAACATCGTAGGAACTTGTTTTCAAAAGAATATTTTGAAAAAGAGGGTTTTAAAGTGTAAAATATTTTGGTAAAAATGCTTGGGTCCAAAAAGGGGTGTGAAGTTGGGATTTGAAGCCCCTTTTACCGAAGAAATCGAATCTTTGCACTGCACATCTTTCATCACCAAGTAAGCAATCAGTGGCGCCCAAGTCTTAAGGGCGGTCAAAAATGGGGTGTCTACAACATTTTTTTGTGTTAATTGTGTAGTTTCAAGCAATCTTTCACAAACCTTTTGTAGTAACCTGCAAGTCCTAGAAAACTTCTCAGTTCTGACACATTAGTTGGTCTTGGCCAGTTCACAATGGCTTCAATTTTCTAATGATCAACAGAGATACCGTCCTTGCTCATTACATGTCCCAAAAATGCCACACTATCGAGCTAGAATTCACATTTGGAGAATTTTGTATACAGTTTCCTTTCTCTTAAAATCTATAAGGTAGTTCTAAGGTGGTTCTCATGTTCTTTCCTATTTTTAGAATAAATCAGTATATCATCAATAAAGACAACAATAAGTCATCTAGAAATTGTTTGAACACCATATTCATTAAATCCATGAACGCCCCAGGTGCATTAGTTACCCCAAATGGCATTATCAAAACTTCATAGTGCCCATATCTAGTTCTGAATGCAGTTTTCTCTATATCTTTTGCCTTGACTTTTAATTGGTGATACTCAAATCTAAGGTCAATCTTAGAAAACACTTGAGCTCCATGAAGTTACTCAAATAGGTCATCTATTAGTGGGTATTTGTTCTTCATGGTTACTTTATTTAATTCCCGGTAATCTATACATAATCTCAAGGACCCATCCTTCTTCTTAACAAACAAAACTGGAGCACCCCAAGGTGAAGTGCTCGGACGGATGAATTTCTTGTCTAATAGTTCTTCAAGTTGGGCTTTCAATTCTTTCAGTTCTGAGGTTGACATTCTATAAGAGGTCTTAGAAATAGGTTGCGTTCCCGATATCACTTCAGTAGTGAACTCAATTTCCCTATCAACTAAGTCTCCAGGCAAGTCATTTGGAAACACATCGGGAAATTCAAAAACAATAGGAATAGTTTCCATATTAGCACTATCAGATAATGCAGTCAGTATACAACACAAGTAGCCCCTACATCCCTTCCTAAGCAATTTTACAGCTTTCATGGCCAAAATCAAGTATGGGGGAGGAACTACCCTATTTCCAACAAACACAAACTCTGGTAACCTGGGTGGACGAAATATAACAGATTTATTCACACAGTCAATAGATGCACAATACTTCGTTAACCAGTCCATGCCCAAAATGCAGTCAAAATGATCAATCTCCAAAGGCAATAAGTTAACATATAATGTCATGCCACCAATCACAATGTCACATACTGGATAAACATATGCGCATATCATAGGGCTTCCAGATGGTGTAAATACAGATAACAAATAATTCATAGGTTCTATTGGTCTAGTAAATTTCTGAGAGAAAGCATACGATATGAAAGAATGCATAAAACCAAAATCTATCAGTACACATGCATTTTGAGAACATATAAAGAGTATACCTGACACCACAGCTTTGGTGTTTTATACGTCACCAGGCACTAAGGCAAACACTCAACCTTGTCTCAAAGGTTCTTTTCCAGTATTAGCTCTTGCATTTGTTTTGACTATAGAAGCGGATCCGGCAGAACTCACCGTAGGGCGGTTGGCATTATGAAACCTAAGCGGGAAATTTTTCACCACATGACTCGTCTTGCCACATCGGAAACAAGCACCAGATGCTCGGTAACACACCCCTATGCCTTCTTCCACAATTAGGGCAAACTGGAATAAACCTACTACTCTGACTTGAGCTGCTTGTAGACCCCGTGTTCTGCTTTTTACTCACATGAGAATGGCCTTTTCTAAAACTATACCCAGACCTTTTTCCTCTCCATTCTGTTGTTGTTGTTGTTGTTGGGGCCTTTATCTCATAACGGCTAGGGTAGCTTCCGCCATTAAGGATCTGTCAAGGACTTGTACGTATGTTGGCAACTTCAATATGCCTACCCGATCAAATATGTCTAAGTCTATTCCTCTTTCAAATTTGTGGGCTTTCTTATAGTCTGTGTCCACCATGTGAGGAGAAAATCTAGCTAATTTAGTGAACTTAGCCTCGTACTCAGCTATAGATATTCTGCCTTACTCTAGTTTTTAGAATTCGGACACTTTTCGGTCTCGAAAACACTGAGAGAAATACTTTTCATAAAAGATTTCATTAAATCGAGTCCACGCCATGTCTCTATTGGTATTCTAAATCAGTAACCACTATCTCTGAGCTTTGTCTTTGAGAGTATAGGTGGCCAATAAAACCTTCTGAGCCTCGGTACAAGGAAATACTTCAAACAGTTTTTCCATCTCAAGAAACCATGTCTCCGCTTTCAACGGTTCAATTCCATCCAAGAATGTTGGCGGTTTCATCTTCATGAATTTCTGTGTCAGGTTAATAATGTCATTATTATCAAGTTCAACTTGTACCAACAGAGGTAGAGGGGGTAAAGGTTGTTGTCTCTGTTGTTGTGTCATAGCTTCGGTCAATGTTGCAAGCATCTGTTCCATTCGGCTCATACGAGCCTCTGAGAATTCACTTGTATCATTTCCTCTTGCATTCTTCATGTTGCTATAGAAACACCAAAAAATAATAAACATAGGAATAATCTCATTCATTTCCTTCAATTTATTTTCCCGAATTCAAATTCAGTTTTCATATTTATATAGATTACCACACACTCACACATGCAGATAGAATGCCCTTACTTCTTACTAGGAAATCCTAAGCTCATATCGACTTGTGTGTATGGTAGAACACATGCTCTGATACCACTCTGTCACGACTTAAACCTGCCCCTATAGGTTTAGCATCGTAATTGGCCAATAATCCCTGGATTACCAAAGGCCTTTGAACAGAATAATGCATAATCAAGGGGTTACAGAAGCAAATATACAAAATACAACGCCCATTGAGCTGTGCAGACATACATGGGACAAAATAATTTTAAACTTTATAAGCATACACATGACATCACATAGGTACAGTAATTATACGTCACCCAATGTACAGATAACCAAAAGCAAACTGTTCATTAACAAGAGAAAGCAAAGTGTCGAATGTTTAAAAAGACATGGCCATACGACTTGATTTGGTCCGAAACCTCCTTGGGAGGCGCAAAGGGTGGCTGACAAAACGGAGTCCCAGGCCATCAACTCTAGCCCAAATCACGTGCCTGGTCACCTACATGCATAATATAAATAGTGAGTGGAAGCCCGGCGAATAATAACAAAGTAAAGGGTTTCCATGAATGATGTCCCGTACCAACTCCAGAAAATAGATTCATATTTATTTAAAAAACAGAAGCAGATTCATATTCATAATCTTGTCCAAATCATATATAGAAACTAGAGTTCATGCTTAATCATACGTGGTACATCCATTAGCGCTAACAGAACAGATGTAGAACATATGGTGGTTATAAGTAACCAGTTCCATTAAGGAACCTCTGGATCCGAGTAACAGATAACAGATATGCTAAGCCCCCATGATGGAGACTCCGGTACGGGTAACAGATGACAAACACAATAAGTTCCATAATGGAACCTTCGATACCAGGTAATAGCTAACAATATCACGTGATGCTAAGGATGCCACGAATACATGTCAGAATTTGGTCAACCATTCATTATACAGAACATAACATTTTAGAAGGCATATCGTATTTCATCATATAGAAAATAAACAAAGTTGAACATAGCTTTACTAAGTTATTACTCACAGTTGGCTTCGGGCGCAGGCAGACAGAGCAGACTAATCGAACGGTTTACGACACATGACCTACATCAACACATAACAAATACACATTTGAAACACACGTTGGAATATATCTAACTCATTACGTTATGTTCTTAGTGTGTTTCTACATTTTACCCTCATTATTATGTCTTAATCTTGGATTAGGAATGCTAGGATGCAATGAGGATGCCAAAATGTACTTGAACACATTTAACAAAACTTGCTGAAAATAGGGGTCCCGTTCAAGCGCAACTTCCTCCACTCGAGCGGACATGCAATGTGTGAGGGGACGCTCGAGCGCAACTTCCCACGCTTGAGCGCTCTGTAAATTTGAAAAAAATACTAGTTATGTGATTTTTACGCTCAATGGTCGCTCGAACATGAGACTCATATCCCCGCTCGAGCACAACTCTTGACGTTCGAGTGGTCTGCAAAAACATAAAACTTCTGGGACCATGTATTTCACACTTAAGCAAACTTCTGGTCGCTCGAGCGGAGATGCAAAAACAAAGGTGGCCGCTCAAGCGCAGAATCTCATGCTCTAGTGGAAGTGCAGAATCTGGAATTTCCAGATTGCACTCCCAAGCTCCAAACTCAAATTCCACACCTCAAAACTCATCTTCTTGGGCCAAAATTCTGGAAAACATCTAAGAACTTGTAAAACATCTTGGTTTAAAGTTCATTTCATGAAATCAAAGCCCCAAAGCAAGTCAATTGTGCCCAAAAAAAAAATTTCAACTTGAAATGTAAGAACATGCTATAAACATGACATGCATGTATTCATTTGACCTCATAGCTTCCAAAACATGATCAAATGCGGTCCAAAGGTAAGAAATGTTATGAATTCTTCAAACTATGCTAGGATTACAACATGTATGAGAGGAAATCTTTGAAAACAACTTCAATTTGCTATGAAAAGAGCATGCATGCATGATATGGTCTTCTTACCAACTCATTAGCTCAAGATTTGTTTAATTCAACTAAATTCTTTTGAATTCTTGTAAGAGTCAGTTAAATGAAAGCTTAGGGAATACAAGTCTTACCTAAAATCCTCAATTCTTTGAATTCTAGGTGAGTCTTGGTGAGTCCTAGCTTAATTATTCAATTTGCCCTTTGGTTGCCTAGCAATTCTTCCTTTTTCTTCTTGAAATCAATTCTCCCCTTTAATTCCCTCTTATTCTCACGTTTGTGTGTGCATAGGCTCAAGAATGTGTTGAAATGTAATCAACAAGGATGAATGGGAGTATAAAAGGTGCCTTATATAGGCTTGAATTGATTAATTCATTAACTAGGCTTAATTGGGCATTCATTTTCCTAATTTAATCGTTTCGAATCAAATTTTAATTAAACCTAGCATAATGTTCTAAAAATTCCAAATAACACATAAATCAAGTCAATTTCTGAATCGGATGCCGATAAGGCCTTCAATTCGCAAATCAAAATAAAAACATGAACAAAATTTTCCTACGTTAAACAGATATAAACATAAATAATGCAACACACATGTAATTAATTCAGAATTTGATCTTAATAACTTATTAGACGTATGAAATCATGGATTAACGTTAATCATGGGTTGGGGTTGTTATAGTGACTAAGGTGGTCTGTCTCCTCCGTACCATAGGGAGCAGTCGATCAATCGTCCAGAGGAGGTCATCAGCATACGCCCAAGGTATCTACAAAAGGAATAGAATTTGAGAAAGGTGGACAAAAGTAATAGAGAACAATGAACAAAAATGGTAGAAAACAAAACAAGACAAAGTGCAGTGAGTAGAAGCATAAAGAAATGTGTACCTGCTCGATGCCAGGAGCGAATGCTAGCCTACGGTCTTTCTCCTTGATGTGCTCAAGCGAGATCTGCTCGATCACTCCATTTGGACGCATATATATGATCTCAGTAGGAATCACAAGAAACCCAAGAATGGGGCAACAGTGGGGGCACCTTCAGTTGGGACATCACCAGCCATAGCAGCAACCTCTGACACAGCATGAACCACGCCCGGGGTAAGAGGTGCCATCACTTGAGTATGTAAGAATGTGGTGAAGTCACCAGGCTTGTGATGTCTATCACCATCCTTGCCCAACATCAGAAGGTTAATCTGAGGACCGTCCTGCAGTTCATCAACTACCCTTATGACTAGAGGAGGAGGATGTGGAATGTCAGGTCTTCCCCAAGTAAGCCCAGCCAAAGAGGCCCTCGAACAAAATCCACATGGTGGAGGTATGCCATGCAGCGACATAGGTCGTCCTCGACACCTGGGGAATGCCCACCCAAGAATGCCAGTCAACCTGTGGAAGCAGACATCAGATGTCAGAAATCAGTGCAATATGAAAATATCAGTGCAGTATAAATGCAAACAATATGAGAATGACCATGTAGTATGGGAAATAGTGCAGTTTGCTTACAGTATGTAAAAGTTAAAGGTTGATATTTTGTTATCTGATCCGCAGTGATTGTGTCAAAGAAGCAGTGGAAGTAGGGAAAATCTCGGTCTACGCGGCGACAACACTCAAATCGAGAGTTGTAGTACCGGGAGCGGAGTACTGACAACTGAATTGACCTCACTACGATTGGAGTTAGAGAGGTGAAGTATGTGTAAACCCTGAGCTACAAACAAAAAAAAGATGAATGAAGTAAATGAGCAGAAAATGAAATGCAAAGCAAATGAGCAGAAAATGTAGAATGCACAGAAAAGATAAGTGTGAGGCATTCCTTCCAAACCCTCCAGAAGCCGCTGAGTGAATCCAGGCCAACGCCACCACAATCATACTCTGTCACCTGGGAAAGGTACACCAGTGCCCCTAGAAGGTACAACCCTACGGTATTTTCCCTGTTTGCAAACAGGGTAATACTAAGGAGATACATGAGGAAGCCGCTGGTGTAATGTGCAACCTCATCTGTAGTAGTGGGTTGGGACTCAGAGAAATGATCGTAAAACCAGTTGCACCTCACCATCCCGTGACTGGTGATGTCCGGGATCACCTCAAGAAACTGAAACTGTGCGGCTCTCCACTGCGTCATGCCAGGATCACATGGGATCGGGCCTCCAACTCTAACCCGCAGGCTGGTGAGCATCGAAAAATCGTACGGGGTTAGAGTCAGCTCCCCGATCGACGAGAAGTGGAATAAGTCCGTAGTGTCCCACTATCTCTCGACCAGGGCCCCATACAGCAATGACTCAGCCCTCATCTGTATGAGCCCTGAACAGAAGGGCCCAAAGCCGACTGCATCAACTAGTGCGCAGACCTCTGCAGGCAGTCTCTTATACCAGCGTCGAGGGCAGGATATGGATCCATATCCGCCAATCCTCCTAGCTATCACTTGCAAATATGAAATATATGGCGTTAACTAGTGATCTACTTATGAGATTCAACAATAAAATGAAGAAAAGTTGCTTACCATGGAGGCATCGGCGGACAAGTGCTTTGTGGGCTCTCGCAACAAGATGTCCTCGTCTATCTCAGGGATGAGGCCCTCAAATCTCAAAATACCACCTAGGGGTGGAGCCAGTGTGCGCAGTCGGTAGGTGGCCGCATCAAATGGCCTTTTAATGAGGAGAGGCAAGGCGAGAGTGTCCACGACCTCCATATATGCGCCTAAGGTGGCCCTGATACCAATGGCGGGGTCCGGGATGGGAACTTCGTCATTAGCCATGGAGAAAAGTTGAGGAAATAAAGAAAAAGCAAGAAAAATGTAGGGGGCTAAACCCTAGGACAGAGAAAATGAGAGGAAAAAGTGAAAACACGAGAGTGAGTATGCAAAAAACCAAGAAAACTCGTGGAAAACAAGTCAAAAACAATAAGAAACCCAAAAACTCCACCAAACTCAATTTCGTTCGGTTCAAAGTGTAGAGGAGGGGAAGGGTTTCAAAGGAAAAATGGCGAGGGTTGTTAGGTAACTCAAGAAAAGGGAAAATCTAGAGAGAGAGGGAAGCTAAAGAGAGAGAGGAGGGAGTTTCGGATGAAAGGGTGTGAGGAAATAGGGTTTGAGTTTGTTTTAAACAAACAAATCGTACGGATTGCCCAAAGCTACCCCTGCCACTATCGAAGCCCGGCCAGCTGTCACGATGCCCAGTCGTGCTTCATTGAGGCCCGGCTGGCTTTCAATGTCAACTCAATTCAATTTTGTTTTTTTCTCTCTCTTCTTTTCTTTTTTTATTTCTTGCATTATGGAGTTTAAAAAAAAATTCAAAATAAATAAAAAATAAAAAAAGAAAACCAAAAAAAAGAGAGTTGAAAAAGAAAAGAAAAAGGAAAGCAAGAAAAAAAAAAGAAATAAAAGAGAAATAAAAGAGCAAAACAAAAAAGAAAGCAAAAAGAAGAAAAGAAAAATATGAAAATAGTGGAAAAGAAAAGAAAGAATTTTTGTTCATTCGGATTTATTGTATGAATGTATGATTTGATTCATAATTTAAAGAGAGATGAAAAAGAAAAGAAAAAGGAAAGCAAGAAAACAAAAAAAGAGAAATAGAGCAAAACAAAAAAGAAAGCAAAAAGAAGAAAAGAGAAATATGAAAAGAGTTGAAAAGAAAAGAAAGAATTTTTGTTTATTTGGATTTATTGTATGAATGCATGATTTGATTCATAATTTATTTGTTTAACTCATAGTTTAAGTTGTAATTTGATCTGTTTAAATTTGTTTAAATTGTTCTGTTAGTTTATAAATTGTTTTGCCTAAATTGTCTATTATGTTATATCGTAAACAAACGATATTGTATGTACGATTCATTTAGAGGAGTTTCAGATAAAATCATTTGTGCCACAATGAAATCATTATCCATTTGCAGCAAAATTGAAACACGATGCATTGTGTTCATTGTTTCAACACGTGGGCAAATTGGTTTTCACTTTACTACACTGCTTTGATTGTTTTGATTTTACGTATCTCTGTGTAGAATCCATGTTTATTTCTAATTCCTACTTATACGATTTGTTTGTTCTTTAATCAATGCAACCTTTCCTCCTCTCGCATGCAATGCATTAGGATTGTTTTCATCCTGTTAAAAATGGCAAGTGCGCCTGTTCGTTCACACCACATTTCCTCCTACCGCGTGTGACACGCTAGGATTGTACCTCCGGTTAAAAACATTGGGCGTGTCCCGGTGTTCACAGCCTTTTTCCTCATCTCGTGTGTGACACGTTAGGATTGTACCCTCAGTTAAAAATAGCAGGTGCGCCTATTCGTTCACACCACCTTTCCCCCTATCGCGTATGACGCATTAGGATTGTACCTCCGGTAAAAAACATTGGGCGTGTCCCGGTGTTGACACCAATCTTTCCTTCTCTCGCGTACGACACGTTAGGATTGTACCCTCAATTAAAAATCACAGGTGCGCCTGTTCGTTGACCCCATCTTTCTTCTTTTCGCATGCGACGTGTTAGGATTGTACCTTCGATTAAAAACATCGGGTGTGCCCAGTGTTCACACCAATCTTTCCTCCTCCCGTGTGCGATGCATTAGGATTGTACCCTTGGTTAAAAACAGCGGGTGCGCTTGTTGTTCACACCATCTCTTCCTTCTCTCGCATGTGATGCATTAGGATTGTACCCCGGTTAAAAACATTAGATGCACCTATTTGTTCACACCACCCTTCCTCCTCTCACGTGCAACGTGTTAGGATTTCGGTTAAGACCTCGGGTGCGCTCGATGGTTACGTCGCCCTTTCCCCTTTCTACGCGAGACGTAGTTAGGTCTATATTTTCTTACATCCTTTCTACGTGAGACGTAGGTTGGTTTGTGCTTTCTTTGTGTTTTTCACACGAGGCGTGCCTGTTTATTCATTTCTTTCCGTGTGAAACATGGTGAGGTTTATTTTTCTTTGATTTGCATTTTCATTCAAATGTTGCATTCTTGTCTAGATTATAGCATTGTTTCATTGCTTCATTTACATTATGTTTCATTGCCTTGCTTCATTGCATGATCATAAGTTATTTGTTGCACCTTGTTTGCATTTTGCCATCGAGTTCAATCTTTGCATTCATGTCTTGATTTCTTGCCTGAGCCTTACGGCCTCGTCAAATGGGTCGTCTCTAGGCTTTGACATTCACTTACATCACTTTACGACTTTGAGTTCTGTCAAAGAAGGGCAACTGTGGACACCCTATTTTTGACTGCCCGTAAGGCTCGAGTGCTTTGTCCAGTACAATCAATGATGAAAGTGGTGTTGTGCGTGGTTCGAGGTCTCAAAGAAAGGGCCATGTTTAAGCTCCAAAACAATTCCAAACCTTCCATATTTCCACTGATTATACCCAAGAAATCCATTTTTACACATTGTGCCACCCTATGCTGAGGCTGAAATAGAAAAACAAGGGAATGCATTGAGGCCTGGCCGTGCCTCATTGAGGGCCGGCCATGGCTATTGAGGGCCAGCCGTGCCTTAGTAGCGAGAAACACTATTCTGGGCGGGAGGCCACCAGCTGTCCATTTTTGAAGATATTTATGATATTTTTGGCTCAAATTCTATAAAAATGACCATATATCTCTATTTTGAGGGTTGAAGAATTTCTACAAAGCCTATATACCACCTTGAGAGCTCCCTCTTCTCCTTCTTCTTGTGCAAGCAACACTTTGAGTAAACCTACCACCTTGAACCTATATCCATACATTATATACACCTTCACACCTTAGCTTAGGAACCTTGGTTGAGCCTTGAACACCATAATTCAAGCTTGAGAGTGTGTTAGGACTTAGTTTGATTCACAAACAAAGAGCTACCTTTGTCAAGAGGTATAGGCTTGCTATCTTCCTGTAGACACCCCATTTTTGACCGTCCTCAAGACTTGGTTGTGCTTGCAGGTACATCCAGCCACTAGTTTGATTGCTCGTTGGGTACTCGACTTTCACGACGAAATGTCACAGGTTTGAGCTTTCCAAACCCTATATCCTTTCTGCCCCATTTTTGGACCATGTGTTGGTCCTTTCAGCATGATTCTCATAGTGCACTGCCGCCCACTGTGTGGCACTGCCGGCCATGTATTTTTCCCTGCCTACTATTGATGATGCTTGCCGGCCATCAGTGAGGCACTGCCGGCCACAACTGATGGCCGGCAGAACCCTTTGTCTCAGCAGATTTCACTCCAGATCTTTTGAGCCAGCTGGTTTTCACTCATCTCTCCTCCATACACGTGTATGGAGGGATGAGACTATTTTCAAGCTTGTTTAACAAGCTTTGCATTGCCTCTCTTCTATATAAGGAGAGGCTTCTCCTTTATTTCAGAGGTTTAGAATTTGGAGGTTTGAGATATACATATAGCCTTGTATCTATATCTCTCTTTTGTTCTTGTTTTGTGCCTTAAAAGTGTAGATTTGTCTCACTTTTGTACACAAACACACACTCAAACACCTTGCTTGTGTTGCTGAGGCTTCTTGAGGTTGTTTTTGAAGTTCTTAGACTAATTTTGGTTAAAAAAAGTGTGCTGGAGTTGCAGTTGTAAAGGTGGTCTTCAAGGGTAAGTTTCTAACCCTTAAATCTCCCATTTTTACTTAAGCTTTTAGCCCTTCTTGTATAATATTTTAAGCTTTACTCTTAACTACAAAAATTTCTAATTTTTGGTGCTTGAAAAGTTTGTTTAAGGTCACTTTTTCGTTGGGGGTGATCTACCCCCTCTTAGGCCTTGTTTGAGCCATCCCTTTAGGCTCTTGTTGTAGCCTTTGCATGACCTTTCTACCACTGAAATCTAGAGGATTTTCAATGGTGAAAAGGTGGTTTTGGAGTCCTAAATAGGAGTGGGTCATCCCCTCTCCTCGTATTTTCAATACTTGTCTTGAAAGCCTTGCACTTGTAGTGCAATTCCATGAAATAGCCTAACATGCATCATGCTTTAACATGTCATTCTAGCATGCTTTTGTCCTAACTCTATGAAGCTTTTGTCCATGTTTTAGCATGCTTTAGCTCAGATTTTGGTTATTTTGGTCATGCATACCTTACCTTGTATAGCTATGGTTCAATCTTGCATGTTAGCTTTGTGCATTGAGTCCATTAGCATGTATTACTTGAAGTATTTTCATGATTTGGCATCATGTGAAATGTGATTTCAGTCCATGTTTCATGGTCACACACTTGCATCTTTCACCTATTCCATGCTTTGGATAGTTTGTGTTTTATGCCTCATGAATGGATTATTGTGCATGCCTCTATGCTTAGGCCTTTGGGATGCCATCTCAGTGGATTTTTGGGCTTATTTTGACATACCATAACTTTGATTTTTATTGGTTAAGTCATGCCATGTTGGGTTGAAATAGGTGTAGTGCAATCCCCCTTGTTGGCCTTACTTACACCATGCTTTATGCGTTTCATGTTGACTTGTTTTGGCCTTGGTCCATGCATGTTTTAGATTCATTTTGGCATGATCTAGGACTGTTTTGATTGTCCTTGGTCCTTTGGGGTTTGATTCATGTGGCCTTGGTACAAGCTCCTTGGTTAGTCTTAGCATGTTATGCTTGTGTTGTTTAGTTGATTTGGCATCAATTTACATGAGATTTCAGAGCTTACCTCATTGCCACATTATCATGATTGTCACTCCTTGCTTATGTATGAGAGTTGTGTCCCTATGCCTTAACTCTTAGGCCATTACATGTGCATGCTTTGCTTTGTATTTCATACCATCATTTCATCATCATGGCCACTGATATGGGCATGACTGAGGTCTACCCTTTTGGTTTAAGTCCATTAAATATGCTATGTATATTGCATTAAGTATGCCATAATGTTCATTGCATGCAGTATACCATCCTACATTGCATTGTGCATGCCACGTGGTTATTTGCATTGTGTATGCCAAGTTATTTTGCCTTGCATTGAGTATGCATGTCCCTAACATTGCTAATTTGTCCTTGTAGCATGCATTGTGCATGCATGCATTAGCATTGTTCACATATCATTAGCTTTTTTAAGTTAATCATATCACATAGCATTGAGTATGCCATGTAGTTACATGTTTGCATGTTTAAGTCATATTGCATGTTTGCCATGCTTGTGTTGCATTGTTGTCTGGATTAAGTATTAATCCGAACACGAGGAACGAGGGACGTTTCATACTTGTAGTGATGAAACATGCCTCAATTCTCGATCGCCAACGCTCTTGACAAGGCATGATAGAGTTTTAGGCATTTATGTGTTTTTGTGCATTCATTTTACATTGATTTGCACAAGTTGGATCTTTGGCCATCAAGCATCGGAATGTATGATCTGATTATGCCTCTCCCTTGATGTTTTGAGGTGATATGGGATGGCATAGTGCGCACATACCCTTGGGGGACCCTTCCTTTTCTCTATTTTGTGCTCTACTGCAGCTTGGTGTCACAGCACACCAGTGGTCGGCAGCCTCCTTTTGTTGGTTGGCAGATCTTCATTCTTGGCTGGCAGTGCCTACTCTTGGCCGGCAGAGGGGTCAGCAGAAGCTCCTCATGGCTGGTAGGCCACTGGTGCACTCCCCAGCATGGTTTTGGTAAGATCTAGCAGCAAGTTCTCAAGGACACCCTACGGACAGAGCCTCAAGAGAGCAACCGGAGAGCTTTTCGGGACAACAACCAAGCATGCATCCTCTTCTCCTTCAACCAGCGCTGGAACAGCATTGTTTATTGCTTACTTGTTAGTTAGCATTTGGATTTGTAATTTAATTAGTTAATTTGTTAATTAATTAAGTTTTGTAATAATTAGTAAGTAGATTGCTTATTATTTAATTTGGTTGTGTAATAATTAATTAGCTTATTAGTTAGTTAATTAGTTGATTTGTATTATTTATTCGGACCCTCCGTCGAGAGGGCATAATTTTGTAATAAGCGTGCGTGTGTGCAATGCATGTCTTCCAACCCCCATTTTTTTCTCCCTTTTACTTACCTGCTTTCGATGGTTAGTTTTAGGGCATGTTTCAATTAGCATACTTATGCTCTGCATGCGTGCATCCATTCATCTGTCTTGCATGCACCAGGCTCGGCGCATCATACAAACTGCATTGTATTTCAATTCCTATTTGAATACATGTATCAATTGTTACATTCTTATGTCATCTTAGAATAGCCGAGCCTATTTCTAGTTGCATTTTGCATGTGATGCATTAGCCATCATAACATGAACTAGGATCATGCATGATTTCTTACTAGTTCTCTGTTTTGGCTCGGAGTACACTGTAAGTGTTTATGCTTTAGCATCTTGCATGAGTGTTAATGTTGCTATGATAGCATGCTTGCCATAAGACTAAATGCTTGTGTGATTAACTACCTAAATGCCTGTGGGTGAAGGTTGGATTGCTCGAATTGGAACAATTCATCAAATCCCCGATTTAGCCTACTTGCGAGTAGCAAACTTCAAACTGTTTTCAAACAAACAAATATGCAATGTTTTGTTCCAACTTAGGCGATCTAGTCTATACTTGTATGCTGTGCGCATCACATAGTAAATTCTAAGTTAATAACCGGAATAAGAACGCATGCGTTTTCAAAAACAAGATATCATGTTAGTAAAGGCCGATCTTTGATCGGGCGAGCGGGCGTGCTCATTGCATGACCTTCCCCTGTCGTACCCAAGTTCCCGAGCCGGGGCAACTTTGGTGATGACGGACACGTGGCCTTAGGCACGAGTCAGGGTTTCCTAAATTCCCCCAAAACAAAATATTTAGGTGACGACTCTGTATCTGGCAAAGCAGTCCATATTTGGCACTTCTTTATAAAAATCAGTTTTCCAAAACGATTTGCCGGATTTGGACTCATTGGTAATTTATCGGTCTTGCATTGCACTTTGCGAGATTAGATTTAGAACTGTGACATTGAGTCCGAACTGTAGTAAGTCCAATGAACAAAACGGATTTTCACGCCAATTCGCGCGCGGAGCCCGGGATGTTCGGGCACGTCTACACTTCTCTCTTGCTTTCATTTATTTCATTTGCTACCTAGTTCTTGTTGTTTTGATCCTTTTCTAAGTGTTTGAGTTTGGGTTTAGAGAGCTACCAAAAGGGTAGAGAGAGTTTACTCTTTCTACACCTTTACCTATAGCTTAAACCCTTACTTTCACACTCTTTTTCTTTGCCCCCTAAACTAATTTTCAGAGTTAAAAAATGGCTAAAAATCATGCTTTGAAGTTTCAAAAGTGGAGAGGTTAGCCACCCTTCCTTATTCTTGTTTACTAGTCTTATTTTCCCTCTTTGTTGATTAGCTTGTTAGGCACTTTTCATGCATTTTTAGCCGCTATTTTTCATCTGTTTAGGGCTGTCTTAAGTTGTTCAAATAGTTCTTGTTTCGATTAGTTTAGTTGTTGTCTCATAAGTATACCTACATAGCTTGTAGTATATTGTTCTAAGATTTTCTTCAACTCATTTCCATGTTTAAGGACCTCATTTTAATAATCAACTTGCCATTCATCTCTTTCATTTGAGAGTTGTTTCAATCAGTTGACGGTTATTCAAAACATGAACTAGCGATTTACGCTTAATGACTTAATCTCTACGGAGGTTCATTGCCAACGGTATAGTCTCTTTTTCATGTTGAGAATCACCTCCAATTTGACATATTTCTCACTTAGTGGACGTAATCTTTAGTGGATGTAACAATCATCTTGGACTTAATGGATTAAAGGATGGCAAAGACTAATAAATTTGGCTTAAAATGAACCAACTCACATAAAGAAAATGAGTTATATTGCTTGGGATTCAGCCAGATGTTATGCCGAATCCATTGTGTCAAGAGTTGTCTTACATCAATTTATGATGTTTTGAATGAACTTTGAAGCGTCTCTACCTCCCTCTTTGAGTTCACTCTATGATAATAGAGAGGGGTGGTTGTTGTTCATTTCATTTATTGATTTTTGTCCAAAATTGTACATTGAAATCATCAAGAAATCAACTTGCTCATTGATAGTTTTGGAAACGATTCTAACCTTCTCTTGAGGCTTTCTCCATGACAAAGAAGTGTAAGAGGGACAAATAGAGTCCATAACACTCTGTATGCTCTGTTTTCACTTTAGAGCACAAAATAGAATTTTACATGAAATTGAGGCACGACCGACCTTCTTTAGGCTCGGTTGGGCTTCATTAAGGGCTGGCCGGCCATCAATGTTTGGTCAGCACTTGTGGGGAAGTGGTTTTTGGAAATACTCTTCTGATCTGGGAAGATGCTCTTGATACTCAACTAGTCACCTGCAAAGACAAATACTCCGGTCGGGGGTGCTGGGATTAGCACTCCGACAGGCAAGTCAATTCTTCTACTCAAGAAAGCTTGTTTACTAAGTTTAATGAAGTGTTTTTTTTTTTTACATACCTTTCTAAATCTGAAGCTCTTGCATTTATATTCATTTTCTGGACCTCGGGTCCAGAGTCTACTTTCTACTTATTATCCTTTTGTTTATTCCAACATACATCCTCCCATCCATTCGGCAATTTCTATATATTCGGTATCTTAGTCGATTAGTACGGAGCCGAATAGCCTCTGACTTCCGAGGTACATTCCTGCTGACTCTTCTGTTTATTCGGCTCCCACAATTGCCCTCTAAGCATTCTCCCAACGTTTGTTGGCTGGAGTGCTTGGCTCCGAGTTTTGAATACCCCACCAAAATTTTGGTATTCGGGCCCACAAAGCATACGTCTAAGTACACCCCTTTTTGGTTGTCGTACCGACTTCCCGCCTCTTCGTACATATCTATTCATTGCGTTTTCAAAGATTGGCATCTCTTCAGATTCACATTCCGTGATACCGGTCGCTGGGTTGGCCTTTGGATCGTCCTTACAATTTTGTCTCCTCCAAAATCTTCATCTTCCGTAAGTTTTCCACTTCTTTGCTTCGAGAACTATTCCAATTTTATTCTTTGGCGTATCTGCGCCAATTGCAGAGTATGGCGAAGCATTTGAAAGACCTCCTCTCATCAAATCGAATTGCTGGTTTTAGACGCCATTTCTCTATTCTTGATGATGTCCGTCTGTCACTTTTGGCAGATGGCACCCTTGACATGGAGAGGGAGGACGAGACCACAATCGTCTTTCCTCTCTTGTCAGTCGCAGAGGGTGGAGTCCGCTTCCCTCTACACCCATTTTTGAGGGCTGTGCTTCGCCATTGGGGTTTAATCCCTTCTCAGCCTAACGTGAATTTCTTTAGAATTATAATGGGGATTGTTGCATTGAATTGTCGCCTTGGAATTAATCTTGGCATTCCGGCCATCCGGCACTGCTATGCCTTGGCTAAGTCCTCCGGTCGGCAAGGGCGTTATTTCCTCAGAGCTAAGGATACCGACCATCAACTAATCACTATGCTTTCCAGCTCTGGGAAATGAGTTGATGATGTTATGGTCGTTGTCCAGGGCAACTGGGAATTTGGCGAAGGGGAGGATCATGTTGACCCTATTCTTAGACGGAGGGGCGAGCCAGGTCGCCGTGTATCTCCTTGTTTTTGTTGCGTTCATTTTTATTGTAAAATCTATTCCGTTGAAATCTTACGGCTTCATCTCATGTAGGGAGGGGTTTGAAAAAGGTACTATCTTTAACCCACGACGCCATTCTTTCAGATATTAGGGTTGCTCTCTGGTATTTCGGCCGTCGAAGTCTTCAGAGACAGGGGAGGGCGGCTCACATTCTGCTTTGTTACGAGCCGACATACACAACCTTCTCGGTGACAGAAAACATACTGATTCCGAAGGGTGAAGATTCACTTATTGCTCTTATTCTGTCCGACTTCAAAAACTTAAGGCAGGTAGGCTTTGAAGGGTCCGATTCGAGTTTAAACGAGAAGCTCACGATCAATCCGAGGCCGAATCTGAGGAGGTATTGGATTCCGCGATCCTCCATTTACATCGGGTCCGGGTGATCTTCCTTCTGTCGACGTTTTTCAACGCTTAGAGGATCTTCCCGTCGTAGACTTCGCGGCTATAGCCAGATTGAGTCTGACAAAGCTTGCTAAAAAGGCGAATGCGGAGAGGTTAGCCGCACGAGGGAGAGTGGAGGGCGTTTCATCTGAAATGCTGCCTGCCATCGAATCTCGACTCCACCCCCCTGTTGCCGAATTAGCGTCTTTGGGGGTTCTAGAAGAGACGAAGGGTTGGAATGCCGAATCTCCGTTGGTCGGGGAAGACGGCCGAAAATTTGAGAAAAAGACAGGGAAGCGTTCTTGTAATGACCCTCACACTACCCTAACCATACTCATATGCATTATATATGATTTTGCTCTGTTAAGCTTGCATTTCAAATCTTGACTTGTCTTGCATAAGTGTTACTTGGATGCTATGTTCCTTTGGTGTGTGTGTGTGTTTCAGCCGAGGTTATCTTGAGCCTAGGTCGCTCCTTTGGTACTCTTATACGTAGAACTGTCTTGGGATTTCTTTGGTTGACCTCCATCCGCACCCTGACATATTGGCCGAGATATCATTATCTAGGCCGAGGTGTTTATCACCAAGGCCGAGATGTGTACTATCTGGGCCGAGATGTTGCCCTTGAACCCAAGTGATCTTGCCCTAGAGCGGTACAACCTAGACCGAGGTGTGGCACATCTAGGCCGAGGTGTGGCACAGCTGGGCCAAGTGTTGACCTTTCTAGCCGAGGTCATTGTCCCTTTGCTGCCGAAGTCTTGTTATTGGCCGATGTCATTACTTGCCGGAGTCCCTTGCCGCCTAGCTTGTTGAACACGCTTTGTCATAGTCTTGTCTTTTCAATCAGTCACCTTTTCAAATAGAGCCAACCAACCGTTGCCATGTGTCCGGGCTGAGTATTAAGTCAGCCGACAAGCCTAGGAATGTATCATTTTGTATCATATCTTTGTTCTTGAGGAGAGAGAAGCTCTAGAAGGAGAAGGAAGAGTTTTAGAGTGAGAGAGTAGATATCAAGCTTGATCCTTAGAGTTTAAACCGTTAGATTCGAGTATTGAGGTTAGAATCTTGATCAACTCTTGTTGTTCTTATTGATCATCTAACTGCATTGCATGATTGAATATGTTCTGCATGCCATGCATTGATTTAAAGATTGGTTTTAGAAAGAGAAAGTTAGTGTTCATGAGTTCTTGAAGAAAAGCTTTGTTTGATCCGAAAGCTTACATTAAAATCCATGTTTTTGTGTTTGTTTTCGCAAGATCCTCAAGTATGGGTACCCAGGTCCATGTTTTCAAATTCATAGCATGAAATCTCAGATTTTATAATGATAAGTTATGATCCTTGCATTCATCTCCTTCATGATCTTCATGTTCATGTTCTTCATGTTCTTGAACAGAGGGAAAACCCAGATTTTTCCCGACCTCATTTCTTTGAAAGTGGCCCTCGGGACCACACCTCGGCGAGAAGGTGTGGGACCTCGGCCAAGACTTGGTTGGTGCCCAGCATGTTTCCCCGAGATGGGAGACAGTGTTTGTTTTGATTTGACTTAGTTTTTGGAGAATGCCGAGATCATTTGCATTCATATGAAGTTTGTTTGAGAGTGCATTCAATAAACTTGCCATGTGTTTGTAGGACTTGGACTCGCCCTGACCCCGACGTTCGAAGAGCTATGTAAGTGGTATCTTAATAAAGATATGTTATAAAGTTTTGATTAAACCTTGTTTTGCCTTGTTCGGAAATTATTTACAAGCATGAATGATTATCCCTACTTGCAATAAGTACTATATCTTGCTTGATGACATTCTCGGGAAGTCCATATGTGCTAGGGGACTATAAGCATTTGTAGCACAAGTCCTTAGTGTCTAGGGACTATAATGCAACGACACCATTGCTTAGAGATCTCTCTTGTCTTGTCTTGCCTTGCCACTGACAGTTTTACCGCGTGGGTTTGTTTGTCCAGAATGTCATCTCTTGTATTATATTGATGTTAGTGAGCATCCCTTGAAGCTTGAAAGATTTGATAGATGAGCTTGATTTATCCCATGTATTGTTTTGTTAAAAGATCTCGGACATCATTCATGTAAACTCTTTATTATTTATACCATTCACTGAGTATCCAAGCTCACCCTCTCTATATATATGTAGGTGATGAGCAGGGCGGCGGTGACGCCTAGATGTGTTTTGCCGATGTGTTATGGATTCGTGTTTTGCAACATCTTGAAGATCATGCTTCTTAGTTATTTCATTGTATTTTGTATTTGATGGCTGAGAAGCCTTTTGGTCAAGATGTAATTTTTGTACTCCATTCTGTTGTATATAAGCTATTGTAAGATGTATGTCATTTCATTTAACTTATGCACTGCTCTTATGGACTACTTAGCTTTTATTTATTGCTTCCGCATTTGTAAGCCCCATATGTTTACTCTGATCTGTGTGTGTGATCTTGTAAGTGGCCTTTGGTAGTCTCGAATTACTGGCCATCGTGGCACCATCCTACTAGGGGCGGGATGGGGTCGTGACAGTTCTGCCGACCTCAAGGCCGGTTCAAACAAACAAAGTGGTAAGCGTCCTCGATTGAAGGGATCTAATCATGTTGTTCCTTTTGTCATTCGTCCGATGGTGAAGGACATGCCGGCTCCCTCTAACACTTCGGCGCTTAAAGATCCAGAGGTCGCATTCGGTGTGGCCACGTCCGTGTCGTTGCCAGCTGATATGGAGGCTTTTTGGGTGGAACCAGATCTGAATGCGACGGCACTAACCGCGCAATCGGCACTTCTGGTACATATTTTGACTTTTCCTCACTTTATCCAAGTACTGTTGGGGTTATGTTTTTGGGTTTTTCCTTTGTAGACCGTCGGAAGGATAGCCGACATGGGACGTCGGCATCTCGACGCCGTCAAACAGATTGACCGCTTGCAAAAACAGGTTGCCAGCCTGCAGGTTGAGTTGGCCGACATGAAGGCGGCTACCTCCAAAAGTCGGGAAGGATGCTGGGCTTGCCGAATACGTGGACCAGGTCCCGTGGTTCGAAAACAGGGGGTTCAAGCATGGCTGGCACAAAGCCCTTCTTTGTACCGAGTTTCACCGACTATGCTGTCTGGCGGTGGATGTTGAGCTACTGGAGACTGATTTCGAAGGTTGAGCTGGGCAATTGACTTTTAGGTTTTCACAAATGTATTAGGGTTTTACTGATGTATTGTTACAATCGTTTTGTCAGACAATTTTGTGCGGGCTTATAGCTTATTTATTTTGAATATATATAAAATGTCATGAGTTGTGCTAAATTTTGCTAATGAAGAATGATATTACTTAATGATATTACGCAGTTTTGAGCTCGGACGATCGGCCTAAGGAACCTGCCCTTGGCTTAGCCAAGACGCGGGCCTGAGGAACCGAATGAGCCGACTATCTCGGAATCGTGGGCTGGCTGAGGCATAACTTATTCGGCGTTATCATTTAAAAATATGGCCGAATATATAAATGAGTGCCCTTGCCCCAGCGATCTTCGGATAACCGGCGATAGCACTTGCAATATAGCCGACGAGATTAATTAATCTGCCTTTTTTAGCTGTATGAGCCGAGAACCGAATGAGCCGACTATCTCGGAATCGTGGGCTGGCTGAGGCATAACTTATTCGGCGTTATCATTTGAAAATATGGCCGAATATATAAATGAGTGCCCTTGCCCCAGCGATCTTAGGATAACCGGCGATAGCACTTGCAATATAGCCGACGAGATTAATTAATTTGCCCTTGCCTTAGCCAGGGCGCGAGCCTGAGGAACTGAATGAGCCGACTATCTCAGAATCGTGGGCTGGCTGAGGCATAACTTATTCGGTGTTATCATTTGAAAATATGGCCAAATATAAAAATGAGTGCCCTTGCCCCAGCGATCTTAGGATAACTGGCGATAGCACTTGCAATATAGCCGATGAGATTAATTAATCTGCCCTTGCCTTAGCTAGGGTGGGAGCCTGAGGAACCAAATCGTGGGCTGGCTGAGGCATAACTTATTCGGCGTTATCATTTAACAATATGGCCGAATAGATAAATGAGTGCTCTTGCCCCAGCGATCTTAGGATAACCGGCGATAGCACTTGCAATATAGCCGACGAGATTAATTAATCTGCCCTTGCCATAGCCAGGGCACGAACCTGAGGAACCGAATGAGCCGACTATCTCGGAATCGTGGGCTAGCTGAGGCATAACTTATGACGTTTGGTGCTCAGTTTTCTCGAGGGAGCTACATATACCCCAGAATAAATGAGCGAGTTCATGCCAACAAGTTGGCTCATTTCTATTCAGGCGCGATCCGAACCTGGCAGGGGCCAACATTGGCTGAGTTTAGCAGTCAAAATGAATCGCGGCAGCGAGCCTACCCACACGAGAAGAAGAGCATCCATGGATCGGGAAAAATAGAGGCCCCCTAGTCGTCGAAGCAGATCACCCCGAAAGGATGGACAACGGGGAGGTTCCCCGTGCCCACGACCGCAAGTTGAGCCTGAGGCGGCGCCGCGACCGTTGAGTTTTGCGGTTCTTGTGAAGAATAGACCGATGACGGAGGCGGATTCTATAATTAAAGATCCAGATGTGGCAGTAGAGTTTGCTCGGAAAATTTTTTCACGGAGGTCCAACAATGATGGTCGAACGGGGATTTCAAGTATTGGGATGGCATACATGGATTTGTCACGTGGCTTATGAAGTCGAGATGCGTCTGCGCGAAGCCCGACGCGAGAGTGAGAGAAACGACGAAAGGAATCGTAGTCTGGAGGCTCGCGCGAATAAGGCTGAGAGTGAGCTTTGGGAGCTGAAGAGTGTTCGAGCGGCCGAGTCGGTGGTGGACAATCAAGCGAAAATCATGGAGGAGGGGGCAAACCGAGAGGCCTCGGGTTATGAGAGAGGATATCGGGACGGCTTGAAGGCCGGGGTTAAAAAGACCAAAACGAACCTAGCTGAGGAAGTCTGCCGATGCGAAAATCGTGGTTTCAAGCACGGCTAGATCAAGGCCTTTCAAACCATGGAAGCTCTTGGGTCCGTGGGTATAAATTCGGCTTCGCCCCTATATCATCGGCA
The DNA here is from genome assembly GCA_025200525.1 of Camellia lanceoleosa. Lineage (NCBI taxonomy): Eukaryota > Viridiplantae > Streptophyta > Magnoliopsida > Ericales > Theaceae > Camellia > Camellia lanceoleosa. Next base: position 64,036,344 of record CM045761.1, read on the forward strand.
TTACCTTCCGTATCCCGAGTTCGACATCGGGAAAAGTGACGACGAAGACGCCGACTTAGTGGACTATAATGTTAAATAAATAGAATTTCTTTATCAAATGCTTGAAATGTTTGGTGGCTTTTAAATAAATAGAATTTTTCTATTAGCAGCTTTTGAAATGTTTTGCGCGTAATGAAACATCCTATCGCAATTTATTGTCAGCCTCTGTATTGCGTAATGTAAACGTTCGAACATGCGTCGATCGGCTCCAATTAAGAATCATGTAATTTGTTGGTCCACGAAGGGCTCCGAATCCGGAGACTTGTTGGGCCGATCGTGGTGTCCACGAAGGGCGCTCCGAATCCGGAGACTTGTTCGGGCAATCATGGTGTCCACGAAGGGCGCTCCGAATCCAGAGACTTCTTCGGCCAATCGTGGTGTCCACGAAGGGCGCTCCGAATCCGGAGACTTGTTCGGCCAATCGTGGTGTCCACAAAGGGCGCTCCGAATCCGAAGACTTGTTTGGCCAATAAGAAGCGTACGAGCTGAGGAATAAAAACGAGAAACTTTTTGCATTACAGCAGAGTATGTACAGATACCAAGCCTACAAATCGGGTCATTGGTAAAATTTTTGTAGATGTGTTGAATTCCAAGGCCGTGGCAGGCTTCTTCTGGACATGTCCGAGAGCCGATATGCTCCTGTTCTTGCAATGGAGTCGATTTGATAGGGGCCGTCGATTCGGACTAAGCTTGATCTCGAAGTACTTTTTTCAAGACCCTCTCCGGGTGTAGAATCAACTCGTTGATTATGCGACTTAGCGACCTACCATCAAAACCGTGCCATAGAGGCCGCTCTCGATTAGATCCAGATCGGCGAGCATCATGTCATTTCGGCCCGTATCAACGCTGCGATTTCAAAGTCGGAGGCCGATTTCGAGGGTAAAATTGCAGGTTCAAGCATAAAGCGAACGGCGTTTCACGGTGGACCTCCTCGGCGTTGTGCGATGCCCACAATACACTCGGCAATTCTTGACCCATTTGCCTTTAGCTTTTTCCTTTTTGATGCCGCCCAAGATGGTTTTGTTAGAGGCTTCACTTTTAGGGGTACGCGGGCGTAGAGAAGTAAGGCATGATACCGTATTTGCTGCACAACTCTCGGTATACGCCACAATCGAACTGGGTGCCATTGTCTGAAATGAGCGCTCTTGGAATGCCGAATCGCGTAATGATGTTTCTCCATACAAATCGCTTTACGTCGGCATCTCGTATGTGTGTTAGAGCCTCCGCTTCGACCCATTTTGTAAAGTAATCTGTTGCTATGATTAAGAATCGCTTGTTTCCTGGGGCCCTTGGCAATGGTCCTACGATATCAAGCCCCCATTGGGCAAACGGCCAGGGACTGGTGATAGAGCTCAACTCTTCAGCGGGCAAATGGGTTAGTGGGGAGAACTTTTGGCATTGTTCGCATTTTTTAACGTAATTTTCTACGTCGGCTCTCATTGTTGGCCAATAATACCCCCGTGTTATAGCTCGATGGGCCAGGGAGCGTCCGCCAGAGTGGGCACCACAACTGCCCTTATGTATCTCAGTTAGGAGCTCCTCCACTTTATCCGGGTGTACACATTCCAGATAGGGGCCGGAGAGGGACTTTTTATAAAGCCCTCATTGTGGATCCAGATAGTATCGCAGGGCCTTATTGCGTAGCTTGTGTGCTTCTTTTTTGTCCTCTGGGAGTTGTTCAGAAGAGAGGAATCCGACAATGGGGTCCATCCAGCTTGGCGCGGATTCTATAATGTTGACGTGGGTTTCCTCCGAAGGGCTAATACTCGGCTCCGGGATGAAACCTACTTCAATTGTCCGTTTCAGCTCAGAATTGATGGCGGAGGCTAGGCACGCCAGGGCATCTACGTGTGTGTTCTGATCACGTGTTATTTGATTCAATTCGTGATGGTCAAACTTCGTTAGCAAAGAGTTGGCCGCTTTCATATAGGCCGCCATACGGTCGTTTTTTGCATCGTATTCTCCCTTTAGCTGGTTGATGACCAATTTTGAGTCACAAAACACTAGCAAAGGCCGAGCGCCGAGAATATGTGCATTCCATAGACCAGCTAGGAGGGCTTCATACTCGGCCTCGTTATTTGATGCTTCGAAGCCAAGCTTGACGGCCTGCTCTATTACTGCGCCGTCGGGAGACATGATTACTACGCCGGTGCCGCAGCCCCGTTGGTTGGATGATCCATCACAATATAGCTGCCAAATATCCCCGACATAAATTTTCCAGTTCCGCTTTGATCGAACTTCGGCCTTCGGAAGAACGTCGGCAGGTTTAAGGTCTGAAAGCCCGCCTGTGAATTCGGCAACAAAGTCGGCTAGCACCTGTCCCTTGATTACGGTTTTGGGTAAAAACTGAATGTCATATTGGCCGAGTTCAAGAGCCCATTTTGAAACACGTCCTGAAGCTCGTGACTCAGTAATCGATCGGAGGGGATAATCTGTTATCACCCCGATGCTATGCCCCTGGAAGTAATGCATCAGCTTTCTTGCTGCCATGACCAAGGCTAGGATGAGTTTTTCTAGCAGAAGGTAACGTGTCTCGGCATCGACCATTGCTTTGCTCACATAATATACTGGTCGGTGCTGCCCTTCTTCTTCTTTAAATAGTACGGCACTGACGGCCTTATCGGAGACTGCCAGATACAGAATGAGGGGGTCACCGGCAGCTGGTGTTGTCAAGAGAGGTACTGACCGGAGGTAAGTCTTGAGCCCGATGAAAGCTGCCTCGTACTCAACGGACCATTCAAAAGCTTTGCCTTGACGTAGCGTCTGGAAGAATTGTCTGCAGCGGTCTGTTGACCGATTGATGAATCTATTGAGTGCAGCGGCCATCCCCATCAACTTTTGGACTTCTTTTACTGATCGGGGGGAATTGAGTTCCAGAATTGCTGTGACTTGCCTCGGGTCGGCTTCGATTCCACGGTGGTTGACGATATAACCCAGGAATTTGCCGGAGCTGATTCCAAACGCGCATTTGGAGGCGTTCAGTTTCATTCTATATTTGCGCAAGATGCCGAATGTCTTCTCTAGATCGGCTATGTGATCCTTTTCTTCTTTGGACTTGACCACCATATCGTCGATGTAGACTTCCGTAGTATGGCTGAGTTGTTCTTTGAACATAGCGGTGACCAGTCTTTGGTAAGTTACCCCTGCATTCTTCAGCCCGAAAGGCATAACTTTGTAGCAGTAGGTCCCTCTAGGGGTGAGGAATGCAGTTTTGTCCTGGTCATCCGGATGCATGGCGATCTAATGATAGCCTCTGTAAGCGTTGAGGAAACTCTTGCGTTGGTGGCACGCCGTTGCATCGATGAGTTGGTCGATTCTAGGTAAGGGAAAGCAGTCCTTGGGGCAGGCTTTGTTCAGATCCGTGAAGTCGACGCACACTTGCCAGGTTCCATTTTTCTTCTTTACCACCACCGTGTTGGAGAGCCACGTGGGGTAGGTGACTTCTCTAATTGACAAGCGATCTATCGACTTCTTCTATGGCTCGGTGGTGCCAAGCGGCCTTTTGAATGATGGGCATGCATGTGGGGTCAACGTTCAGGTGGTGCTGTGAAACTAATGGGTCTATACCCGGCATCTCATACGGAGTCCACGCAAAGACATTGAGGTTGGCGAGTAGAAAGGAGATCAGCTGCTGTTTATCGGCTTGGTTTAAAGAGGTGCCGATCATGAAGAACTTCTCCGGGCTTCCATCGATGTCAACTCGGTCTAAACCATCCGTGGCCTTTTCGCTTGGTTGCCGCCCGACGTCATCAAGGATTTCCCGGTTGGGTACCTCCATGGAATTCACCTGCAATTCCTTTGGCATTTTGGCGGCCAGGAGGTAACATGCTTGTGCCGATTTTTGGGAGCCACGGATCTGCTCAATGCCGTGTTCTGTTGGGAAACGTAACAATTGATGGTAGGTGCTCGAGACGGCCTGTAAGGTATGCAACCACGATCGCCCCATGATGATATTGTACGGCGATGGCAGCCGGACAACCAGGAATTCTACATCCACCATTCTAGAACCCACTCGAATGGGTAGGTTGATCTTTCCCAGTGGGTATTCGGGGTTGGCATTGAAGCCGATGGTGAACCGATTTACGCGTAGCGCGACAACTAATGGGTCGACGTGAGGGAGTGTTACGCCGATCAAGTCAGAGTCGTCGGGCTTTCGGCAGGTTGTATATCATATGGATATTATGTGGAACACTTCGCCGGAGACGTTCGTCTTTAGTCAACTCAAAGTAATAGGCTGAAGCACAGCTAGCGTCGGTGTTTTGCTGTTGGGCCCGAGACCGTAGATCGCCTGCCCTTGGGGGTCACTCAGGAACCCGGCGCACTGTTTGTTTGGACTTTACTATTTCCAAGGCCAGATCGCAACGAAGGCGCTCGTTCTCAGCGATGGTGCTGTCTAAACTGTGTTTGGTCCTTTTGGCTCGTTCCATGATGGCTAGCATCGTCTCCTGCGTTGAAGTCGTTTGTGAATCGACATTCAAGGCGCGTCTTGTAGCGATGATCTCTTTCTCGAGCATATTTGCTGGAGTGAAGTCGACTCTCTGTGTGATCGCGTCGGTGGCTATCGGAGGATCTTGCGTCACGCCTTCCATGGATGTGCTTGAGTATTCCCATAGACGGTGCCAATTGTGGAGAAGTGATTTTTGGAAATACTTTTCTGATCCGGGAAGACACTCTTGATACTCAGCTAGTCACCTGCAAAGACAAATACTCCGGTCGGGGGTGCCGGGATTAGCACTCCGACAGGCAAGTCAGTTCTTCTACTCAAGAAAGCTTGTTTACTAAGTTTAATGAAGTGTTTTTTTTTTTTTTACATGCCTTTCTAAATCTGAAGCTCTTGCATTTATACTCATTTTCTGGACCTCGGGTCCAGAGCCTACTTTCTACTTATTATCCTTTTGTTTATTCCAACATATATCTTCCCATCCATTCGGCAATTTCTATATATTCGACATCTTAGTCGATTAGTACAGAGCCGAATAGTCTCTGACTTCCGGGGTACATTCCTACTGACTCTTCTGTTCATTCGGCTCCCACAGCATTGTATTTTTGCAGAAAACAGAGAGCAGTGGCTGAAGGTAAAACAGAGCAAGCCTTGGCAGACAAAGCTGTTCTTGGGCATTGTGCATGTGCATGCAACCCTTGCGCATCCTTGCTTGCATCATTATCATTGTTGTAATTAATTAATCCATTTATTTTTATTGTTACAATTAGTATTGTTAATTAGTAGTGTTGTAATTAATTAATTAATTAATGTTTACTTGTAATTGTTATAGTTAATTAACTTAGATAGTTAGTTTACTTGTCATGGTTATCCTTGTTGTAATAGCATAGTTAGTTAGTTAGTTCTTTAATTTATTCATTCGGTTTTGTAATAAGTAGTTTAATTTGGACTTTCGGACTTTGATTCGTACCCTCTCGCACGAGGGCAATTATGTAATAAGTTGTATGTCTTCCAACCCCATGTCTTTCTCCTTTTTACTTGCTTGCTTGCTTACGATGGTTAGTAGAGGATATTATTTTTTAAATTAGCATTCTTATGCTTTGCATCCATTGTCTTGCATGCATCCAAGGCTCAGCTCATCATGCTAACCCAATATCAATGTTCAAATTCATTACTTGACTATGTGCTTTCTCGCATGTCTTGAATGGAATCATATGTCATGCTCATAGTCAAGTCTATAAAATACATAGTTTGTGCGTTGCATTAGTCATATTGCATTAATTAAGAACATGCATTTTTAAAAAAAAATAAATTTGCTTTGTTTTGGCTTGGAGTACTAGGTGAGCTTTTATTGCCTTAGCATATTGCATGAACATGGTTGTTGCCATGTCAAAGCATACATCCATGAGGCTAATTGCTTAAATGATATAATTGTTTGAATGCCTGTGATGAAGGCTAGTTGCTTGAATTGGGATGGTTTGATTAAATGTCTATTTTAGCCCACTTTTTCAGGTGGCAAATTTACAAAACAATTTTGAAACAAAACATGAAATCAAATGTTCCAATTCTTGCAAATATTAGTCTATACCTTGTGTGCGCATCACATAGTAATATAGCTAATAATCGGAACAAGAGCATATAATATAAATAAAAATCACATCATGATTAGTAGAGGCCGATCTTTGATCGAGCGAGTGGGGTGCTCAATTCATAACCTTCCCCTCTCGTACCTAAATTCCCTAGCCGAGACACTTTGGTGATGACGGACTTATGGCCTTTGGCACAAGTCTTGGGTTTTCTAAATTTCTCAAAAATATTTAGGTAGCGACTTTGAAATCTGGCAAAGCAATCCATTTTTGGCATTTGATGCAAAATCGATTTTTCAAAAGATTTTTTCGGATTTGGACTCTTTGGTGTTTATCTATTTCACATTGCACTTGTGAGATCAGATTTAGAACTGCGAGAGTCCGAACTATAAGGCTTGTCATCATCCGAAAGGAGCACGAAAAGTCGCGCTACATAATGCCAAGTATAATGTTTTGCTTGGCAGGGATTGGATCCATCCCAAAAGAATGAAGAAATTGGTGATCATTCACACACTCCAGTCATTCAAAAAAGCAACATTTTGCCTTCTTAGCCAAGAATGAGGGACTATATCCCAATGCTTCGATTAGGTTCGAAGTTTTTTGTACTATTCTCATTGGCAGGGAAGATGTGTACCACGCTAAAAGCAGGTTGTACTCCAAACAGCGATGGTGATCAATGGATACGTAGGGATATACTACCGAGCTTCAGGAAGGAGGCACAAGAAGAGGATCATCAAATTCAACAATTCCATAGTGAATCTGCTCCCTTATTTGAGGTTGAGCTAATGTTGACCAAGTATCCCAGCCAGTGTTTCCAGAGGAAGAGGAAGCAGCCTTATCCCATGCAGAAGGTTTTGGAGTAGAGGAAAAGTTTACAAGATCCATCTTGGCAAATTCTTGGTTCAGAGGTTTGTAGTCTACAAAAGCTTCCATGAATTGGATAAGTGGAGGCAGGTAAATGTGGCCAATAAATGCATAAAGGTTTTTTTGAGGTCGATCATCATTGTCTAACACTTCCTCGTATGCTCAATCGATGTAAAAACAGGGTTTGTTTGGCCATGAGAGGTATATTAGCCCCTTCGTATACTTAGATAGTGAAGAAAATGTTCAAGCATAAGGAAGAATTTAATGAAGTTTAGTGTTTTATTGCTTGAAGACGGTTGCACTTCTGAGATAAGCAAAGTCCATGCACGACCTAGGACATGGGCCGTAGGCAAAGTGCATTGATCCACTAATATCACCAAGCATTGGGTATATTAGTGCGGCGGGTAATGTTGGCTATATATTTTGTATAAGCCAATCCCAACTTAACACGTGGCATGTAAAGGGTAATTTGGGAAGTTAATGTAAAATTCGAATCAGCAATAGACACGTAGCAATTCATATTGGTAATAATAGATCTACGCAGCATTGGAGCAGCTGAAAGCGCAAGACAACGTGGCCTAACGGTTACTCACAAATTCAAATTCAAATTCAGAAGGGATCATGGGAGGACCTTTCGACGGTTGGAAGCCCATTTCGACGGTTACCTTTAGAAAGTATAAATAGAAGAGAAGACCTCAGAATGAAGGACTCAGACTCAGATCCAGAAACCAGTCGTTTACTTCATATTTTCTTTCTAGTTTTACCTTTCCAGTTCTTTACATTTCCAGTTTTTTACATTTCTAGTTCTTCAATTCCTATATTGCACTTCATTTCCTAGGAGTAGTTTCACGTAGTCACTGCTGTAAACCTTTTCAAGGCTGGGTCATTTCATTGTAAGTTCTTATTTACTTAACAAAATTCAGTTTCTGAACTATTTTGTATATGTGATCATTTATAAGTTTCTCCTAAAAAGTCACCGGTAAAAGTCCTTTTCATTGAGGCTAAAAGAACTGCAACACAATTGTCTGATAATTGGTTGGTAATTAAAATTCTGTGAGGACTTATTGATCTTTATTAGCACGCATTAAATTACATAATTAACCTTCGAAAGCCAAAAGAGCCAACAATTACGTTTGGAAAAAGTATATTAATGAGTTTTTTTGGAGTGATACGTTGTTATGTTTGGAATAAGTACACAAAGGAATTTTTTTATATGAGAGTGTTACATTAGTGTTACATTAGAGTATTACATTATTAAAGTATTACAATTTTTTTTTTCTTTTCGTAATGTGGGATTTGTTCTAAGAGAGAAAATCCAAAACCTTTATAATTCTAATTGTCCAAATGTGTAATTATATGTTTAGAGAAACTCATTTTTATCCTTAGAAAATTAAATCCAAACATGTAAGTGATTACATTTTTGTGTAATTTTCATTTTAATATGACATTTGGGTTCATAAGAGAAAAGTAAAGACTAAAGAGTTGATAAAATCATATTTTAAGATTTATTGGTGTTTCACTCAATTTTTTATTAGTCTGAAATAATGAATTTTATATCTAAAAAGTATATTGAACTTACCTTAATCGTGTAGATATTTCTATTTTTCATCAATTATAAAATGTTGTATTATTCACACATTTTTTATAAGTATAGAATAATGAGACATAACATTTTGAGTGCGATTATTATATTTTTTAAAAGAAAATGTTATTTACATATAAAATTTAATATCAATTTAGTGAGTATTTTATTTTAAAATAAAATAATTTATATTAAATTACATAATTATGTATAAAAATTTTAAAATAATTCATATTAAATTACATAATTATGTATAAAATTTTTATTTGCATAGTTAACAAAATCATTTTCAGATATATATGAGCTGATGAGTTGGAAATCCGTCAGCACGCAACACGGTTAGTGGTTCCTTGTGTTGAATTGAATGGATTCGCAAATCATGAGGGTAAACTTCTCACGACTTTCCTAAACTGCACTGTTCTTCAATAAGCGCGCCACCTGTCCGTTGGATCAATTCCACAAACAGCTCTCATCTCCTTTTTGTCAGCTAAGAAAAAATTGGATTTGGTATGGTATAGTATAGTATAGTTAGTTCCACCCATAAGAGTCAAACCCATTCACCATCACCATTACAATCATCTTCTTTTAAATATTTTATTTTTTGTTTTTCACATTGGGGGCACCTCCTTTTTATTTTTATGTTTTTGTTATGTCATTTGACATTGTTGCCCCTAACTTCATTATCCAAATTAAAAGGCTCTTTTGTGTGTTTGTGTGTTATAGAAGCATGGTTTCAATTTGGGCAAAGGAAAATTGTGAAGTAAACTAAGCTAAGTTTTTGGTTAAAATAGTCTTAGAAAATCAAAATATTCACATTATTTTCTTTATTTTTTTACATTTTTTTTTAATAAAAAGTTAAAAAAACTAATTAAAATAACTAATTTCTAAACAAACTCTAATTATGAGTACAATATTGGACCTCTTATTTCTCAAACAAAAGAATAGTAAAATGTTTGCATAATCACTCATGTTTGGTGCAACTTATAAAGACTGTTGATAAGTTTTCCTTTTAAAAATTTTTAAATTTGTATTATAGTATTTGATGCAATTTACTTTATAGTTTATGCAGTAGAAACAATTAGAAAATGATTATCTCAAAGTTGGGTTATATCTGTTAACTTTAAATTTGGAGAAAAAAAAAAGTGCACCAAACAAGGAGCAATACTCGAGGTATTTAAATTTTTTTACCTAATATATATTCATATACCTTATGTGTGAGAGGGAGTGAAATAGTAAATAAAATTTTAGTTACACATAACATTATTGACAAACAAAGCCATTTCTGTCATCCTTTTGACCAAAAAATATATATATATATATATATTCCGTGGCGATTCACAGTACAATACAAATGAATGCATGTTATTGCTTTGTACGAGGAACTCATACAAATTTAGTACTAATGATAATTTATGAGCAAATTATAAATACACTTCTTAAAACTTATGAAAAATGTTTAGAAGTCCTAATTTTTGTGGTTTAAATGGTTTAAAATTATCAAAACGATATCGTTTTGACAATTTTGATATTATTTTGTATTCAAAACGATGTCGTTTTGACAAATTCGAACCATTTGAGCCACAAAAATTAGGACCCTCTACCATTACTAAAAACTTATTTGAAATATAAGTTGTCTTTTGTGATTTGAAAAATCTTATGAGAATTTATTTGGTAGATTAAATTAGATGCAATGAGTGTGATGAAATTGAGTGATAAGATTATTAAGATAATGGTATTAGATTGGATATATAAGGAAAAAAAAAATGTGTTTATTCAAAACTAATCTATAAAATTATGTAAAAGTCATCATTACATAAAAAGTGACCATTTTTTAAATAAATTATAAATTATAAATGCACCCCTTAAAATTTGTTTAAAATATGAATTATCTCATGTAATTTAAAAAATTATAAATATTTTTTTATAAATATTTTTTATTTAACAAATTAACTAAAAAAATAAAATTACTAACTATCCTTTTAAATAATAATAAAATTATTAATTAAAATATATTTTCAACATCAATATTTTTTAAAAATTTTTCTAAAGGGGTGTTTGAAACTTGTTTTTTTAACTATTTAAAAAAACTATTTAAAAAATAAAGATTAAAAAAATAGAAAGAATAATTGACGAGAAGCGCCACGATACGGTGGGGGGCATAATAGACATTTGAAATGAGCGGTGCACCCAAAATCGCGGGTCAAAAAATTGATAAGAAACGCCAAAAACACGGATGTGCCACATATATGACTCACTCCACTTTGAGTCGTTTCTTTGACTGTCTACTACTACAGACAGACACACCACCTCGCACACACAGTCTCTTCTCTTCCCTCTATTTATTTCTCCACTGAAACACAACACACCACACCACACAACACAAAACAAAACAAAATCGAAAAATTCGAACGTTATAGAACCGACACAGAGAGAGAAATGTCTTGTACCGTTGCAATTTCGAACTCACCTGTGTTCTCTCCGTCTAGGGTTTGTTCTTCTCCTTTCTGCAAATCCTCACTCTCATCTTCCCCAGATAAAACCCTTACTCTAACCCTAACCCACTCGCCTTCTTCTTCTTCGCCGTTTAGGCTTCGGCTACAGAAGCCTCCGAGCGGGCTTGATAGGGCTTCTAATGATTGTGCGGTTTCGACTTCGTCTTCGTCTTCTTCTCCGCCCGCGCTGTTGAAGAGGAAGAGGCCGGCGAGGCTGGATATTCCGAATTCAGGAATGGGTTTTGGTGGTGGTTGTGTGGCGACGCCGGTGGTGGGAGTGGAGAGGAGGGAGGTTGTGGAGGCTGAGAGTGATGGGTATTCGGTGTTTTGTAAGAGGGGAAGAAGGGAAGCCATGGAAGATAGGTACTCGGCCCTCCTCAATCTTCAAGGAGATCCCAAACAGGTATTTTAATTTTAATTTGAGTTTTTTTTTTTTTTTAAATTTAAATTTAGATTACACAAGTGAAATTAGTGAGTTTTATTGATTAAATTGTGCTGGAGAATGTTGAAATTATAGGAAATGTTCAAGTCTGTTTGGTTTCATTTTCTAAAAAACACTAAAAACTAATTTGGTTGGTTTAGTTGGGAGGATTTGACTGTACCCTCTCGGTGGGGTTGTTTGGTTACATAGTAAACTGAGAAAATTCGAGATAGTTAGTGTAATCTCAATTAAAACACTATGATTGAGCTTTGTGACTTAAGTATTAGTCTTTTCTTTTCCTTTTTTTGTGATTTCTAGGTCAATTTTAACTGAGCAAGTATTGGATAAGCATTTTACTTGAATTCTACAGATTTATTTATTTATTTTTATTTTTAAAACCATAAAGGCGTCTAGATTGGTTTATCCAGCTCTAACTGAACGCCATGGGAATCCACAGAATTTTGAAATTGCTGCTAGTAATTAATTAGCTAAATAAGATGTTATGGAGTTCATGCTTTGAGAGCTGAGACATGAAATGATGTACAAAAACTTAGATAATTGTGGTTATGACGGAGTCTGAATCAAATGTAGTTGCTAAATGATGTCGCTCATCTTATGTATGAATTGAGGAGTCTGATCTTCTTGTCTTTTGTTTGTAGGCTTTCTTTGGTATTTTTGACGGGCATGGAGGTGCAAAGGCTGCTAAGTTTGCTGCAGAAAACTTGGATAAGAACATTTTGGATGAACTTGAAAGAAGAGACCAAGAAGATACAGAGGAAGCTGTTAAATTTGGGTATCTGAACACAGATTCTGAATTTCTAAAGGAAGATGTCAGCGGTGGAACATGCTGTGTCACAGCTCTGATCAGGAACGGCAGTCTTGTCGTGTCCAATGCTGGTGACTGTCGTGCTGTAATGAGCAGAGGAGGGATTGCCAAGGCCCTTACATCAGATCATCGGCCTTCAAGGGACGATGAAAAAGCAAGAATTGAGAGCTCGGTAAGCTGCTAGTGCTTTATTATATGTAATTCTTTTTTGCTCAATTTTTTTAGTTGAAATTCAGCTAGGCATTTGAACTTGTTGCTGATGGATTGTGTAATATGATTTTGTAGGGTGGCTATGTCGATTGTTGTAATGGTGTTTGGAGAATTCTGGGATCTTTGGCTGTATCAAGAGGAATCGGAGATCGACACCTAAAACAATGGGTAACAGCAGAGCCAGAAACAAAAATCGTTAGAATTGAATCCGATTTGGAGTTCTTAATCCTCGCTTCTGATGGCTTGTGGGATAAGGTAATTTATTTCAAATTAATTTCATTTCTGTTTTTCGCCTCTGATACACTTGCCAGATAAAGAACTTTTTGTGCATTATTTGATCAACCCTTTTTTCGTTTGGATTGTAGGTTAGTAATCAAGAAGCAGTAGATATAGCTCGTCCTTTGTGCATGGGCATCCAAAAGCCAGAACCGCTCACAGCCTGTAAAAAGCTTGCTGCTCTCTCTGTTTCACGAGGCTCTACTGATGACATTAGTGTGATGCTGATTCAATTGGGGCACTTTTATTGATAGCACAAGGCCGTTACTGTAAAATAGAAATCAAGAAGCAGCATTGATGTTGCTCTTCTTTTGTGCATAGGTAACTAAAATCCAAAACCGCTCTCAGCCTCCCTCCCTTGCTTCACGAGGTTCGATTGGGACATCTTTTTTTTGATGATCCCAGGACACTAGTATAATCATTAAACTAGAATCCAGCACAGTTTTAAGGACATTTGTCTTCTCTTCAGAGTAAATTGCAACATGCAAGGTTATGGCAGTTATACAAAGCGTCGTTACCGGACTAGTTTTGCTGGAACTCTTACACTGGCTATTTATACAACTGTAACCTCTGATCTGTAATTTTTTCTTTCCTTCTCCTTTTTTTTTTTTTTTGGTACTAACCTGAATTTTTTTTTTTTTCTTTTCTTCTATCAATTGGTTTTTTTACTGTAAATTATTTTCCTTTAATTATACAAGCTTCGTGTTGGCTCAGTATTCTGATTGTGGAGCAATTGTTTCAGACTTTAATGTTAATTTTATTTTTTGTCCACACAATCGTCTTTGTTAACACTAATCTTCTGATCAATAAAATACTCACTCAATTCAAAAGTAGTATGTGTCAAGCTTGCTATGACTTGGTTTTTGTAGTCTCTCATTGTATATACTACTGATTTCTCCTGTTTTATGTGCATCCACTGGAGAGCTATCTCAGATCAATTCTTCTGTACATAGCTTTGGTGCAACACAAACTGGTGCTGAAAAAAGTAATCCGCATTGGCACTCAGACCACATCTTTCAGAGTCAAAATGACATTTATCTGTTTAAATTCTATCTATTTGTTTGAATGTCACATATCTGGACAGTTTATTTGTCCATCTTACTCCCACAAGCCACTGCTGGTGGCCTTTCTGGCCCATTTTCTGTTGCCAATGATTTTTTCAGCATGTCTTTACTACAAATATATATATATATATTCAACTTGTTTGGTTATAGTTTTTAGAAAATAATTTTTTAAAAAATCTACTTTTTTATTTTTTGTATTTTAATGTTTTCAATGAACTTTGTTAATATTTTAAGTAAATTTTTTTTAAAAATTTTTAGGCACACCTAACATAAATACACTTAAAAAGTATTGTGAGACCATAAAATATCCTCTCACATGGATGTAGTAGAGATCCAACGAAGAGATGAACTTTGTCCCTGTGTCTGCAAAGATTAGCATGATCGGTGCCACCCAACCGGGGTTGTCAGCTGAAGACACTCCGATGCTAAAGTTAGTCCTACGATTTAAAGAATAAAGCTATAGAAATCAAGAGAAAGTTGGTGTATAGTGTAGGAAGAGAGTACCTGCTTTTCTTCTGGGATGCCCTCCCTTTATATAGATTGGGGGGGTGTGATATTTGTTTGGGCTGGACCTATTGTAGACCTTATTTGGGTTAACCCCAATAAGCGGATATCTATTATTTTCTAGCTCCCACAATTGCCCCAAAACTTTCATTGTCTGCGGTAGAAGAAATGAGAGTTTTTCTTGCCGAGTTACGTTGTTCAAATAGCTGTTAGGTTTTTGAGAAAAAAAGCTTTGGATAAATAAATAAAATGTATGAATGAATGACTACATGTATACTTGAATGTATGTATAAATGTATATAAGTCGATCATATGATAAGGGGGGGTGAGCTAAAACCCAGAAAGGAATACAAACAAATCATAATGATAGGTCGCGGTATTCTAACCCCCGGGCATGGGTGTAGGCCGCAGTATTCTAACCCCCGGGCATGGGTGTAGGCCACGGTATTCTAACCCCCGGACATAGGTGTAGGCTGCAGTATTCTAACCCCCAGGCATGGGTGTAGGTCACGGTATTCTAACCCCCAAGCATGGGTGTAGGCCTTTGCTAACGGCGCTCTGTGCCGAGTGCGAAGATTGCATTGTACTCGGAGACTTTTGCTGATTTTAAGTGGCAACCAAGTGCCAATATGGCAAGGACTTTAAATAATGCATCATGTACAGAATAAAGTGGACGTGTTAATCACCAATAATATATTGCTCCGCTTGTATGAAATTGCCAAGTAGATATTGGGCCAATTATTTAATTGCCGAGTTGTTCGGTTTGCGTTTAGTCCAAGGTAGACTTGCCCCATTGCTTTCGAATGACAAGTGTTAGTCGGAAGGAACACAGATTCCCATTGCCCTATGTTGCAGAGAAGATTCGGCTTTGGTAAAATGACGGCGCATAACAATGTGCGAACTGCTGACTGCCAAATGCGAATTGTTGACTGCCAAGTGCTAATGGCCGACTGCCAAGTGTGTAATGTATTGCCCCAAAACTGACGCTTGCTGGGAGCAGGAGTGTGTAACTCAAGTAAATGTCGTAATGTTTGTACCAAGTTGGCCGAGTATGCATGCATATCAAAGGTGCTGAGATGATGATCGGCTGATGTGCTCCAATTGGAAAGCGAAAAATTGACTAAGATGTCCCAGTGGACAATTGTTTTGCTAAATAATATTGTTAGGCGAATAAAGTTGCTGAATACTGTGGCCAATGTTGCTACATAAAGTTTGACAATACATAAAGTTGACAAATAATGTTATTTAGCCGAATAAAGTTGATGCACGGCCGAATAATGATCATAATGTTGAATTAATAATGGTGTCGAATAATATTGCCGAGTAACTAGTGTCAAAACATTGGTGTCCGTTTCATGTATAATGTGATTTTGCCGAAAAGTTGGTCAACTACACTTGGGTCGGTGATTGTGCTGATCTTTTGGTCGGCGATTTTTCTTAGCTTCGCGGTGTGTCGGCATCCCTTCGGAGTTAGATTTACTAAGAAATTGGTTGGCAATGGTTGCCAATTTATTGAAGTTGAGTTTCACTACGCCAAAACAGGACATTAACGGCGGTTTTTTTAACGGCGGTAACAAAACCCGCCGTTAAAGGTACTATTAACGGCTTGCTATCAGGCTAAAAACCGCCACTAAAAGTATCTTTAACGACGGTAATGAAGCCCACTTTTAACGGCGGTAACAAAACCGCCGTTAATGCCCACTTTTAACGGCGGTAACAATACCGCCGCTAATGCCCAACCATTACCGCCGTTAATGACGGCGGTCTTTACGCATGAGTCTCTAAACAAGGCTCCAGTGAAACTCCGGCGAGTTCTATCGAAACCATCTACAATAAAGTAAAAGTAATATTTAAATATTTATTTATGGAATATATTTTATGAAGAGTGGCTGTGGCAGAGTAGTTGGTGTGGGTGGATGAGAGGTCTTGGGTTCAAAACTTGGGGAGTGTAAAAAGAAAGAATTATTTTTTGAAAAATTTGAACCTATTTATGGCGGTAAAAAACCGCCGTTTTTGGTCCTATATTACCGTCGTTTTTGGTCGATTTTTAACGACGGTAATTTGCCTTTTTACGACGGTTTCACTTTTTCCGACACGCGCATAAACGGCGGTAAAAAAACCGCCGCTAAAGCCCAATTTTGGCGTAGTGTTTCTTGTCCAACGTAGAATAAAATTGCCTTGGACCAAAACTGCCAAGTAGGCCGCTAACAATATAAAATGGATTCTGTGCCCCTGTTCGGTGCCTTGGCAAAATTGAAATGAAGCCAAGACAACGTAAGGTGTTTGGTGATATGCGAAATGAGCCATTGCGCTCAATTAAATTTGCATTTTTTTTTTAGCTGAATTTGCAAATTCTGACAGTACAGACGTGTTCAGAAGGCTTTAAATAGTTGGAAACGACAATTAGATTGTCGGAATTGGACTCCGGATGGCGTAATCGTAACTAAAATGGATCTGACGGCTCAAATCGGGGGAGAATTAGGCTCCGCAAAGCTTGATTTCTTGCAGCACGGCTTAGTGGCTTGGCAAAAAGAATATAAGCAATGACGTTGCCAACAAGATTTGAACTCATGTCCTTGTGAAAGGAGTTGAACACTTAACCACCTTGCCACCTTAGATCTTTATGTATATACTTTGCTCATTATATATTTAAACTTGATTTTTTGGCTATGAAATGATGTAACTTAGCTGCAATGCACACAATAATTTATTTTGCTTGCCAACTTGTGGTCATTTTCTTCGGCGAAATAGATGAATTTCTGGGCAAATTTCGCCAAGTTCGTACGGTTTTGTTTTATCTCTGATTTTGACACGGTTTGTTGCGTTGGACTCAGCTTAATGAGTACTGCACACTAGTATGGCCAAAACTTGATTTCGACGATTTTGAAAATTTTAGTTTTCTAAAAATTTGGTCCGTTTCACAATTACCGTCGAACTTTGGTTAGTCCTTGGCTCCTCAGTTGGTGGGTTTGGACTCCTTAAGTTGACACGAATTTGCTAGTATTTTCAGATGTGGATTTCGGCAAGCCGAGATGCTAGTATCATGCCGAGATAGTAGCACCGAGCAAGATTGTGTAGTTTGTAGCTAATACAATATACGTGTGCCAAATTGATGTGGAAAGAAAAGCCGAATTGCAAAGTTGAACAACGTTGCAGCATAATGCGTCGCCGAATAAATTGCCAATGCCGAATAATGTTAATGAATTAACAATGGCCTAAATGGTGTAAAGCCAAATTCTTCATGCAACAGGTCATGAAAATGCAGATGTTGTAGATTCAAACTCCTGACTTTGAGCCCTTGTATCTCCCTCGTTTGAAGTCCGATTAGTTTCATTTTTGCGGCGTTGGATTCATCACTCGACCTAGTGTGCATTCCACTATTCAGACACGTTGTTCTACCCTGGGTTGGATGCCATTGGACCTCCAAAAGTTGACCAAAAATTAGTGATATGGTTGCGCAATGGTTGGATGCCTATTGGATGCTGTTGTGCAATGGTTGGATGCCGTTGGATGCCTATTGTGTTCGTTTGTGTTCAGCTTCACAATGTTGCGGGGTAATTAGTGGTATGGTTGCGCAATGGTTGGAAGGCAAATCTTGGCACTTTGATTTGCCAAATCACTCGGTCGGCGACAACTCCACCCTTGACTCGCTAGAAATTAAAGATTGCCAATAACAGTGCTAGAAAGAGAAAGCTCTGGTCGGCCTATAATACCTTGTTTGTGAGCCGAACAAAACAAATAACAAATAAAGGTGCTATTACCGCTTGATGGGCAACCCGAATAAATTGCCGAATACTCACTATTAATGTAAAGTATTGACCCAGTATGTAATTCATGTTGTCTTGTGAATGAAGTAACCCATGATGCATTAAAGTAAAAGGCGGATGACTTGGACGCCGATTTCAAATGCGAGTAACTTATGCACGATATTCGGCTCGTAGTGGCGTCGTTCTTCTTATCCTTGTGCTCATAGATCACGTCAGTTGGGGAGTTAGTAGATACTCGGTAAAGTTTTGAGCTTGATTATTGCTTAGTCAGCTATGCAACTTGGTGAAATACCTGGCGAAGTCGACTCGGTGTTAGCCGATGTATTGCTAGAATTGATGTAATGAAGTTTCATTCTTGAGTCGTTATTTCCAGAGGAAGAAATGTCCGCTAACATATGCTTGATAAAAAGAGAACCATAAGAGATTTGGTTCTCGGCACCATGGCTGTAGCCGACATGATTGAAGATATATGCACTACATGATTATTATTGCCGATGAGCTTGATGATGGAATTAGTGTGAATTGGGCAAAGTTGATAACTATCTGGCATTACCGAGTGAACTATGGTGAAGTGGGCAAGAGGTGCTGTGGTGTCATCGTTGGGATTTATCAATGTCATTCGGTGCTGAGACGTTGCTGAGTAGGCGTAGTTGTAATAGCCGGATCTTGAGTTTGTAAGCTTATGATCACTGCATAAAGATTTTGTGGATGACTCAGTAAGCTTGTTATGGGTGTCAATCAATTTTTTCCTGGAATGTAGGGGCTTTTCTATATACCGAAATTCTTTGTTGGCAACTTCTCTTAGCTTCACGATGTGCTGAATCACTTGGTCGACATCTCTTTATATTTGGCTTTGCTAAGAATGTGGTCGACAAGACTTCTTTATGCATGCAACACCTTTGATCTTCGGTTTTGTTGAGATTTTGGTTGGCATCAACGGAAGCCATTAGAAAAAAAATGAACCCAACTTGTTTAGCATAGGTACACATGCATATATATAAAGAATCAACTTCAAGATACGTTTTGTGAAACAAAGAATAAATAAATAAATAAATAAATAGACGCATGTATTAATTTAGCCGAGCAACTGTATTGACTTGCCGAAAAGATGTTCGCACCAAAAAAAGTGTGAAACCCATTTTTAGAGAGAGAAATGGAGATATAAAAGTAAACCCATAAATTCTGTTTTGTTTTAAAACTTTTCAATCAATATTTCAAATGAACAAAAGTTTCCATAAAGTTTGTATGCAGACATATACATATATACAATTCAAGAACCCATTTAATTAGAAAGAAAATAGATAACCATCACATTGTTGTTGAATTTTACTTACAGTACCATGTTTGTTATTTCCTTCGTTGACCTTTTTCAGACATTTCTCACAGACGGCGTCAATTGTGAGACCATGAAATATCCTCTCACACGGATGTAGTAGAGATCTAACGAAGCGATGAACTTTGTCCATGTGCCTGCAAAGATTAGCATGATCGGCGCCACCCAACCGGGGTTGCCGATCGGAGACACTCTGATGCTAAAGTTAGTCCTATGATTGAAAGAATAAAGCTATAGAAATCAAGAAAGAGTTGGTGTATAGTGTAGAAAGAGAGTACCTGCTTTTCTTCTTAGATGTCCCCCCTTTTATATAGATGGGGGGTATGATATTTGTTTGGGTTGGACCCATTTTAGGCCTTATTTGGGTTAATCCCAATAAGCGGATATCTATTATTTTCTGGCTCCTACAAGTATAATATTTGTGAATTTTTTTTTAAAAAAATACATTAAATACCAAAAAAAAAAAAAAAAAACGAAAATTTAGTACATTTTCGTATTTGTGTATTTATTAATTTTTAAAAATATTTTTTCATAAATATTTTACTATATAGATACATTTAAGTGAAGTTCATCTAAAAAAATAAAAAAATTATTTAACATTTAAAAAATATTCATTAAAAACAAAAAAAATATGAAAAATAAAAAATTTAATTTTCAAATAACTAAATTTAAAAAATTGAAACTGAACAGACTAATTAATCTTTAGGTCTAATGTCGTATTTCCCCATAAATATGGATTTCTCACTGATAAACCCTTATGTTTATGCAAATCTTTGATGTGACATTTTTATTTTGTTTACAAAATATTCAAGATGACACACTCGTGTCTAACATAGATTAAAAAAATAAGATAATTCACTTCTTCTACACATGAAACTCACTTGTGTCTTAAGACCAAGAAAGTATTTATTTAAATTATTTGAATATTTAAATTATTTAAATTTTTACGATTTAAAATTTTTGAATATTTATTTTAATTTTTTTCTTATTAAATTATTTAAATATTTATGATTTAAATTTTTTGAATATTCAATAGTGTGAAAAAAATTTATTTCCTTTGTAATATTTTCAATTAAAAAATTGATTAATGTTATTTTCTGTTAATAATAATTTTTTTAATTGAATTTTAAAAAGAGTTTGATTATGAGTGGTAATCAGAATTTTCAATAGTGTGAAAGTAGTGCATTTTGTTATGAGTTATAATAATTTGAATTAAGTTTTGAAAACTCTTTCCAAAATTCATAACCAAACAAATTTTCTTACTTCACATGTCAAATCAAACTTTCAAAACTTAATTCCACACTTGGTTTGGGGTGTCCTAAAAAAGTGCACTTTTTATCTTTTTATGAAAAGATGTGCAGAAAAGTAGAGAGGTGATGTGATGAAAAAAAGATAAAAAGATGGATTATATAGTCTATGCCAAACCAGCCCTCAATTCAAAACTCAATTCAACACTTTATTCAAAAATTATAACTAAACAAATTTTCTACACTCAAATCATAATTCCACAACTCACAAATTCAAAATACAACTCATACTCTCAAATCATATTTACAAAACTTTACCAAACGCAACCTAAGCTTTCCTTTGGGATATAGGTTGGCTTCTTGGCATTTTAGCTTTTTAATTATTTTAGCGTGAGGCTAAAAAGTCTCATTTGGGATGAGTTTTTTAAACTTTTATAAGAGAAAAAATGAAATAATTATGGTTTGGATGTATAATTTTGTCTTATTAATTTTTTAGCCAATTTTATCTTTTTGTGGATAAAATAGCCGAAAAACTCCTATGCCAAACACAACAACGTAATTATGAATAGCGATTTCTTACATTTTTAATTTTTCTTAGATGTGTGAACATCAGGTTCTTACATTTTTATGAGTGCTTTGAAAAGATGGTTAAAAGTTACATTTTAAATTTTTTAAACTTTTTTGTAAGAGAGGGAAGTGGGTTAAAAGTTAGGAAATGACTTTTAACCCACTTCTTAGTTTTGCTTAAATGTGTAATATGAGATTTGAGATTATTATTATTATCACAAACAACATCAAATTTAGCTTGGTTGTACGACTAGGAAAGGCTTTGATCATGGGCTAGGCTTGGCTTTGGCAAGGATTTATTTTGGGTTTAGATTCTCTATTTGGCTAATGGGACCGTCTTGTGGGGTTTCTACGAGTTCTATCATGGGATATGTGGGGACATAAATTTTGAATGACGACACGTGGCCGAGGTGTCACCGAAGTGCCAGCCGAAGTGCCACGTATCCTGGTCATGATGCCGAGATCATCTCGGCTAGGCCGAGGTTATCTGCAAAGAAATCGGAATCCGAGATAAGCGAATAAGGGACAGGAGTCCTAGAATGGGAGAAGACTTCAGTTTGGGTAAAGATAAGACTCTTAGAGAGTTTATCCTAATCCTACTGGGAGTCCAAGTTAGCAGTAATCCTAAGTCCATTAGAGCTAGGCTTCTATTTGAGACTAGGATTATATTGACTATAAAAGGGAGGCACCCCCATGGGTCTAAGATATGTCTTTTATGCTTTATCTAGTGAGTTAAGCACTATTGATTATCTTTGAGAGATATACTGACTTGATCGTCGGAGTGCCCCTGGGTGGACGAACCACCATTGTAATCTTCTCTTTCTGTTGCAGGTCTGCCAGATGTCATCTATTCTGCCAGTGTTTTCCAACTGAGTACTAGTTTGGCATTGTGGTCAGATTTTCACCTACACAATTTGGCGCCGTCTGTGGGAACGAAAGGAGAATAGATGGCCAACGACGAACAGAAAGAGAAGATTTGGGACGACACCCCTATTGAGAGTAGGAAACATATTGATTTAGAGGTCGAAGAAGACAACTACAACGAAGAAACTCGTGATAAAAATCACAGAGAAGAGGACATCGGCCAGGAGGGCGACGTGCTGAAGAAATCAGACCGAAGCGAGTATTATAACGAGGACGATCTCCAGGTATAGAAAGAAAGATGCTTACGAAGGGACAATGAGATAAAGGGAATGGCGAACAAATTGGCGGACTTGTAAACGGTTGTCAATTTCATGATACAGAACAACGTCATGCAGCCACCATTCCCGTCACAAGATACGCCGATTCCAGCAGCCAAGAAAGATGCCCAGGTAGGGGGGCAGAAGACAACTCCTACAACTTTTCAACACGATAGGACCAAGGAACATTCTCACTAGCCTTCAAGGGAGGTCAAATGAGGAGAATCAAGAAAAGAAGAGTCACAAAGGACACAACGCACCAAGAAGGCCGACCCCAAAGAACATCGGCATGTTCAAGGGCGGGCATTATGCTTCGACACAATTCATGGAGAAAGATCGAAAAGGGCTCACCACGAGGTCGGGAGTAGTATACCGAAAAGACTGAAGTCGAAAGATAGCCGAGCTCTTGGGCGGAGCAAAGAAGACTTGAGAGATTACCTCAAGAGGAAGCAACAGAACGCCAATGCCAAGGTGACCTCACATGTCAAGCCGAGGACACCGTTCTTGATAGAATTGGACAAATTTGAGGCCCCGAAAAGGTTTAGTATGCCGAGGTTCCAGATATACGACGGTAAGTCGGACCCAAACTTTCACGTCAACTTGTACCTGAACTTGATGGCATTGTACACCGAGAACGAGTCGTTGCTCTGCAAGGTGTTCCCCTCATCATTCGGCGAAATTGCATCGGATTGGTTTCACAAGTTGCTGAAAGGAACTGTGAAAATCTGGAAAGGCCTGGCCGAGATGTTTGTGGCCAGGTGTAGACACCCCATTTTTGACCGGCCTTAAGACTCAGACGTCACCGATTGAGCGCTCGGTGATGTTGCATATTGTGCTTGTTCAGAAGTCTCAGAGTCTCGACCGTGAGCCTTGCCTCCGGACTTCCGAACCCTTTCTATACTTGGCCTCGGTTTGCGAACCAGACTCGATTTTCTCTGTTTATTTTCCCAGAGGGAAGGAGAGGTCTAGTAGATCATCTCTCGGTGGCCGCAGGCTACATTTCATGGTCGTAGGCCATTTTGGCCATTTCGGAGCCCGATTCCCAGTTTTCGAAGCCGTCAAGCCGTGTGCCTCGGTTCGGGACCGTCTAACCACCTCCGTTTGCCCCGGTTCTTGGCATACATCTTATTTCCTCCCTTTTAAGGGACACTGAGGTCCGAGAGACCAACTTCGTTGTTGAACACCACTCCCGGTGCCTAACAGCTGGTTTTCGGGGCCTCGGACTGCGCGTTTCGGCCCCTGAACCTTCATTTCGCATCGATTTTCGTTCATTTTTGGCGGGGACCTCTGTTTCATCACCAAGAAGGTCGTAGAAGGGTGGGAGGCCAGTAATTGTTCCAGCAACCAGTTATATTCCATCATCGCCCTCCGACGCTCGTTTTTCTCACTTCGAAGCCAATATTGACCACCCTTGAACCATTTTCTTGCACTCTAAGCCCCATATTTGTGATGTACACACCTGGGAGGCCACCAATATGTGGTGGCCGGCCAGTAATTGTGTTTGAACCTTTTGAACCCCTTTGAAAAGTGGGTTGTTCTCTCTCCTGGTTCACTGTTTCCAATTTTCAACCACAGGGCTGTGTTAAGGACACATGGAAGGCCACTAATATGGCATGGCCAGCCACTAATCACACCTGACCCTTTTGACCCTTGGCCGGCCGGCCATGGAGAGGGCCGGCCACCTTCAAGCCCAATAGCCAGCCGGCCAGATTCCTTACATCAAGTACAGTGCAGATACACTCTCATTTTCCCCCCAGATTCTGTATCCGGGGGGTGCCTTTTTAGGGGGAAACTTGGATTGTTTTCCCCCATTTTTTCCCCCTCTTTTCCCTCCCTTTTTGCCTATATAACCAAAGCTCCAGCTGCATTGGAAAGGGTTGGAAAAATTGGCTTCAAGCTTGCCTTACACCCCTCCCTCTTCCTCTCTTCCAAACACTTAAACCTTCCAAGTTCTACACCATTTTCTTCACCACCACCTAGCACCACACCACCACTCCATTCCAGCAGCTAGGAGGGTCTTCTTAGAGGCTAGGAGGCAGCATTTCTTGGTCCAAAGGCAGCCAAAGACTTGGTCTACAAGGGTGAGTTCATTTCTCCTCTTTTTGGGCCCTATCTTGTCCAATATCTTAACTCTTCTTGCTTATACTTTTGAGCTCCGGCCATAACTGAAAGTGGAATTTTTTTGAGCTCTATTTCATCTTTCATTAAGGGCCTCTCACTATTTGAGGCCTCCATTTGGTACTTACTTCATTGTCCCTCTTGTATGCCATTTCCTTGCATGTTGTTTTTGGCCTATATGTATACTGTTTTGAGGCATGTTATAAACTGTGAAGTATCTTATTTTGAGCTCTTCTTCAACATTTTTGAAGGACTCATCTTTGTTTGGGGCCTCCATATATCACTTGCCATTGTATCCATCTTTTGGCCCCACTTTTGCATGATTCATTAGCCTTCTATACTTCTGTTTTTGGACCTTGGTCCGAACTGAAAATGGCCTTGTTTTGACCTCCTCTCCATGTTTCATTAAGGGACTATTGCTGTTTGGAGCATCATTTATACACTTTGTGTTGTAGCCTCTCTTTTAGGCCATATCTTGCATTGCATTTTGAGCATATTTGTACACTGTTTTGGACTCGGCCATTAACTGTAAAAGGTCATATTTTGGGGCCCTATTCAATATTGTAGAAGGCCCCTTCCCTGTTTAGGGACAGAAGCTTGCACTTGCTTCAATATCTTACTTTTAGGACTATTTTTGTATGATAATTTAGCCCCATTTGTGCCCACTGTTTGGCCTTGATTTAAACTATAAAAATTCTTGTTTTGGGGCTGCCTTACTTCTGTATTTACACTTCATTTTCAAATTATGCATGCATTGTATAGCTATAGGCCATTTCGTGCGCCAAATTTCATGTTTCGGGACCCGTTCCATACATTGGGTACCATTTCACCATGTTTCGGGGCTGTTTTGCATCTCATTTTGCCTCTGAAATTTGCATGTTAGTATGGCATTTTCCATGTTTTGCTATGTCCTGTTAGAGTGGCATTCCGTGTCGTAGATTCGGTCCTCGGTTTGCGTGCACGCGTGCACGCATCTCGAGTTGTCTCATTTTCATCTGACAGCCTCTTGTGTGAGTGTGGCTGAGGTCCACTCATGTTAGTGTAAGTCCATTGTGCATTGCGTATGCTATTTCATTCCATAGCATTGTGTATGCTAGGTTGTATATTAGTGCATTGTGTATGCCATGTTACCTCGTGCATCGTATGCCATTTCATAGCATGTTGCATGTTAGGATGTATCTTAGTTGCATTTCATGCATATCATGTATATTGCATTGTGTTCGGAATAGGAGTTAGCCCGAGCACGGGAAACGAGGGGCGTTTCGTACTCCGAGTGACGGAACGTGTCTCAATTCCCTAGTCACCGACACTCCGGATCATCCATGATGGAGTTAGGTTTTGTTATGTTTTCACGTGCATTCATTCCATATTGAATTGTGCAAATCGACTCCTCGGCCATCATGCATCGAGATGCGTGATTGGTGGCACGAGGATCGAGGCATGCATACATTTGTGAAAATACATTGCTATGCCCCATTCCTGCTCTCTGTTGCAGCAAAATCAAGAATCAGCAGTCTTCCGAGGCTTGGCGTGCTTTCCAAAAAACCATTGCGAAACAGAGGCTAATTGGGGCATCGCAGTGGATTTCCGCGCGAAGGCAACCCTGACATGCATCATTCATCATCCGGAGCGGAATCAAGGCAGTCCCTGGCTTGCATGCCAGTTTATTATTTTCTTAGTTAATTAATTAGGAATTTATACATATTTGGACTGTACTATTCTTTTATTCGGGACCGTATATTTATTCGGACCCTCTGTGCGAGGGCATAATTGTAATAAGTGTGCGTGTGTGTGATGTATGTCTTCCAACCCCACGTCTTTCTTCCTTTTTATTTATCCGCTTATGATGGTTAGATTAGGGCATGTTACAATTAGCATACAGTATGATAGCATGTTTGCATTCATTCATCTGTTTTGCATGCACTGGGCTCGGCGCATCATACTAACTGCATTTGTATTTCAATTCCAAGTTGAATACATGTTAGCTGTAGCATTGTATATGCCATGTTTAGAATAGCCGAGCCTGGTATAGTTTGCATTTTTGCATGTGTTGCATTAGGCATTTCTGTATACTTAGGATCATGCATGATTTCTAATGTAGTTTCTGTTTTGGCTTGGAGTACTCGATGAGTTTTTATGCTTTAGCATCCTTGCATGCGTGTGAGTGACTGCCATGATAGCATGCTTACCATGAGGCTAACTGCTTATGTGATATAACTGCCTTGAATGCCTGTGGGTGGAGGTTGGGTTATTTGGATTGCAACAATTCATCAAATGTTCGTTTTAAGCCCACTAGACAGTGGCAAAATCATGTTTTCTAAGCCCACCCGATGGTGGCAAAA
Organism: Camellia lanceoleosa; assembly: GCA_025200525.1. Taxonomy (NCBI): domain Eukaryota; kingdom Viridiplantae; phylum Streptophyta; class Magnoliopsida; order Ericales; family Theaceae; genus Camellia; species Camellia lanceoleosa. The sequence goes on from CM045761.1 coordinate 64,063,204, forward strand.
TCCGCATTTTAAGCCTACTTGCGAGTAGCAAACCATTTTCACAAATAAACATAAAGTGTTTTGTTCCAATTCAGACGACTCAGTCTATACTTGTATGCTGTGCGCATCACATAGTAACCTAGGCTAATAACCGAATTAAGAACACACAATGTTTTCAAAAATAGATATCATGGTTAGTAGAGGCCGGTCTTCGACCAGGCGAGCAGGGGTGCTCACGAAGTGACATTCCCCAATCGTACCCAAGTTTTCGAGCCGAGGCAACTTTGGTGATGACGGACACGTGGCCTTAGGCAACGAGTCAGGGTTTCCTAAATTTTCTAAAATAAAATATTTAGGTGGCGACTCTGTATCTGGCAAAGCAGTCCATGTTTGGCACTTCTTTTCTAAAAATCTGTTTTCTCAAAACGATTTTCCGGATTTGGACTCTTTGGTTCAAGATTAAGAACCGTGACACAAATCGAGTCTGAGCGGTAGCGAGGTCCCCCCGCAGGCCTGTCTACACCAGGTTCATGACAAACAAGCTACAGTCATTGAGGGTGGACGCCCTAATGGCCCTGAAGATCGGCGAGGATGAAAGCCTTAGGGCCTATACCAAAAGGTATTATGAGGTATTCAACCGAATACCAGAATGAAACCAAGAGCTGGCGGTCGTGTCGTTTAAAAGCGGCTTGACAGATGACTGCCTGCTTCAAAAATCACTGGCAAAGACATTGCCGAAAAGTATGGAGGAGCTGATGGCCAGGATAGAAAAGTATGCCAGAGCCGAGGAGGACACACCGGGGACAAAGGCGTCCAAACCAAAGAAGAGAAATGGTTGCCGTAGCGAAGCCAAGATAACACTGGATATGAGAAGACAAGAGCTCAGCCCAAGTAAGTAGATCCCGGATTCCAGATCTCGGATCCCAGATCCCAGAAGACAAGATCTCGGCCTAAGATGATTAAGTCCGAGAAGAGAAGAGCTTACCGAGATGATGTTTAACATTTGTTGAAATTTGTGGACAATTTACAAGTTGAAGTTAAACTGAAATCATTGTTTAACACTTGTTGAAATTTGTGGACAATTTACAAGTTAAAGTTAAACCGAAATCATTGTTTAATACTTGTTCAAATTTGTGGACAATTTACAAATTGAAGTTAAACCGAAATCATTATTTAACACTTGTTGAAATTTGTGGATAATTTACAAGTTGAAGTTAAACCGAAATCATTGTTTAACACTTGTTAAAACTCGAGAGAAGTTTACAAGTTGAAATTAAACCAAAATCATTGTTTAACACTTGTTGAAATTTGTGGACAATTTACAAGTTGAAGTTAAATCGAAATCATTGCTTAACACTTGTTGAAATTTGTGGACAATTTACAAGTTAAAGTTAAGCCGAGGTTAAACTCTTGTTGAAATTTTATGAAAAAATTTATAAGGTGAAACCAAGGTTATGCCAAGAAAAGGTACTTGGGTACTTGCCGAGGTAAATCATCAGTTTGTATAACCGAGATGTGTCACCCCGAGACGGTTGCAAAGGAGGACAGTTTCGGCTGAGAAACTTAAACGAACTTGGTCGTTGGTTCTAAGGCATTGATGAAAGCAGACTATAGGTCTTGGTTGTATTGAGCCGACGAGTTCTGACTTCAGCAATAGATGATGAAGCGAGCTTAGCCGACGTGCTAAATGGAAGAAATGATATAGGTTCCATCACCTCAGAATGCTGAGGTAGTAGAACCTAGGGGCCAGTTGTGGGGACATAAATTTTGAATGACGACACGTGGCCGAGATGTCACCGAAGTACCAACCGAGGTGCCACGTGTCCTGGTCGTGACGCCGAGACCATCTCAGCTAGGCCGAGGTTATCTGCAAAGAAACTGGAATCTGAGATAAGCGGATAAGGGACAAGAGTCATAGAATGAGAGAAGACTTCAATTTGAGTAAAGATAAGACTCTTAGAGAGTTTATCTTAATCCTACTGGGAGTCCAAGTTAGCAGTAATCCTAAATCCATTAGAGTTAGGCTTCTATTTGAGACTAGGATTATGTTGGCTATAAAAGGGAGGCACCCCCATGGGTCTAAGGTATGTCTTTTATGATTTGTCTAGTGAGTTAAGCACTATTGGTTATTTTTAAGATATATACTGACTTGATCGTTGGAGTGCCCCCGGGTGGACAAACCACTGCTGGAATCTTCTCTTTCTGTTGCAGGTCTGCCAGGTGTCATCTATTCTGCTAGCGTTCTCCAGCTGAGTACTAGTTTGACAGTGTGGTCAGATTTTCACCCACACAGGACATATATTGATAATTTAAATTATTCATTTGGTAGGATTTTTCTTAAAAATCATCCACATCAAAAAATCAGCCTGATTGAATAATAAATAGTCTATTTTTAAAATTATATTTTGCGTTCATTTTTAAATTAAAAATGTGATATGATAATGTGGGTACAATAATTCAATCAATCTAATTTTTAATATGAAAATTCACTAGAAAGATATAGAATCATCAAGATGGGTCTTGTGATGGGTCTATGAAAACCCAACTAGACAATTCAAATTCACTTATTTTAATGTTATATTTAGATCTTAATTTGGTGAAGGGATATGTGGGTGGAAAAATATGAAAGAAATTTGTGCAAATTTTAAATTCCCATTTTATTTATTTATTTATTCAAATATAAAATTTGAAACACAACCTAAAATAAGCAACAGAATATGTGAAGGAATTTGGAGCTTAAAAAGCCGACCAAATCTTTGTGAGGATGAAGATTGCCTACCTTTGGCCCTACTTTTACATTTATCAGAATTAGCTTTTCATTCAGAATCATAATATGTCCATGATAGGCACATTTGGCAAATTATATTGACGGTCCCTATAGTTTGAGATTTGTATTATTTTAATTTTTGATTTTTTAATTATAACATATTTAATTTTAAATTTTGAATTTTGATTCAAATAAGGACAATTAAAAATACTATTATTTAATTTTAAGGACAAAGTCGTCAATTTAATAAAATATAAATTAATTTGACAAAAATAAATGTAAAAAAATTATTTTTAAATTTTAAAATTTTATTTCCACCCATTAAAGATAAAATTATATAAAATTAATAGATCTTTTACACATTTATTTTTTATTTTTACCAAATTAATTTTTATTATATGTTTGGATAATGATCATGTAATATGTGGTTGTTAAGTTTTTAATGTGTAATCAATATATTTAATATATGAAATTTTTTTAGTTTTGAATTTTTTGATCTAATGGAATAGTTTAATAATGATATCCAAGTTATCGTCATATTTGAGTTTTGAAAAAATAGAAACTAATTTAATGAAAATAAAAGCAATCATCCATTACATGATCATCATCCAAACACATAATAAAAATTAATTTGGTAAAAAAATAAAATAAATGCGCAAAAAATTTATCAATTTTATATAATTTTTTTTTTAGTGGGTAAAAATAATTTTTAAAAAATCAAATTGAAATTAATTTATATTTTATTAAATTGACGACTTTATCATTAAAATTAAGCAATGATATCTTTAATTATTTTTATTTGAAATAAAATTTAAAATTTAAAATTAAATATATCACAATTAAAAAGTGAAGAACCAAACTGATACGAGTCTCAAACTACAAGGACTCTTACTGTAACTTGCCCAAATAAATTTGTGCCTTCCACGTGAATGTGTCGATAATATGTAAATATCAAATAGTCAAAAAGACAGTTGAATATATATATTTATAACTATAAAATAAAAATAAGAGTAAATTGTACTTCCCTCACAGTTTAGGCTGACCCCTCTTAACATTTTAACTGAAAAAACATTTAAATTATTTTTTATTAATCATATAAATAAATAAAAAATAATTTTTTTATTTTTTTATATTAAAAAATATATATTTATATATGTACTTATTTAAGTGTTTATCTACCATGGGTATTAGTAGTTTCGATCACTTTTACACTAAAAGAGAAGTCAGTTTAATTATGTTAAAGGTGTAGGATTAACGGTATTTTTTTTTTCAAATGACAAAGAGTTTAATTTACCCTAAAAATCTGTACTATCTATATTATTATATAAAGTTAGATTCTTGAAACTTTTGTCATGTGACATTTACATAATTTAAAAAAAAAAAAAAAAAAAAAATATTTTTTTTTTTTTTTTTTTTTTTTTACTTTTTGCTTTCTTCCTCTATTTCTAATGTTTTTCTCTTTTAAAGAAAGTACAAAAGTGTTTGATTCAATTATAACAAATAAAGTATAAACCAATAGAAAACTATCTTTTTGTTTCTCTTTGAGTTTAGTCAAAATTATTTTTATATTCAAATTATCGTTTTTTTAAAATTTATATATTTAATTTTTTTAATGCACTATTTCAATCTTATATTTATTTTACGATACATGTACTCGATCACTAGTCTATATAATAAAATAAGAGGATTTTTTGATTTTTAATATATTTTTGTCTTATCAAGATATTTAAACGGTTCAGATCTATATAAATTATAAAATAATGAGTGGGATGTAAAAGAGATTATCTTAGTTGTCAATAACTGTAATGTAAAAGAGTTGGAGCCTCTAGTGCTAAAAATGAAACAAGGACAAGACATAAATGACCAAGAGAAAAGTATTTTCTGCCTTTGATTTTTCCCACATCACACGTTGTTTGTTATTCGATATTTTGTGGCTGAGGCAAGTTGGGTATGTTGGGTGGGGGGTTTACGTAGTTATTATCATGTTGTCGTGTGTTGAATTTTCAATCTAGCTAGCTAATCATATTGATGTACAATATACCAAACATCAATCTATGCAATGTATCAACACAATTAACTCTGTTATTTAATTTTATTTTCTAAACCCTGAATTAGATTTTTATCTATGGGAAAATGACGCACATAATTTCATTTTTCATCTTTTTTTCTTTAAATCAAAAATCAAAATAAAAATACTCTTAAACACAAATGAGGAATGTTAACTATGGGGACATAATTTTTGAATGACAACACGTGGCCGAGGTGTTACCGAAGTGCCAACCGGGGTGCCATGTGTCCTGATCCTGACGCCGAGATGATCTTAGCACGGCTGAAGTTATTTGCGAAAATACCGGAATCCGGGATAAGCAGATAAAGGACAAGAGTCCTAGAATAAGAGAAGATTTCAGTTTGGGTAAAGATAAGACTCTTAGAGAGCTTATCTTAATCCTATTGGGAGTTCAAGATTAGCAGTAATCCTAAGTCCATTAGAGCTAGGCTTCTATTAGGACTAGGATTGTATTGACTATAAAAAGGAGGCACCCCCATGGGTCTAAGGTATGTCTTTTATCCTCTGTCTAGTGAGTTAAGCACTATTGGTTATCTTTGAGAGATATTTTACTAACTTGATCATCGAAGTACCCCCGGGTGGACGAGCCACCGCCGGAATCTCTTCTTTCTGTTACAAGTTGTTCGGGCTTAATCTATTCTGCCGGTGTTTTCCAGTTGAGTACTAAGTTGGCAATATGGTCGGAAATTGACACACACAATTTGGCACCGTCTGTGGAAAAGAAAGGAGAATAGATGGCCAACGACGAACAGAAAGAGAAGGTTGGGGATGACACCCCTACTAAGAGTGGGAAACATATTGACCTTGACATGGAGGAATATGGTTGCAACGAGGAGACTTAGGGTCAGAATAATGGCAACAAAGACGTCGGCCAGGAGGGCGACGTACCAAAGAAATCGGATCGAAGCGGGTATTACTATGAGGACAACCTCTAGGTATGGAAGGATAGATGCCTACGGAGGGATGAAGAGGTGAAAGAGATGGCGAACAAATTGGCGGACCTACAAACGGTCGTCAATTTCATGATGCAGAACAATGTCATGCAGCCACCATTCCCATTACAAGATACACCAATTCCAACGGCCAAGAAAGATGCCTGACAAAATGGGCAGAAAACAGTCCCTACAGTCTCCTAGCATACCAGAAGCAAAAAACACGCTCACTGGCCTTCAAGGAAGGTCGGGTAAGGAGAGTTGAGAAGGGAAGAATCTCGAAGGACACATCGCACCAAGGAAGTAGACCCCAAGGAAAATCGACATGTTCAAAGAAAGGAGTTATGCTTCGACGCAACTAATGGAGAAAGATCGAAGAGGGCTCGCAATGAAGCTGAGAGCAGTGCACCCAAAAGGCTGAAGTCAGGAGATAGCCGAGCTCCTAGTCGGACCAAGGAGGACCTAAGGGATTACCTACAGATGAGGAAACAAGATGTCGAGGTAACCTCCCCGATCAAGTCGAGAACGCCATTCTTAGTAGAATTAGACAAATTCAAAGCCCCGAAGAGGTTTAGCATGCCGAGATTCCAGATCTACAACGGTAAGTCGGACCCTAACTTTCATGTCAGCTTGTACCTGAACTCGATGGCATTGTACACCGGGAACGAACCGTTGCTCTGCAAAGTGTTTCCCTCATCCTTCGGAGAAATTGCATTGGACTAGTTTCACAAGTTACCGAAAGGAACTGTGAAAACCTGGGAAGGCCTGGCCGAGAAGTTTGTGACCAGGTTCGTGACAAACAAGCTACAGCCATTGAGGGTGGACGCCCTAATGGCCCTGAAGATCGGCGAGGATGAAAGCCTTAGGGCCTATGCCTAAAGGTATTATAAGGTATTCAACCAAATACCAGGATGCAACCAAGAGGTGATGGTCGTGTCGTTTAAAAACGGCTGGAAGGATGACTGCCTGCTTCGAAAATCACTGGCAAAGACATTGCCGAAAAGCATGGAGGAGCTGATGGCCAGGATAGAAAAGTATGCCAGAGCCGATGAGGACACGTCGGGGACAAAGGCGTCCAAACAAGATAAGAGAAATGGTTCACCGAAGCGAAGCCAAGATAACACTGGATATGAGAAGACAAAAGCTCAGCCCAAGTGAGCGGATCTTGAATTCTAGATCTCAGATCCCAAATCCCAGAAGACAAGATCTTGACCTAGATGATTAAGTCCGAGAAGAGAAGAGCTTGGCCTAAGTTAAAGAATTTTTATATAAGGTCCACAAAGGAGTATGTGGATGCGATGTAGGGGGCAAATCCCTTGCCCATAGAGCAATATCGTAGGGATTCGTTTGGCCTTACATGCAAAAGGAAGCTGAAGCCCATGTAAAAAAGCATGAAAATGATTTGAAATCCACCTGCAACGTGCGATAGAACAGCAATTCGGCTGGGGGCATACCGACAACAACTTGCTAGGGCTTACCACAAGAAGGTCAGCCTAAGAGAGTTCAAAGTTAGGGACCTTAGCTTGAGAAAGGTTGCCGGCAATGGGGCATAACGGCTGAAGCAATAATAAAGTGCTAGTTTGATTTTTAAAATCTATGCGATAGGACCGACCAGTCCTATGATGATGTTTTTGATTGAAACATGACAAATAACTTAGACTTATTATATGGTAGAGTAGAAACTTTACTTGCATATAATAAAGTTGAACTAAGTTGGGTTAACCTGGACTTGTCATATCGGCAAAATCAGACACAGATTGGAGCTAAGTGCCTTAGTAAAGAGACCAAGGTTGATAACCTCGGACAGTCTTTGTTTGAGTATTACATCAGCGATGAGGTCAAAGCCATGTGCCTAATGAGAACCCAAGTGGAACTTAAGTTCACATTATGAGGCAAAGGGCTGAAGAATAATGCTTGGGAGTTGGAATTTCACAAGCTAAGATTGGTTTAGACACTTGTTGAAATTGAAATTTACAAGTTGAAGTTAAACCAAGGACGTGTTTAACACTTGTTGAAATTGAAATTTACAAGTTGAAGTTAAATCAAGGACGTGTTTAACACTTGTTGAAATTGAAATTTACAAGTTGAAGTTAAACCAAGGTCATGTTTAACACTTGTTGAAATTGAAATTTACAAGTTGAAGTTAAACCAAGGACGTGTTTAACACTTGTTGAAATTGAAATTTACAAGTTAAAGTTAAACCGAGGACGTGTTTAATACTTGTTGAAATTACAAGTTGAAGTTAAACCGAGGACGTGTTTAACACTTGTTGAAATTGAAATTTACAAGTTGAAGTTAACGCTTGTTGAAATTGAAATTTACAAGTTGAAGTTAAACCGATGACGTGTTTAACATTTGTTGAAATTTAAGTTTACAAGTTGAAGTTAAACCGATGACGTGTTTAACACTTGTTGAAATTGAAATTTACAAGTTGAAGTTAAACCGAGGTCATGCTTAACGCTTGTTGAAATTTAAGTTTACAAGTTGAAGTTAAACCGATGTCACATTTAACGCTTGTTGAAATTTAAGTTTACAAGTTGAAGTTAACCGAGGTTATGTTAAAAGAAGATTGGTTTAAACACTTGTTGAAATTTTGAGAAAAATTTACAAGTTAAGCCAAGGTTATGTTGAAAGAAGTATCTACATACTTGCCGAGATTACCATGTTGCTAAGACTTGGAAGAAATTTGAAGACAGAAGTCTTGCTAAGAGTGAAGTATCGAGTTGTAAATATCACTTGTGAAAATATTGTAAAAAATATTTTCAAGTGTTATGCCGAGGCTGAGATAAACCGATTAGTGGGTACAATCGAGGTGTTACACCCTGAGAAGATTACACAGTTAAGGTGTATTTTGAAGACATTCAAATTATTTTATAGAATCATACAAGAGTAAAAAGAAGACACATACAACCACATTGAAAGAAGAAATTAAAGAATGCATTCAAAAAAGGAAAGAAGGCGCTTCGGCCTAACATTGAAGAATGATTGTTTAGATTACAAAAAGGCCGGTGTGAAGTACACCGGTGTCAGACGGTAGTAGTAAGCAAAGAAGTACAACGAAAGCCTCACCAGAGAGAGGGAGTGAAACTGGTTGCAGAAAGCTTCGCAAAAAACAGCAATGGAGGATTTGAGAGAGAAAGTTTGAACAAAAACAAAGATGCAGAAGTGAAAAGACGAAGAGAGAATTGATTTTGATCAAAAGCATGAAATGGCGGCAAAATGGCAATTATGGTGCCTTGGACGACGTGCTTGTCAGACGACGCATGCAAAAGTAATGCAACTTGATGGCGCGCATCAGGTACGGTCCCGTAGGGGAAAGACGCGTGGTAAAAACGGTTGAAATACTGTGCGTGCCAGCTCATACGCATACTGGAGCTCTTGGAGTTCTTAATTCAATGAAGTAAATACCTCGGCTAGGAGGACGATTTCGGCTGAGAAACTTGAACGAACTTGGTTGTTGGTTCTAAGACATTGATGAAAGCAGACTATAGGTCTTGGTCATATTGAGCTGACGAGTTCTGACTTTGGCAATAGATGATGAAGCGAGCTTAGCGGACGTGCTAAATGGAAGAAATGATATAGGTTCCATTACCTCAGGATGCCGAGGTAATAGAACCTAGGGGGTAATTGTGGGGACATAATTTTTTAATGACAACACGTGGCCGAGGTGTTACCGAAGTGCCAACCGGGGTGCCACGTGTCCTGATCATGACGCCGAGATGATCTCGGCAAGGCTGAAGTTATCTGTGAAAATACGGGAATCCGGGATAAGCGGATAAGGGACAAGAGTCCTAGAATGAGAGAAGACTTCAGTTTGGGTAAAGATAAGACTCTTAGAGAGTTTATCCTAATCCTACTGGGAGTCCAAGATTAGCAGTAATCCTAAGTCCATTAGAGCTAGGCTTCTATTGGGACTAGGATTGTATTGACTATAAAAAGGAGGCACCCCCATAGGTCTAAGGTATGTCTTTTATCCTCTGTCTAGTGAGTTAAGCACTATTGGTTATCTTTGAGAGATATTTTACTGACTTGATCGTCGGAGTGCCCCCAGGTGGACGAACCACCGCCGGAATCTCTTCTTTTTGTTGCAGGTTGTTCGGGCTTAACTTATTCTGTTGGTGTTCTCCAGTTGAGTACTAAGTTGGCAGTGTGGTCGGAAATTGACACACAGATTAACTTATTATTTCAATATTGATCTCATTATTGTGTATTTAAGAGTAAGAAAATGAAATTATATATATGAATCCGATTTATGTGAGAGAGAAGATTAGTGGTCCACCATAGAGTCTATATATTGTAATCATATTAAAATTTTATTAAATTTATTAAAAATGAAGGAGAAATATAATTATGAAAAATATAACATCCATCTTTGTTAACATAAATTTAATGAAATTGTATGGTTGTGATTACTAGATCAAATTATTTTTCAAAAATAATTTGCACATAACTATTAAAAAATTGAACAACTTGAATCATTAAAATAGACGAGACTGGGGTACCAAAACAAACTATTGGGTTTAATCATCTTTAACACACCATGGGTGACATTTACCCCCCAAAAAAAAAAAATTAGGCAATACTTGAATACTATATAACACTATTTATGTGATATTTTTGAAATATAACAAATCACAAAATATATTAAATGAGTTATTTTTGTCTCACAATTTTTTAACAAATATTCAGTATCATCGTATTCGCAGGTAGGGATGGTCGCGGCTTGGTTTGGGACAGTTTGCAGATTGGTTTGGACCTGCCCACATGTATGTGGTTTGAGAAAAATTCAACCCACAATTGCCCGCAGTGTGGGTTGCAGTTTGTGCGGATAGGGTTCGCGGATGTTCAGTTAGTTTGCAGATTAGACTTTTTATAAAAAAAAAAATTATTTTGGAGCTTTTTTTTTTGTAAATATTTATTTTGGGCATTTTCCCCCTTTTTTAAAAATGCTTCAACATTAATAATTAATGAATTAAAACTTATAAAACTAAATACAATAAAATCAATTCCTAACACAAACCAATCATTCAAAATGCTTTTAAATCAAATCATAAACTAACACAAGCACATCTTTCAAAATCCTAAACTGGATCATCAATCTCATTTACTATCTACTACCCAACAATACAATTAAAATAGAATCATTAAAAATCCTAAACTTACCTAAAAGTAAATTCTTCATTAACTTTTATATTCATCCAAAATGCAATAATAAAATAACAACGGTCCAGGTTAAAAAAAAAAAAAAAATCTAAGTGCGGGCAGGTTCTTGCAGTTGCAGGTATGGGTTAAACTTGTAACCCGCAATCATGTCGTATTCCAAACCGCATCCGCCCACATTGTGTCTACAAAACTGTCCAGTTGTATGCAGATCAATTTGGATTTGGCGAGTTGTGCAGTTCGAATAACCCTATGTCCAACCCTACTCGCAGACATGGGAGCTGATAGTGTCCAAGAACCCATCACGCCATCAAAAATCTTTAATTTTTATTTATTTATATTATCATTATTTTGTTTAATATAGTTTAATTCCATTAAAAAATTGAAGGACCCTGTGGGTGTTGATTTTTTACCACACAACCAAACAGGGATACTCAGCGGGAGAGCACTGGCGGAATAGATTAAGCCCGAACAACCTGTCACAGAAAGATAAGAATCCGGCGGTGGTTCGTCCACCTGGGGGCACTCTGACGATCAAGTCAGTAATCAATATCTCTCAAAGATAACCAACAGTGCTTAACTTACTAGACAAAGCATAAAAAACATTGCTTAGACCAACGAGGGTGCCCTGCTTTTATAGCCAGCACTAACCTGATCCCTGTAGAAGCCTAGCTTTAATGGACTTTGGCTCAATGCTCATCTAGGACTCTCAATTAGATAGAGATAAACTCCTTAAGAGCTTTATCTTTATCCAGGCAGAGGTACTTCCCAATTCTAGGATTCCTATCCCTTATTTGCTCATCTCGGATTCTGATATCTCCGTAGATAACCTCAGCCTAGCAGAGATCATCTCGGTGCATGACCAAGCCACGTAGCACCTTGGCTGACACATCGGCGTCACCTTGGCCACGTGCTGCCATTCACGAAGTATGCCCCCATAACTGCCCCATAGGTTTTATTACCTCGGCAACCTGAGGTGATAGAACCTACTCCATTCGTCCAGATTTTATGTCAGTTAAGAATTCACTTATCCTTCACGACCGAGATCATCACTCATCGGTTTCATATGACCAAGACTCTATAGTCTACTTTATCAATGACCAAGAACTAAGAACCAAGTTCTTCAAGTTCCTTAACCAAAATCGCTCCTCTAGCCGAGGTTTTTGCTTCATTAAATCAAGAACTCCAAGAGTTTTATTTGCGTATGAGCTGTTACGCACGGTTTACTCAACTGTTTTTGCACGCGTCTTTCTCGCATTGGTTCATACCTGATACGCGCCATAGGTTGCGTCGCTTCTACGTACGCTGCCTGACAGACACGTCATCCAAGGCAAATCATTATGGTTTGCCGCCTTTTCACAATTTTAACAAAACTTCTCCCCCTCTCTCCATCTCTTCACTTTCGAGTATTCAATTTGTAACTAATTTTCTCTCTCTAACACTTCTCTCCCAAATCCTCCATTTTCATGCTTCGAAGCTCCTGCAATTGCTTCAATCATCTCCTCCGGCGAGCATTTTGTCATTTGGTTTTGATTATTCACACCGTCTGACTCTGGCGATCTTCATTCTGGCGTCATTTTCCTCGATAAGCCACTGATTTCCTCCATTTTCGGTCTTTCATTATTTCTTTGATTTGTTTCAAATTTGTTACCTGTTTACATGTTGTTTGTTGCCATCACAAACCAGTTTTTGTTCTTGAATCTTTGCTTGTGCTCTGAATTTCATCATTTGGGTGTTAAATATGCTTGTTTGCAACTTTGTGTTGTTCAATCTGTCTCTGGGTCTACATATGCACATACAGATTGTTCATATACTTGATGCTTTTGCAATTTGTCACTGTTCTTGGCTTTTGCACATCTGCACACACTTACTCAGTGTTCTTGAATTTCTATTTGTTTTCTTGAGTTTGAAACATGTTCTTTTCTGTTTTTCTTGCTTATTTCCAGATTCTTGGCCTTGATTCTTGTTTCTGTATAGACTTAGGTTTGGGACTTGCTAGAAATCACATTCTTTAGGAAATTTGAAACAAATTCCCCCTAGATCTTGAAAAACCCTCGCCCCAGCATTAGTCTAGGTTTTAGCTGAGGTTTCCAAGCCCATACCAAATATTATTCTATGAAATTTTGCACCAATCCACCTTAAGTTGACATCATGGGAATGTTTAGGTGGAGAGTTGACACCCTAGAAAAACTTGAATATTTTAGAAGAGAGTTCTTTATCCCCGCCGACGTCTAACTTAGGTTAGCTGGGGAGAATGACTCTATAATGCCTAGTGAGGACTTCATGCCTTTCCCAATAGTTGCTTTTATAGAGTGTGGACTTAGGTTCCCTCTACACATTTTTTTTCGAGAAATCCTTTATTATTTTTCGAGAAATCCTTCATTATTACAAGCTCAACCCAATGTAACTGGCTATAAACTCATATCGGGTTATCAATGGCATAATTGAACTAGCACACCGAGAAAAAGCTAGGATTACTTTAGCCGACATCCAATTTTGCTATACCATGTGTGGCCTCAAGTCCGAAAGAGGCTATATATACTACCTGAAGCCCAGATCCACTGCCTACAAATTAATAGCTGACCTTCCAAACTCTAACAAGGGTACTGGAGATGATTACTTCATCGTCTCAGGAAACTGGAAATTTGCACTTGATGACGACCTCCATCTTTATCCTCTACGCCAATCGGTGTTTAAAGAGAGTGATGGTAAAAGCTGAGTTACATTTCTAATCATATTTCAGCTAGGATTTGTCAGTTTATATCTGTTTTTTGTAATGTTCTTTTCCTCATTTTGTTGTGTAGCTCTTCTCCAGCCTGCGAAGGACTTTCGACAGACCTTTTTCTCCAGTCCTAATCTAAAAAGGCTCTTAGGTTTGGATATCAACAAGCACAAAGCCCCTTTGCTGCTTAACTACATCCCAACCTATAAGTCCGTATTGCCCGACATCCCACGCCGGAGTAAGACTCATCTCTCAACAACAACTCTAACAGTTTTTTCCTCACCAAGGCCAGACTAGGCCTCATCTTCTTATCCAACTGAGGTTGCATCAACGTCTGCCCCCCGACTTATCCCGATATCCCAGCGCCGACGCCGACATCGAGCTTTACCAAACATACTAACAAGAAAAACTCGTAACTACAAACGTCAAGGTTTTGAGGTGTCGGCTTATGACCCAGCCAATCCTTCAATTGCTCTTCCTGCATTTTATTTCGGCACCAGAGTCACCGTTGCTTTAAACGCCCGACGAGATGGGTCGTAACAAGGCTGTCATTGAAGACCTCTTGGCCGACCTGCCTGGTGTCGTAACAGTTCAATCCTCTCCATCACAATCCCAGCCCAAGGCTAAGCCAAATGGGGTAAAGAAAGCCAAAGCCAAGGCAACAGTGACTTAGATCAACTTTGAGGACACTGTACCATTCTCCAAACTGGCTGAGGTTGAAAAGAGCACTCCTTTTGCCGGCAAGAGGCCAGCCGAGGCCGAGGCGTCTGACCCACCACAATCCAAAAAGCCGAGGTCCAACGGCTCCTCTGATCCTTCTGGTTTCTGCGCCAACGCTCCCTGGACTCCATCCATCACGGTCGGAGACCAACCCTTTTAGTCGGGGATAGTGCGCTTGACAGTCTGGAAGTTGGTGCCCCCATTTCCATAGCTGTTCTGCTCCCAGCCGACATAAATCGTATGGTCGAGCTTTTGGAGTATGAAAACTATGCGATGATGATGCAGCATTGTGTCTTGGTAAGTCTCAATACTTGTAATTTTTTGATCTAATATTCTGGTTTTTATACTTAACGAATTTTCTTTACATTCTTGCAGGCTATCCAGTAAGGTCATTCCCTTGCAGTCAAGATCGATGAGTTTAAAAAAGAGCTAACCCAAAAAACAAAGGAGGCAGCAAAACTCCTTTCCTTGCTAAACAAAGCCGAAGCCCGCATCCGAGGTCTTCTGGATTAGGCCAAGGCTACTAAGTCGGCCTTGAAGATAGCCGTGGACCGCATTGAGGCTGCAGAAAATGTTGCTGAGATCGCTCAGGCCGAGGCAAAAGAGGCCAAGAAGAAAGAGGCCGAGGCCCAAACCGAGCTCCAAACAACACTGGCTACAAAGGCAGCCGAAATCAAATAGGCAGATGAGAAGGCCTATGTCAAAGGGGTAGCTGACGTCCGTGACGAATACAAAAAGCAAGTCAGATAGGCATGCAACAAGGGTTACACCCTTGGTTGGATGGCTGCTCTAAAAGAGCTGACTATCCCTAAGGTCTCACCTCTTCTATATGAGAGTCGACTTGGCGTGCCATTCCCCCACTCCCCGGCTCCAAGCTAATCTGAGGGTAAGGTTGAGGGGGAAGAAGAAGAAAGAGAAGTCGAGGTCGAAGCTGGTGCTGAGGGTTTCACTGGGCCAAGTCCCCAACTTTGAATGAGCAAGCCGTGAACTTGACTCAAGACGATGAGGACGAGGTCCCCAAGAACACGCCTGAAGCTGAGATTGAAAGCGCCAAGAAGAGTCTTGACAAGACTCTTCTTGAGATCGACGCTAAGATCGAGGCCAAGAAGGTTGCTGAAAAGCTCTCCCAGCTGTCTGCTGAGGTCAAAACATAGCCAATTGCCGATATAGAACAATTTGTTTAGAATCTTTTCTTTGTTTGTAATTTTTCCTTTATTCTAAATACTGTTTGTTTTGTTGGGCTGAAGTGCCATTTCTGTAATTGAACAAGAAATCTTTTTCTTGAATGCATGCCTTTTTTCTTCAAAGTGTTTAATGTGTGCCTTCTTTTTTTTTTTCTATGCATGTTTGCTGCTTTCTTTCATGCCTTTCATGCTTTCATACTTAGAATATTTTTGCATTTCTTCAAAGCATATCTTAACTGTATAATAATTCAGGGATATAATACCTCGGATACAAACCTTAACCGTTTGCCTCGGCCAACCATTGGTCTACCTCGGCTAACACTTTAAAAATACCAAAATATTTTTACAACTGTTATCTAGTATTGCTTTTTTACTTTCATATGCTATCTTCTTTCAAGACTTCTCCCTTTCCAGGCTTGGACAACCTGGTTGGTTATCTCGAATAATATGTATCTTCGGATACTTTTTGCAATATTACCTCGGCTAACTTTAACCTGCAAATTTTCTTGAAATTTCAACAAGTGTTAAGCCAATTCTAGCTTGTAAATTTTTTTTTATAAAATTTCGACAAGTCCCAAACACTTTAAACTTTTAATTTTATTCATTATTCTCCAGCTCTCTGCCTCATAATGTGAACCTAAGTTTCACTTAAGTTCACATTAAGCACGTATAGCCTTTCGCCAAAGTCAGATTCGAACAAAGACTAACCGAGGTGTTCAACTTGGTTTTCTCTGTTAATTAACTGAAATGCACTTAGTTCCATTTTGAGTTTGAGTTTGACTCTGCCGACATGGCAAGTTCAGGTTATTTCAACTTAGTTCAACTCCATTATATGTAAGTATAATTCAATTCTGCTATATAATGAGTCTAAGATATTCGTCATGTTTCATTCAGAAACATCGCCAACTTAGTTCAACTCTATTATATGCAAGTATAATTCAACTCTACCATATAATAAGTCTAAGTTATTCGTTATGTTTCATTTAGAAACATGGTCAACTTAGTTCAACTCTATTACATGTAAGTATAATTCAACTCTGCCATATAATAAGTCTAAGTTATTTGTCATGTTTCATTTAGAAACATCGCCATGGGACTGGTCAGTCATATCACACAAATTTCAAACCAAACTAAAAGTTTATTATTACTTCGGCTAATAAAATTTGAAATAAACTTTGAAAAATAAAAAATTTAATGATAAAAAAACTTCAAGTTGCAAGTGTTCTAGGATCTTGGCAGCTCTTTGCCATCACCGCCCTCAAGTGGATATGTCCCATTGCTAGCGACCGAGATGATTCTATAAGATCCCTCCTAATTTGGGCCTAGCTTTCCCTTCCTAGGATCTTTGTTGTTGCCGACCACTTTCCTCAGCACAAGGTCCCCCATTTTGAACTCTCTTGGGTTGACCTTCTTGTTGTAAGTCCTAGCAAGTTGTTGCTTGTATGCCCCCAGCCAAATTGTTGCTCTCTCTCTTTTCTCCTCTAGTAGATCTAAATCTCGGGCTAGGAATGTCTCATTGGTCCCATTTTCTACTCCCTAGGTTCTGATTTCTAGAATGCCGACTTCTAGTGGAATAACTGCTTTGATGCCATAAGCCATGGCAAATGAAGACTCCCTAGTTAATCTTCTCGGCGTAGTCCGATATGCCCATAGTATATTGGGCAACTCTTCTACCCATTTTCCCTTTACTGCTTCCAGCCTCTTTTTGATCCCATCCAAGATAGTCTTATTGGATGCTTCTGCCTGACCATTACTCTGAGGAAAACTTGGAGTAAAGTAATAGTTCTTGATTTTGTACTTTGCACAGAAGCTTTTGATTAGTTTACTGTCAAACTGTGTACCATTGTTTGCTATTATTGCCCTTGGGATCCTAAACTTGGTGATGATATTCTTCCGTATGAAGTTCTTCACATCAATATCTTGAATCTTCACAAGGGGTTCAGCTTCTACCCACTTTGTAAAGTAATCAGTTACTACTAGTAGGAACTTCCTTTGTCCAGTTGCTTGGGGTAATTGTCCAACAAGTTCCATGCTCCATTGGGCAAATGGCCAAGGCCTGGACATTGGGTTCAAATCTGCTGCTGGTTGATGTATCAAAGGTGCGAACCTTTGGCACTTCTCGCACTTTTTGACGTAGGTTTCAACATTCTTCTCCATGTACGGCCACCAGTACCCCTGAGTAATGGCTCTATGAGCAAGTGATCTACCCCCAGCATGGCTTCCACATATTCTTTCATGTATTTTATACAAAAAGTCTTCAACTTGGGAGGGATGCACACATCTCAAAAGGGGACCGGTAAAAGACCTTCTATAGAGATGTTCTTCTTCTGTTAGGCTAAACTGCGCTGACTTTAGTCTAGTCTTGCGTGCCTCTTTTCGGTCATCTGGCAGCTTCCCATCTCTAAGGAACATTATTATTGCATCCATCCAACTTGGGCCCATCTCCATACACATTGTTTCGTACTCTGTGATCAGTGGTTCCACACTTGGGCCTGACAAATAATCAACCATTGTTGTCCTTGCCTCCTTTGATTTCATTGCACTAGCCAGGTTAGCCAAGAGATCGGCATGGCAGTTGTCATCTCGGCTAACCTGCTGTAGTCGGCAATCTTGAAACAAGGCTAATAATCTAACAACCTTTTTGACATAGGCTATCATTCTTTCATCTCGGGCTGTATACTCGCCTGTTGCCTGGTTCACAATAAGCTAGGAGTCACAGAAGACTACTATCTTGTCGGCTTCCACTGGTGTTGTTAACTTTAACCTTACGATTAGTGCCTCATATTCTGCTTCATTGTTTGAGGCTTTGAACCCCAAACGAATAGACTGCTCTAATATTCGCCCATCTGGTGATACCAACACCACTCCTGCCCCCACTCCTTGACAGTTTGAACTCTCATTAATAAACAGGCGAAAGAAGTTGCCGATGTAAATATCGCAGGGCTTGAGTTTCTCTTCTTTCTTTTGTTCTGCTGTGGGGTTTTTCATTCCCAGCTGGTTTTCTTCTTGCTCCCTTGGACATCCTAAGCTGCGGCTCACCGGAGCCCAACGTGGTATGGCATCGAGTGTGAACTTGGCCACAAAGTCGGCCAGAACCTGGCCTTTGATTGTCGTTCTGGGTTTAAACTCTAAATCATACTAGCCCAATACCACTACCCATCTGACTATCCTGCCTGTCAGATTTCCTTGTTACAGCAAGGACTTCAAGGGGTGCTTAGTCAACACCACAATCTTGTGGGCTTGGAAATAATGATTCAGTTTTTTTGAAGCCATCACCAAGGCTAGTGTTAACTTTTCTAGGGGTAAGTACCTGGTCTCTGCGCCTGCTAGGGTTTTACTCACATAGTGTACTACCCTTTGTTCTCCCTTCTCTTCTTTGATTACGACTGCACTCATTGCATGCTCTGAAATGGCTAAGTATAAGAATAGCTCCTCTCCAGGTACTGGATTTGATAGAACTGGAGCTGTTGTTAAGTACTTCTTCAAGTCGGCCAAGGCGATTTTGCACTCCTCTATCCACAAAAAATCTGTGGCCTTCTTTAGTAAACTGAAAAATGGTTTACATTTATCTGAACTCCTGCTTATAAACCTATTGAGGGCTGCTGCCCTTCCTGTTAACATTTGTACTTTTTTTGTCGACATTGGGCTTTTCAAGTCTAGGATAGTCTTGATTTGATCTGGGCTTGCCTCAATGCCCCTTCTGGTAACCAAGTATTCCAGGAACTTACCAGACCCAACTCTAAATGCACATTTCGAAGCATTGAGTCGGAGCTAATATGTTCTAAGGATATCAAAAACTGTCTTTAAGTCGGCCAGGTGATTCTCAGGCTCTTTGGTCTTCATAACCATGTCATCAATGTATACTTCCACTGTTTTGCTAATTAGATATCTGAACATCTTAGTCACCAACCTCTGCTAGGTTGCTCTTGCATTTTTTAACCCAAAAGGCATTACTTTGTAGCAATACAACCCTTTTGAGGTGATAAATGCAGTCTTCTCTTCATCAAGGTGATACATTGTTATCTGATGGTATTCCCTGTAAGCATCCGAGAAGCTCATCCTTCCATGTTCCGAAGTGGCATCCATCAACTAGTCGATTTTTGGAGAGTGAAAAATTGTCCTTAGGGCAAGCCTTATTCAGGCTGGTAAAATCAATACAAACCCTCCACTTACTGTTCTTTTTTTTCACCATCACAGTGTTGGATAGCCAAGTAGGGTAGTTCATTTTGTGAATGGCCTTGGCTTCCAGCAGTTTGTCCACTTCCTTCTCAACTGCCTTAACATGCATCAACGTCGCTCGCTGGATGACAGGCTTAGCCAACCTGTCTACATTGAACATATGGCATGTGACCTTGGGGTTAATGCCGGGCATCTCGTAAGACGTCCAGGAAAACACCTCTATGTTTGCTCGCAAGAATGTTTCTAACTCCCTTGCTTCCTCTTTGGCTAAACCTGAGTCGAGAAGGAAGAAGTGCTTTTCATTACCTTATTGGACTAGAACTTTCTTCAAGGCTTCTTCGCTTTTGTCGGTCAGCTCTTTGCCAACATCATCCAGGACCTCCATGTCCTCGTCTTCAATTTCTATTGTTTCTGCCTCTCGCATGTTGCAGGTGGATTTTGTTGCTGCCACGGAGAAATTCTTTACCTGCACCTAATCCCCTCTGATCTCCTCAATTCCATGCTCTGTTGGGAACTGCAATAGCTGGTGCAGTGTTAAGGGAACAGCCCTCATTGTATGCAACCATGGCCTTCCCAAGATAACATTATAAGGGGAGGGGGTGTCAATTACTATAAACTCTGTACTAACCTTTTTGGTGCCTGCTTGTACCTCCAAATTCATTGCCTCCAAGGGCCATGTCGGCGTTTCATTAAACCCAACCATTGGGTTGTTGGCCTGCTCCAGATCATCTCGGTGAAGGCTAAGTTCCTTGTAACATCTGACATACATGATGTCACAAGAGCTGCCTTGGTCAATCAGAATGCACCTTACCTGACATTCTCCAATCTTGAGGGTTATTACCAGAGAATCATTAAGTGCTTCACCTTCTGAGTTTCCCCACGTACTTCGTTCTCATTGACCCTTGAGTGAATCACATTGATAACTCGAGGTTCATCTGCTTGCGGTTGTGGTACTGGTGGAGGTAGTGATGCTAGCGCCTAGGGCGATCTTGCCTGCTCTCCCTCGTTCTGGCCTCATCTACTAGGTCCCTCAAGTGGCCCTGTCTGACTAGATCTTCCAAATATGTCTTCAGGGCTCTGCACCCTTAAGTTAGATGCCCATCCTCATTGTGGTAGGCATAGTGCTTCCCAAGACTTATTCTTATGAAT
Source organism: Camellia lanceoleosa (assembly GCA_025200525.1). Lineage (NCBI taxonomy): Eukaryota > Viridiplantae > Streptophyta > Magnoliopsida > Ericales > Theaceae > Camellia > Camellia lanceoleosa. Next base: position 64,084,064 of record CM045761.1, read on the forward strand.
TCGCCAAGAATCTTCTCTGGCGCTCTATAATATGGCTGGTTCCTGATTCTTTCCAGAACTTTATAAATCGGGATCCGAAATATGGTGGTGACTGCCTGTGCAGCCCTCAATCCTGTCTCTTGCATGTTATATCCAGTATTACCTCGGTCTTACTTTAACAAGCCGTTCATCTTCTCCTGTTTCGATGCCTTTGTCCCCGGTGTATCCTTTTCTACTTTGGCATATTTCTCGATCCTTGCTATGAGCTCCTCCATACTCTTTGGCAAAGTCTTTGCCAGTGAGTTCCAAAGCATGCAGTCATCCTCCAAGCCGTTCTTAAAAGATACGACCGCCAATTCCTAGTTACAACCTAGTATTCGGTTGAACAATTCGTAATACCTTTTGGTATAAGCCTTGAGGCTTTCACCCTCGCCAATTTTTAGAGCCATTAGGAAGTTTACCCTTAATAGTTGCAATTTGTTTGTAACAAACCTGGCTACAAACATCTCGGCCAGGCCTTCCCAACTCTTTACAGTTCTTTCGACAACTTGTGAAACCAACCTGATGTCATTTCCTCAAAGGATGAGGGGAACACCTTGCAGAGCAACGGTTCGTTCCCGGTATACAGCGTCATTGAATTCAAATATAAGCCGACGTGAAAGTTCGGATCGGACTTACTATCATATATCTAGAATCTCGGCATGTGAAACCTTTTTGGTGCCTCAAACTTATCCAACTCTATTGAGAACGGTGTTCTCGGCTTGACTGGAGATGTGACCTCGGCATTTTGTCACTTCCTCTAGAGGTAGTCCCTCAAATCCTCCTTAGCCCGTCCAGGAGCTCGGCTGTTAACGAATTTCAGCCTTTTTGGTGCGCTGCTCCTAGTGTCGTTATGAGTCCTCTTGGACCTCCCTTTATTCATCATGTCAAAACAAAGCTACTTCCCTTGAACATGCTGATGTTCCTTGACATAAGTTTCCTTGGCACGAAGTGTCTTCTAAGACTCTTCTCTCATCGATTCTCCTCGTCTAACCTTCCATGAAGGCCGATGTGAATACTCTTTTGCCCTGTCATGCTAAGGGATTGCAGGGATTGCTTTCAGCCCTCCTTTTTGGGCATCGTTCTTGGCCACTGGAATCGACATGTCCTCCAATGAAAATGGTTGTTGTATGACGTTGTTCTGCATCATGAAGTTGACAACCGATTGTAGGTCTACTAACTTGTTTTCCATTCCTTCATCTCGCTGTCCATTCTCAAGCATCTATCTTTCCATACTTGGAGGTCGCGCTTTCATTGTAATACTTGCCTCGGCTTGCTTTCTTTGGTATGTCTCCTTCTTAGACGACATTCTTTTCTTCGGGATTCTGATCCCCGAGGTTCTTCATTACATTTCTCCACATTCGCTTTAGAATCGATGTGTTTACTACTCTCACTAGGGACGTCGTCCCCAATCTTCACTTTTTGCCCGTCGTTGGCCATGTATTCTCCTTACGTTTCCCACAAACGGCGCCAATTTGTGAGTGTTGATTTTTGACCACACAACCAAACAAGGATACTTAGAAGGAGAGCACTAGCGGAATAGATTAAGTCCGAATAACCTGTCATAGAAAGATAAGAATCCGGCGGTGGTTCATCCATCCGGGGGCACTCTGACGATCAAGTTAGTAATCAATATCTCTCAAAGATAACCAACAGTACTTAACTCACTAGACAAAGCATAAAAATCCTCCCTTAGACCTACGAGGGTGCCTTACTTTTATAGCCAGCACTAACCTGATCCCTGTAGAAGCCTAACTTCAATGGACTTTGGCTTAATGCTCATCTGGGACTCTAAACTAGATAGAGATAAACTCCCTAAGAGTTTTATCTTTATCCAAACTGAGATCCTCCCCAATTCTAGGATTCCTATCCCTTATCCGCTCATCTCGGATTCTGACATCTCCGCAGATAACCTCAGCTTAGATCATTTCGGCGCATGACCAAGCCACTTGACACCTCTGCTGACACATCAGCGTCACCTTGGCCACGTGCTGCCATTCACAAAATATGCTCCCACAGACCCCATCAAATACGAATCTACATCAGAGACCTGTTGTTTGAGTAGTTTAAATCACTCTGTTTGTTTAACCATTGTTAAAACAGATTTAGAGTTTTTTGGGTGTGTGTGTGTGTGTGTGTGTGTGTGTGAGGAGGAGGGGGGTCTTTTGTGAAAATTTTAAATTTTAAGTATTTTTTTAAATACTTTTTAGGTCTACTTAATTTAGATAATATGTAAAAAGTAAAATATTTTAAAAATCCACAAAATAGAAAATTCTAGTATATATATTTTATTTTTTGTATAACTTTTTTAGATTTTTTCACAAATATTTTTTTTATACATCTAGATTGGGTGCATTTAAAAAAAAAAAATTGACTAATATATATATATATTTTCTAAAGACAATAAAATGAGAAAAACAAAAAAAAATTGAACTATTTTTAAAAACTCAAAATCAAATAAAGTGAATTTTGTTTAGTTTTAAAATTATTTTCCATATAAAATTTTGCGAAACTTAAGCTTGTGAAAGTGATCACATCTATTAAAATTTTTAGAGTCACCCTGGCGTACTAGTGAAATTTTTTATTACATTATTAATTGAGAGTGTCACATAAATAATGTTACATAATTAGTAGTAGAACAAAAAAATTAAATTAGAGGGGACACTTATTAATTATAACATTGAACATTTTTACATAAATTTTTACGATTAACTTCAAAAAAGATATATATATATATATGTATATATGTGTGTGTAATTAGTATATCATGGACAATATAAAAAAAAAAAAAGAAGCCATGAATATAAGTTTTAAAATAAATTATATAATGATAAAGTAATTTTTTATACAAAATTTTCATAAAAATTCAATATAATAGTAATATCATGTCATCATTGACATATGATATCACCAATCAATAGTAAAAAAACACATAGAGGATGAACTCCACATGTCAAATGTAACTAATAATTCTATAAATTCTAAATTTTTATTGAGATTAATTATAATTGTATATCAATAATGATAGACATCACTATTGTATTGAAATTTTCATAGATAATAATATGATTTATCGTAATATCTTCATTTTCGATAAAAAAACAACTATTATTATTCTCATAATTTTAAAAATGTCACTGATATTTCACTCTAAATAATGTTTCATAATTTTTTTATTTAAAATATTTTTTTTATGTTTGTCAAAAAAAAATTAAAAAAATTTATTCCAAAATCTAGGGGACAAGTGACCCGCTCGATCAGCTGTGTGGCACATAATGTTCTGACATTATTAAATAATAAATAATTACCCGACATTGTATGATTTTCCTAAGCTATGAATGATGATGAAGTTGTGGGGGTGGTTAATTAGTGTGCTCCCTCTTGTCATGCTCTTCCGCGACAATCCAGCATTTGCGGCCGCTATTCTAAACAAACCTTACTTTCTGGCTCTGAATATTTATCAGAATTCCCTTGTACAAACATCAACAACATGAGTGCATGACCATGATTTCAATTTTACACTCATCTCAACTATGAATTGAAACCATCATTAAGCATTTCGACATATGGATGCAATATGAATTTGTTTCTATATGCTTTTGGTTTTCTAAATAGCTTTTGTTAATTTTAATAAAAGATAAATTACATACGATTTTACCAAACTGGAGCCCCCACTAAACATTTTCTCTACTAAAAACCTTTTTTTATTGTATTTGGTCGCAATCCTAAAAATAATGTGTTAATGTTTGTGGTAATAGTGAGTAGAAAAATTCTAACGAGGGTTGAACCCAAGGCAGGCCAACATGAAAAGGCCAAAACAGAATAAGATCTTAAATCGGAAAGGGTATAACAACTAAATTAGTCAAGATAAGCAAAATTCTCAATTATTGAATATCACAAATAAAAAAAAAAAATGGGAGGTCGGCAATCACGGGCATGTCACAAATCAAATTTGATTAATATTTTGATAGCAATCAAGCTGTGCTAGAATTGCAAACATTAGAATAGCGGCAAGGTCATTTCCAAGAGAATATTTTATGGAAAAAGACATTCAACATTATAAAAAAGGCAAACAGTAAAACAAAACCATGAAAGAACCTTCACAAAAATAGGGAAATAGTTAAGTAAAGCATTGTATTGACTTGATTGTCAGAACCATTTTGATTGAACACCCTTGGTTGGGTAGTTCTTACAGTCATGTTCTTTCGTAGGAATTAAAGACTCGTAGAATTATCTTACTCTCTACAGTATGATAAAAAAATTTCCTCTACAATAGTAATGGTGTGATGGTGGTTGTAGTGGTGGTGACAATGGCTGCAACTGTGGTATTGTTAGCTAGGGTAAAAATAGTAGTGGTGGAGAACATTGTGTGGTAGGGTTTGTGGTTACATTGATAAGAGGGTAGTATTGATAATAGTGGTGGTATTAATAAGAATCTGGGATCTAGCCTAGAAAACATTTTTCACATTGGAAAAGAATAAAATGCTTCTACCCAATTTAGTTCATTTTTGTCGACTTTCATATTTTGTTAACTATATCAAATTAAATACAAAAACTATTTGTCAAAGTAAATAGAACAAAATATACTAAGGATGTTCATAAACTGATTTAGTTCGGTTTGAAGATAAATCAATAACTAAATTAATCCCTATAATTTCAAAATTTTAATAACCAAATCAAGCCATGAAATATTTGGAATTGAACTAGAACCAAACTGTAAAAAATTGTTAGGTTCCACAGTTTTGGACTAACAAATTTGTTCTAATTCAATAAAAATTTATTCCATATAAGTATTTTAAAATTTTCATAAACTTATTTCAAACTTTTAAAATATTCTCCAAACTAAAATATTTAAAGCCAAAATAGATCCTTCAAATTATATAGTAATTATTATTCAAATAAAATTTTCAATAATATAAAGTGTCAAAATCATATAAATAATGAGAAAAAAAAAAAACTAAACACATTTTTGCATAAAGATAAAATACTTTATGAATAAGATGAATGAAGGTATCATTGACATCCAAATGAGATTGATTTTGTGAAAAAGTCAATAAAACAGAAGTATGTATCTTGTGAAACACCTTTATATATATATATATATATATGGGTGAATTATATTAATAGTCCATGTAATTTGAGACTTGTATTATTTTAATTCTTAACTTTTTTATTATGATAAATTTGATCCTAAATTTTTAATTTTGTTTTAAATAAGGACAATCAAAGAGGTTTCCTTTGCAAGCGATCAAGGGTAAAGTTGTCATACAACTCATTTTTATATAATTTTATATTTGGGAGGGTAGAAATAATTTTTTTAAATTAAATTGTTTTGGATATTTATTTTTGTTAAATTAGTTTCTATTTTTTCAAAAATCAAACATGACGACAACTTTAATATCATTACAAAAGCCTAATAATCATCAATTACATGATAACTATTAAAAAATAACCGTTAACAAAAAAATACAAAAAGAAAACATCTATTACATAATAACCGTCCAAAAACATTAACAAAAACAACTACTTATTATGTGATATCATCCAAACATATACTAAAAATTAATTTGATAAAAAAATAAAAATATAAAAATGTAAATGATTTATCATTTTTATATAATTTTATCTTTAGTGGGTAGAAATAATTTTTTAAAATGTAAAAATAACTTTTTGACATTTATTTTTATCAAACTAATTTATATTTTATCCAATTAATGACTTTGTCCTTGAAATGAATAATTTTCTATTTGCAAAGAAAACTGCGTCTTCAATTGTCTTTATTTAGAATGAGATTCAAAATTTATGATCAAATATATCATAATTAAAAGATCAGAAATCAAAATGACATAAATCCCAAACTACAAGAACTGTTAGTGTAATTTGCCTTATATAAAATTATTAAAGAAAAGAAAGAAATGATTTTATTCAATACTTAATTTTTTAGAAATGAAACTAAATTATTATTTGAGATAATTTAAATATATATACTTTTTAACTTTTTATGGAAAGATATATACTATGATAAAAAAATAATATGATTCAAATAAAACAAAAAATTATTAAAATAGTATATGCTGAACAAGACCTCAGTTGTTTAATCCTATTGATTGATTGATAAAATTTGCAAGAGTGGAGAGGGTCTATAAATACTAAGGTCAAGTTTGACATCTTCAAAAAAATTTAAAAAGTAAAAAAGTTATTATTCTATTTAAGTCACATCATCTTATTTAAGTCACATCACTTCTCTAATACATCACTTCAAACTCAACCCAAATCCAACCCATATTTTATAAAAAGTCAAAAAATACACTTATTTAGTCTTCCCAAACTTAGCCTAATATAGGGGTTGTTTGTTTCAGCTTTTCATAACCAACTTATGACTTTTAGTTTTGAAAAAGTTATTTTGGACTGTTTGGTTAAACTTATTTCAAATAATTTCTGATTCTAACAGTTTATTTTAACTCAAAAATTTGATTCGAGAAGTCGCTCATCCTTTCTTCGATTATCGTTTACTGCTAGACATGTTAATTTATGGTTATACTCTTAATTTTTTTTATTTTTTTATTTTTTTAAAAATAGAAAAAGACTCAAATGGACTATAGATTATTATTATTATTTTTTATGAGAAATGTAAACAAACAAAAAATAAAAATTAATTAAAAAAGTTATTTCACAGCTTATTTAACAAACACTACTCAGCAATTTAAATCTATAATCCAACAGCTACACCAAACAGATTAACAACTTTTGATTAAAGTCATAATCTATAATCTGTTAAGCTATAATGTATAAGTTGTTTTAACAGTTACACCAAACGGGGCTATAATAATTTATAACTAATTTTCACCAATAAAAAAAAAAAAAAAAAAAGATTCAGCTACATCTAGACTAGAGCCATTATTTTAAATAATTATTCATGCTATTAGGCTACTTGACTTTGTTGGACAGGGAAAAAAAAATAATAATAATAATAATAATAATAAAATCTTGGCTTTGTTTGGTATCTTATGTGGATATAGGATAACTCTTTAATGGCAACCAAGAACCAACCTAGTTGGGTCATATCAAATGGGTTGTTTGTAACTTCTTGATATAACTATACTTTGAGCCAACCCTGAACAGCCATCAGTTTGGGAACAAGTGGTTCACAAGTTGGCGACAGACACACACCCCCATTCCTCTCATGTCTTTTCTTGCACATATCCCACTTAGAATTCTCTTTCTCTTCCCTCCCACCCCACAAATATTTATTGCCAATTGCAGTTTATGTGGAGACCCATTACTCTCTTTTCCTTTTCTCTTCATGCCGATGGGGTTTTGTTCTTACTTATCCATTTTCAACCGCTCAATTTATTTTGAATCTCCCCTTTATTGGAACAATAATATGAAATATTGAAGCATTTCATATATGACTCAACATGTGTTAGGCCTAATTATTTAGTGGTTTATGTCAACTTTGTGCTCCCTTTGCTAACTTTTTAACAATAAGTTTATTGGCTAAAAATTCATTCTATTATAAAATTTTTTTTTTTTAAATTTAAGGCTTATTTTGAAACTCCTTAAGCTAATTTGTTAACTAAAATTAAGTTGTTACTTAAATAAGTTAATTTATTTAGTATATTTTTAACAATTTTTTTAAGTGGTTAAAATTAGAGTTTTAACATGAAATGACATGCCAAATGGCTTAATTTTTTATTGTATTTTTTTTTTATTTTTATAGCAAAATGGTCTTATAAGACAACTTATAAATCATTTTAGTATACTCATTACATGCTAAACAGTCAACTTTATAAAATTCAAAAAAGCATTAGAAAACATATCAAAAGTTCTTTTATTTTTATTTTTTATAGCATTACTTTTTTTATTGTTGACTTATTGTAGACAATAAACTACTTTTTTTTTTTTTTTTTTTGCTGGGCTTTCCTCACAGACTGGGGATACTGTTGGACCCGTAAAGATCCATCACGAGTCCCGTTTTGATAATCCAAACCATTCAATGTGTAGAACTCGTCGAGTACTATATGCTTGTAAAAATTTACGTTGATCGTATATCGATAGCTAACTCATTAGATCAAATTTTTGTCAATCATTTATTTTTTCACCGTTTATTTTTTTGTTATACAAAATTAATTTGATCACGTATCTATCGATATCTAAATCAACGTGATGGGATCCCACGAGGCCTGTGGTGGGCTCTCACGAGCCCAACAACACCCTCCAATCTAGTCACGTACTAGGGAGTAGACACCTTTTTTTTTTTTTTTTAAACTCCTAATTGTATGTTGAGCCAAGTTAAAGATATTATACTCAAGTATATATGACTAGGGTCCTGTTATGGTGTGCAACCCTTAAAGTTGCACACCATATACAATCAACACAAAGAGTATAAGTATAAGGTGTAAACATAAAACAGAAGGTAAACAGAAAAGTGTAAATGGGTTGTATACCATGTGCCTTGCACACTTAAGAAAAGTCCATACGACTAATGCACTTCTCTCCGAAAAATGAAAAGGTGGGAATCTAATTAGTACTACTTGCTATTATTATTAACTTTAGTTTTATTTACTAATAGTCTAAACTAATAATTAATAAATATAAAAAAATAAAAATAATCAATTTATCAAAAAAAAAAAAAAAATAAAAAAAAAAAATAAATATATTATTATAAAAAAAAAAAAAAAAAAAAAAAAAAATACATTTTTGTCTATTTCTTAATATAATATATTCAATAAAATATTAATAAAATAATAAGTCTCCAAAAGTAACCTATTGAATAATAAACTCCCAAAGGGACCTATTGGTAGTTTATATATATATATATATATATATATATAATATAAAATAGATAATAAAGTTGTTTGAAATCAAAACTAATACAATAGTTCAAGATCACCGAGTAATTACACCATGACAAATGATACATTTCCATAGTTAGTCCCACTTAGTCACTTAATAAAAACACATAGCAATGAGATATTGAACCCAAAAAAAAAAAAAAAAAAATCATACTTATTTATTTTATATTAAAAATTTTATTGAAATAACTTGTTATTACTTTATGTATGCAAATTATACCCAAAAAAAAAAAATAATAATAATAAAAAATAAAAAAATCAAGAAGCATGATGTCAAATTCCAATTATCCTACCTTCATAACTAAAGTATGGCCCACCATATTTACATTGTCCCAACTCTTTCAGTAGGGCAGAGGGTAGTAGTTACTGGTTAGGAGGTGACATGAGTGAATGGGAAATGGTTCAGAGTTTTAAATTAAGAGTTTTAAGAATTTTAATGTATATGTATGTTTAGTATGATGTGATATTTTGATCTAGTGTTTTATTTTTTATTTTTTATTTTTCAGCTCACTAAAGTTGGTTTAGAGCTCAAATTACTAGTTAGGAGGTGACATAAGTGAAAGGGAAATGATTGAGAGTTTTAAATTAAGAGTTTTAAGAATTTTAATGTATATGTATGTTTAATATGATGCCATATTTTGATCTAGTGTTTTATTTTTTATTTTTTATTTTTCAGCCTACTAAAGTTGGTTTAGAGCTCAAAATTTAAAGGATGTTTTATTATTGAAAGTGAAATTAAGAATCCATGTAAAGGTGTCCTTATCTTTCAAAAGATACCAACGGATGTATTTATTGATCGGCAAAATATAGAGATATGCATAGGATATGATATGATGTGGTGGTGACTTCAACAAAATAATTTAAAGGGGAATAAAAATAAATAAAAAAACTTAGATTTTTGTAATAAAATAAATTTTAATATTGTCAAATTAAATCATAATTTTTTAATTTATTTTTAATTTAAGCTATTCACTTATCTTCATCAAATAAAATTGAAAAAAAAAATTTAGTCATTAAACTCAATATAAGTATATATAAAATGTTCTTTTTCGATAAATTTAAAAATAGACAAATAATTTAATTTTGAAAGTAAATTAAAAAATTTGAATTGACATTAACAAAATTGAAAGTTAAGATTTATTTTCTTATAAAAGTTAAACTCTATATTTTTTTTTTTTAATTTTCTCTAATATATATTTTGTATAATAATAATAAAATAAGTAAATAAAATATGGAATGGAGACTGGTCACAACACGTCAACAAAAGAAATAATTGATTGATCTTAGAACATCACTACAGGATGTCTAAGTTGATAAAAATAATAAAACCTGCAAATTTATATTAAATATTAAATAATTTAAAAAATAATAAATATTACTAATATGGGACATGAAAATTTTACCGTCAACAGACTCCAAACGCAGCAATATCTTTACAGAGTCCAGACAATCGCATCATGTGCGCGCACATCGCGACGAACATTTCGCATCTCTTCGCCAGCCTTTCCTATTTCCGTGTTAGGAGTCATTGTTGTGTGATTTACACAATCGTGACTATTGTGCAATTTATGAAAATTATTTCAGATTTTATTTTTATTATTTTGAATTGTTTAATTTTTAAAGAATATTGAGTATAATATATTTGTAAAAAATTAAATTAATTGAATATCGATAAACCATTCATCAACTTGAATTTATATAGATAAAAAATAAATATATAAGTATTAAACTGAATATAAATATGAGTTGATAAATAATTTATCGATATTCAATCAATTTAATTTTATACAAGTATGTTCTAATCGATATTTTTTAAAAATTAAACTATTCGGATAATAAAAATAAAATATGAAATAATTCTCATCAATTGCACAACAATCACTGTTGTGTAAGCAGCACAGCAATGACTCCAACTCCCGTCCTCCCTCACTCTGTTGTTGCTACGTGGACCTACTATATTTTGCCATGTCAGCATGAAAGTGGGTCCCATGTTTAGTTCTCACAGCAGAACGTTGTCTCCCCTCTCCATTGGTGAGTGGACTAAATTCTGGCCTTTTTTCGGACCACACCACCTCCACCTCTGCTTTTTGTCTATGCATTCATAAAAACACTAAATTATTTAAAATTTTAAATTAAAAGTACATATGCTGTTACATTATAAATTAATTTTAAATTTTGTATAATAAAAATAATTTTTTGTGTAATAATATTTTAGTAGTGGTATTTACTTTTCTGTGCATTATTTATTATTAATCAATGATACTGCATGTGTTACATATTACTTTTACTAAAGTAACCACTCAAATTGGTATTTGACTAGCTTTTGGAGTTTAAAAAATAAACTAATTAACTAAAGATAAACTTGCATAAAGATTAATGCTGAAAAAATTGAACTGCAATACAGACCATGAAAAAACACAACAAATTTCGTCACCAAAGCATTACTGGGTGACAAATTTCATCACCAAAGCATTACTTGCTGGTCTAAGGTCTACCTTTGAAAAATAAAAATAAAAAACTTGGTGACAAGTTTCAAGACAACAAATTCCTTTGTTTCTAGACTTGCTCAAAAAAATTTAGTTTGTTTTGATATATTTCTTTTTTAAAAAAACAAAAACTATTTTTACCACTTTCAAAAGTAAATAAAGTGAATTTTTTTTATGAGAAATAGATTTACTAAATGAGTTAAGATTTTTTTTTAACAATATATATATATATTTATTCATTAAACTAACTTTTAAGCAACTAACATGAAACCTTTCCTTTAATATTACATTTAAATGTTTAATATTTTGAAACACTATATATGGTTATGTATCAACTTAATAATAAATTACATGTGATCATGTATTAAACAAAAAAAAATATATATAATATAATCTCATAGTATTTAAGCAAACACATAATCATATAACCACATCTTATTGGCCAACAATGGGCCAAAATTCCCTAACACGCCTAATAATTTTAGTTTAGACAGCATGTTTCAATGCTAACCAATTCATGAAGCAGTCAATTCTCACTACTAGTTAAAAAAATAAAAAAAACACACAAAAGCAGCATAAAGTAGAACAACGGTGGAGATCTACCCATCACCACCAGGATAAGGATAAACCTGGTATCATATCCTCTTTTACGTCAACTAGTTCACCACTCAAAACACCACACACCCACACTCTCTACGCGTCCACGTCACCAAACGCTTTTCTGGATAATTTCCAATCAATTTCACAATCACACAAACACAAACACAAAACACAATCACAATCGCACAATATATATAGAACCCACTCGGACCCCCTAAGCTAAGGCCACCCCAAAACTAAAAGTACAGTGTTCCTCAAAATTCTCAGTTTCGGAGATGGCAAAAGTGAACAGACAATCAAACTGGGTCCGAGGGAATTGCATAGGCCGAGGATCATATGGTACTGTGAATATGGCGGTCGACAAATCAAACGGTCAGGTTTTCGCGGTGAAGTCTGTCGATCGGAGGTCAGATTTCGACACTCAATTGGAGGCTTTAGAGAATGAAATTCGGATTCTCCGATCGCTTTCCTCACCGTGGTTGGTGGAGTACCTAGGCGATGACACCACGTTGGAGAACAATGGCACGACGTCGTTTCGAAACCTCCACTTGGAGTACTTGCCAGGTGGCACCGTCGCTGACCTGGCAAAACATTCCGGCAATGACGTGGACGAGAACACTGTGAGATCGTCCACGTGGTGCATCGTCGCTGCTCTGAAGTACGTGCACTCGAAGGGCATTGTTCATTGCGATATCAAGGGCAAGAACGTGTTAGCGGGACCCATTCCTGGCGTCGCGAAGCTAGCCGATTTCGGGTCCGCGGCGGAGTTCGACGGCGCCTCCGTGTCGCCGCTGAGTGGAAGCCCGCTGTGGATGGCGCCAGAGGTGCTTCGCCGGGAATACCAAGGCCCGGAGTCCGACGTGTGGTCTTTGGGGTGCACGGTGATCGAGATGGTCACCGGGAAGCCGGCATGGGAGGATCGGGGCGGCCACACGCTGTGTCGAATCGGTTACTCGGACGAGTTGCCGGAGATTCCGACTCAGTTGTCGGAACTCGGTCGGGATTTCGTCGATAAGTGTTTGCGAAGAAACAGAGCAGAGCGGTTGAGCTGCGATCAGCTGTTGAACCATCCATTTATATCATCATCAGCACCGTTAAATTTGATTACTCATTCATCGCCACGTTGCGTGCTCGATTGGGTGAATTCAGAGTTTTCAGAAAAAGACGATGAATTTGATGAAGAAGAAGAAGAAGAGGAATCGAGCTTGGCTTGGGAATTACAGACTCGGTGCAGACAGAGAATCGGAAAATTAGAATCGAATTCGGGGGCAATTTGGGAATCTGATGGTTGGGTGATGGTAAGGAATTTGATCAGTGACAGAGCAGCCGAAGAAGAAGAAGAAGAAGAAGAAGAAGAAGAAGGGGGGTCAAGTTCGGAATATCCGAATTCTATGACGATAGAAGAGGAAATGGAATATTCCGATTCGATACAAATTGAAATGACAAATTTGGAATCTTTCGACACTGATACTGACAGTGGCGGTGGCGGTGGCGGTTTTGCGGTGGTGGTGGAGCGGGCTGTAGATGGCAGTGATAGGTGGCGAGGGTGGAATTGGACGGTGGACACTAGACTTCAGGACTTTACAGTTGGTGTAAATTATTTTTTATTTATAAATTTATTATTATATTTCAAAACACTCATTTGTATCGCATTGAGGTTTATAATGCTTATTATTTACATTTTATTTGAGATTTCAATCTTTTCACGTGAGATCAAGTTTCTCCAAACTCTAACTGTATATTCTTTCTTCAATTATTTAATTTGTTACTTAGAATCTTACCAAAATCTGACAATCAATTGGGTGTCATCTCCCCCAAAATTTTCTGTTGCTTATTTATTTGATTTATCTTACATTGCAAGAATATATAGTTGTTTTGGTCCAAACTTTGTGAGACTTTGGGATATCATTAAGAATGTTTTTCGCTCATTTGGATCCCTTTTATTTATACCAATTTTTAAGCAATTTTAATTATTTTATTAGGATTTTTTTATTATCTTGTTTTTTAATTTTTACATTTTAAAGATTATTAACCCTAACTTCTTACCTTTTTTGCCAAATGATAAAATTAGAACTTGATAAATAAAAAGTAGATTAAGAAACTAGAAGGAAAATAAAAATAAAAATAAAAGGTTGGATCCAATCCAACCCAAAAAAAAAAATTGTTGAAATTTTCATTTGCAATTTCTGTGTGACACTACAAGAAAAGGAGGCAAAAAACACGGAAGCTTTTGCGACGGCTCGTTTTCTGTCGCAAAAAATGACCTTTTGCGACGGCAGATTAACCCGTTGCTAAAAAAAGTCTTTAGCGACGGCAGTTTTACCGTCGGCAATAAACTATACGGGGAGTGTCATAATACGGGAGTATTAGCGACGGCGTTTTTCACCGTCACAAAAAAACAAATTTTTTGAGACGGCAGAATGTTGCTGTCGCAAATAGTTAGTCATTTGCGACGGCAAATGTCTGTCGCAAAAAAATTTTTTATCAAAACGGCGCCGGTTTTAGCAATACGTATTTACCATTTGTGACAGTTTAAAATTTACCGTCACAAAAAAAGTAATAACAAAACTTTTGCCCCGCTCTCCGCAATTTTTGGCGCTCGGTCATTTCGATAGAAATCCCTAATTCTTTGAAATCCCTAAATCTATGAAGTCCCTCAAACTTTGAATCATTTGGATCGAAATCCCTAAATCTTCGACTTTGCCTATCAGCCTCCGCCAGCCATCTTCGACCCAGCTTTCAGAGCTTCTTCTCCGGCGAAGTTCTTCGGCTTCGGCGACCCCTCCAATCGAACCTCTCTCTACATGCTCAAAACCACAGTTCTTGGAAGCTTCGAAAATCGAAGCAATGGTGCTTCTGTTGAATCTTCTCTGAGGACTCAAATTAAACTTCAACTTCAACTTCAACTTCATTCAACTTCACTTCGTGGAAAGACTAGTATCTAACTATTACCTTCTTCTTATTATTATTTTTTTTCCCCTGTACAAATTCAAGGTCAAAACATAGGAACAAGTTTAGGGAATTGCTAGTTTTTGGTTTTTGTTAGTCTATATGCTCTTTGCATAGCTTTGCATTCTTTGAGGGTTTTGGTCTCTGTCCCTTTTAGCAAACAATCACAATACATACTTAGAATTATAAGAGTGTGATTGAGATTTAATCTATGTATGGATTTGCAATATATCATTTAAATTTCAACCTTTCACTTATTTTTTGGTCAATTCTTTAATACCCAATTCTGAGTATTTAGCATTTTCCTTTAATAAATTTCCCACCTCAGGTTTGGTTAATTTTTTATTTTTTATTTTAGTGAATCACTCTATCTAGTTGACTGAATAGATTACATGGTGTGTGCCATCTGGACTTGAATTTCTACCCATTCCATGTTAGGTATTCAGAAAACATAGGTGCGCATGGAATTTGTGTATAGAAAAATATTTAAAAATTGTGTGTGGTTCATATTTAATTTATGCATTGTGGAACTCAAATATAAGATGAATTTGAGTGGCATAATAAATTTTTTGTTATATTTTTAGATGAGTTTTGTGTACCTGGCATGGTTAAGTACATAGTTGAAAAATAATACAATAAGTACTGATAGATTGTATTTAGATTTTAAGTTTATGAAGAGATTTATAAATAAAAAATAGAAAAATAAGAGAATAAACGAAGGCTCTATTTGTTTTAAAATAAAATGTTTTATTGACAAATATTTTACATGTAATTTGTTCACATTCTCAAAATAGAGGTTGAACTCATTTTTTTTTATTACCTGTTTTTTATATCATATCATCATTACCTCTTCATGATCCCTTATTGATATGAAGAGAAGATGAAGCTCACTGTATATTAACCTTGTTGTATACAAAAGTATGCTTTTCTATTATCACAAATTTTCAACTACTGCTAAGACAAGGTTCAGTCCTTGTATTGGGAAAACACCTACTTTAAATTCACTCTCTTGTGTTCCAATGTTGCCAATCAATGACTGTAATGAAGTTAAATCTTTAATAGACAATTCTACAAAACACAATACATATGTATATACATAATATTGGCAAATGCTATATAATTGGTTGAGTATAAATATTGATTTACATTAAACTTATGCTCTGTTTGGTTCACTAATAAAATAAAGTGGAATTTACATGTAACTCATTTCTGGTGCATTTATGAGACATTCATTGGAAGACCATTGACTACATTCCTTGATTTGAGATCATCAGCTTTTGATCATCAGATTACTGCCCATTGGTTTTTAGGTTAGCTACAAGTTACATATACTTCCATCGTACTTTTTTAAGTTCATTTGCATGTGTCCATGTTTCTCTGTTGGTATTGAAGACATTAAAACTCAAGAAGATTCAATCTTCTTGAGTTGAGCTACATGATTTTCTCTATTGGTCTTGAAGACATTAAAGGCCATCTGTAATATCTGTGTATTATTTAAGTTCGTTTCAAAGGCCTGTATCACTGGTCCCATTCTACTTCTGTCCCTGCTGCTTACCCACCAAATCAACAGGAAAACACACAAAAAAATTGAGAGGGAACCTTGAAATGTCTTAAATGAAAACTACCACAAACAATTTATATGGATGTTAGCCTCTAGGGACCTTCCTTCTATATTTAATTCAGGAAAGTTTGTTATATTTGTCTTGCTTTTATTTATAAATCATTATCCAAACAGGCCACTAAAAGAAACATTTGTCTAGCATAGTCCAACCCAAGTCTATTTCATGCACACAATAGATGCATCATGCTAGAAATGAGTTGTCCCACCCTAATATCTACAGTAGGTTTGATAATATTTGTCTTCACAAGGCCCAAATGATAAATTGTCTCTCGTTATGGATTGGAATTATATAAAATTTGTTCTATTAAACTTGTCAGATTTATTATATTTTTTTAAAACATGAAATATTATTGTATTTATTCTAAAATTGATTAAAATACTTAATTGACTAAGCATAAAAGAAAGCATTATGTAATAGGTAGTTTCAGAACCTAATAAAAAAAAAAATGAGTTAATATTTTTTTCCTTAATTGATATTCATATTCTGTCTCAAATCAATTCATTTTAGATCCTTAAAATTTAATGAATCGCTATATTCATTGCTATGGAATGGAAGTGTACAACTTGTTTTGAGAGATGAGGGTGTAATATGTAGGTATTATATTTAGAGTTACTTTGATGAGATATTTTTGTGGATGTGTACAGATGATGGATAAGAGTTGGATTGATTTGCCAAATAGGATGTTGAGCGAATACATTAATGGGATTGATGAATTCCTTGTGTTTGCCTACACCAATAGGATTGAAGGTTCAATGATCAGTTGTCCGTGTAGGAAGTGTGAGAATCGATACTATTTTGTACGAGAGGGTGTATGGGAGCATCTGATTTTGAATGGTTTTTTAAAAAAATACAAACATTGGATTAATCATGGGGAATCTTACGTATCTCTGCATGGCAATCGAGAGATTGCAACATTAGCTAATCTAGACATTGGGAATGATATGATTGGAATGATACAAGGGGTTATGGGAAATCCACATGCCGGTACAAGTGTTAAGGGTGATGAACCACAGGGGCCTGATCCCTATGCATTTGAACCCCAGCTCGGTCCAAATGCAGAGACTGCAAAGTATTTCAAACTTCTTCAAGATGCACAAAGTGAATTGTATCCAGGTTGTCAGAAGTTCACATCTTTGTCATTCATTGTTCGACTTCTACATTTGAAGGTGCTTAATCAGTGGACAAACAAGTCTGTTGACATGTTGCTTGAGTTATTGAATGAGGCGTTCCCGTTGGGTGTGAAACTCCCGGACTCATATTATAAAACTCAAAAGGTCACAGCAGATTTGGGCTTCACGTATGAGACGTGGGATGCATGTCCCAACAGTTGCATGCTGTTTCGAAACGAGGATGCCAATCTTGATAAATTTTTCATATGCAACAGTTCTAGATGGAAATCAATTGGTGATGGTGGTTCAAATGGTCCTAACAAAGGTGGCAAACAAATAGCTGCAAAACAGATGAGGTATTTTCCTTTAAAGCCAAGGTTGTAGAGGTTGTTTATGTCATCCAAGACAGCCAAGTTCATGAGATGGCATGCAGAGGAACGAACTGATGATGGTGTCTTCAGGCATCCTACTGGCTCCCTTGCATGGAAAGATTTTGACCGTCGGAATATTGACTTTAGTAATGATTGCCGAAGTGTAAGGCTTGACTTAGCATCTGATGGTTTTAACCCATTCAGGACGATGAACATAGTTTATAGCACTTGGCTTGTTGTGCTCATTCCATATAACTTGCCGCCATGGATGTGCATGAAGCAATCATTTCTAATTTTATCCGTGCTTATTGACGGCCCGAAAGGACCTGGTGACAAGATTGATGTGTATATGCAACCGTTGATTGAGGAGTTGAAAGAACTATAGAATGAGGGTGTGTCAACATTTGATGCATCAACAAATCAAATGTTTCAAATGTATGCAGCTTTATTGTGGACAATTAGTGATTTTCCTACATACGCAAACTTGTCAGGATGGAGCACTAAAGGCGAATATGTATGTCCTTGTTGTAATAAGGAAACTACATCGTGTTGGTTGAAGTATAGTAGGAAACAATCATACTTGGGTCATCGCAGATTTTTACCTAATGGCCATAAATTCCGGAAGGATAAAGTATCACTTGATGGTAGTCGGGAAGTCAGACTCAAACCAAAATTATTGTCTGGAACTGAGATGTTGCTACAATTAGAATCTTAGGGTATTTTAACCCAATACAAGAGGGATGACCTTAAGGAGAGGCATAGGAGATAGGTAGAGAAAGAGAAAGTTGGACATCGCACCTATAGTTGGAAAAAAAAGAGTATCGTTTATGAATTGCCATATTGGGAGCACAATCTAATAAGACACAACCACAATGTGATGCATATAGAGAAGAATGTTCGTGACAATGTGTTGTGGACAATATTAGGGGTTGCAGGAAAATCGAAGGATGGTGTTAATGCTC
The DNA here is from genome assembly GCA_025200525.1 of Camellia lanceoleosa. Taxonomy (NCBI): domain Eukaryota; kingdom Viridiplantae; phylum Streptophyta; class Magnoliopsida; order Ericales; family Theaceae; genus Camellia; species Camellia lanceoleosa. The sequence continues at coordinate 64,103,036 of CM045761.1, forward strand.
AGCGTGATTTACAAGATATGAATATTAGAAAACCCTTACATTTGTAATTAAGAGGGTCAAATAAAGCCTATTTACCACCAGCACAATTCACGATGACCAAGGATGAAAAAGATTTGTTCTTGAAAGTGTTGAAGGAAGTAAGAGTTCCCGACGGGTATTCATCCAATATATCACGTCGTGTGCACTTACATGATAGAAGTATTGCGGGTCTTAAGAGCCACGATAGTCATATTTTGATGCAACAACTTATTCCATTGGCTATTCAAAGATCGTTACCGAAGAATGTAATTGAACCCTTGATTGAATCGAGCAATTTCTTTAGACAATTGTGTTCGAAAGTGAATCGTGCGATGGATTTGCAATATATTCAAGATCGTATCACTGTAACACTTTGTCATCTAGAGAAAATATTTCCTCCGAGTTTTTTTGATATAATGGAGCACTTGCCTACATATCTAGCTGATGAAGCCTTATTGGGTGGAGCGATTCAGTTTCGAGGGATGTATCCAATTGAGAGGTATCTTCTTACTTTGAAGCAATATGTGCGTAATAGAGCTCATCCTGAAGGATCAATTGCTAAAGGATATCCTATGGAAGAATGCATGAATTTTTGTGCACAATATCTCAATGATATGGAAACCAAATTTAGTCGACCCGTGAGGAACTATAGTGGTGTTGATAATTTGGGTCATGCTATTGGTGAAAACACAAGCTTTTATCTTGATAATACTTCTTGGGTACAAGCTCATCAGTACACCTTATTCAATACAAGCACGGTTCAACCATTCATAAAGTAGGTTAAGTCACTCACTCAATATTTTATTATGTTTTATTGAATTTTCAACAAATTTTTTGTATTGCTCAAATTTCAATCTACACAGCAAACACCTTGAAGTACTTAAGCTCAAAATGCCTTGTGTTGACGATCATCAGCTTCGGTGTGAACATTTTAAAACTTTTCACATTTGGTTCAAGGAACATGCATGGATTTAACTCTATAGATTCTAGTTACTTAAGTCGAACTACATTTTAAATTTTACATTTTCGTGTTAAATAGGTCCAAACTTTGCGAAGGACTACTGATGTCATATTTTCTGAAGAGATTATTCTATTGGCAAATGGCCTTCATAATCTGGCAAGGAGATTCAACGGGTATATACTGAATGGGTTTCGGTATCAAGTAAAGGCCATGGATGATCGTCGAGCCACACAAAATTGTGGTGTAGCTTTGAAGGCATATACCGTAAGTTATGCTAGTCGAAAAGACAAGAATCCTTGTGTGGGGTCTGTGTACTATTATGGACAATTGACAGATATTGTTGAGATTCGATATTCCAATGAGAAGAAACATGTGTTGTTTAAGTGTGATTGGATTGACAACATTCACGGAAAGAAAGAAGATGTCTTCAATTTCACCTTGGTGAACTTCAATCATTTGTTGTACCGAGATGATCAAATTACCAATGAACCTTTCATCTTGGCGTCCCAAGCAGAGCAAGTTTGGTATGTTGTAGATCCGTTACAACCAGACTGGCAAGTTGTGGTGAAGATGTCTCAAAGAGGTTTATTTGATATGAGTTCGACTGATCTACAAATCGAGCCATACATGAGCCAACAATTGGAAGAAAATATAATGCTTCGTGATGAAGAAGTTGGTTGGGTGAGGAAGCATGAAGGGAAACAGTTGATGTTCAAATAGGCTGATATTTAATCAACATTAGTAATTCAATTAAGGCCAAAGTTGTAGTTAATCATCAATTTCTTAATTTACTTTGTCTTTGTAATTGTATTAGTTCAATTAATGTCATATTATAGTTGATGACAAACCATTGTCTATGTTTTTAATGTCAATTAATGTTATATTGCTTGCAGATTATTATGGGAAGGAAGAGGAAGGCTGATCATCCCCGGCACATGATGTCTGATGTGCTACATAACAGGACATTAGTAGCACAACCATCAAAGGAGGCATCACATCGGCCACCATCAGAGGGGCCATTAGTGCCACCACCATCTGAGGGCCCATTAGTACCACTGCATCGACCACCATCAGTGGCACCACAGTAGCTACCATGTACTCAGCCTCCACGCCTACCATCGGTGTGTCCACCATCAGTGGCACCACAGCAGCTATCATCCCGACTAGAGTCATCAACTTATGAGCCATCCGCAGGTATATAAATTTGTTTTGATTTGTATGAAAATTATTTAAACATACATTTATTTATGCTCATTATATATAACTTGTTTATTCTCATTGTATTTTGCAGACCGTTCGACTTCTTTACAGCCCACCTCAGGTATAAGAATTCGATTTGTATTCACATTATTTAAATTTGCATTTGTTTATTACCATTGCATATTGTTTATTGTTATTGTATCTCGCAGGTCATGTTAGTTCTTCATCAACCTCGACTAGGCGTGGTAGAGGATGTGCCAAGGGCATTAAAGAGTGGGGTACTGGTAAAAAGCTGGATATACAATTTGATGAAAATTATTGCCCAATAGGGGATAACATGGCTAATTTAACTACTCAACTTGGCATCATTGTGCGGAATGGTAACATTGTTCTTCTTACTTTTCTTGATTGGAACAATGTGCCTGATGATATTGTTGATGCTATCTAGAAGGATGTGAAGGTAAAAGTATATTTTTGTCCACAAATTCGAATTCCAAAATTGTGTTATTATTATTTAAACTTTGAAATTGTGTTTTATAGGACAATTTGAATATATGTCCAAAGGAGTACAAGCCAATCTGCATGAAAAACTGCAACAGCATATGGAAGGATCACAAGAACAAGATTAAGGCTAAGTATTTCAAGCCTAGAAGTTCTTATCCTAATCTGAAGGATGATGTTCCTTTGCACATTATGCCAAGCCAGTGGAAAGAACTTGTGGAGAATTGGCGTACTTCCGATGCTGAGGTATACAAATAAGTTATATTTATGATATGTAAACATACAAATCATATTTACATACTTACATTTGTTGAACCTGTTATAGAAAATTGCAAGTAGGAACGCTAAAAATCGGCGAGCTCACGGCATAGCTCATACCACGTATGCATTACTACTTTCTCCCGAATCTGACATGAGGTTTACATTTTATTGTTTTATTTTTGTATATAAATAAACATTGTATGTTTGCAAATTATTTGGATTTTACTTTTCATATTTCTAAAAAAATGTAGATGACCAATAAGGGGGAGTCTACTGATAAGATGAATGTTTGGCTTATGACACGTAGAGCAGATGACCCAAAGGTTATCCAGACCTTGGTAGTTTCCAAACACACCTTTGATTGTATTTAAAGTTTATTTTTTGTGTGTCAACCATCTTAATTTGGCATATACTTGTATGTCTTATTCAATACAGGATGAGTTTAATCGTCAACTCTCTATGCTACCTGAGGATGGTCGGACTTTGGAGGCTAGGAATGTCATTTTCCATGAGTTGATAGGTCATGACGGACATGGATATTGTTGCATATACGGGAGAATTGTGACTCGGAGAGCAGTGTATAAAGATAGTGCTGGGCCATCACAGTCAACACCCCAGCCATCGACTATTGATCAGATCATGTAGCAGGTTCGTGCAGAGCTAAGGGATAAGTTGAGGGAGGAGCTGCGAGCAGAGTTCTCTACACATTTACAGCAGGTGAGAGCTGAGATGATGGCCTTTGTGTCACAGGGGGCGAGTGTGGATCCCAACAGATAGGTTCGATATAAATTAAATTGTTTGATAGTTCAATTTTCACACAAGATTATGTATAAAATTTGAATATGATTAACACATTATGCATTGACTATCATAGGTTCCTGATGCATCGAGTGGCCACTAGGCATTTAGGGAATCTGCAGAAGACGAGAATCCATATACACCACCAAAGCTAAACATTTTTTTTTTCTGAATTACTTAATAATAAAATAAAAAAAAAACTAAACTACTTAATAATTAAAAGAACAATTACATCATAGAATAAAAAATAAAAATAGCATCACTAACTAAACAAATAAAAGTAAAAATAAAAATAAAACCTAAACAATCATGAACTAATTAAACTGATGAGAATTACTAACTAAACAATTTAACTAAACAAATAAAGCAAATAAAAAAAGAAAAGAAAATTAGGATTAGTATTAACACAATGATTTCTGAGGTTTTTTTTTTTTTTTTTTAATTGCTTGGCCCGCACGTGTGCCGGAGAGGGCCGCACGTGCGGCTGTCATCTTCTCAAACGCAGATTGTTGTTCTTGATATTTTTTTTTTTATATTAAAGATGAACAAACTAATATGGTTAAGTTAATATACTACATGGCTAATTAAACATGGCTAAATAAATAAAATAAAATAAGAGAAAGAAGAATCAACTAACAACAAACATGACTAAGCAATTTTTTTATTTTTATTTATTTATTTTTTTTAATAAAACTGAACACTAGATCACCAAAATAAAAAATAAAACTAAAAAAAACAAAACAAAAACTTCACATCCACAAATCTGTATCCACAAATTTATACATAAAAGGAAAAAATTACCTTGAAAAAGTGGAGAAAGAGAGAAAAAGAATGGTGATTCACCGGAAAAAATGGTGGTCGCCGGAGATTCGACGGACGGCAAGGAAATAGGACACCGGCGGTGAGATGGTGGTGGTGAGGAAGAAGAAAGAAGAAGAAAAAGGGAAGAAGAAGAAGAAGATGGAAGATAATGGGTTTGTGTGGAGTTGTGAAAGAGAGAGAGAGAGAGAGAGAGAGAGAGAGAGAGAGAGAAAACGAATATGGGAGATTGGGATTGTGAGAAAGAGAGTGGGTAGGTGTAAAGGTAAGGTCAATGTTTTTTTTTTTTTGGAAATAAAATAAAATAAAATGGAAATTCCCGCACTTGGCCACGCACCTGCTTTTAAAGCAGGATGCGACCTCTTCAATTGCACAATTTCCCGCACGTGCGGCGATTTGCTCCCCCTCGCGCTATTTTTCTTCTTTTTTTTTTGGTTGGGAAAATCGGCATCCCGCACGTGCGGGAGTCAAGCCGCACGTACGACTGGTCAACGCACAAGCCCCGCGCACCTGCTTATTAAGCAGTGCGTAAATTCGACTTCACCAATTTTTTTCCGCACGTGCGGGGCCCATGTCGCACGTGCGGCGATTTCTTTTTTTTTTTTTTTTTTAACTAACTCTCAGCACCTAACAAAAGGCACCAGAGTTGTGGCATAAAATTGTCACTTCAGAATCACCCAAGTAATAAAACCCAGCGTAGTTTATAGCCTTCGAGCTAGTACAACCGAAATATGCTTAACCATTCTACCTTCAATTGACATCCGAAATAAATATAGCACATAAGAACATAACGGAATGCCCACTAAAGGTATAATCTTCACGCGAAAATCACAGATACTACTTTTCTCCCTAACTGTGTTTGTAACTTTCCCTATTCTCCAACAGGGTGACAGACTAGGTTGATTCGGTATCCAGAATCGAGGCGCATAAAGCTACCTCAACCTATGGGGCTGCTATACAGAGTTCAAGTCGAGGTAGTTTTGAAGCAATCTCCACACCTCTGGGTATTTAAACCAGACTCTAGTCTCGGAAATACCAAACCTTTGTGTTCTAGGCTTTGCCATTTGAACTCTAGTTTCCACCGTCTCAGTTAGTCTCCTAGGAACTCACTACAAACACGGTTAGGTGGCTATACCAGACCGTCAGATGCCGTTCGGGCACGGCTAACACCAAAGGAATTACACCTTTAGAGGATTTAAAGTCTCCTAGACCCAAGTAAAGCATGACGAGAACAAAGAAAAACAAAATAGCATAGAAGGGAAATAAAAGAGAACAAGAAATTAATCCATCAATCGTAGTAAAATGGGTCCATCAATGCAATGGACTCAATCATATCCCCATTCCCAATCCCCTCTATATATGGTTTCAATCTTTGGCCATTTATTTTGAAAGTGTGGCCAGTGTTTGGATCTTGCACCTCAACGGCGCCATGAATGAATGCCTCAACAACTACGAAGGGGCCATCCCATCTTGATCTTAGCTTACTCGGAAAGAGTCTCAATTTTGAATTAAAAAGCCACACTTTTTGGTCGGGTTCAAAGGATTTCCTGTTAATGTACTTGTCATGGAATTCTTTAGTCCGAGCTTTAAAAACTCTCGAGCTCTTATATGCATCATTCCGGATTTCCTCCAACTCAATGAGTTGCAATTTCTGGTTGAGCCCAGCTGCGGCCATATCGAAGTTAAACTTCTTTATGGCCCACAATGCTTGGTGCTCAAGTTCAACTGGGAGATGGCAAGCTTTGCCGAACACCGCTCTATATGGTGACATCCCAATGGGTGTCTTATAAGCAGTGCGGTACGCCCATAATGCATCAATTAACCGTTGTGACCAATCTTTCCTATTTGGTCTCACCGTTTTCTAAATTATGTGCTTTACCTCCCTATTTGAGATTTCCACTTGGCCACTAGTTTGAAGGTGATATGGAGTGCCAACTTTATGAGTGATAGAGTATTTCTTAACTACTGACTCAAAGAACCAGTTACAAAAATGTGTACCCTGATCACTTATTATGGCTCTAGGAAACCCAAAACGACTAAAGATGTTTTCATGCAAAAACTTGATTACCACTCTATGATCGTTTGTTCGGGTAGCTATTGCCTCCACCCACTTAGACACGTAATCTACTGCCAAAAGAATGTACTCAAACCCGAATGACGACGGAAAAGGGCCCATAAAATCAATTCCCCAAACATCAAATATTTCTACCTCAAGAATAGGGGACATTGACATCATGTCACGCTGAGACACCGAACCCATTTGCTGACAACGCAAACAAATTCTACAAAATTGATGGGCATCTTTGAAAATTGTGGGCCAATAAAACCCAGTCTGTAAAATCTTGACGGCCGTTTTATGCCCACTAAAATGACCGCCACATGCAGAAGAATGACAAAATGTAAGAATGCTATGCATCTCACTCTCCGGCACACACCGTCGGATCACTTGGTTGGAGCAATATTTAAACAACTCTGGATCCTCTCAAAAATAATACCTGATCTGTGAAAAGAATCGATCTTTGTCTTGCTTAGACTAATTCTGCGGAATTTGCCCAATGGCCAAGTAATTCACAATATGTGCAAACCACGGGAGGCTCGCTTGTGACAGCTCAAAGAGTTGTTCGTCCGGAAACGAATCATGCAAAATAAGAGGGTCATTATTATACTCAACGAGGATTCGAGAGAGATGATCCGCCACCACATTCTCGGATCCTTTCTTATCACGGATTTCTAGATCAAATTCCTGAAGCAACAAAATCCATCTAATCAACCTAGGTTTGGTCTCTTTCTTAGATAATAAATACCGCAAAGCGGTATGATCAATGAAGACTATGACCTTGGAACCTAGGAGATAAGATCGGAATTTGTCTAAGGCAAAGACCACAGCTAGCAACTCTTTTTCGGTGGTAGTGTAATTCAATTGTGCATCCGAGAAAGTGCGACTAGCATAGTATATAGCAAATGGTGCCTTATTGACCCTTTGGCCTAACACAACCCCGACAGCATAATAGGAGGCATCACACATGATTTTGAAAGGAAGTGACCAATCTGGTGATTTCATGATTGGGGCGGTGGTCAAGGCCATTCTTAGTGTTTTGAATGCCTTTAAGCATGCCTCATCAAAGACAAAAGGCGCGTCCTTAACTAATAAACTACACAAAGGACGTGATATCTTACTAAAATCTTTGATGAACCTATGGTAAAAACCTACATGCCCTAAAAAAGACCTAATTTGACGCACGGAATTGGGTGGAGGAAGGCCTGCAATGAGGTCAACCTTAGCCTTGTCAACCTCTATACCTCGAGGGGACACAATATGTCCCAACACTATACTCTCGCGAACCATAAAATGGCTCTTTTCTCAACTCAAGATTAGGTTTGCCTCAGTACATCGTTCTAACACTCTAGTCAAGTTCCTAAGGCATTCCTCAAAAGACGATCCAAACATCGAAAAGTCATCCATAAAAACCACTAAGAATTTCTCCACCATGTCGGAGAAAATGGCCATCATACACCGTTGAAAGGTCGCCGATGCATTACATAGCCCGAAAGGCATGCGCCTGTAAGCAAAAGTGCCAAAAGGGCATGTGAATGTGGTCTTTTCCTGGTTAGCGGGGTACACCGGGATTTGATTATACCCCGAATAGCCATCAAGAAAACAATAGAAACGCTGCCTCGCTAACCGCTCTAGGATTTGGTCAATGAAAGGTAAGGGAAAATGGTCCTTTCTAGTCGAGGAATTTAGTCTCCTATAATCAATGCACACTCGCCACCCAGTAGTGGTTCGTGTGGGGACTAACTCTCCTCCCTCATTCTCAACAATGGTGATGCCCGATTTCTTGGGCACCACTTGTGTGGGACTCACCCACTTGCTATCTGAGATGGGGTATATGATACCCGCATCCAACAATTTCAATACCTCATTTTTCACCACCTCTTTAATGTTAGGATTCAGTCTCCGTTGCATTTCACGAGAAGGTTTGGTGTCCTCCTCTAGATGTATATAATGCATGCACACGGAGGGATCTATCCCTTTCAAATCAGCCACTGACCACCCTATAGCACTCCAATGTGCTACGAGAATACTCATTAACTGACTCTCCTGCTCCGCAGTCAAGTTAGATGCAATGATAACTGGTAAAGTCTCTTGGGGCCCTAAAAATGCATACTTAAGTGTGGCCAGAAGTGGCTTCAACTCAAGTGTAGGTGGTGTGACCAAAGATGGTGTGGCAGGCTCTCTCGACAGAGGAAGAAGTGACTCAAACTGGGCTTTCCATGGAGGAAAATTTGGTGTAGAAGAAGAATTAAGCAAGACATTTACCTCCTTAACTGACTCATCTATATCAAAATTTTTAAACCCAAAATGAGCTAGACAAGCCTCTAAAGGGTCCTCTACAAGAATAGAGGGCAAAGCCTCCTCCACAATCTCATCCACAACATCCACTAATAAGCACTCCTCTCTCTCATGAGGTTGTTGTGATGCTTGGAAAACATTAAGTTTCACTTGCATGTTACCAAATGAAACTTCTATCACCCCGGTTCGACAATTAATGCAAGCATTGGCCGTAGCCAAGAAAGGTCGACCCAAGATCACTGGGATTTGTTTCCTAGAACTGGCTATCGGTTCCATATCTAAAACCAAAAAGTCAACAAGGAAGTAGAACCTATCAATCTTAACTAGCACATCCTCAATCATGCCTCGTGGCACTTTGAGGGACCGGTCATGCAACTGAAGAGTAATAGTAGTGGGCTTCAACTCGCCAAGCCCAAATTCCTCGTACACAGAGTACGACAACAAATTAACACTAGCCCCTAAATCCAATAAGGCCCTATCAATGAAATGGTCCCCTATAATGCATGCAATGGTTGGGGCTCCCGGGTCCTTAAGCTTAGAAGGTATGTCATTCAACAAGATGGAGCTTACTTGCTCCGTGAGTAGGACCTTTTGGGACACATGTGTCCTAGAGTTATGCTTTTGTGTACAAAGGTCCTTCAGAAATTTGGCATATGATGGTACTTGCTTAATTGCCTCCAACAGGGGAAGGTTGATTTTTACCTGTTTAAAGACTTCTATCATTGCCTCTATAGATGCCGCTTTCTTATTAAAAGGGGATGGTGTGTCAAGGCACTGGGGAAAGGGTGCCTTAGGCATATATGGTGCCTTGGGCTCAAGTGAAGTACTAGGGACTAAATCATCCCTCTTAAGTGTTTTCCCCTCACCCTTGCTCTCACTAGGTGAACCATCGTGGTCACCCTTCCTAACTCTAGTTGCATCAGATGCAACTGGCTGAGGCTCTAACTTCCTACCACTTTTTAAAGCAACCACCACCTGCGCTTGCTCATGTTGCTTTCCATTCCCACCCGAACTCTCTGCCCCGTATTGTCCCTTAGGGTTGGCCACAGTTTGACTTGTTAATTTTCCCTCCTCTCTCCGATTCATGTTGTTAGCCATTTGACCTAATTGGATCTCTATCTTGGCAATAGAGTGAGTGTGGGAGTGAACTATCGGTGCTAACCCCTTAAGTTCTGAGAGAACTTCTAACACCTGAGTCTCAAAGACAGAGTTGCCCTGAGGAACAGGCAGGGGTTGTGGTTGTGGTTTCCGGTATGGTTGTGGGGGTCTATAAGGTTGCGGTGGTCGGTAAGATGATTGGTTGACAAAATTATTGAAATTCTGCCTTGGTGGTGGAGGATTGTAAGAAGTGCCTTGTGAAGGGGGTCTCCATGAGAAATTAGGGTGATTTCTCCATCCCGGATTATATGTGTTGGAGTATGGATCATTACCTGGGTTGGAGAATCCTTGAGCTGCATTCACATGCTCTTGGACTAACTCTGGAAATTGTGATGCCGAAGGGCACTCACTCAAGTCATGAGCAGGGCTCGCACAAATAACACATGCCTCGTGAAATTGAGGCTGATCTTGCTGGGTAGGGGCATGTCCCGTAGCTAATAATTGGTCTATCTTGCAGGACAGTGCCTCTACTTGTTGGGCTAACTCTAGGTTTTGCCCGACCTCATAAATGCCCCCTATTTTCGGGGCTCTAACTACTGGTTGCCGGACTTGCCAGGCTGCGAAGGCATGGTGAAGGGAATTATCACTTAGGTTCTCAAACAATTGCCATGCCTCGGCATCATTTTTAGACATGAATGTCCCACCACAGGACGAATCCACTATTTGGCGGTGTGGCTCAGTTAAGCCATAATTGAATGTTTGAACAAGTTGCTAATCAGGCACTTGGTGGTGGGGACACTGTTGGAGAAGGCCTCTAAGTCTTTCCCACGTCTCATGGAATTGCTCGCCATCCATTTGAGCAAAGTTTGTGATGGCTCGCCTAAGTTGGTTGGTTTTACCTATGGGAAAGCACTTCTCCAAGAACCGTTGCTGTAATTGGTCCCAAATTGTGATTGAATTAGCAAGTAAAGAATTTAGCCAGTGTTTGGCTTTATCCTTTAACGAGAATAGAAACAATCGCAACATTAAGGCCTCATTTGTGAAATTCTGAATCCTCACTGTTGAGCAAATTTCCAGAAATTCATTCAAATGCTTATAAGGGTCATCATGAGTTAGTCCATGGAATCATGAGAGCATTTGTATGGTGCTGGACTTAATCTCATAATGAGCAGCAGTGGTGTTGGGTAATTGGATGCATAATGGTGATGTATATGCAGTGGGTGTAAAATAATCCTTAAAGGTCCGGTTAGGCACATTCGGGACATTAGGATCTGTCATCTCTAATGGCTCAATGTATTAATAGAATATTCAAGCCTAGGAACATGGGCAGAGGCCCTAAGTCTCCTAAGGGTCCTTTCTAGTTTAAGGTCCAAACTCCACAATTCAGGGCGACAAGAACGACGCCCATGCATACACTACCCACACACACACAATAAGTTCGACTCGGTGCACTAAGTTACGAAAGCAAAATGCTAAAAGAGAAATACTTACAGCAGTTTAACGAATTTACTTGTCTTGCGGGTGCTTGGCGTGTAGACGTTGTCTCCAACCCCCAATTGAGCTCTGACTTTCGTTTTAGCACTTTGGTGCTTTGCTTGTGAGTGTTTGCTTCTGTTTACTCACTTTAGTGCTGCGTTTTTTTTTATTTTAAAAAAACCCGGCTGCGCTCCGCTTGCACTTCAATGATAGCTCCAATTTCAAACGCTCTACACGCTTAGCAACACAAAAGCATAAAATCCTAAACTAAAAATTAAAATAAGAATGTAACTTTAAATTTACTAATTTCGCCAGAAGTCCCCGGCAACGGCGCTAAAATTTGATGGGTCGTTCAACACACCAAATATAATCACTAAACTATACCAAATTCTATTAGAATAATGGCAAGTCTAGGTATCGATCCACATGGACTATTGTGAAATTAAACTAATTTAATTGTAAAATTCCTAAATTAATTTTGATAAAAAGATTGGTTGTTTATAACCTAATTTAATAACGAATAAATTAAACTCAGGAATTAAATTATCAATAATAAATGAAATTAGGTTTACTGAATTGGGGAAAAAATCCTTGAGTAGAGAATTCACCACTAACCACATAATTAGGGTTTCCAATTGAAATCAATTATGCTATGGTTTGAACGGATTAATGCTTCGCAACTACAAGCTCAAAGCATTTAACAAGAAGATCATCACATTCAATGTACGAGCACGAACCATCTCAAGTAATACGAATCGTTCACTCTAAACTAAGGTAGTGATACGACTCATTTCTCATAGCATGGTTCGTCTCATACCTTGAATGTGAAGGAATAGAAAACTCATGTATGAATAATATTCAACAATCACAGAAAGTCAAATATTCGAAGAGATAATGAAAAATATAACAAAGAAACTTCTAAATCACCAAACAAATATTCAAACCTTTACATAATTAAAGATCAAAAAGAAAACAAAATAATTACATGGTCAGGGTTTCATCAAAACCCTAGAAAAGGAGACTAACCACTCATAGAGGAGTGGAAGGAGATAGATGGAGAAGGAACCACCATTAGAGACATCCTTGAAGCTTTTGTTTTCCTTCTCTTCATTTCCTAACCCTAGCCTCTCTCTTTAGGTCAAAACAATTTCAGAATCCTAGAAAAGCCTTTTCCTTTTCCTTTTATACTTCTACTCACTTCCAAACAGGTTTAAAACATCGGTTTGACTTTTCTAGAAAAAGTCAACTTTGTCCAAATTTTATCTTTTTGCCCATTTTATGCTCCGACGATGTACAACCTGATTGACATTCAACACACATAAAGTATGCAGTTTGACCAGCAGGTGAAGTTAAGAGATTCTAATTAATGGCCTCAATGATGTACAATTCGGTCTTAATCATGTATCTTTGCATTCTAAGCTAAAATGTATCTTTGTATTCTTTACATTCTAAGTTAAGAGATTTGTGGGAGAAGACAGGACTCAAATCGGGTTCTCGGATTGGGAGTTAGAGCCGGATTTAGCACGAAACTTGGCACATATGACCGCCTAGGCATGAGAGACTTGTGGGAGAAGACGGGGCTCGAATCGGATTCCCGGTTTGGGAGTTAGAGTCGGATTTCACTTTAGGCAAACTAGTTCCTTAAGAAACTTGAATTCGAGGTGTTAACGCTCCAAAATCACCAAACGGTGTTGGTTTAGCACGAAACTTGGCACACACGACCGCCTAGGCACGAGAGACTTATGGGAGAAGACGAGGCACAAATCGGGTTCCTGGTTTGGGACTTAGGCCTCGTTTGGCAAGAGGCTAAAATAGCCAATTAGCCAAAAAGTTACCTTTTTAGCCAAAAAGTCAACAACCCATACCAAAAAGTCAAAGATTCCCTTTTCTCTACTTTGGGAAATCGAGTTCCTGGTTTGGGAGTTAGAGTCGGATTTCACTTTAGGCAAACTAGTTATTTAAGAAACTTGAATTCGAGGTGTTAATGCCCCAAAATCACCAAACGGCGTTGGTTTAACACGAAACTTGGCACACACGACTGCCTAGGCACGAGAGACTTGTAGGAGAAGACGGGACTCGAATTGGGTTCCCGGTTTGGGAGTTAAAGCCGGATTTCACTTTAGGTAAACTAGTTATTTAAGAAACTTGAATTCGAGGTGTTAATGTCCCAAAATCACCAAACGGCGTTGGTTTAGCATGAAACTTGGCACACACGACCGCCTAGGCACGATATATTTGTGGGAGAAGATGGGGCTCGAATCGGGTTCCCGGTTTGAGAGTTAGAGTCGGATTTCGGTCTAGTCAAAATTATTTACTAAACTATCTTTGTAATTATATAGTAGTTAATTTTTTTATATTTTTCTGTAATTAAAATATTAACATCATTATATTGTTATTAATTATTTTTATTTTTTTTTTTCTAGATATTTCCTAAGTAGCAGTTTGCTTCTTGTGGAATGCAGGCGTGTAAAGATTATGACCAACTTTTATTTTTGTAACCCACGAAAGAATCAAGACGAAAACTTTTGGTTTTGATTTTGATTTTGATTTATATTATTTAAATTTGTGAACAACATTATGTATGTATTATGCGACATTATGTAGTGGCATAATTTTTATTGTTATGAATTTTTATTTATGTATTGTTATGAATGGAACAACATTATGAATTTTCATCATGTGTCAACTTTTGTTTATGTATGTATTTATATTATTATGTAATTTTTAGATTTTTTTTAGTCATTTTTCATTTAATACAGGTTATTTTTATATTTTTAATTATTTTAATACAGTTTTTTTTTTTAAATTTTTTTTGAGACGGCAGAACACCCCATCGCAAAAAGAAAATTGTACCAAGCTTTTTGTGACGGCACATATACTGTCGCAAAAGGTAGGGAATTGAATTGAAAAATAAGGCCTTTAGCGATGGTATAATTGCCATCGACAATAGTCATTAGCGACGGCTTAGGTTACCGTCGACAATAGTCATTAGCGACAACACTTTTAGTGACGGGATTTTTGCCGTTGCAAAAAACTCTTTTAGCGACTGCAATATTGTGCCGTCGCAAAAAACCCAAATTTTCGTGGATTATTGGCGACAGAAACTTGCCATTGCAAAAAAGAAATTTTCCCGTCGCAAAAACAATGGCGACGGCACTTGCCGTCGCTAAAGTCCTTTTGCAACCCCCTTTGTTGCGACCCCCATTTGCCGTTGCAAAAAACCATTTTACCGTCGCAAAAACATTTTGAGACGGTGTTTGGGATATTTGCGAAGGCATTTTGCCGTCGCAAAAAATAATTTTTTTTGTAGTGTGAATTTATCCACACAATGTAAACAAAACATATCCTTCTAAATCAATAGGATAGTCCCACGCCACTCTTTTATTGGTCAATTTTACACTTTTTATGGAACCGCCCAATTGATTCAACAAATGAAAAAATATAGTATGTTTTGTTCATACTAAGCGAACAAATTCATACTCCGACAGAATTGAAAGTCACATGGAGTCGTTTGGACAAGGAGAAGGGTTGAGGATTGTCACATGTGGGTGGGCAATGGCTTGTCGCACGACAAGAGGTTCACAACTTCGAAATTTGTCCTCTGCTTTTGCCTCTTTTTTCTTTTCATATTATAATTACCAAACAAGAAAGTTGTTTCGCACACGGATTGTTTTACCTAGAAACAACCAAAGAAATTTTCCAGAAAAGTCATAGCAAGTTTTTTTCATATTTCCAGTTACTTCGCATTGAAAGTTTTCATTGTTTGTGTTGAAATTATGAAGAAATTATTAGTGTTTTGGATTTAAAATAAAAGAGTCATAAAATGTCAAATTTGTTTGTGTAATATTTACTATCAAATTTACACCAATCGTGAGAATAATATTAGTTCTTATACCTCTCAATAATCTTTTAAATAGTTTCTTTTTGTCAAATTAACTTTTAAGTTTAATGTTCACCGTACTTTTTACATTTTATGATTTAAGGTAATCCAAGATTGAGAAGTTTAACAAATAAGGTGACATTCTAATATTTTGTCAAAACATATGTAGAGAGAGGCAAAGAAATCGCACCAAATTTTATCCAATCGAATTAATATCTTAAAAATATTGAAAAAAGAAATTATTTTTTAAAATGTAAGTGGACTAACATCATGTGTTATATAATATAGTTTGGAGGTCGAGTATCAACATCACTAATAATGGAATTATATAGTTTGGAAGTCGGAGTTGTCAAGTGTTAGATTTTGAAACACTTACTAATTGTAGCGAGTCACCTAAGGAGTAGGAGAGAGAAATGGAGTATGAGTGAAGAAAAGAGAGAGGGTCTCACTTTCGTTTATATATTTTATTTTTCAAATTTAACACACACACTTTAACACACTTTCATTTAATTTGTCTATTAAAATATCCATACATTCATCAAATTAAAAAAACACTTGATACACAAATCAGGTTTGTTTTGCTTATTTGTACATTTTAGTAAACAATTTTAATATCTCCCTTAAAGAGATGCTTATATTGATATCTCAATTTGAGCGTCACTATTGTACGATAGAAATGCTTTTCCCTCGTTCTCTTTCCTTTGTGTAAGAATTTGGGTCGGGTTAGGACCAAATTCAATGTCCATGTATTGTTCACCCGTTTGGTTGAGAATAGACACAATTTTTTTTTGTTGGTGTTGGTGACTATTCATTGTGACTTCTCATTGGGATGTGCCCCATAAAAGGTGACCATTGGGTCTACTTGTTCATGTAGCTCAATCAAAATTCCTGCAACGTGATTTGTATTATATTTTCTCTTTCTCTCCCTAGTAAATACGACAAATATGTATAGAAGGGGGTCTTGGTTGTGGAATCAATAACTTTATTCAATTATTGTAATAATGTTTTCCTGCTGAGAAAGAAAGTTCAGATTCACATGAGCTCGTAAAACATTGTTCAATTTTATCGGATTAAAATATGTTTATGATTCAATTTGCTTTTGCTTGTGTATATTTTACTTACACGCTGATTATTAAAAGAAACTTAATAAATCAATATTTGGTTGGACATCAAGCATGTGCACACACAGGAACGGAGCCATCTTAGCATTACGGAGTCACCTAAAGTTTTGATAATTATAGCATGTGGGAGCCGAATTTATATAGCCCGATACCATCAGGCTCAACTTGCAAATCGGCCCATTGAGCCTTGTCCATCGGACACATTTGGTTGAGTTATATCTCTTAATTCTAAAATGCAGAAGCCAAGTAATCTATTACAAGTCGGCGTCCTGGCTAGTTGTCGATTCATCGCCATAAAGCGTTGAGATCCAGATGAGGTGCCTAGTAGAGGATAAAACCTAAGAAGAAAAGGTCTATAAAAGGAGGAGGAAGACCCAATGTTCACGTATGTTCTAAAAAGCTCACCGAGAAAAAAAGTAACTTAGATACCAAAAATAAAAGAGAGAAAACTAATTAGATTGTCAGAGTGTTAATTCTGACACCTCCGATCAGAGCTGTTATTGTTTCAAGTGCCTATAGAAGGACTAGTCTGGAATCTGCTTGGATAAAGGCGAATTTCCAAATCCATCACTCCACATACCATTACCTCTATTAATTTATAAAGATTATATATTTATTTATTTTTAATAAAATTATAATAATACTCATATTTAAATCATGTAAACTTTCTTGTACTTTTAAATTTTTAAAAATATTTTATTTTTTGTTTTTGTTTTGTTTTGTTTTTTGTTTTTTTGTTTTTGTTTTTGTTTTTTTTTTGTCATTCTTATACACTCTTAATTGATATGTCAAGGTAAAAATTAAATTAATTGATAATTTATTTTTCATTATGGCGTTTGTTTAGTTGGTTTTTTTTTTCATTGTGAGATTCTTTGTTGAGCTGATAGTGTTGAACTTACTGATTGTAAATTCAATTGTTTATTATGTTACTGTGGTTGGGTTAATAAAATTTAGTTATTGATTGTGTATTTAAAAGTCATGTTGATGTAAATCTCATGATAATTGTAAGATTATGTCTCACTGATTGATAAAAAATAAAGTAAAATAAATTTATAAATTTATTAATATCTCATTATTGCTTGTTATGGAAAAAAATATATATATATTTTGATTAACATATACCCCTGTTATGTTGAATTTCCATCATTACACAAACAAGATATGACATATATGTGTGTGTGTAACACTATTGTCCTCCACACGTTGGGAACAAACGAGTGAACGACATGGAAATTTCCAAAAAGTGTTGCTAACTCTTGTAGATTTGATGATCTGATTCCAGTTCGAAGAGACAATCCATATGAATAATTTATTAGTTGTTCTCCTTCCGCGTTTGTCTCGCGTGCCTATGGGCAGTTGCGGAGCTGTGAAGGGATTAGGGGGCACGTGTCTCTTCTCAAGTTTTGTAATTTTTTTATTTTTTATTTTTTTTGCATAAGGAAAATAATTAACTTGTAAAATATTTATATAGAAATAATATTTAGAATGATTTTTTAATGATATTTTTGAAATTATAAAAATAATGATGATTGTTTTGATTGACAATGAAAAAATTATAATTAAAAAAATTTAGTGCAACAGTGATATCAAATCATCACTTACATGTAAACATAATTAACCCCACTACGAAAATGAGAAATTATTGAATTATTAATTATATTTAACAAGTCTGATTGACCTTCCATGTGTTATTGTATTATTGATTAGTAATATCGTATATCGATGATAATTTGATATCACTATTATTTATATATTATTATATAATCTATTATAAGACATACAAGACTTTTTTGCATTACCTAAAATATACTAGTTATAAGTAACATCATATATTTTCAATTCTGATTTTTCACAAGGTCAATTGTAAAAACAAATATTTTAAAAATTTTATATTAAATATTTAAGATTGTGCGCGTAATATTAATTTAAAAATTATTATCTATTGTTATTGATTATGAAGAAAAAAATTTCAAAATTTTAATTAATAAGTGTCCTTTTTAAACTATTTTTCTGGCTTCTCCACTGCCTCTAGGTAACCCTCGTGTGGTGGTCTCCACACCAACCATTGTTGGAATGGCAGCCAAGTCATCACACAACCGGACAGACTCTGGTGTGATGCCGTCGATGACAGAAAATGGAATGTCGTCGTTGTTCACCATTGAAGTTGATCAGAAAAAACTTGAAGGACAAGGTTTCATGAGTTCAATTCCCACAGACGGCGCCAATTGTACGAGGAAGAAATATTCGTCGTCACATGTACACCTTACTACCAAGCTTGCCTTGCTACAAAACGATAAGAGAGAGAGAGAGAGAGAGAATGTGGCTAAAGTTTTCTTACCCTTCTCTAGTGGTCAACCTGCGCCTTATCTAGGTTAGCCTTGTAGCCTAAGATTGTGCATGCACTATCTCTGTCGTCTTTTCTTAGACGCGTGACAGTACTGCCCCCTCTCTTCGTTACGCGTATGCACGTCAATACCACTAAACAACATTAGCCAAACTGCTAAACGGTATTGATGTGTACCTTAGGCGGATTCCTCGCCAAAATCCATTAGACCACGTGATATGTCGTAACCGAGCAGCCATTTGCGTCATGATCGAAGTGCTAGCTTAAAACAACCTTGCACCGAGCTGAATCAGGCCAGTTCCTTGATCGGCTTTTGTAGAGAAGTAGGTTTGGAAATACTCTTGGATCCTAACGCACGTCCCTGATCCTCTGATCGTCACCTAAAAAAGGGATTAACACTCTGGTCAGGGATGCCGAAATTAGCACTCTGACGGACAAATTAGTGTAAGTCTATTGTTTGCTTGAGGCTTAAGTTTTTTGGATCTGTTCTCACATACCTTTCTTTGATTGACACTCCTCTATTTATATTCCCTCTTGGGCTCCAGGGTCAGGCCCACTCTTAATACATCGTGTAATTGTTTATTCGGTCCTTTATGTCGTATGCCAATTCTCACTCGGCTTTTTGTTCAACTGGTTCTATGGCCGATTAGATATTCGGCGTCTGGATCATACAAGACGGAGCCGAATATAATATATGTATCCCGATTTTCCAAGTGTACCTCGCATCTCCACCATCACCATTATTCGGCTCCCACAATTGCCTCCCAAACATCCCACTAACACCAATTAGGCACCGTTTGGGAAGCCAGGCTTTTTGGCTTTTTGGCTATTTTAGCCACAAAAGACAAAATAGGCTTTTTTAGCCACAAAAAACAAAACATCACATCCAACCCATAATCATTACACTCCTCTCTCACAAAAAAAGTCAAAAAAGCCAAAAAGCCAAAAAGCCCTTCCCAAACCAGACTTTTAAGCCCAGGCTAAAATAGCCAAAAAAGCCAAAAAGCCAACCCACTTCCCAAACGGAGGCTTAGTCGGCGTGTTTGGTTTTGGACTTGAAAAGTTAACAAAAATTCGGCGATTAACCTCATTTCAACGTAAGTGTCAGAACGCATACGCTTTTTGGTCATCATTACGATTTCCCACCCCTTTGTATGCTTCCTTCATTTAATGCGATTTAAAACTTTGTCCCCTCAAATTTATGTTTTTGAATACTCAAAGTTTTCTATTCGCCTCTCAGTATAACACCTTCATTTCGCGACCTTTGCAACTTCCTCTCGTTTCTCATTGTCTTCTCCGCTTCTTTTAAGTTCTCTTTTCCCCCGTTTTGAATCTCATTTCCTTGTTTGTTTTTAGTTTAGCATACTCTCTAAACTAGCTAGGATGGCCAAACATTTGAAAGCCTTTCTTTCTGCTGATCGAGTCACCGTTTTTCGATGCCATTTTGCCATTCCTGACGACATCCACCTGTCACTCGTGGAAGAGAGCACACTTGATATGAAGAGGACTGATGAGAGTACAATCATCTTTCCTTTCCTATCAATTGCTGAGGGTGGAGTTCATTTCCCCCTTTATCCATTTCTAAGGGCCATCCTTCGCCACTAGGGTTAAATCCCTGCCCAACCTAATGTAAATTTTTACCAAATCATAATGGGAATTATAGAGTTGAACCGAAGCCTTAGGATCAATCTTGGTATCCTTGCTATTCGGCATTGCTATGCCTTGGCCAAATCTTCTGGCCGGTAGGGGTGCTACTTTCTCAGGGCTAAGGACATCGACCATCATTTGGTGACTATACTTGCCAGCTTTGGTAAGTGAGTTGACGATGTTATGGTCGTTGTCCAAGGTAACTAGGAATTCGGCGAGGGCGAAGATTGCCTAGATCCTGTGCCTAGACGAAAAGGCAAACCAGATGGCCGTAAAGCTTCTTACATGTATTTGATATATATTTAATCGGCTTTCCTTTCGTGTACTTACCGCTTTATTTATGCAGGAAATGATTTGAAGAAAGTTCTCGTTTCGGCCGACAACGTTGTGCTTGCGAAAATCAAAACCGCACTCCAGTTTTTTGGCCGTCCAAACCTCCAGAAGCAAGGGAGGGATGCTCATATACTTCTCAGATACGAGCCAATTTACACAACATTTTTGGCCACAGACAATATTCCAATCCGAGGGGCGAACAACAACTCACGGCTCTTATCTTCCCCAACTTCAAAAACCTCAGGCAGATTGGTTTGGAAGCTTCTGACTCGAAGCAGGTGGAAGAACCAGTAGCCGAGGAAGTCACCGAACAACCTAATCAGTCCACTTCAGAAGCCGAAGTTGACAAGGCTTTGAACTTGGCTTTTGAAGAAGCCGGCCTTGATCAATCCAATCCTCTATCTACTTCAGGCTGAGGGGATGCCTCCTTTGAAGACATTTTTACCGACTCAAGGGACCTTCCTGGCGCGTACCCTGACAACATGGCTGGGGAGTTGCTAACGTAGATGGCCAGGAGGAAAAACGCCGAACGGATGGCCGCCTAGAAGAGGGTCGAGACCAACTTATCTGATCCTCCACCTGTTGCCATGGTTGAGTCTTCTCCATTGGATACCGAAACGGAGCAAGTTGAGACGACCCAGGTTGAAACGGCCGAGACGGAACAAATTATTGAACAGTTGGATTAGGAGGCCGACCAGAGGGGGAAAAAACATCTCGCCGAGCACGAAGCCGACCCTGAGGAAGCACTTACCGATAAACGGCCGCGCTTTGAGGAGTCGGACTCAATCGTGCCATTCATCATCCAACCAAGGATAAAGAATGTGCCGATTGTATCCGATGCGTCGGCTCTGAAAGATCCGGCTGTGGCCCTAAGCATGGCTTCCTCAATTTCCCTATCGGTTGACAAAGCGACTTTTCGGGTAGAGCCAGATTTGCTGTCAATTGCCTTAGCCGCTCAATCGGCTATATTGGTATAACCTTATCTGTAGTCTTCCGCCTATATATATTTTTTATTTTTTATTATGACTTAACTCTAATTCCTTGCTTTGCAGACGGCGGGCAGGTTAGCCGAGATCGGCCGCCGTCAACATGATGCTATTAAACAGATCGGCTTGTTGAAAGCCGAAATCGAAAATGAGAAAAACAAGGCCGTGGAGGCCTCTCAAAGAGCCAAATCCGAGTCGGCTAGAGCGGTGGAGGAGAGTGCAAAAGCCGATGCCAAGGCAGAGAAGGCGAAGAGTTCTGACCAACTTAGATTGGCCGCTGAGGAAAGGGCAACCGCGAGCGAAGACGTGCCTAAGTTAGCCAAAGAGGTGATTGCCAAATTGGAAGCCGATTTGGAAGAGTCGAAGAAGGCGAAGGAAATAGTCGACTCCAAGGTTTCCAAAGCGTTCCAAGCTGGGAAGGACGCCGCCTTGGAGAACTATGTAGAGAAAGTACCCAAATTCGAGAATCAGGGCTTCAAACACAGCTGGCTCAAAGCCCTCACTGCCGCTAATGTGACATTGGCCCAGCCGATTCCATATGAGCAGGTGGACGTTGAGTCGCTGGAGTCTGACCCTAAAGATTGACTAGGGTGACATTCCAATTTTTGTTAGGCATATTCCATGCATGGTTCTTGTAGATTTTTGTTTATTTATGGTAATTTTCATGTGTAAAATGACTACTATCTGTACTCAATTTATTAATAAAAATTTCCTTTGCTTTTTACTACTGTCTGTTGCGTGTGCTAGCTATCAATCTAGTAGGATGTAAAATCATGAGTAAATTAAACATTCGATTAAATATCTGCCGATTAGATAACTGCGTATCTTTTCAATTTAGCCGAATGAATTAATGAATATGCCCTTGCCCTAGCTAATGAATGAACTTGAACGCTGAATATCGGTGGTTCATGGAGTGGCTGGGGCACATGAACCTATCGGCGTAAGGCCTTGAAATTTAGCGAATCATTAGCCGTTAAGATTAACGAATCTGCCCTTGCCCCAGTTAAGGAATGAACTGGAACGCTGAATATCGGTGGTTCATGGAATGACTGGGGCATATGAACCTATCGGTGCAAGGCCTTGAAATTTAGCCGATTATATTAACGAATCTGCTCTTGCCCCAGTTAATGAACTGGTACGCTGAATACCGGTGGTTCATGGAGTGGCTGGAGCACATGAACCTATCGACACAAGGCCATGAAATTTAGCCGATTAGATTAACGAATATGCCCTTGCCCCAGTTAAGGAATGAATTTGAACACCGAATATCGATGGTTCATGGAATGGCTGGGGCACATGAATCTATCGGCGCAAGGCCTTGAAATTTAGCCGATTATATTAACGAATCTGCCCTTGCCCTAGTTAATGAATTGGCATGCCGAATATCGGTGGTTCATGGAATGGTCGGGGCACATGAACCTATCGGCGCAAGGCCATGAAATTTAGCTGATTAAATTAATGAATCTGCCCTTGCCCTAGTTAATGAATTGGAACGCCGAATATCAGTGGTTCATGGAATGGCTGGGGCATATGAACCTATCGGCGCAAGGCCTGAATACTGCCATTGATGAGATCGCCTCGGGAGTGCTGCCTCCGTAATCAATAAATGGGGTGGGTGTGCACGGATGTGCCATTGTTGCGTTCAAATCCCACAAATTGGGAGAGAAAAAAAGAAGTGTGGACGACTGTGGATGGCAATGAGACTATTCTTCAACAGCAAAGGAGAAGGTAGGACACTCGTAAAGCTGGACGCAGAGATGAACCGAGGTGGCGAGCTTACGCGCACGGGGAGTAAGGCGTTGAGGGAGCACGAGAAATGCCAACCCCACGTCACTGAATGTAACAACCCTCGTACTGATTATCGATAAAGCTTTGAATTAGCTCTTGGTTCTTTATGTAAGCGATAATGACTGATAATTGGATTAACTGAAGTACTGAATGGACTAATTGAAATCGAAACTGAAATTGAATAAGTTTATTTATTGTATTGCATATGGCATATGTTTGATTGAATGACTATCTGTTTGAATTCGTATGTTTAAACTGCTAATTGAAGGCCTTATCGACGGCCGAATTAGGAACCGTTTAGAGTTTTGGAATCAGTAGAATATTTGTGATTTAATGGTATATTTATCTGAAAATTGATTAGGAATGATTAAATTAGATTTAAACGAATTAATTGTCAAGTTTGATTTAATTACCAAATTGCCATGTGAGTGGCCCATTTGTTTATTATTATTGGAGGACCTTATTACACTTAACAAAACTTTCATCAGCCCATTTTGTTGCCTCACCACCAAATTAGAGAGGGAGAGTGAATTAGGAGGGTGATTCAACTTGATTCTGTGCATTTACTTGAAGATTGGCTTAGAACTTAAGAGAATTGAAGGAGTTTTGTACAATTTAGCTTCCACACTAAGAAATTGAAACTCTAGGTAAGAAATTCATCTTCTTATTGTTGTCCTTGAGCTTCATCTTGCATGGTTCATACTCCATTGTAGGATTAAACCATGATTTAGTGCAAATAGGTTGGATTATGCTTGAATTGTTGCATGCATGCTTGAATTGGTGCATTTTGAGTTGAATTCATGTTGAAATTGTACATGCATGTCCATGTTTAAGCTATGGTCCATGTTTTCATTTTTTTTTCCAACTTTTGAGCTCAATTGAGCAAGAGTTAAAGCTTGATTTTGGTTTAAAGCTCATGCATTGCATGTTTGAAATTGTTCTTGAAATTGGGTTTGAATTTTGGATTTAATTGACTCACCTTTGGGGCTTGAATTCATAAATTGGCTTTTGAAACTTGTTATACATTGTTTTAGGATGTATTTTCCAGAATTTGAGCCCAAGAGGTCGAGAATTGAGTTGAGAATGCTTGGTTTGAGCTTGGGAGGCAAATCTGGAAATTCCAGATTTGGCTTCTTCGCTCGAGCGAAGGATCCCTCGCTCGATCTAGCACCCTTTTATTCAGGTCACCGCTCGAGCAAGCATCGAGCGTGGTATCGCGCGTAAAAATCCAACAACCAGTACTTTTTCATTTCATCAGACCGCTCGAGCGAAAGAAGGCTCGCTCGAGCGAGACCCCTATTTTCAGCAACTTTTGAAAAATGCCTTCCAACTGTATTTTTGCATCCTCATCCCATCCTAGGCATCCTTAGGCCTAGTTTAAGGCATCTTAATGAGGATTTAAACATAGAACCACACCGAGGAAATTTAGGGATTTAATTATCACCCTTCCCGACTGTTAAACTTAGTGTGTGTTCTATTTGTTAACTGTTTAGGGTTGGCTCTCGGGGACGCGCTCTAGCTGCTATAGCCCAATCTCTGTGAGTAACGATTGTGTAAAGATATGTTCAAAATGGTTATCTTTTGAATACTGAACTGAACTGTTTATTGAACTGCTATTGTTTACTGAATGAATGTATGTCCTGTATTCAGGCTGTTGTGGCATCCTTAGCAATTCTTTCTTATTCTGAGCTCTGTCGGTTTCCTTGTGGAACCATACTGTTTACTGATTGATGGCCATCATTACTGTTGGGTCTGTTAAGACCCGGTCCTTTTGGACCTACTGTTTATAGGCTAATGGGTGTACCACATATGACTGATTGATTGAAATACTGAAATACTGAAAGACTGAAATACTACTTAATGAACTGATTTCATTACTGTAAGGACATTCATTCATAACCTCTTTACGCATTATGTTATTCACTGGGCTTTAGCTCACTGTTTATATATATATGTAGGTTCTCGTGAGCCAGGAGATAGGAGCGTGGGTTGGTCCCCATTTTGTCAAGCGACCTATGTGCCTCCTTTGTGAGGTTAGAGTTGCCACGCGATGGCTTGGGGTGTTTTATTGTCCCCACTGTCTCCTCGCTTTTGTATTACTATATAGGCATCTCTTGTTTTTCTTGTCTTTATTCTGAGGATTAGGTCCGTCCTGAATGTTTGTATATGATTGTATAGACTATATGTAGACTGTACTGTTTGAATGCATGAAAAATGTTTTTGGCATACAGATTTTCACAGCTCAATGGACACTAGTTATTTACTGTATTGGCTTCCGCCAGTACATACTCTGTTTAATTGTATTCTTCAAAGAGCCTTGGTAATCTCGGATTCTTGGCGATTATGGTGCTAAACCCATAGGGCGGGTTTGGGTAAATCCTGAGTGGTATCAGAGCGATACTTAACCACGAGTTATACCGCACACACGTGTCCAAATGAGCTATAGGGTGTCCTAGAAAAGTAATTAGGGTATCTCATGAACTTGAAAAGTGTGTGCTTGTGACTGACTGATTATATGTTAACATGTTAAACTGTTTAATTATACAACTGCTTATCATGATAACTGTTATAACTGCTTATAGTGAAATGGATAACGCAAACACTGCAAATGAAACTGAAGCATCATCCTCTGAGGCCAGAATGGCCAGACTTGAACAAATGATGGGACTGATAATTGAAAGACTAGATCAACAACCGAACCAACAACCCCCACCTCCTCCTCCTCCGGTGCAACCGGAACAGAATGTACAGAATGTGAATGCTAATGATGGGGACATTATTGCCCTTACCCATAAGTTCCGCAAATTGAAACCGCCGTCCTTTCAGGGAGGCTTAGAACCGCTAAAGGCTGAAGCTTGGGTGCTTGAAACAGAAAAATTGTTTGAAATGTTTCCGTGCTCCGAAGCCAATAAAGTACTGTTAGCAACCTTCACCTTTCAGGAAGAAGCAAGAAGGTGGTGGATGTTGACCCGCAATGCGAATACTATTGTGACTTGGGCTCAGTTCAAGGAGTCCTTCTTTGAAAAGTATTTTCCCCAGTGCATCAGAGATAGAAAAGTGACTGAGTTTGAACAACTGAGACAGGGCAAAACGTCTGTTGCCGAGTATGAGAAGAAATTCACCGAACTTGCTAGATATGCGCCACACATGGTGGACACCAATTATAAGAAGGCCAGGAGGTTTGAAGGCGGCCTTAGTGTTACTATACAGGACCGAATAAATGTTTTGAAACTGCCAACTTTTGTGGGTGTTCTCGACCGGGCATTGATAGCCGAGACGAATATTGCAAAGATGAAACAATCAAACGCCAACAAGCGAGTGGCAAGGAAAAAGCGGTTTCAAATTTAAGAAAGGCAAGCATAACCCAAAGAACCAAGAAAGCGAATCGGGGTCGACGACTAGCCCGACCAAGGAGTGGGTTTACTCCACCTGCTCGTATGTGGCAACAAGCACAAAGGGTTTGCTACGATTGGAGCTTGTTTGGTGTGGCAAGGTGGGCCACAGAATTAAAGATGTCCTCTGCCCAGAAGCCAAGAGTAAAAGGCACCAAGCGAAGAAAGATCACCGCAACACCAAAACCGAACCCCAAAGCTACGGAAAGAGCCTATGAGGCGGGCAGTGTTCGCCCTAATCCGGAGGCGTGCAAAACTCTTGAGAATTGTCAGGTATCCTCTCTATCTGTGCTCAAAATGCTTGTGTATTGATTGATTCGGGGTCTACACATTCGTATGTATCGCATGCTTTTTCGCATAAATTGAATAGACCCTTAGAACCCATGAATTACTTGTTAGCCGTATCATCACCTGTTGGGGGATCCATGACATGTGCATATATGTATCCTGCTTGTGAGATTATTGTTGTGGATATGCATCTATTTATTGATTTACTGCCATTGAATATCGATCACTTTGATGTAATATTGGGGATGGATTGGTTACAAAAATATCATGCTACTATCGATTGTGTGACCAAGCAAGTTGTTTTCCGTCCATCGGGTTTGCCTGAATTTGTGTTTAATGGGAGTGGAGTAGTACCTCCTCCATATCTGATTTCTTCTGTAAAAGCTGTCAAACTGATTAGAAAGGGGTGCAAAGGATATCTGTGTTCTATATTGACTGTATCTGCTAATGATAATGTTAAAACTGATGTGAATTGCATTCCTATAGTCAGAGAATTCCCAGATGTATTTCCAGATGATCTACCAGGGGATTTGATTGACAGGGAGATTGAATTCACCGTCGACGTAGTTCCGGGTACACAACCAATATCTAAAGCTCCTTACAGAATGGCTCCAACTGAACTGAAAGAATTGAAAGTGCAACTGCAGGAACTGTTAGACAAGAAGTTTATCAGGCCCAGTACTTCACCGTGGGGCGCACCTGTTTTGTTTGTGAAGAAGAAAGATGGCTCATTGAGACTGTGCATTGATTATCGTGAATTGAACAAGGTAACTGTAAAGAACAAATATCCATTACCGCGTATTGATGACCTGTTTGATCAGCTACAGGGTGCACAGGTGTTTTCCAAGATTGACCTCAGATCGGGGTATCACCAACTGAAGGTTAAACCAGAAGATGTTGATAAAACTGCTTTCAGAACGAGGTATGGCCACTTTGAATTTTTAGTTATGCCGTTCGGAGTCACGAATGCCCCTGCTGCATTTATGGACCTCATGAACAGAATTTTTAAACCATACCTTGATGATTTCATTGTGGTATTCATTGATGACATATTGATCTATTCTAAGACTGTAGAAGAACATGAACATCACCTAAGACTTGCCCTGCAGACCTTAAGAGAACAGAAACTGTATGCTAAACTGTCTAAATGTGAATTTTGGCTTGATCATGTGATGTTTTTGGGGCATGTTATTAGCAAAGATGGAATCTCTGTTGATCCGCAGAAAATTGAAGCTGTAGTGAACTGGCCTAGACCAACGAATGTAACTGAAGTCCGAAGCTTTTTGGGACTGGCTGGATATTACAGAAGATTTGTTAAAGATTTTTCCAAAATTGCCTTACCACTGACTCAGTTGACTCAGAAGGGGACACCGTTTGACTGGACTGACCAAAGGGAATCGGCATTCCAAGAGTTGAAAACTCGACTTGTAACTGCACTGGTCCTTACCCTACCTTCAGGTACGGATGGTTATACTGTATTTAGTGATGCTTCTCATAAGGGTTTGGGGTGTGTTTTAATGCAGAATGGGAGAGTTATTGCTTATGCTTCCCGATAGTTGAGACCACATGAAAAGAACTACCCGACCCATGACTTAGAACTTGCTGCAGTAGTGTTTGCACTGAAAATTTGGCGTCACTATTTGTATGGGGCAACATGTGAAGTGTATACTGACCACAAGAGCACAAGTATTTTTCACTCGAAAGAATGAATATGAGACAATGAGATGGCTGGGCGATCAAAGATTATGACCTACAGATTTTGTACCATCCGAGAAAAGCCAATACCGTTGCCGATGCCTTGAGCCGAAAATCAATTGCCAACTTAGCTTGTTTGCTCACCGGGCAGAAAGAATTGCTTCATGATCTTGAAAGGTCTGAAATTGAAATTGTTTTGAAAGAACAAGGTGGAACCTTAGCTGCTATTTCTGCTCAACCAGCATTAATTGAAGAAATTAAGGAGAAACAACAACTGGATGATTACTTGAAGAAGATTATTGAAGAAAAAGATTCTAAACCGAGACCGGGATTTAAATTTGACAACAATGTATTGAAATTTCAAGAAAGACTGTGTGTACCAAATGACACTGAATTGAAAAGAAGAGTACTGCAAGAGGGCCACATTTCAAAATTGTCTATCCACCCGGGGAACACGAAAATGTACCAAGATCTGAAACGGAATTTCTGGTGGCCAGGAATGAAGAAGGAAATTGCCGACTTTGTGTCCAAATGTCTTCACTGCCAACAAGTCAAAGCGGAACATCAACGACCCGCAGGCTTACTGCAACCCTTACCCATACCAGAGTGGAAATGGGAGCATATCACGATGGATTTCATTGTTGGATTACCTCGCTCTAGGAAAGGTATGGACTCTATTTGGGTTATTGTTGATAGATTCACTAAATCTGCACACTTTCTACCTGTCAAGACAATCTATAATGCGGACAAATTGGCTGTTATCTATATTGATGAAATTGCTAGATTGCATGGAGTGCCTGTATCTATTGTTTCTGACAGGGATTCAAAGTTTACATCGAGGTTCTGGCAAAGCCTACAGACTGCATTGGGTACTAAATTGAGGCTGAGTAGTGCCTATCACCCTCAGACAGATGGACAGTCAGAAAGGACCATCCAGACTCTAGAGGATCTACTGAGAATGTGTGTCTTGGATTTTCAGGGAAACTGGGAAAGTCATTTGCCATTGGCTGAATTCGCCTACAACAACAGCTACCATTCGAGTATTGGAATGGCGCCTTTCGAGGCATTGTATGGCAGAAAATGTAGATCTCCAATTTGCTGGGCAGAAGTTGGAGATGGGCCTTTGCTTGGGCCCGAGATTGTATATGAAACAACTGAAAAGATAAAAGCGTCTGACAAAAGACCGAAAACTACCAGAGTAAACGAAGAGTTATGCAGATGTCGAAGGCGGAGACGAAGAGTATGAAGTGGGTGATCACGTGTTTGTGAAAGTGACACCAATGAAAGGCCAGACTCGTTTTGGGGTCAAAGGCAAGTTAGCGCCAAGATATGTCGGACCGTATCAGATTATTGAGAAAATCAATCCGGTGGCGTATCAAGTTGCACTTCCTCCTAAAATGGAGCATATGCATAACGTCTTCCACATATCTATGTTGAGAGATTATCTCCGGGATCCTTTCCATATGATTGAGCCTACACGGATAGTGCTTAGTGATGACTACACTTACGAGGAACGGCCTATACAGATTGTGAACAGACAGATCAAGAAGCTGAGGAACAAAGAGATCCCACTAGTGAAAGTTGATTGGCAGAACCATGGTGGTGTGTATGCCACTTGGGAAAGGGAAGATGACATGGCTAAAAGATACCCAGAACTGTTTCCACTGAACCCCGTTTTCTTCCAGACTGAAGATAACTCGAGTTTAGAGGACTAAACTCCTTATAAGGAGGGGAGACTGTAACAACCCTCGTACTGATTATCGATAAACTGCTGAATTAGCTACTGGTTACTGTTAAACAGAACTGATAATGACTGATAATTGGATTAACTGAAGTACTGAATGGACTAATTGAAATCGAAACTGAAATTGAATAAGTTTATTTATTGTATTGCATATGGCATATGTTTGATTGAATGACTATCTGTTTGAATTCGTATGTTTAAACTGCTAATTGAAGGCCTTATCGACGGCCGAATTAGGAACCGTTTAGAGTTTTGGAATCAGTAGAATATTTGTGATTTAATGGTATATTTATCTGAAAATTGATTAGGAATGATTAAATTAGATTTAAACGAATTAATTGTCAAGTTTGATTTAATTACCAAATTGCCATGTGAGTGGCCCATTTGTTTATTATTATTGGAGGACCTTATTACACTTAACAAAACTTTCATCAACCCATTTTGTTGCCTCACCACCAAATTAGAGAGGGAGAGTGAATTAGGAGGGTGATTCAACTTGATTCTGTGCATTTACTTGAAGATTGGCTTAGAACTTAAGAGAATTGAAGGAGTTTTGTACAATTTAGCTTCCACACTAAGAAATTGAAACTCTAGGTAAGAAATTCATCTTCTTATTGTTGTCCTTGAGCTTCATCTTGCATGGTTCATACTCCATTGTAGGATTAAACCATGATTTAGTGCAAATAGGTTGGATTATGCTTGAATTGTTGCATGCATGCTTGAATTGGTGCATTTTGAGTTGAATTCATGTTGAAATTGTACATGCATGTCCATGTTTAAGCTATGGTCCATGTTTTCATTTTGTTTTCCAACTTTTGAGCTCAATTGAGCAAGAGTTAAAGCTTGATTTTGGTTTAAAGCTCATGCATTGCATGTTTGAAATTGTTCTTGAAATTGGGTTTGAATTTTGGATTTAATTGACTCACCTTTGGGGCTTGAATTCATAAATTGGCTTTTGAAACTTGTTATACATTGTTTTGGGATGTATTTTCCAGAATTTGAGCCCAAGAGGTCGAGAATTGAGTTGAGAATGCTTGGTTTGAGCTTGGGAGGCAAATCTGGAAATTCCAGATTTGGCTTCTTCGCTCGAGCGAAGGATTCCTCGCTCGAGCGAGCACCCTTTTATTCAGGTCTCCGCTCGAGCGAGCATCGAGCGTGGTATCGCGCGTAAAAATCCAACAACCAGTACTTTTTCATTTCATCAGACCGCTCGAGCGAAGGAATTCTCGCTCGAGCGAAGCCTTTGATTTTGGAAGCTCGCTCGAGCGAGCATCGAGCGAGCATCGCGCGTAAAAATCGAGCATCCAGTACTTTTACTGTTTCATCAGACCGCTCGAGCGAAGGATTGTTCGCTCGAGCGAAGCCTTTGATTTTGCAACCTCGCTCGAGCGAGACCCCTGTTTTCAGCAAGCTTTGAAAAATGCCTTCCAACTGTATTTTTGCATCCTCATCCCATCCTAGGCATCCTTAGGCCTAGTTTAAGGCATTTTAATGAGGATTTAGACATAGAACCACACCGAGAAAATTTAGGGATTTAATTATCATCCTTCCCGACTGTTAAACTTAGTGTGTGTTCTATTTGTTAACTGTTTAGGGTTAGCTCTCGGGGACGCGCTCTAGCTGCTATAGCCCAATCTCTGTGAGTAACGATTGTATAAAGATATGTTCAAAATGGTTATCTTTTGAATACTGAACTGAACTGTTTATTGAACTGCTATTGTTTACTGAATGAATGTATGTCCTGTATTCTGAACTGTATTGTGGCATCCTTAGCAATTCTTTATTCTTTATTACGAGCTCTGTCGGTTTCCTTGTGGAACCATCATTTCTTGATTGATGGCCATCATTCTTTGTTGGGTGCATAAGACCGGTCCTTTGGACCCTCTTGTTTATAGGCTAATGAGTGTACTACATATGGTGATTGATTGAAATCTTGAAATCTTGAAAGATGAAATCTCGCTTAATGGTGATTTCATTCTTGTAGGACATTCATTCATAACCTCTTTACGCATTATGTTATTCACGGGCTTTAGCTCCTTTGTTTATATATATATGTAGGTTCTCGTGACGGACGAGCTAGGAGCGTGGGTTGGTCCCCAGTTTTGTCAAGCCAGCCTATGTGCCTCACTGTGAGGTTCCGAGTTGCCACGCGATGGCTTGGGGTGTTTTTATTGTCCCCACCTGTCTCCTCACTGTTTTGTATTACTGTATAGACTGTCTACTGTTTTACTGTACTGTTACCGAGGGATTAGGTCCCCGTACTGAATGTTTGTATATGATTGTATAGACTGTATGTAGACTGTACTGTTTGAATGCATGAAAAATGTTTTTGGCATACAGATTTTCACAGCTCAATGGACACTAGTTATTTACTGTATTGGCTTCCGCCAGGCCCTGTACTCTGTTTAACTGTATTACTGTTCAGCAGGCCTTCGGTAATCTCGGATTACTGGCTAGTTACGGTGCTAAACCCATAGGGCCGGGTTTGGGTCGTGACACTGAAGTAGGTCACCCAAAAAGAAAAGACAACAATGAGGTAACTCCCCTGGTTCGAGAGGTGAAGCCAGTGCGACACTGCGCCCGTTGAGTTTTTCGGTTTTTGTTGGGAACAAACCGATGACGGAGACGGATTCCATCATTCGTGACCCAAATGTAGCAGTCGAGTTCACTCAAAAAAAATTTTCGCCAGAAGTTCAGCAGTCCATGGTCGGCCAGGCTGATTATTTTCAAGAGGGTGTTCATGGAGTAGTAAAGGGTTTGTATACCTCCTATGAAATCGATATGCGCCTGCGTGCCGCGTGAAGAGAGATAGAGTAAAAGGATGCTCGCATTCAGAGCTTGCAAGCCCGTGTGGAGAAGGCCGAAAATGAGCTGAAGAAAGCTAACCTCTCTGAGACTCATTCGGCGAGTCAAGTGAATCCGATTATCGCGGATCGAGTAAATCGCCAAATTCTAGATCACGCGATTGCCGACCGAGAGACGGCCAGTATGTTCGCAATAGAATCCGCCAAGGCTAGGTCCTATGAGAAAGGCTTCCATGAGGGCCGTAAAATTGGAATAGAAAAGGCGAAGAAGAAACTACCGAGGAGGTCTGTCAATGCGAAAATTATGGATGTAAGCATGGATGGACTAAGGCTCTTCAGGGCACGGGTGTTGATCCGGCATCACCCGTATATCTGAGTTATACTTTTCCTTTTGAGGCTTTTGAAGTCGAGAAGACTGATGACGAGGGCAGAGCCGAATAATTTTGATATATATATACATATATATTTTAAAGCATGTACTTATGATTTATTGAATAAAACATATTATTCTGAATGTCTCAAAGAGTGTAATTTCTTTACTGAAAATAAATATTAGTTTATTTGATGTTTGTAGAAAGTAATCAATTTTCCTTGCAAATCTAGTTGTCTAATACTTTACGTCGATCGTAATATCCACAAAAGAAGCTCCGAGTTCGGAGACTTAATCAGCCCAAATGTCATTCACGAAGGGCGCTCCACATTCGGAGGCTTAATCATGTTTGGCCCAAACGTCATTCACGATGGGCGCTTCGAATTCGGATGCTTAATCGGCCCAAACGTCATGAGGGGCACTCCGAATTTGGAGGCTTATTCGGCCTAAACGTGTCATGCACGAAGGGCGCTCCAAATTTGGAGGCTTAATTGTATTGGCCTAAACGTGATTCACGAAGGACGCTATGAATTCGGAGTTGTATTGGCCGAAATGTGATTCACGAAGGGTGCTCCGAATTCGGAGGCTTAATCAGCCCAAACGTGTCATGCACAAAGGGCGCTCCAAATTCAGAGGCTTAATTGTATTGGCCCAAACGTGATTCACGAAGGGCGCTCCAAATTCGGACGCTTAATTGTATTGGCCCAAACATGACTCATGAAGGGCGCTCTGAATTTGGAGGCTTAATCGGCCCAAACGTGTCATGCACGAAGGGCGCTCCAAATTTAGAGGCTTAATTGTATTGGCCCAAACGTGATTCACGAAGGGCACTCCGAATTTGGAGGCTTAATTGTATTGGCCTAAACGTGATTCACGAAGGGCGTTCCGAATTCGGAGGCTTAATCAGCCCAAACGTGTCATGCACGAAGGGCGCTCCAAATTCAGAGGCTTTTGACACAACCAGAACTCACTGGGCAACATAACCAAAACTTAAGAGAAAACATTGTATTGAAAAAATGAAGATATACACGGCGTAAAATATAAAAATAAAAAACTGTCGTGCCGTACAAGTTGACTTAATGATAAAACTTGTGCAAGTGTGTGGAATTCCACGGACGTGGCAAGCTTCTTCCATCCATGACTTTGAGCCGATATGCTCTTATCCATGCGATGGAGTCAATTCGATAGGGGCTGTCCCAGCTAAGACCTAATTTTTCGTCAACCGGATTCCTAGCAATGGGAAGCAATTTCTTGAGGACCAATTCTCCTGGTGTATAACGGCGTAGCTAAACACGTTGATTATACGAATTAGCAAACTGTTGCTGGTACAGTGCCATGGATGCAAGGGTGCGGTCTCGACGTTCTTCAATTAGAGTCAAGTCCAAGGCCAACATCATGTTATTTCGACCCATGTCAAAAACCTTCGATTTTAAGGTTGGTAGGCCAATCTCCAAGGGGATGATTGCTTGGGTTCCGAAGCATAGGGCAAACGGCGTTTCCCCAGTGGATCGCCTCGGTGTAGTGCGATGAGCCCACAGCACATTGGGCAACTCTTCGACCCATCTGCCTTTAGCTTTCTCCAGCCTTTTCTTGATACCGTCTAAAATAACCTTGTTGGTTGCCTCCGCTTGACCATTGCTTTGAGGGTAAGCCGGCGAGGAAAAGTAGGGCCGGATACCATAAGTGTCGCATAATTCTCGATACACACCATAATCAAACTGGGTACCATTGTCAGAAACAAGTGCTCGTGGTATGCCGAACCTTGTTATGATGTTTTTCCATACAAAACGCTTAATGTCAGAATCTTGAATATGTGTTAGTGCCTTCGTTTCGACCCATTTTGTGGAATAATCCGTCGCAGCAATTAGGAATCGCCTGTTGTCTAGGGCCCGTGGTAACAGTCCAATGATATCGAGCCCCTATTGAGCAAACGGCCAAGGACTAGTGATAGAATTTAACTCCTCGGCTGGTAGGTGAGTTAAACGGGAAAACTTCTGGCATTGACCACATTTCTTGACATAACTCTTAACATCAGTTCTCATGGTCGCCCAATAGTACCCCTGCGATATGGCGCAATAAGCCAGAGAATGTCCGCCTAAATAGGCACCATAACTGCCTTCATGTATTTCAGACAAAAGTTCATCGATTTTATTCAGGTGAACACACTATAAGTATGGCCCGGAGAGAGGTTTTTTTTTGTAGAGCTTCCTCTGTGGATCCAAATAGTATCGGAGGGCTTTGTTTCGCAGTTTGTGTGCTTCTTTCTTATCCATTGGGAGCTGCTCTAAAGATAGGAATGCGGCGATAAGGTCCATCCAACTCGGAGCCGGTTCGATAACGTTGACCTAAACTGATTCTGAAGACGTAATGCTCGGCTCGGGAACGAACCCTACTTCGAATGTTCGCTTAATTTCTGAGTTGATAGTAGAGGCTAAGCAGCCAGGGCGTCTGCATACGTGTTCTGATCCCGGGTTATCTGATTCAGTTCATGGTGATCAAATTTCGCAAGCAAAGAATTCGCCATTTTCATATAGGCTGCCATGCGGTCATTTTTGGCTGCATATTCCCCTTTCAACTGGTTGATTACTAGCTTTAAGTCACAGAAGACAACCAGACGTTGTGCATCGAGATGAAGTGCATTTCACAGGCCGGTCAATAATGCTTCGTATTCGGCCTCATTGTTTGATCCGTTGAATCCCAATTTGAGGGCTTGTTCGATTGTTGCCCCTTCGGGGGTCATGATTACTATGCCAGCCCCACTGCCACGCTAGTGGGATGACCCGTCGCAATACATCTGCCAAACGTTGCCAACATACATTCTCCAGTTAGGCTCAGTTTGCACTTGATTAGACTTAAAGTTGGTGAAGGATTTTGTGAACTTGGCTACAAAGTCGACAAGCACTTACCCTTTGATAGAAGTTCTGGATAGAAACTGGATATCATACTGGCCAAGTTCAAGAGCCCATTTCGAGACGCGCCCCGACGCTTCCGCGCTGCGGAGCGCTGACCGGAAGGGATATTGCGTTGGTACCCCAATGGTATGCCCTTGAAAGTAGTGCATCAATTTTCTTGCAGCCATGACGAGAGCAAGGACAAGTTTTTCTAATGAAAGATAACATGTTTCAGCGTCAACCATAGCCTTGCTCACATAGTAAACTGGTCGCTGCTCCCCAAGTTTTTCCCTTATCAGTACAGCGCTAACCGCCCGGTTGGATACTGCCAGATACAAGATGAGTGGATCACCAGCCGCTGGTGTTGCCAAGAGTGGTACTAATTAGAGATAAGACTTCAGGCCGTCCAAAGCGGCCTGGCTCCCGTCCAATCAAATGCTCTGCCTTGCCGAAGTGCGTAAAAGAATTGTCGGCAGCGATCTGTGGAACGGCTGATAAACCTGTTGAGCGCAGCGGCCATCTGCATTAGCTTCTGAACCTCTTTGACTGACCGAAGGGATCCAAGCTCTAGAATTGTAGTGATTTGCCTCGGATTGGCTTCGATTCCGCTGTGGTTAACGATGTAGCCAAGGAATTTGCCGGATCCTATGCCGAATGCACACTTAGAAGCATTCAATTTCATCTTGTACTTTCGCAGGATGCCGAATGTTTCTGACAAATTGGCTAGATGAGAGTTCTTTTCCTTAGATTTGACCACCATATCGTCGATGTATACTTCCATGGTACGGCTGAGTTGTTCCTTGAACATGGAAGTCACTATTCTTTGATAAGTTGTCCCCGCATTCTTTAGCCCAAAAGGCATGACCTTATAGTAATAGGTTCCTCTTGGGGTGAGGAATGCAGTTTTTTCTTGATCCACCGAATGCATGGCAATTTGATGATAGCCTCTGTAGGCATCCAAGAAGCTCAAGCGATGATGATGTGCCGTTGCATCTACGAGTTGGTCTATTCTGGGCAGGGAAAAACAGTCATTGGGACAAGCATTGTTCAAATCCGTAAAATCCACACAGACACGCCAAGAGCCATTCTTCTTCTTAACGACCACAGTATTGGACAACCATGTAGGATAAGTTACTTCGCGAATCGCCTCGGCGTCAAGTAACCGATTTATTTCTTCAACGATGGCTGAAGCATGCTCCGTGGCTGATCGTCGACTTCTTTGAATAATTGGCTCACATTTCGGATCGACGTTCAAGCGGTGTTAGGCCACTGATGGGTCTACTCCTGGCATCTCGTATGGGGACCTTACAAATACATCAATATTGCCAAGTAAGAAGGCTGCCAACTCCTACCTTTCGACTTTATCCAAGGAAGCGTCGATCATGAAGAACTTGTCAGGATTTCCGTCAATTTCGATCTGATGCAGGGCTTCGGTTGCTTTTTCACTTGGGATCCCCCCAATGTCTTCAAGGCTCTCCCTATTCGGTACCTCAATTGAATGCACTTCCAGTTCTTTTGGTCTCTTTGTAGCTAGAAGACAGCATGCCTACGTCGATTTCTGAGAGCCACAAATTTGTTCAATACTGCATTCTGTCAGAAAACGAAGCAGTTGGTGGTAGGTGCTTGGTACGACTTGCATTGTATGTAACCAAGTTCTGTCCATGATCAGATTATACGGCGAAAGAAGCTTGACAACCAGAAATTCTACATCTACTGATCTGGTGTCGGCCTGCACTGGTAGTGTGATCTTGCCCAAAAGGATACTCCGGGTTAGCATTGAAGCCAAATAACGGGTAGTCAACCGGAGACAGGTCTGAATTGGTAAAACCGAGCTTGACAAAAGTTTTGTGATACATTATCTTTGAAGTGCTGCCCTGGTCAACAAGAACACGTTCGATGGTGAATTTGTTTACATGTAGCTCGATGACGAGGGGATCAGTGTGGGGGTGAGTCACTCCAACTAAATCACTGTCATCAAAACTAATCCTTCCAGTGTCGTGTGGCCGTTTCGCTGGCGTCAAAGTGCTATGGGTGCTAGACGGCAACTGGATTGTGTGCACCTCGGGTGGCGCCGGCAAGCTGTATATCATATGAATTACATCAAAAGGAGGTGACCCCGGCCGTAGAGCTACTGTATTTGTTGAATTGTTCTTCCGGATGTATTGCGTAAGACGACCGTCTTGCACCAACTCTTTAAAGTGACCTTTTAATGAATAACAACTATCAGTGTCGTGACCATGGTCTTTATGATATTCACAACGTTTATCTTGCCTTCTCGTATCGGGAGGTCCCATCATCTTGGGCGGCCACTTAAAGAACGAAAGGTGTTGTACTTTCAATACAATCTTATTGATCGACTCTGTCAGCTCTGTGTATTTCTTGCCTGAACACCTTGTGCGCTTGCTATCCACTTGATACAGTTCATTAGCTCGATGTGAACATTGGTCGTTTGATCGGCGTGAGTCATGCCTTTTATCTCGTTTAGGTCGATTCCGCCGCTCGGGGCTTCTTGGCTGCATGGCACTAATCGGCTGAACAATTCCAGACGTGGCCATCTCAACGACTTTGCATCCGGCTTTGACTCAAAAGGCATCGTCTTCCACTTTACAGTATTCTTTGACTTTCTTCATTAATGCCCAGACGGTTTTGGGGGGACGCCTGGTTAACGAATTGTGGAGGGAGATATCAGGATGCAATCTGATCTTAAAGGCGGTGATGGCCATGGAATCATTGCAAGTATCATCTACCAGATTAAAGCACTCTCAATAGCCGGCCAAGTATTCACGAAGAGTTTCTTCTGGTTTAATTTGCATGGCCCAAAGAGAATCAGCTTGCTTCAGTTGGACCTCATTAGTGATGAATCTTGCCCTAAATGACTTTTGGAGTTGGTGGAAGCTCTTAATCGATGCCGGCTCTAGTTTATAGTACCACTTTACAGCCAGTGGTCCCAGACTGCTTGGACATATCCGGCACATGAGGGCTTCGTCGTCAACATGGAGCATCATCGCTTGCTTGTAATGACGAATGTGATCAATGGGGTCTGATTTTCTGTCGTAGAGGGTGAACGACGGTGCCTTGAACTTTTTGGATAGCACAACCCTGGCGATTCATCGCACGAATGGGTCATGTTTATCTTCTTCATCCGAATCATCGCTTCTCCTTCGTCTATACCGTATGTATAGACTTCCTTCAGACGAGCTGGATGCATCAACTCGCCCTTTCTTTCTGGGCTCGAGAGAAGGTGAGTCTAAATCACTATCATTGTTGCGTTTCTGAAGTCAACGTCGGCGACCATCCTTCTTTGCCAAAGGTCGATCCCGGTCTTGGCATGCGGCTTGGTGGGACTTCGCTACCTCCAAGGCCAAATCCTGGCACATGCGCTCATTCTTAGCCATCATGTTCTCCAACCGCTATTTATTTTGCTTTGCCTGATCCATAATCCGTCTGCATCGTCTCATGCATTGAAGATGAGAATGAGGTCTGAGTTACTAAATCAAAGTTCAAGGTACGTCGCGCGACGATATTCTCCGGTCTCCACATGTTTCTTGGAGTGAGGTCATCTCTTGGTGTAGTTTCGTCAGCGACTATCGGAGGATCTTCTGTGACGCTCGCCATGAATAAGCTTGAGTATTTCCACAGATGACGCCAATTGCAGAGAAGTAGGTTTGGAAATACTCTTGGATCCTGACGCACACCTCTGATCCTCTAATCGTCACCTGAAAAAGGAATTAACACTCCGGTCGGGGGTGTCGGAATTAGCACATCGACGGACAAGTTAGTATAAGTCTATTGTTTGCTTGAGGCTAAAGTTTTTTGGATCTGTTCTCACATACCTTTCTTTGGTTGATACTCCTCCATTTATATTGGGCCCCAGGGTCGGGCCCACTCTTAATCCATCGTGTAATTGTTTATTCGGCGCCTTCTGTCGTATGCCAATTCTCACTCGGCTTTTTGTTCAACTGGTTCTATGGCCGATTAGATATTCGGCGTCTGGATCATACAAGATGAAGCCGAATATAATATATGTATCCCAATTTTCCAAGTGTACCCCGCATCTCCACCATCACCATTATTCGGCTCCCACAGCTTTGAGGTTTGGTCAATCCCACTAGGGCATTTTGCTCCTAGCTTGGTTGATCCTCCTTACGACACTTTGGTTACCAGCTCAGCACTAGACCACGGCCTATCATCAGCCGACCTAGTCCTCATCTGCGACCCAAACCTTGCCTAGCACGACCAACCGTAAAGGCGCAGGTCTAGTCATAATCCAGTCTCACATCGGCTTAGTCCGTACCTGAGGCCTAAGCCCGACCTAGCTCGACACAACAACGAAGCCCGTTTAAGTTTTGCTCGACCAAAGATTGTAGCCTAAATTAGTTTAGCTCGGCCCAACCTTGTGGCTCGTGAGCTTGGCTCATTTGTTCAGTACAAATTCCCTTCTTATTAGACATAACTGACAGATTGTAACAACCCCTTCTTCCAAAAAAAAAAAAATGCAATCCCTACTTGTCGGATGAATTTTTATTGAGTGAATTATATTAACCTTAAAATTAGAATACAATATAACAAATTTTATAATTTTGATATAATTATATTAAATTCTTATGAAATTTTAATTTATATAATATTTAATTTCATTTTCATCAATAATTAATTAGTCAAATGAATAGAAAAATGATGTCAATCTCTTCTACACTGAAATAGATATTTTTTTATTATTTATTATTATTTTTTCACACCATCTGCATTAATTCTACTTCATTTAATCTTACTAAAAGAGATGTTAGCGTAATTATATGTAGAATTAATTATATTTTAAAAAAAAAATTCAAGAGAATCAGTGTGATTTACCCATTTTTATATATTTATTTATCTATTGTTTTGGGACTTCTACTCTAAGCCACATGTATAGTTTAGGCCCAAAAAATTGGCAGGATTAAATTTTGCTCAACAAAATTATAAGCAAACGAAATTATCAGGAATATATATTATGTCATGCAGGTCCAGTTGGTACGAAAATGTCATAATACTTTAAAAAAAAATGTTACAGAAAATGTTTGAGAAATCAAATCATTGTAGTTCTTCAGATCAAATTGAGTTTGTTTTCATATTAAAAAAAAAAAATAGAAAGCCTAAAGACTACTATTATACACAATTCACCAAACAAATAATGTGTATATCAGATTCCTAAGCTTTTAGCTATTAAATCTAAAAAGAATAATTTTAAATACATTATTGGGAAGTAGGGTTACAAACGAGTCAAGTCGAGCCGAACTTTGAATGTTCAAACTCGTTTATTAAGAATTAGTCAAGTTCGAGCTCAAGCCATGCTCTAGTCGAGTTTCCAAAATCGCACTCGAGCTCGGCTTGTCAAATATTTATTGAACTCGAGCTTGCTCAATTACATAAACGAGCCAAGTTCGAACTTGAAAAAAATAAATTTAAATTAATTTACTTATTAAGATAAAAAAAAAATACAATATTATGAGTAAAATATATAATAATACTTATATTAATAATAAATTTCATCAATTAAATATGTAAATTTACACAAACACCAAACATAAATAAAAATAAAATAGATTATTGAAAATTTATTTAATATATTATTAAAAATAAATATTAATTTATTTATTTTTATGTTTACGAGCCTTATCGAGCCAAGCTTATGACTAGTTGAGCTCGGCTCAATTAATAAACGAGTCTAAATATCGAGTTCGAGCTCGTCCATTTAATAAACGAGTCGAACTCAAACGAGTTGTAAATTAGTCGAGCTCGAGTTGTTCATGAACAGTTCGATTCATTTGCAGCCCTATTAAAAAGGAAGAGGACTTAAACAAAGTGCGCTAGACCTTGTGGGCTGCCTTTGCGCCCCAAACTGAGCCTAGCACGAGTGGATTGGGTCCGTTTATACATATATATATATATATATTAGGGTGTGAGCACACTCGATAGGTGTGCTTAAAATAAGAAATTGACACCTGACTTAAGAAGAGAATGTTACTTAACAAAGGAAAGAAAAAAGTTTATGAATATCAAGTGAGATGTTCACTTTTAATAAATAGTAAATATATAGAGATAATTTTTATTTAATTTTTCAGAGACAAATAATGTGAAGTTAGGCCTATTCAGTAACACCTTTCATCATGTCGCCATGGATGGTTTTTCCCTTCTAGTTTACTAGACACATAAGGCTTATTTTTGGAAGTCACAATTTTAGTCAAAAAAATAACTATACGCTCTTTTTTTTTTCTTTTTTTTTTTTTAACGTCTTTTTATAAAAATAAATAAATTTAAAAGTCACTAAAAAATCTAATTCCCTAAACAACCCTAATAGTAATGCAGCAGTGTAAGGGACAAATTTAGTTTTAAAAATATAGTGTTAAAACTAATCTTGATCATTCTAGTTTTCTACTGTCATACATACTGTGATTTTCATTTTTTTTCTTTTCTTGATTACAGTTTCTGTTTTGGTTTAATTTCTTTTGATACAGTTTTATGTTTCAAATGTTTCACATTCAAGAGGATCATAAACCAATTTCTATTTTCCAAATATTTATGTTGTTGTTTTTGCTTTTACAAAACAAAATAGCACACAATTGATACCGACATTCCAACATAATACATATCTTAAAAACGAGTGTGTACTATGAAATTCTCCATTAAAAAAAATTGTGAGCAGACAAACTCCAAAAATATAAAACAAAATTAAAAAAAAAGAAGATGAAAAGTCGGTCTCTTAATCTCAATCTGAATCTACCTCCAAACTGATTTGAGGCATGAGCAAGAAGATAAAGAAGCTTATTGGAAGTGCTTCAAGATTTTCTTCTGGTTCCTCGTCCCATATTTGATTTCTTATTAGTTTTCTTACACCTTTTATATGTTGACCCTCATTATTGAGTAAGGGCCAAGGTTGTGGAGGAGACTATGTAAGTTTTGGGCCATATGTGTGAAGTTCATATATATATATATACACACACACACACATGCACGCATGTTGGACTTGGCCTTGGTTGCCAGGCTGGACACACGTGTATATGTATATATTTCCTCTCATTGATTTTCTGTAAGATTCATTTTCTTTTCTAATTAATTATGATTAAGGAATTAACTAATGGTTTCATAATTAAAGGGATTTGCTCATTCATAATTCAATGGATTTGTTTTATCAAATCCTTAATTTATTCTTACTTTGCTTTCATACTTGGAATTATATATATACGTATTCCTAGTAGTTTAGTAATACAGAATAAGTTCTCTCTTCTATTATGTATATACTTATTCCTAGTGTGTGTGTCAATTTCAGACCACACTGCCAATCAAGCACTCAGCTAAAGAACACTGATAGAATAGATTAAGCCCAAACGACCTGTCATAAAAAGAAGAA
The DNA here is from genome assembly GCA_025200525.1 of Camellia lanceoleosa. Classification (NCBI taxonomy): domain Eukaryota; kingdom Viridiplantae; phylum Streptophyta; class Magnoliopsida; order Ericales; family Theaceae; genus Camellia; species Camellia lanceoleosa. The sequence continues at coordinate 64,147,192 of CM045761.1, forward strand.
ATTCCAACGGTGGTTCGTCTACCCGAGGGCACTCTGACGATCAAGTCAGTTATCTCTCAAATATAGTAAAAGTGCTTAACTCACTATTTAGAGTATAAAAAACATACCTTAGACTTATGGAGGTGCCTCTCTTTTATAGCCAACACTTACCTAATCCCAATAGAAGCCTAGCTTTATGTTGTGTTTGATTTGAGGATTTAGGGAGGGATTTGGAAAGGGAAATGGAAAAGGTGTGTGAAACTATGTGAAATATAGACATACTTTATTCACATTTCACCAACCTTTTCCATTTCTCTTTCTAAATCTCTCCCCAAATCCTCCAACCAAACACAGCATTAATGGACTAAGGATTACTGCTAATCTTAGACTCTCAGTAGGATTGGAATAAACTCTCTAAGAGTCTTATCTTTATCCAAACTAAAGTCCTCTCCCATTCTAGGACTCTTGTCCCTTATCCGCTTATCCCGGATTCCGGTTTCTTCGTAGATAACCTCGGCCTATCCGAGATCATCTCGGTGTCTTGACCAAGACACGTGACACCTCAGCTGACACTTCGGTGTCACCTTGGTCACGTGTTGTCATTCAAAATTATGTCTCCACAACTGTCCCCTAGATTCTATTACCTCGGCATCCTGAGGTGATGGAACCTATATCATTCCTTTCTTTAATCATGACCCCGGTTTAATTTCAGCTTGTAAATTTTTCTTAAAATTTCAACAAGTGTTAAACATGACCTCAGTTTAACTTCAACTTGTAAATTTTTAAATTTCAACAAGTGTTAAACATGTTCTCTGTTTAACTTCAACTTGTAAATTTTTAAAATTTCAACAAGTGTTAAACATGATCTTGGTTTAACTTCAACTTGTAAATTTTTAAAATTTCAACAAGTGTTAAACATGGCCTCGGTTTGACTTCAACTTGTAAATTTTTCTTTAAAATTTCAACAAGTGTTAAATATGACTTCGGTTTAACTTCAACTTGTAAATTTTAAAATTTCAATAAATGTTAAACATGACCTCGGTTTAACTTCAACTTGTAAATTTTCCTTAAAATTTCAACAAGTGTTAAACATGACCTCGGTTTAACTTCAATTTGTAAATTTTTCTTAAAATTTCAACAAGTGTTAAACATGATTTCGGTTTAACTTCAACTTGAAAATTTTTAAAATTTCAACAAATGTTAAACACGACTTCGGTTTAACTTTAACTTGTAAATTTTTCTTTAAAATTTCAACAAGTGTTAAACATGACCTCGGTTTAACTTCAACTTGTAAATTTTTCTTAAAATTTCAACAAGTGTTAAACATGGCATGGATTTAACTTCAACTTGTAAATTTTTCTTAAAATTTCAACAAGTGTTAAACATGTCCTCGGTTTAACTTCAATTTGTAATTTTTTTTAAAATTTCAACAAGTGTTAAACATGACCTCGGTTTAACTTCAACTTGTAAATTTTTCTTAAAATTTCAACAAGTGTTAAACCAACCTTAGCTTGTAAATTCCAACTCCCAAGCATCATTCTCTAGCCCTCTTTGATTCTCCATGCCCGACCTTCCGTGAAGGCCGGTGAGAATGCCCCTTTGCCCTGTCGTGCTGAGGGACTGCAGGAACTGTGTTATGCCCCTTTTTCTGGGCATCTTTCTTGGCCGCTAGAATCAGCGTTGTGAGACCATGAAATATCCTCTCACATGGATGTTGTAGAGATCCAACGAAGAGAAGAGCTTCATCCCTGTAGATCTGCAATGAGGAACATAGTCGGTGCCACCCAACCGGGGTTGCCGGCCGGGAGTACTCCGATGATGAAGTCTGTCCCTGAATCAAGAAATAGTGTATATGTATATTAGAAGGGGTGTGTGTGTGTGGTGGAGGGAGAACAGACATACCTTTCACTTGGGATGCCCCCTCTTTATATAGATGGGAGATGTGATATTTATTTAGGCTGGACCTTTGTAGGCTTTGTTTAGGTTAGGCCCAATAAGCTAGTACCTATAATTTTCTGGCTCCCACAAGCGTATCTTGGAAAGGGAATGGTGACTACATGACGTTGTTCTGCATCATGAAATTGAGGACCGTTTGCAGGTCCGCCAATTTGTCCGCCATTCCCTTCATCTTGTCGTCCCTTCGCAGGTATCTATCTTTCCATACCTGGAGGTTGTCCTCGTTATAATACCTGCTCCAATCCGATTTCTTTGATACGCCGTCCTCCTGGCTGACGTTCTTTCCTTCGTGATTCTTATCACAAGTCTCTTCGTTGCAGTTGTCTTCTTTGACGTCAAGGTCAATATGTTTCCCACTCTCAGTAGGGGTGTCGTCCCCAACTTTCTCTTTCTGTCCGTCGTTGGCCATCTATTCTCATTTCTTTCCTACAGACGGCGCCAAATTGTGTGTGTCAATTTTCGTCTACACTGCCAATCAAGCACTCAGTTGGAGAACACTGGCAGAATAGATTGAGCCCAAACGACCTGTCACAAAAAGAAGAGATTCCGGCGGTGGTTCGTCCACCAGGGGGCACTCCGACGATCAAGTCAGTTATCTCTCAAAGATAGCAAAAGTGCTTAACTCACTATTCAGAGCATAAAAAGCATACCTTAGACCCATGTGAGTGCCTCTCTTTTATAGCCAATACTTACCTAATCCCAATAGAAGCCTAGCTGCAATGGACTTAGGATTATAGCTAATCTTGGACTCTCAGTAGGATTGGGATAAACTCTCTAAGAATCTTATCTTTATCCAAACTAAAGTCCTCTCCCATTCTAGGACTCTTATCCCTTATCCGTTTATCCCGGATTTCGGTTTCTTCGCAGATAACCTCGGCCTATCTGAGATTATCTCGATGTCATGACCAAGACATGTGACACCTCGGATGACACTTCGATGTGGGTCACGTGTTGTCATTCAAAAATTATGTCCCCACACCTAGTAGTTTAGTAATATAGAAAAAGTTCTCTCTTCTTCTTTGTTTTTCCCACATCGTTTCTTGGTTTCCTTGGGTTATTTCTTAGATGAGTTCAAATCTTACTTGGTGAGTGCACACCATTAAGACTCGTCATTGTATCCTAGAGAACAACTGCCAACAGCCATTTGCACCAAGTAGGGCGAAATCGTTTCTTAAGGATAGCGAATTGACTTCTATGCCTCGGTTCCATTCTTTCTCTATTTTTATTCTGCTTTTATCTTCTTGTATTTATTTTAGTTTGTTAATCAAGTAGAGTTTTTATATATCTTGTTGGAGATAATGGTTTTTCGGCAATCTTAATTTAAAATTAAAGTGGGACCCAACCGCTAGTTGAGGTGAGCCTGAGTAGTTTTGTATTCTTTTAAGTGAGAAGATTGCGATACAAAAATAATGAGCCAAAATCATTGAGTTGTGAATGAGTATTGTCTTATAAAGTAGGCATCAATAAAATTGGGCTTAGATTTGGACTTAATTTTGGTTTGGTATAGGCCTAGGCTTATGCTTGTGCATGTGCTGGGTTTGCCCTTGCCCTTGTCCTTGGACTTAAGCTATGTTTGGGAAGTGGCTAAAATAGCCAAAAAGCCAAAAATCCAATTAAAACACATCACATTATCTCTCTACTTTTCTGCACACCTTTTCTTAAAAAGCTAAAAAGTTTCTAAAATAGCCTGTTCCCAAACCAAGCCTTAATCTTGAGCTTGGGCTAAACTATGTTGTGTTGGGTTTAGCTTATACATGTGTTTGAGAATTGAGCTTGGATCGGGTTGTAGCCCAACATTAGTATCAATTTTGTGACCTTTCTAGTTGGTTTATTCAAACATCATTATATACATATTTATTTATATATATTAAGCACGTAAGAAATGTAAATTCTTGTAATTTTCATCTTTTGATGATAGAGTTTATGGCCATATTAGTGGTCATAGGTTTTCAACTTTATAACTCTAGTTCTAATGGCTAAAATTGATGGCCTTGGTTAATGAAATTTGATGGCCCTATTAATGTATAGCCTTCATGGTTAGGGATTCCCCTACTTGTATAAATAAAGACCTTTCCCCTTCAACTTGGTAGAATAATTTTTGAAGAGATTTTTGATGGAAAATGAAGATGATGTTTTGAGATAAAAAAGTTGGAGATGTTTTTTTTTTTTTGCACCAAAGAAAAATTTTCTTATCTTCTTTTGCTAGCCCCTTCTTTGGTTTTTATTAGAGAGAGTGTTGCCATTGTCAAATTTATCGAAGCTATTCAGAAGGTGCTTCTGCATTAACTAGTTTCGACTGTCGTATCCTGAGAGATAGACACTGGCATACCTCTAGCATCCATCGGGAGACCGTGAATCTGTTTTAAGGAAACTGTGATATCACACAAATTTTGATTTGCATCTCTAATCTTTTATTCTTTAAACTTTTTGATTTGAACTATTTTTTACATATTATTTTACATATTCATGGGAATCCATCTCGTAATATGTTTCATGATGTAATCTAATTTATTTATGTATTTTTAATTGTGTAATTTATTATGTATTTCATTTTTTGACAATAAAAAAAATTATTTTTTCATTACTATTTATTTTATTTTATATATTTTCTTATATTATTATAAAAAAAAATACCAAAATATCTTTCCAACAAAGCATACATAAACTTTTGTGGAAAAATTCAGATGTCATGCTACAGACAAATTTGAATTAGATAATCCTTTAATCAATTAACAATGAGTCATACCATTAAAAAAAATCACTAATAGCACTAATATATTGAAAAAAAAAAAAAAAAGGCATAGGTAGTGGGCAATGATAGAGACCACTAAAAGTAGTGCTCTAAAGCAACCACTAATGATGTGACATTCACTTTTTTTATATAAAAAAACAGACACAATAACACTGTGGCAGTGGATGAGACCCACAACCACGTCATTAGTGATGGCACTAATTAGTGCTCTCAATCATTTTCTTTTTTTTAATCAATTATGTCGACTCTATGTCTTGGGTTTATAAAAAGAAAAAATAGAAAAAATTACCCCCAAAAAGAAGGGATTTAAGTGAAAAAAACATCACATAACAATGGAGAATTCAACATAGTAAAACTATGAACTACGAAAGAAAGAAAGGATTATTTTGAAAAGTAGGTTAAAAGTTTTTTTATTTTTTTGCTTTTTGACTGTTTTTTTTTATAAAAAAAATTGTGTAAAAAAATAAAATAATAATATGATCTAAAAGAGAAAATCAAAAAATTACTTTTAACTACTTCTTCTTCTTTTTATTTTTTTTTTATTTTATTTTTATTTTTTATTTTTTTGGCGCGCGCGCGCGTCAAAAGAGGCCAAAACCACGAAAAAGCTCCCAAGATCAAGCTGACAATATCCATCGTACAAGGGTCTTTTACACGACTCTAATAGAGAAATACAAACAAAATAAAATGATCATTGAAATTTAAAAAAAATTTTAGAATTTTAAATTTTAAATTTTTAAACAAATTTTCAAAAAAAATTTCCAAAACAAAAAAAAAAAACAAATTTTCCAAACAAATCAACCAAACAAACACACACATCAAATCAATCACTTTTTTTTTTTCCAACTCTCTCTCAAAACAATTCCAAAAACAAATTTAAAAAAAAACAAAACCAAACATGTTTTTTTTTTTTTTTTTTAAAAACATGTTTCTGAAACACAAACCAAACAATTTTCTTATAACATTTTTTTTTAATAATTTACATTTTAAAACTTCAGAAATTAACGGATTAAATGATTAAAATAAAATTCCTGATGGAGCTACGTTTGGAATATGGATTGGTTTTTAAATTTTTTGACTATTTTAATTTGGAACTAAAAAGTCTTGTTTGTGATAGACTTTTTAATTTTTTTAACTTTTATGAAAAAAAAAATAAAATGATTATGAGTTGGATGTTTGTCCTCTTTGACTAAAATAGTCAATTTTGTCCTATATGACTATTTTAGTCCAAATTTATATCTCAAATGGAGTCTAAGGATTTGTTTGGAATGTGGGTTGACTTTTTGGTTTTTTAATTATTTTAGTTTGGAACTAAAAAATCTCGTTTGAAATAAATTTTTTTGATTTTTTTACTTTTGTAAGAAAAAAATAAAATAATTATGGTCTAGATGTAACATTTTATCTTATTAAATTAAAAAATCTATTTTATCTTTTTATAATTATTTTAACTAAGAAATCTCATTTTAACTTATCGAAACGAAAACTTAATTGATTAATTGATCTGATTCTATCCATTGGGCGTGTTTGATTCGCCGGATTAGGAGGGGACTATCCATTATTTGGATTGTAATCTAAATAGTGTTCCTTATCCGCCATTTGATTTTTTTTTAGTCCGCCGGACTCCATGTCCGGTCGGACTCCTTATCCCCCATATGGGGGACTATTGTGTCCTAGGGAGGTATGGGATACTTTTTGGGGGACTATCCACTATTGGGATTAGGTGGTCAAATTGACCATTTTGACCATCTACTATTTAATTATGTATTATATTTAATAAAATTTAAATGTCTCAATTTAAAAATAGAATAACTTTATTTAACTTTTTATTGATGTTTTATTTATTTAATTTTTTAAAATAATTTTTTATAGATTAAATAATTTTTTATAGATATTTTATTGATGTTTTATTTTAAAATTTTGTTTATATTTTATTTAATTTCATTATTTAAATTTAATAGATGTTTTATTTAATTTCATTGTTTGATTATTATTATTTTTAAAAACAAATTTATTTAAAATTTTAATTAAAAAAATAATATATATTTTTATTGATATTTTATTTATTTAAAAAAAATTTATTTAATTGTGTAAAAAATAAAATAAAATAAATTTTTATTTAATCTAGCTAAAAATAATTAAAATATTAAAGATATGTTTACTATTGCTATTACTTTAGTAAACAATTGAAAAAAAGTAAAACAGTCTTTTGTTTATTTATCTTATCCAGTCCGTCCAACCAAACGTTGAATTCATTAAAAATAGTCATTTCCAGATATCTAATCCCATGAAAAAATAAACAAAAGTTACATATCCAATTCAGTCAAATAGTCCAGAGATTCACAGTTCCAAGACTCAAATCCGATAGATTATAATCCCTCCTTATCCAGTTCATCCAATCAAACACACTCTTCTATACCAGACACAAGCCCAACCCATTATTTATCCCTCTCATCCCCTAATCTCATCTCACGGAACAAAATGTTTAAGCCTCTCGAACATGCCATGTGGCATTGTCCTCACCAAAAAAGGGTTGCAGGGACATGCTAGTTGTATAGCATACAAAATTAACTCTTTGCAAATGTATTTTGGTTTTTATGCTTGTTAGACATCGAATATTCTGTATGTTTGCACCACTTTTAAATTTTTAAGCTTCCTTTGTTTTTTATTTTATCTATTTTTTATTTTTTGGTTAGTTAAAAAATAAGTACAATAATTGTAAGGCAAAAAATTAAAATAGCGTTTCAAAAGTCCATAAGTAATTTTTTTACTCTATCTCCATCAATCAATATCTTATTATATTATTTTTGTTTTAAAAGTTTTATCTATAATTGGTTTATTATTAATTTTTTTATTGTAAAAAATATTTTGGCAACCAAATACAGAAAAATTAAAAGAAGAAATTTGTTTTTCGTCCAACGTCATTTCCATTAAAATTATTTTATCATGTAAAATGTTTTACATCGAAATAAATGGAGTTTTAATTGTACATTTCAAGAAGAGTAATGTTACAATTATTGTCTTTTCTCATCATATTTTCTTTACTAATAAGATTTCAGATGGTTAGGATCAAAATTTTTATGAGAAAAGACCATGGCTGCAACAATTTATTTCCAAAAAATAAATAAATGAATAAATAAAAACAAGAAATTTGAATGTCAAGAATTTGACATTTGTTGTAATGGTTATGTGGACAGCCTTAGGATGCAAACTAGGGCTGTAAATGAGCTGAACCGAGTTTTAGGGGTTGTTTGGGGTGTCTTAAATAAGTGTACTTTTTGTCTTTTTAGATTAAAAAGTTGAGAAAAAAAATATAGATGTTTGGGTTAATTTTTTGACTTTTTACGAAAAAATGTGTATTAAAAAATTGTATAAGAAAGTGTGTAAGAGAAGTTTGGTAGAGTACCAGTACGGCCGACCTATCTGGCAGAGAAGTTTGACATAAGAATTGGTTGTCTACTTTTCGGGCATTGTATTGGACGGTGCTGTTCGGCTCGTGGGGGCCACCACGGATCCCGTTTTGATAATCTGAATCGTCAATATGTAAAACTTGTCGAGTACTATATGTCTGTAAAAAATCACGTTGATTGGATATCGATTGCTATCTGATCGGATTGGTTTTTTTTCAACCGTTCACTATAACACCATCCATTTTTTTTTTATACAAAACTGATATGATCATGTAATTAGCGATATCTGATCAACGTGATTTTTTATAAACATATAGTACTCGACGAGTTATACACATTGAACGGTTCAAATTATCAAAACGGGACCCATAATGGGCCCCCATGTGTCGAACAGGACCTTGTTGTTTGTGAACCGATCCTATGTAATTTTTCCGTAAAGTTCATTTCAAAAGTCTGTGGACGGCAGAATGTGTTGCAATAATTTTTGTATAAAATTATTATTATTTTTTTTTAGTGAATAGTGGTAACTTTTTAACTTTTTTAATGACTTTTTGACTTTTTAGATTATTTGCAACATGCCAAACCAGGCCTTAATATGTTTGGACTTGTTTATTAAGATTTTAACGAGTTTGAGTTCGAACTCAATAAAAATTTAACGAATCAAGCTCTAACCGAGTTGACTTAGGCTTGACTCGAATTTGAGTCTATTCACAAGTCTTAACGAGTTAAAAAAAAATTATAAATTCATACTTGCGTACGTATAACGCCCCCCAAATAAATGACATAAGATAAATCTGATAATTCCATACAATTACACTAATCTCACATTAAGTGGGCAAATCCCTATATTTGTATTCCAATCATGCAAGAGAATTACAAAAAGAGTTCACATGCAATACAGATTCAGATTTCAAAAGAGTGAATCCGTAACATGTGCAACAATGAAAACAAAAGGGATAACACAAAATGAATGCCTTAAAGACTACAAGTTCCAAGACTTAAACTCAGTTACACAAAAGATAGTTATAAAAAAGGAAGCCCTTACAACCCTTAGCTTGTCAAAAATATACAACAAAATAAAAGAATCTCGTACTCTCAAAACATATTCCTCGCGTTTAGTTAAGAGGAATTACCATATCCTTTTCTACACAAATCTACTAGGGGTGAGTACAAAACCCAATAGGAAGATCTTAACAAAGTATATATGTTTAAGCAGTCTCACAATATGCATGCTATGCAATGTCATGCTCCAAAAATTCATATCTTTATTCCTTTTTGAAAATCATGTGCAATGCTCTTTAAAAAAAAGGACCATCTCAGTAATTTCATAATACATAATGGGGTGGCAAATACGACTTAGATAATTCCTAGACTAGTGTCTGCAAGTAAGCTTATCAAGTACTACCAACCCCCACTTACCGACTCCTAACCGAAAAGGACGTAGTATCTACTCCGCTTGTGTTTTCGGTCTTTCACCCTAGACACTCAAGTCAATTTAAACAATATCAATCTACACCTTCTATCCGGATTTACCAACGTATTTATCCCAAAACCTTTTCAAGATCATCAATTGTTTTCTCAAAACGATGAATTCATTTTCAAAACATGACCATAATAATCGGTAATCAAACTATGCAAATGAATGCATGTAAATGAAATTTTACAATTTCCATATTTCTTAACATTATGTCTTCAATGATGCAATTATCAACATCTCTCAATTTAATAAACATTAATCATATTCACGTGACATATTCACTAATGCTATAAGATTTTCAATTTTTTCATGATCCAAGTATTCTCATTATACTATCCATGGTACTTTCTCAACAAAAATTTATCCATAACATAAATGATTTAACAACATATTAGCATATGATCTTTCTTCAATAATTCCAACCTTTTTCCCCAAATTTCAAAATCTAGGGTTTTCACCCAACATGAATTTCTTTCATTTTTAAGAGGTGTTTTAGCCATTAGACTTCCGAGAATCACACATTTCATAAATAAGAACCAATTTCATGGGAGGGAAGAGAAATACCCCTTTTAAAACACATTCAAAACCCAAATCATAACCCAAAGATAACATCAAGAAAATGACTAGAACATAACAAAATTATATATAACTCAAAGAAACTCCCTACCTCAAGATTTGGAGAAGAAAAGAGAAGAAATCCCCAAAATTGACAGTGTTGAAATCCTATCTCCACCGCACAAAATGTAACTCTCGATGAGCTCTCCAACTTTGACGAAGGAACTTAGGTCAAAGCTTAAATGGATTTGGAGAAATCAAGGATTAAATAGAGTTTGGTGAAAGTCAATGCAGAGAAAATGAAGAGAAATGTATTTAGAGAGAGAGAGATAGGGAAAAGTGTGAGATACACTCAGCCTAAAAAGAAGAAAAAGAAAAAAAAATCAGATTCACAATTTTCCTGCATGTGCGGTTATTTCAGAAAGGACCGCCTAAAACTCCCCACTTCGCTGCATGTGCAACGCCTACTTTCACATTTACGGCATGCATTTCGTATGTGCCCTCCTCTCGTGCAATTAAATTAGTCCCCAACCTTCGAAGACACACCCTCACCATACATGCGGCCTCACCTCCCGCACGTGCGGCCCTGCTTCTGCACCTACGATTTTGCTCATTCTCCGAATTTGTACGCTTTGCAAGCCCATAACATCTCCAACTCTAACTACGCTTCTAAAACAAGGAAACTCAACCCCGAAACAAACAAAAATGGTAATATAAATCAGCAAAAGGTTTCGAGAGTGATGTACCTAAACGGCAAACAAGACATCAGATTAGTTCCTGACACTCCCATCACGAGTAAAATAAACACGATTAAAAGGAAACAAGACGGGTTATATACTCGGGTCACAGTATGAGACTAAAGTGACAATTGAAATTTCGATTATACAATTATATATAAACATACCAAAAAAAAAAAAAAAAAATCAATGTTTTACCGAAATAATAATATCTACCACTATTATTATATAAATTTATTATCCATAGTTAGTTATTATTTACATTTATATTTTTTTAAAATATAAGTAACATAGTTATCTTATTTTTTTATATTATTTAATATATAAATAATAAATGTTAAATAAGACAGATTATGAGCCGAACCGAGCTTACAAGCCAAGTTTTAGTATATTTGAGTTTGTTTATTAAATTTTAATGAGCTCGAGCTCAAACTTGAACACACACACACACACACATACACACACACACACACAAACACAAAATTAATGAACTGAGTTCAAACGAGCACAAGCCTAAGCCTGTTTACGAAAGAGTCTATTCATTTGCAGCCCTAGATGCAGTAATGTTTGGAATTCAAGCTGGTAGAACAATGAAAAATTTATTGTATTGTAATTTTCCTCCTAACATCTAAGAGCATCTCTAATGATATTTTTAAAAGAGTATGTTAACTATTATAATTAGTTTCATCTTCGTTTACTCCATCAAACAGACATAAATAAAAATGTGATCAAGTAAAATAAAGAGGATTCATTTTTTGTACTTTTAACTAGTGAAAATAGAGAATAGCATCACCTTATTTGATTCCAATTTATTTTACTTAATTTTCTAAGAATTGAGTTTTTTATTTTTCGTATTTTTTTTGTTTTTAGTGAATTTTTTTTAATATTTTAAACAATTTTTTTTACTTTTTACATATATTTAATATAAATACAATTAAACATATAATATTTGTAAAAAAAATATTTAAAAATTCACCAAATACCAAAAATATATATATATATATATAAATGAAAATCTAGTATATTTTCATATTCTTGTGTATTTATTAATTTTTTAAAATATTTTTTTTATAAATATTTTACTTTTTATGTACATATAGATTAGGTACATATAAAAAATAAAAAAAGTTGTTTAAAATATTAAAAAAGTTACTAAAAATATAAAATAAAAAAAAACCAAAAAAAAAATAAAAAAAAATTCAATTTTCAAAAAATAAATTAGAACCATACATGGTGGTGTTGCTTTAACATTCTACCTTGTGAAAGTTGACAGGGATAGGCCCACAAGGACCACGGCCCACCATGAGTAAACCCAAGCCCACCATGAGTAAACCCAAGCCCACCATTTGGGCTTCATTTCACAACTCGGTTAGTAAAACCCGGCACAGCTGGAGGCCAACTGAGCAGGAAAGGCGAATGATGCTCGGACACATGGCGGGTGCAGAATAGCCCATGTCAGCAGACAAAGATCTGCAAAGTTATTGCCACGGCACATCACCATTAATGCAACCCATCACCACATTTATTGCGACAACACCCCTCAGCCGGAATGGCACCCTGTCACCCTGAACAAGACGAACCACGGCGCAAGCTTTCGGCGGGGAGGTCAGAACGACTGAGACAGCGAAATGATTACCAAAGGCTATAGGCAAAGTTGGAAGACAGGAAGAAGGTTAAGTTTTTCATCTCCTATCTCCTATCTCTCTCTCTACATTTTTTCTGTCCATCACCTTCTCTAATTCACACACCGGAGGGTTCGCCGGGGGACTACCCCGTTCCCCGATTGGACTTGCTTGCAGGTTATCCAGTGGGCTTGAGGAGCTTGGATCGGTCCAATCCATTCACCAGGACTCACTGCATTATCAGTTGGCGCCGTCTGTGGGAATCGGTTTTATCCGTGCGCCAGTTGTGTTCATTGCCGCCGGAGACCCTTTTCCAGCAACCTTTTTCACCTCATCCGTCACGTGCATGGTAACGACCAGATCCATGGCTTCCCACCATAATGCTGCCGATCATCAGACCGACCCTCCCAATCCAAACAACCCACCACAGTACTTCATCGAGCTCACCAATAGCATCAACCGTATGGCCGAACAAAACCAGGCCTTAATCAACGCTCTGCTCCAACGGAACCTCCCTATTCCTCCACCACCTCCAGATATTCCACCCCATCCGGAACAAGTTCCAGGCTATACTGTCCCACAACCCAATCCTCCCAACTCGGGGGACTTGCAACCCCCTCACCCACATATACATCCTCCTCCTCCACCCCCACGTCCATTTGTCATAGCCCCAGCTCCCGAGGGAGAAGCTAGCAGCGTCCAACACCTATCTCCCTCTGGTGGTGACAACATTCCCCTTTGGGACGCTGAACTCCGAGCCATGAAACTCCAACTCCAAGGGGTCATGCAGAACATCCAACATAAGCCCTCTACTACAGCAAACTCCTCTTTTGTCGCCTCCATCCGAGACAAACCCCTAACCCCCAAGTTCAAAATGCCTACCATCGACCCCTTTGACGGAACAACCGACCCCGTCGACCACCTGGAAACCTACCGTACCCTCATGATCCTCCATGCTTTCCCCGATGAAATCATGTGCCGAGCCTTTCCCGTGACACTGAAGGGGTCGGCTCGGCTATGGTTCAGCCAGTTGCCACCAGATTCGGTCTCCATATTTCAACACCTCAGTGACTCCTTCCTGAGCCACTTCATCGGGGCCCAACGCCAGCGACGTCTGGCGACCCAACTCCTCAACATCCGTCATCGAGGGGAGTCATCGCTGCGACTTTTGTCACTCGCTTCAACACCGAAGCCTTACAAGTTGCTGAAAATGACGATAAAGTCATCCTCACAGCCTTCATGGCTGGTCTGCGGTCATCCGATTTCCTCTTCTCCCTTTCCAAGAATCCCCCGACATCCATGGCAGCCTTGCTCTCCAAAGCCCAAAAATACATGAACGCCGAGGATTCTCTAGCCGCTCGGCAAGACCCCACAACTAAATATCTGGCCCCCAGAGAAAAGAGGAAAGACCAAGAACCCAGTAACACCCGGCATCATAACCAAACGCCCCGCTATGCCGACCGACCCTACCGCCCGACCGGCTGCACCAGCTCGATGGTTCGAGCAATATACACCCCTCAATACTCCCATGGAACAAGTCCTTAACCAAATCCAACGGGACTACCCCCTCAAGTGGCCTCTTCCGCCACGAAACCCTTCCAACCGAAAAGACCAGTCCAAATATTGCCGTTTCCACCAGGATCATGGCCATAACACCGACGACTGCATCAGCCTCAAGGACCAAGTGGAGACCCTCATTCGCCAGGGGCGCCTGAGCCGATTCACAGATACCCGCCCTCAGCAGAGGCAAAGGACCGAACCCCACAGAGACAATCACAGGCATACCCCTCCACGGCGACCAGCTCCAGCAGACCAGGAGCATGATCGACCCCACCAACAATCTCGGCCTCAAGGTAATCCACCTCCGCCAGTTGGTGAAATCAGAGTTATTTCAGGTGGTCTTGCTTGTGGTGGACCATCTCGCTCAGCTCAGAGGGCAGAGCTTCGAAAGATACGACAGGGCTCAGACAAGACAGTCGCCACGGTCGACCGATCCCCCAAGCAACCCAAGCAGTGGACAGAGCCCATTACCTTCACGGACGCCGACTGTGCAGGCATCCGTTATCCACACGATGATCCCCTTGTAATCTCCACTGTCCTATCCAATTATAAGGTCAGACGGGTCCTCATTGACAATGGCAGCTCGTCGGACATCATATTCCTCAACTGCTTCCGCCAACTGAAGATCGGGGAAGAGAGCCTGTCCCCACTCCAAACTCCTCTGGTTGGTTTCACCGGCGACCGGGTGACCTCGGTCGGCTCCATTGATCTCCCCATCACCATTGGAGAGTATCCACGGCAGACTACGAAGTTGCTTACTTTCCTTGTTGTTGATTGCCCCTCTGCTTACAACATCATCCTCGGCCGCACCGCCCTCAATGCCTTCCAAGCCATCACATCCACCTACCACCTTGCCCTCAAGTTCCCTACTGATTTCGGGGTCGGAACGGTGAGAGGAGAACAGACCGTCGCTAGAGAATGTTATGTGGCCTCACTTAAAGAGGTCAAACTGAAGGAGGCGATGATCATTGAAGGACTTGACGTCCGAGATGAGGATGAACTGATTAGAGGCGAACCCGTGGAGGAACTCGTCGAAGTTAACATCGATCCCACCAACCCACTCAAAACTGCTAAAATCGGCAGCCAACTGCCTTCCCAAGCAAAGGCCGACCTGACCGCTCTCCTGACCGAACACAGAGACGTCTTCGCCTGGACTCATGCAGACATGCCAGGCATCGACCCCTCTTTCATCACCCACCGCCTCAGTATCGAGCCTCATTTTCGACCTTACCGACAAAGGCAGCGCATTTTCCATCCAGAGCGCAACAATCTCATAGCTGCAGAGGTTGACAAACTTCTCGAGGCCCGCTTTATCCGAAATGTGGATTATCCTAAGTGGTCATCCAACGTGGTCCCGGTTCAGAAAACAATGGCAAGTGGCGCTCAAGGCCGACTACTCCGACTTGAACCGAGCTTGTCCCAAAGATAGCTATCCTCTCCCCGCATTGATCTACTGGTCGACGCCACGGCCGGTCATCAAATGCTCAGCTTCATGGATGCTTTCTCAGGGGACAACCAAATCGTGATGCACTCATCCGACCAGGAACACACATCTTTCATCTCCGACCCGGGCACTTACCACTACCGTGTCATGTCGTTCGCCTAAAGAATGTTTGGGGCCACCTACCAACGTCTGGTGAATACAGTCTTCCACCATCAGATCGGACGGAACATGGAAGTGTATGTGGACGATATGTTAGTCAAGAGCAAACTCTCCACCGACCACCTCACCGACTTACGAGAGACTTTTGCCACCCTCCGCAAATATCAGATGAAGCTCAACCCAGAGAAGTGCGCCTTTGGCGAGGATCCGCAAGTTCTGGGCTTTATGGTCGGCCAACATGCATCGAGGCCAACCCCGAGAAGATCAAGGCCTTGATCGAGATGCGCACCCAAAATCATAAAGAGATCCAAAGGCTCACCGTGAGTGGCGACCCTCAACCGCTTTTATCTTCCGAGCAACGGATAAGTGCCTACCATTTTTCAAAGCATCAAGGGCAGACTTTTGAATGGACAATCGAATCAAGAAGCCTTCCAACAGCTTAAAGCAAAGCATGGCCAATCCTCCTCTTCTCACAAGCAATTACCGTGAGCCCTCTTCCTCTACCTAGCAAAGATCAAGCACCGCAATCGGCAAAGACTCATCAGAGAGGACGGCTCGGTCCAACGGCCGGTCTACTACATCAGCCGGGCTCTCAGGGGAGCGGAGCAGAACTACCCCCTATTAGAAAAGCTGTCTCTGGCCTTGGTCACTGCCTCCAGACGACTCCGTCCCTACTTCCAAGCCCATTCCATAGTGGTTCTCACCGACCAGCCCCTGAAGAAGGTCATGCAGCAACCCGAGCTCTCAGGAAGACTAATGCAGTGGTCAGTAGAACTAAGCCAGTTCGACATCTCTTATCGCCTCGGACAAAGAATCAAGGGGCAAGTCAGAGTCGACTTCATCTTGAATTTACCAATCCAAATTTCAACCACTAACCCCAAGACCCCACCGACTCCACCAGAGTCAAGATCCTCATTGTTGGACACTCAATGTTGACTTCGCCTCGCAGGGAAGGAAGCAGGGCTGGCCTCATCCTCACATCCCCCGAAGGAGGTTATTTCAAATGTGCCCTCCGCCTCTTGTTCGCGGCCAGCAACAATGAGGCCGAATACGAAGCATTGATAGCAGGACTTTGTCTAGCCAAAGACATTGGTGTTAGCCACATCCACGTGTTCAGTGACTCCCAACTTATCGTCGGCCAGATCACGGGTGAATTCGATGCCAAGGATACCACAATGCGGACTTAGAGAGACATGGCTCTCACCCTTGTTCGTTTCTTCAACACCTTCCAGATCAGACACATACCTAGGGCGGAAAACTCCAAAGCAGATGAGATGGCTCAGCTCGCCTCCGCCGACCAATCCGACTTCAGCCATGGAGTCCGCGTCGAATACCTGACCCAGCCGGCCATCTCACCCGACCTGCAAGAAGTGCAATTCCTTCAGACGGAACCCATTCCTTGGGCATCTGACATCTTCCTCTTCTTGACCACTAGAGAACTCCCAGATGACCAACAAAGAGTCGCCAAGGTCGAGCTCGGTCATTAACTACATTCGTCGACGGCGTCCTTACATAAGCGCTGTTTCACTACCGCATTCTGCGATGTCTCGGCCCGCCTAAGCAACCTATGTAATGCAAGAGATCCATGAAGGAATATGTGGCAATCATTCAGTGGCGATCTCAAGACACAAAATACTTCAGACAGTTACCGCCGACACTCAACAAAGATGCCTCTGATTTCGTGCTGAAATGCGACAAGTGTCAGCGCTTCGCCAACATCCCCCATGCTCCTCCCACTGAGCTGATCACCCTCTGCAGCCCTTACCCGTTCGCCAAATGGGGTATCGACCTGGTTGGTCCACTTCCCACTGGTCGAGGCCAGACCAAGTTCGCAATTGTTGCCATTGATTACTTCACCAAGTGGGTCGAGGCAGAACCTCTCGCCTCGATCACCGAACGGAACACCACCAAGTTTATCTGGCAATCGATTGTCTGCAGATTTGGCATCCCTCAGGCCATCGTCTCCGACAACGGCAAACAGTTCGACAATGCTAAATACCGAAAATTTTGTGCAGATCTCCAAATTCAACCATGCTTCTCTTCCCCCGGTCACCCCCAAGCAAATGGCCAAGTTGAGGTCACCAACCGCTCTCTCCTGAAGATCATCAAAACTAAGCTCGGTCGCTAAAGGCCTCGGGCCGAGGAACTACCACATGTACTGGGCCTACCGAACCATTGCGGGACTCTACAGGGAAACCCTTTTCGCTTAACATATGGCCGAGGCGGTCATTCCTCAGAGAAGTCGGTCCGCCCACCCCTGTGGTCTTACATCCAGATCTCACTCACCAAGAACTCCGTCGAAAGCACTGGATCTCATCGAGGAGCTCAGAGATCGGCTGCCGAGATTGGCTTGCATCAGGTAAAAATGAGAACACACTACAACCGCAGAGTCCGACCACGGGAGTTTTCTACTGGCGACCTTGTCTTGAGAGAAGCAACTCTTGCAACAAAGAATCCAACTGAAGGCAAATTGGCAGCCAAATGGGAGGGGCCCTATGTGGTGAAGGCCCGACCACGGCCAGGCACTTACCGACTTCAAGATATGGATGGCCGAGACCTTCCCCATCCCTGGAATGCTGAACATCTGAAGCGTTACTATCAATGAATCCTCACTTTTGTATTATCAAAATTGTTGTATTTTCCTTTTTCAATACATAATACAACTATCGACTGGAGTTCCAACCTTCTATAATCCAACTGTCTGAATGTAGCTTCCATGAAACTTTTATTTGCAGCGCCTCTGTCCAAAGCCTCAGTCCGACCTGAGCACTTTCAAAAGCCTCAGTCCGACCTGAGCACTTTCACAAGCCTTGGCCAGACCAAGCACCTCAAAAGCCTTGGCCAGACCAAGCACTTTCAAATGCCTCAGTCCGACTGAAAGACCTACAAAAGCCTCAGACCGAAAGACTTCAAAAGCCTCAGTCCGACCTAAGCACTTTCAAAAGCCTTGGCCAGACCAAGCACTTTCAAATGCCTCAGTCCGACCTGAGCACCTACAAAAGCCTCGGCCAGACCGAGCACTTTCAAAAGCCTCAGTCCGACCTAAGCACTTTCAAAAGCCTTGGCCAGACCAAGCACTTTCAAATGCCTCAGTCCGACCTGAGCACCTACAAAAGCCTCGGCCAGACCGAGCACTTTCAAAAGCCTCAGTCCGACTGAAAGACCTTTCAAAAGCCTTGGCCAGACCAAGCACCTCCAAAGCCTCGGCCAGACCGAGCACTTTCAAAAGCCTCAGTCCGACCTGAGCACTTTCAAAAGCCTTGGCCAGACAAAGCACTTCCAAAGCCTCGGCTAGACCGAGCACTTTCAAAAGCCTCAGTCCGACCTGAGCACTTTCAAAAGCCTCAGCCCGACCTGAGCACTTTCCAAAGCCTCAGTCAGAACCAGACCTGAGCACCTTTAACTTGCAGCAATGGAACTGACTGAGCACCTTTAATGTGCAATGGAACCAGACTGAAAGCACTTTCAAAAGCCTCAGCCAGACGTGAGCATTTTCACAAGCCCCAGTCAGACCTATGAATGAAAGCTCATAAAGCAAAACACTCACCATGGCCTGACGCTTAACCACAATTTCAAAATAATTTGACACTTAGTCATATTTTAAAGATGCTCTCCCACATTTCATTTCAAGGTAATTTGACACTTAGTCATATTTTAGAGATGCCTTCCCACATTTCATTCCAAAATAATTTGACACTTAGTCATATTTTAAAGATGCTCTCCCACATTTCATTTCAAGGTAATTTGACACTTAGTCATATTTTAGAGATGCCTTCCCACATTTCATTCCAAGGTAATTTGACACTTAGTCATATTTTAAAGATGCTCTCCCACAGTTCATTTGCAAATCACATATTCAACATTACATTTCAGTCTACTTCCATGCTCATTCACTTTGAAACATTACTCTCCAGATTCTCCCCACACTTAAACAAATTTGCTGAAAACATTAGTGCACAAAATAATCCCAAGAAAAACAAAGCAAGACCAAACCAGCACAAGGGGAACTACACTGGACTCCTCAACTAGAACCATAAGTACCATTTTATTCATTCAAAAATGTGTGTACAACTTACTTACATCCCTTCCAAAAAAAAAAAAAAAAAAAAAAACAATAAACCCAAACTCCTGAGTCTACTCCTCTTCGCTCGAAACGAGGTCAGCTTCTTCAATCCCCTCGTCCAGTGGGGTCTGGGCTACGTCATCTTCTCCAACCACCACACTACTCAGGTCTAAGTCTGGAAACAGCTCCTCAGCCTTGCGCTTGAACATTTTCCAACCGCTGTCCCAAGATTTCACCATTTCGTGCTTGTAGTAGTCAGATTGCTGGAACTGTTGATGATCTCAGACTCGCCCTCACCCCAAAGACTGTCCCCTCGATGACCCAAAGACCTAAGTCCGGCAAAGAATCGCAGCGTCGATCGCCATCCGAACTCAGAGACCCTTTGAATTGTGTAATACTTGCAACATAAAGATCAGTAGGCCGCCTCTCCGAGGCCGCTTTCTCTTCGTTCAGCTCCTTTTGTAGGGCCTCCTTGTCGATTGCAGCCTTTGGCTCTTCGGCCTCCAACTCTTTCCTCCAGACCTCCGCTCTGCCAACCTTCCTCTCTCGCTTCAAATCGCTTCGCAGAGTCTCCTTCTCCCCACCTCGCTTAGCACGCTTCAACTCTGGCGCAGATTTCTCTTCGCTCGCCGCCTAGCGCCGCTTTCCATCTCTTTTTGAAGAGCCTCCACTTTAGCATCAAGGCCATCATCTCTGCCGACGAGATCTTCATTATTGATCATGGCCTCCTCATGACGCTCGATCGCAGTAGCACAGGCCTTTTGGGACTCCTCCAGCTTCTTCTGCTCACCAGTCAACTGGAACTCGAGCGACACAACCCTGCGGCGTGTGTCCTCCAACTCCGACTTGACTGATGGCAGCTCAGATAGGCAGCCTTTCCAGCAAAGACTCTCCTTCTTCAGCTTGGTTAAGTCTGCCTTGGCCTCATCAGCTTTGATCTTGGCCGCTGCACCTTTCCTCAGCAAGGCCCCTGCCAGGGTAGTTACCTCCATTTGGGCGGAGCATAACCCCCTGAACAGGTCGGCCTCCCCGAATCCAGAGGCCGAACGCAGAGCTGGCTCCTCCACCATCTTCACCAGACGGTTTGCCACCACCTTAGCTGGTCTCCCATCTCCCTCCAACCTTCCAGCTACAGCACGCGCATGGTAAATGGTGGCCCCTAGACCAACTCCTCTTTCCTGAGGCGCAGGCCCCCTTGGGGTCTGCTCCCTCCCACTTGGCTCTGCCCCAACCAACCCCACTTCCACTTGCACCACTGGGGCCTTCTCCAACCCCCCACTTGGCTCACCTCACCAGCTCGGCTCCCATTTGTTCTCATTGGGTCTTCCACCACGCCCACCGTTGATCTGCTATCACCACTTCGGGGTCTCTTGCCACAAGGGCCTCGCCTAACCGAGACGATCGCCTTCTGGGCCCTGCCCCACCTCCCCACCCTCCACCTGTTTGGCCAGGCTGGCCTCTTCCACCATTGCCTCATTTCTTCTTTTCTGGGCTGGCTCCTCCCCCCCTCGCCTCAACCTCTTCTTTTTCTTCCCCACCCCCAGTGCCTCCATCTCCTTCAACGACCTTTCCTTCTGTGGATCTTTTGGAAGCAACATGAGCAGACTCGCCCAAACTCTTCTCTCCCAAAGGCTTTGGCCGAGGACGAATCCTCTCCCTCGCCACTGGCTGAGGAGGTCGGACGGCTTGGGCCTCTGTGAACTTCTGGGCCCTCACCAGCATGGCTTGATCTTCCGCCTCTTGTGCTTTTCTCCTGACCTCCAGCTCTGATCGGTCGAGGTCTCCACCGATCGGTTTTGGGCCCAAACCAGCCTTAAACAGTGCCGACGGCTGAACTAGCTCGTCCCACTTGACCTTTTTCTTCTCCCTCCACTCCCTCACTTTCTTTACCCTATCCTCCGACGCCGCCCCCAACTTTAGCTCTGCATACTTGGCTGGCACCTTCCACACGGTGCGCACACCAGCCCCTCCGGAGGTGGACACATAGAACCACCGCGGCCTCCAACCTTTGATGGACGTCGGCAAGGTGATCCAGGTCTCCTGCTGTCCTGAAGCCTTGTAACAGCCAAAGAAGTCCTCCACCGCCATGGCCACCCCTCCGTTCGCCTTTGGCCAAGCACTTGCACAAGTCAGCAGGATTTTCCATGCATTGGGCATCAGTTGCCCTGGTGCTACCTCCAGGTGGTTGAGCACATCTACCACGATTTGCGGCAGAGGCAACCTCAGCCCACCCTTTAGCGCCTCCTCGTAGAGGGAAAATGCACCCACCCTGACGTCAGATGGTCTCTCCATCGATTTTGGCACCCATAATTCCACATCTACTGGAATCTGGTACTTCTCGCGGATAGCCCCCAATTCCGCCGCTGTAATAAGGGATCTATCAGCCCTCGAATGCCAGTGGTCTCGTTCAACCTGGCTGATTGGGTGTGCTGTTTCGACCCTTTCCCCCCCTGTTGGACCTATACTGACTCGCTAACTCCTCCGCATCATCTTCCTCCAGTGGATCTACCCGGACAATGGCAGTCTCTTCGTGAGCCATCTCTAAGCTGTGTTTGCGAATAGCTTCTGCTGCAGGTGTTAAGAAATCGAAGAAATGTTTCAGCGGAGAAACGTGAGCAACGGCGAACTAACACTTCAATGTTTTGAGTTTTTGTAAAGAAGTAGGTGAATCGATGATGCCAAAAGCCCACGGTTTGCCGTATTCCAAGGATCCAAATTAATGTTCGCCAGCTTTGAAAACTTTTCAAATCATCCGCCAAACCGTCTCATCAATGCCCATAATAATACCCCCGACGTTTCACTCGATCCAACGCTTGACGCTTCTTCCCCACGTGTACAGTCAGATAATCGACTTACGCCTCACCGTCTTTTCCACTTCAAAGCACCACGAGACACGGCGCCTCTTTAGCCCGCCCTCCCACTCGGCCACCTCACGGTTGGCCTCACCTGCTCGCCGCCCTCACGCCAACCTCTCCGCTCGGCCACCCTCACGGTCGGCCTCACCTGCTCGGCCGCCTCACGCCGACCTCTCGCTCGGTCACACCCTCACGGCCGGCCTCACCTGCTCGCCGCCTCACGCTGACCTCCCGCTCGGCCCCTCACGGCCGGCCTCACCGCTCGGCCACCCTCACGCCGACCTCTCCCGCTCGGTCTCGCCGGCCCCCCTCACGGCCGGCCTCACCTGCTCGGCCGCCTCACGCTCGACCTCTCCGCTCGGTCACCTCACGGTCGGCTCACCTGCTCGGCCGCCTCACGCCGACCTCTCCCGCTCGGGTCCCCTCACGGCCGTGCCTCACCTGCTCGCCGCCTCACGCCGACCTCTCCTCGGCTGTCACCTCACGCCTTCACCACCCCGCCGGCCTTCACGCTTGGCCTCCTCCCACAGTGCCTGGATTCATCCCCACTATTATTATTCCTTCGTTGGACTAAAGTCGCACTCGAATGGGGACTCTCGACAGGATAGGCCCACAAGGACCACTACCACCATGAGTAAACCCAAGCCCACCATGAGTAAACCCAAGCCCACCATTTGGGCCTCATTTCACAACCCGCCAAGAAACCCCAAGACACTGGAGGCCAACTGAGCAGGTAAGGCGAATGATGCTCGGACACATGGCAGGTGCAAAACAGCCCATGTCAGCAGACAAAGATCTGCAAAGTTATTGCCACGGCACATCACCATTAATGCAACCCATCACCACATTTATTGCGACAACACCCTCGGTAGGAATGGCACCCGTCACCTCGAACAAGATTTAACCACGGCGCAAGCTTTCGGCTGGGAGGTCAGAACGACTGAGACAGCGAAATGATTACCAAAGGCTATAGGCAAAGTTGGAAGACAGGAAGAAGGTTAAGTTTTTCATCTCCTATCTCCTATCTCTCTCTCTACATTTTTTCTGTCCATCACCTTCTCTAATTCACACACTGGAGGGTTCGCCGAGGGACTACCCCGTTCCCCGATTGGATTTGCTTGCAGGTTATCCAGTGGGCTTGAGGAGCTTGGATCGGTCCAATCCATTCACCAGGACTCACTGCATTATCAAAAGTAATAATAATAATAATAATAATAATAATAATAATAATTATTATTATTATTATAATAAGAGTTTATTACACTTTCTACCTTTAAACTATTTTTAAATTGTTTATTTAGTTCATGAAATATCAATTGAATCTATTTAGTCCCTAAAGTATATAAATCAAAATCTATTTAATTCCTAAAAGGATTACAAAAATAAAATATATACTCATACGTATTATAAATTAGTAAAAGATCCTCTCCAATTAAGATTCTATTACAGAAAAATCTTTTAAATGCTTATTTTGTATTTAGAAGGTATTTTATTTCATTGTTTGTTTAAATTAATATTACAGTCAGATTTTTCAATATTGCCAATAAATTATATGAATATTAGATATATTGAACAAGTAGAATTAGATAATTTAACTAATAACATTTCTCTACAAATAGTAATAGAACACATTAATACATTAATTAAGTAATAAAAAGAACTTAGCAAAAAACTTAAAACAATCGATTAGAAATTATAAACGAAATCTTACATGTAATACTAGATAAAAGTAAGCATGTATCCATTGTAAAAGATTTGTAATAAAATACTATAGATAATTACTCTTATTCTTATAAAAGAAATTCAATATATAGATTAACACCCACTTTTTAAAAATAAAATAAAAATTTAAATTTTTTTTGAAAGAAAATTTTAATTAGATAGGGTCTTTTACTAATTTATAATATTTATGAGCTTTTATTTTATTTTTGTAATCCTTTTAGGGACTATATAAGTTTGAAATAAATATTTTAAGGGCTTAATGGATTCAATTGATTGGTTAGAGACCAAATAGACTTTCATTTATATAATTTAGAGACCTAATAGACATAACTGATATAGTTTAGGGATTAAATAGACAATTTAATAATAGCTTAAGGGTATAAAGTGTGATAAACCCTATAGTAACAAACGTCTTAAAGCCATTGGACCCCAAGTTGAACTGCAAGGCCGGCCCACAATTGTGTTTTTACCCATTAAATTAATGGGCCCAATCCGACTATTTTATTTGGGCCTGGTAATGAAGTGATTGGATGGGCTCAATTGCTTCATATCAGATTTGACATCTGTATAGGGGTGATAAATGGACCAAACAAGTCGAACAATTAACTGTTTAAATCTGATTTGAAAATTTTAATAAGTTTCAAAATTTGTTTAAGTTTGGTTCGTTAAATTTTTAAGTGGATTTCAAACGAACTTTTATTGAGCCGAGTTCAAGTAGTTTGATATTTTATATAATTTTAGGTTTATTGAACCGAGCCGAACAAACAATTGACCTTAAAGCTTGGTTTGAAAACCTTAATGAGCTCTAAATGTGTTCAAGTTTGGCTTGCTTCTTTAATAAACCAAGCTCGAACAAACTTGAGTCAAGTTCGAACTGTTTGATTCATTTATCACCCTTAGCTAGCTTTATAGTTGAGTTTATATATATGTATATTACACTCATTTTTTTCTTAAATTTGTTGAAAATACTATTAACTCCATATTTTTGACATAATTATACTATTTTTTTTTTAAAATTCTAATTCACATAACAATTAAATTATTTTTCATCAGTAATTTATTAGTCATATGAATAAAAAAAAATGATGTTGTCATATTTAATACTAAAATGTATATTTATCTTTATTTGTTTTTGTACGTACCCTCCATTTATATTAGTTTCAAACACTTTAATTTTACTAAAAAAGAAAGTTTATTATAATAATGTCAAGAATATCAAACTAATTGTATTTTTTCGAAACTTTTTTTTTAAAAAAAAAGTATAATTTACTTTTTCTTTTCCTTACTCTTTTTAAATCTAAAAAGTGGATAATACTCTCTTTTTTAGTCAAAAATATATATATATTTTTTTATAAAAAAATCTTATTTATAGCCAAACAGCAACTTTTTTTTTTTTTAATATATTAAGGCCTCGTTTGGGAAGTTAGCCATTTTAGTAAGTTATTTTAATTTTTGGTTATTTTAGTAAGTTAAAATTTTTGTGTTTGAGAAGATTGTTTTTTGTAGTTCAATATGATGTTTGCAAGAAAAAAATAAAATGATTATAGATTTAATGTAACATTTTGTCTTATTAATTATTTTAATCTATTTTATTTTTTTATAAATTTTAACCTAAAAAAAGTCAAAAATTCACTTCTCAAACGGAGCCTAATTTTAAACTTGGTTTCAGCACGTTAATGGCCAAACTTTTGGTCAGTCATTTGCCAATTGGTTGGGCAACTATCAACTTTATTTACAACGCCCAGCTGCTCCAAAAATCCCTAATCGATATGCTGCTCAGATCTGTTAA
This sequence comes from Camellia lanceoleosa, assembly GCA_025200525.1. Classification (NCBI taxonomy): domain Eukaryota; kingdom Viridiplantae; phylum Streptophyta; class Magnoliopsida; order Ericales; family Theaceae; genus Camellia; species Camellia lanceoleosa. Next base: position 64,173,269 of record CM045761.1, read on the forward strand.
TTTCTGTGTAGTTTATATTACAGTAATTGTTACACCCAGGTCTAGCGGTGTAAGTAAATTAAATGTATAATTAAATAAATAATAAAGATATAAATAAATAATTAAAAAAATAATTTAATAAATTAAATTCTGAATTAAATGATTATAGAAATTTTAAGTCGAGACTTGTGTTGGACACAATCTCCTTAAAGTAGATTCCGCCCTCGCTTCGGTGCTTCGAGTTTTAACCGGCGTCTACTTCTATGGATGCAACGACTAATACTTGAATTTGCAGCATTACAGAATCAAGTTTGGTGAACCAAAACTCTATTGTGACTCTTTCTTTTTCTTCCTAAAATAAAATGCAGAACAGATGTAGAAACATAAGGACGAAAAGAGAAAGAAGAAAGAAGAAAAGCTCTCCAAAAAATTCCATGAAAATGAATGCTAAATGGCTGACTATTTATAAAAGGAATGGTGGCTATTCGAACAGGTGCCAACAGATAGGCAACTATTCAGACAGATTTAATAACAGATTGGACAAATTCAGTTTGAATTCAACAGGTATGAACTTGTTTTGAACCCTTTGAACCTGTTCAGGTGGGTCTGAACCCATTAGGGATCTATTTGGGTGAAGGAAAAATCTAGACCAATTTATTTTGAATTTTGAAACCAAAATTAAAAATAAATAAATAAATTACAAATGTTTTTAGCCCAAAAAGATAAATATTGGGCCAGACAAGCCCAATCCAACCTCACACCATGCATTCGCGCCCAAACCCAGCCTGTCCGCTCGACCGACCGGACGGTGGCGGCGCGCGGTTTTTGTTTTGGGTCCAATAAATCTAGCCCACTTTATCTATAACCTCATTTCTCCACAAACTTGAGTACCCCTTGGGGCCCATCTCAAGTATACCAAGGTAGAGTATATAAACCGACACAATCCATAAGCCTTTTTAATGTGGGACAAGCACAAGTCACAAATGTGTAGGAAACCCACCTAAAGCCATTTCTATAAACCCGAAAACACGCGTTGAATTCTCATTCATCTAGAAATGGTTTTGAGCAATCAAATACACGGTTTTATTCACTACGCGACATTAAACATGAACCCAATGAAAAACATTAAAAATAACGCTTGGATCCTACCTTAATTAATACTTAAAGTTAGCAAAAAAAATAAGGATTTTTTCAAGCCATTTTCCAACAATCTTCCACATGAATGGAATTCACGATAACCGACATGCAATAAAATGCAGACAAAGAAAGAGTACATTAAAAAGATACACCACATCAAGATAAGTAGCTTTTGGCTTTGAACATCCTCTAGTGAAAGCCTATCGAACTTACTGACTAACTAATAGATGCGATGCCTTAAACTGGTTAGTTGTTTGTGTAAGTCAAGACAATATACTACACATAGCGCATCCACAGACATAGTTTGGTTCTTATGGTTGTATTCATATTGGTCCTGAACAACACCTGGTAATTCATAAGTACTCTAGAGAAGTTAGCTTTCTCATTTCTCACAGAACTGACTTAGTTCACACTCATATAGGTGATTTCTTATTAAGTATATCCTACTTTACCCACTTGGATGTCCAAGCTATAAGAATCATTAAAAGCAAAGCTTATCCTACTAATGCTGCAGGTATTATTTTTCTTATTATAGAAATGGGTAGGAGTAAACCTCCTTAGTGATACGTGAAGTCATCCATAATTCGGTTGTCCTTTTGAACCTAGATCTTGAGATCTCTAGTCAACTAGGTTGGGTTGTCATTATGGCGACTTTTAAGTAATAGGCTTTAAACCCATTCCCCTCGATAAATGGTACACTTGTTTTCTGGCTAGCCCTTTAGTCAATGGATCCACAATATTCTCCCTTGACTTTACATATTCTATGGAAATTATTCTATGTGAGAGCAAATGCTTAACGGTATTATGTCTTCGACGAACGTGTCGAGACTTACCGTTATACATATGATTCTATGCCCTTCTTATTTTTGCTTCATTATCACAGTGAATGTATATAGCTGACACAAGTTTAGGCCACATTGGAATGTCTTCTAAGAAATTACGAAACCATTCTGCTTCTTCTTCTGTTTTATCTAATACGATAAACTCAGAGTCCATTGTCGACCTTGCTATGTATTTCTGCTTGGAGGATTTCCAAGAGACTACAACACCTTTTAGGGTAAAGACGTATCTACTAGTGGATTTTGGGTCTTTCATATCCGATATCCAATTTGTATCGCTGTACCCCTCGAGTATTGTTGGATATTTGGTATAATCTAAGTCATAGTTTTGGATATGTCTTAGATACCTAAGTACCCTAATTATCGCTTTCCAATGATCAGACCTTAGATTACTTGTGTACCTACTCAATTTGCTTACAACATAGGCTATATCTGGCCTAGTGCAATTCACTAAGTACATCAAGCTTCCGATTATTCGAGAGTACTGTAATTGTGACATGCATGCACCTATATTTTTTGAAAAATGAAAACTAATGTGAATAGGTGTTTTAGCAGGACGGTCATCATGCTTTCCAAATTTCTCCAGAGTCTTTTCAACATAGTGAGACTGAGATAAAGTATATCCTTCAGATATTCTAGTAATTTTATTCCTAGAATTACATCTGCTACTCCCAAATCTTTCATGTCAAACTTTTTGTTCAACATTTTCTTTGTGGATTTAATCATGCCATTATTGCTTCCAATAATGAGTATGTCATCTACGTAAAGACAAACTATGACATATCTTTTGTCTGTGCTTTTAACATAGACGCAATTGTCACATTCATTTATCTTAAAACCATCCGAAGGCATAGCGTGATCAAATTTTTCATGTTATTGTTTCGGAGCTTGTTTTAATCTACAAATGGATTTGACAAGTTTAAAAACATTTTTCTCTTGGCCAAGAACTTGAAACCCGTCTAGTTGTTCCATGTAGATTTTCTCATCTAATTCACTATGCAAAAAAGCTGTTTTAACATCCATTTGATGTATCTCCAGATTATACAAAGCTGCAATTGCAATTAGTATGCGAATAGATGTTATTCTTGTCACTGGTGAATAAGTGTCAAAATAATCAAGGCTTTCCTTTTGCTTGTATTCCTTAACAGCAAGCCTAGTCTTGTATTTATCTATTGAACTATCTACTTTCATTTTTCTCTTGAATATCCACTTATATCCAAGAGGTTTACACCCTGGCGAAAGATCCACCAGTTTCCAAGTATAATTTTGCAGAATTGATTCAATTCACTATTCACAACCTCTCTCCACAATGGAGCTTCAGGACTTGACATTACTTCCTTGAAGTTTTGAGGCTCATTTTCTAACAGGCATGTCAGAAAATCTGGACAAAATGATTTAGAGATCCTAGCCCTCTTGCTTTATTATCATTGTGGTCTTCACTGTTACCCATAGCAGTATCAAAAGTTCTTTTTGTTGGACCATTTTAATATCTTTTATTTATTTATTTATATATCTTGTTCATGTATCTTATTTTGTGTTGTTCATGAATCCTATTTTGTTTGGTGAATGGAGACTCATTTGTTTTTGGTAACATTTTGTTTTGTTCATGAATGGAGATTATTTGGTAGGTCATGGGGTTGGTGGTGAGTTAATGGTCATTATTTTATTTTAATTTTTTTTGTATAATTTGTAAGGCCCTAGTGACCTGTAAATTGTTCCTCACATCTATTCTTTTCTATACAAACTATTTTTTATACTTAAGAGATTACTAGCCAAAGAATGGTGTTTTTTCTTGGTGGAGCTTTGGGTTCACCATCTTGTGTAGAGTTAGCCTGAACCATACGACAAGTGGTTGGACTGTTGTATCCTGAAGGAGGCAAGTTATAGTTTTGCGACTACTGCATCGGTATTTGGATTCTTTCTACTGCAGTGGGCTTGATCTTCTTAAAGAAAACGAGATATTCATGCCTCAGCCTGTTCTATTTGTATCTCATTTTCTTTGCATTATTTATCAATAAAATATAATTCTTCTGGTATTTTCCCAACAATTTTAAGGAGATCAATATGGAACAAGTACCAGAAAAAACCAATGATGGAATTGGAGATCTCAACAAGCCTTTCAAGTTTGAGGGAGTTCATTTTAACAAGTGGAAAGGAAAAGTTCTTTTTTACCTCAGTCTTTTGAAAGTTGCACATGTTCTTACTGAGAAGAACTTAAACAAAATCCCAATTGAGAAGATGAATGATGAAGACTACGAGGCATATGAAGCAAAAGTGGCTTCATACAATACAAATGAGTATAAATGTCATTTTTATCTCTTAAATTGTTTTTCTGATCAATTTTATGATTACTATAACACCACTTACACTTCTGTAAAGAAATTTTGGAAAGCTTTACAGACTAAGTATGATATTGAAGAGGTAGGAGCAAAAAAGTATGTAGCTAGTCGTTTTCTCTCGCTTCTAAATGGTGGATGGAAAATCTGTTGTGGAGCAAACACAAGATTTCCAAATGATAGTTGCAGAAGTAAAATCTGAAAGCATCAAGATTGGTGACAACTTGGTAGTTGTAGGACTTGTTGACAAGTTACCGCCATCTTGGAGAGAATTCTAAAAGAGCATGCGTCACAAACAAAAGGAGACTTCCTTAGAGGCGTTGATCACTCGCATCCGAGTCGACGAGGAGGCTAGAGGCCAAGATGCATTAATAACACAAGGGGGTAATGATAATTCTACTACAAAGGTAAATTTTGTTTAAGCAAATAATAACTTACCCAAAGGTCACAATTCCAAGAATGCTTATTTGAAGTCTTATAAAAAGAATATGAAGAATTACGGAAAACCTCACAATAAATGGATTAATCCAAATAAGAACCAAGGTCCGTCACCTCCACAAAATTTTATATGCTTTGTTTGTGGCAAAAGTGGGTATATTGCTCGAACTTGCAAATTCCGAAAACGTGCATCTGCCCCAAAGGCTAACGTTATCGAGGAGCCATTTGTGGCGATGATTACAAACATTTGCATGGTTAATTATGTGGATGGTTGGTGGGCAGATTATAGTGCCAATAGACATGTTTGTTATGGTCAAGCTTGGTTCAAGGTATATACTCCCTTTGATAATGAGAAAACAATTATGCTTGGTGACTCTAGTCAAACCAAGATACTTGGGAGTGGTGAGGTTGACCTTAAGTTCACCTCTAGACGTGTGCTTACTTTGAAAGATGTGCTTTATACACCGTCTATGAGGAAGGATTTGATGTCAAGTTATTTGTTAAATAAGGCTCGTTTTAATCAAACTATAGAATCTGATCAATATTAATTACCAAGAAGGGTATTTTTGTGAGTAAAGGTTATGCTTGTGATGAGATGTTCAAATTGAATGTTGAGATTAATAAACCATCTACCAATTCTGTTTATATGTTGTCTTTTATTAATTTTTGGCATACTCGCTTGTGTCATATTAACAGTAAATATGTGGAAATCATAAATAGTTTACGATTAATTCCTAAAGTGAATTTTTTTTTTTTGAGAAATGTGAAGTTTGTAGTAAAGCAAAAATTACCAAGAGGCATTATAGAAGTGTTGAAAAAAAATACCGAATTACTAGAATTATTTCATACTAATTGGTATGCGTTTGAAGGAATTTTAACTCGTGGTAGTAACCGATATTTTATCACTTTTATTGATGATTTTTCAAATACACAAACATATATTTATTAAAAAATAAAAGTGATGCTTTTGAGAAATTTAAAGAATTCCTTCTTGAAGTGGAAAATTAGAAGTGATAAAGGCTGGGAGTATGAATCTCTAGGATTCAACTATTTTGTTCAGTTATTGGGAATTATTCACGAGACTACACCATATTTACCTTCATCTAATGGCGTAGCTGAAAGAAAAAAATAGAATGTTAATTGACTTGACGAATGCTATGTTTATTGATTCAGGTGCTCCCTCAAATCTTTGGGGCGAGACTATTTTGGCAGCTTGCCATGTGATAAATAGAGTGCCACACAAAAAAACTAAAATTGTACCTTATGAGTCATGGCGGGGGCATAAACCAAATCTAGGTTATTTGAGGATTGGGGGTTGTTTAGCTTTGGTGAGGCTTGCAGATTCTAAACAACCTAAATTGGGTGAACGAGCTACCACTTGTGCTTTTCTTGGGTATGTGTTGCATAATACAGCTTATAGATTTTTTGATATAGAAAATAATATTATTTTTGAATCAGGTGATGCTATTTTTCATGAAAATAAATTTCCTTTCAAATCTAGAAATAGTGGGGGTCAAATCATTTCTGAAAATATTTTATCCATGCCTAGTTCTTTTACTTCATCTTAAGTTTTTCAAGAACAAGAAAATTCTCAAATCCAATCAAGGAGGAGTAAACGAGCTAGAGTTGAAAAAGATTTTGCCCTGACTATTACCTTTACAATGTGGAAGAAATTCCTTTTACGGTGCAAGAAGCTTTATTATCACCTGATGTTATTTTCTAGAGAGACGCTGTAAATGATGAAATAGATTCACTACTTTCAAATAAAACATGGAAGCTAGTGGATTTACCTCCAGATTGTAAAACTATTGGGTGTAAATGAGTCCTTCGTAAAAAACTTAAACTGGATGGAACTATAGGTAAATATAAAGCGAGGCTTGTCGCTAAAAGTTTTAAGCAACAAGTTGATCTTGATTTCTTTGATACTTTTTCTCTGATTACTAGAGTTACATCCATTAGGCTATTGATAGTAGTGGCTGCAATTCATGATTTAAAAATTCATCAAATGGATGTAAAAACAACATTTTTAAATGGAGATCTAGATGAAGAGATTTATATAGATCAACCCGAGAGCTTTGTGGAACCTGGCCAAGAAAGCAAGGTGTGTAAGCTAATTAAATCCCTTTATGGTTTAAAACAAACTCTTAAACAGTGGCATAAGAAATTTGATTCTTACATGCTTGAGAATGACTATAAGACTAATGAATGTGATAAGTGCATATATTATAAAACTTGTGAGAATGGACATGTGATTATTAGCCTATATGTGGATGATCTACTTATTTTTTGCTCTAATTTGCATATTTAAAAAAAGACTAAAAATATGCTTAATAGCCACTTTGATATGAAAGATCTTGGTGAAGCCACTTTTATTTTGGGAATTAAAATTAGCAAGACTAGTGATGGCATTTTTCTTGATCAATCGCATTATGTTGAGAAAATTTTAAAGAAATATAATTTTCAACACTATAAACATGTTACTGCTTCTTTTGATGCAAGCATACAATTATTTGTTGTAACAAATGAAAAAGAAGTGATTAATCAAAAGGAATATGCTAGCATAATTGGTAGTTTGAGATATACTACTGACTGTACTAGACCTGACATTGCATATGCTATTGGAGTACTTAGCAGATTTACTAGCAAGCCAAGTCGAGATCATTGGCTAGCCATGGAAAGAATTATGAGATATTTATTTAGTATAAAAAATTAGGGTTTATTTAATAACAAGTATCCTGCGGTACTTGAGGGATATAGTGATGCCGATTGGAACACTTTGTCAGGTGATTCTCTCTCTACCTCAGGTTTTATTTTTACCTTGGGTGGTGGTGCTACATGTTGGTGTAGACACCTTATTTTTGACCACCCTTACGACTTGGACGTCATCACAAACACACCCAATGATGAGTGTATATGCTTGTTAAGTGCTAGATTCAAACCCTACACACCTGTTGCCTTATTTTTGGACCAAAATTAGAGTTTTTCAAGCCTACAATCTTTTGTGGCCTGCCGGCCCCTTTTATTGGTTGTCGGCCATTGATGTGGCCTGCCGGCCACAAGTGTGTTTTGCAGATATTTTTCTGCCAACTGTTGGCACAGATACATGCACCTTCTTACACGTATATGTATTGATATTTCTGAGGGAGTTACATGGTTTTCTATATATAGGAGGCCTCCCCTTTCATTTTCAATGTTGGAATTTTAGAGCAAAAACTCTCTCTCTTTCTCTCTCTCTCTCTCTATTTCTCTCTCTCTCTCTCTATAATTCTCTCTCTCTCTCTTGCAATTTCTTAGCTTTTTGCAAGCTTTTGCCTATACACTCTAAACCAAACCTTACCATCTTTGAGTTAAGGTATCTTTGAGCCTAGTTTGCACTCTTGAGGGTGTGTTTGCCTTGATTTGTTGCCTAGAATTGGTTCTCCTCTTCAAGAGGTATAAAGTTTTACTTCTCTTCTTGCTTTATTTACTATTTTCCTTACTATTTTCTCACTGTTTTTGGGTTATATAAACTCTGTATTTTTGGGCTGAAACTTGTGGTTTAAGGCCAATAAGGATTGAGAGGTGGTTCACCCTTCTTTACACCTTGGTTTCAAGGCCTTTGCCCTTGTGTTTCCCATCTCTTCATTATCTTTTTTTGAGCTTTTAAACACTGATTTTCAAAGTTATTTCAGTGGCTAAAATGTTGTTTTGAAGTCCAAAATTGGATGAGTTAGCCTTCCCTCCTTGTGTCTTGCTTACTAGCTTACCATGTTCTATATTTTAAGTTATTGTTCTGGCTATTTTTGTCTTAATTCCAGCATGTTTTAGGACTTATTTAGCACTGTTTTAGGACTATGCTTAAGTGTTCATTGCATTTGAGCCTTGTATTGCATGCTTGTAGTGCAATTGTCCTTATAGGTTTAGTGGTTTAGGCCTTAGCCACCATCCTATTTGAGTTGATAGCATTTATTTCATGTTTTCCTTACTTGTGATAACCTTTAATCACCTCTGCAACCTCCCTCATTTCTTGGCTTTTGCTTTGCTTTGAGAGTTGTTTTAATCTATTGTTGTTTTAAGCTTGAGATTGAGGTTGTCATGCTTAATGGTTTAATCCCTTTTAGGGGTTCATTATCAATGGCATGACATCGCTCTCATGCCTTAAGCCAACTCTTGGTTTGATATTTCTCTCATTTAGAGGACTTAAACTCACTTTTGGACTTAATTGATTAAAGAATTGAAAGGTAATTAAAATGGAGTAATGAAATGAGGACTAAAAATGATGCAACATAATAACTTGGTTTGGGTTCAATCGGACGTTAATTGAACCCTTGAGTCTTGAGTCGTTTCATACTCATTAGTGATGAAAACAGTTCAGGAGTCATTTTCAATCACTTCCATTAATCATTCATGATAAGGAGGTGGTTTTGAAAGTCTTGTTTTGTTGCATTTATTGAACTTGCACACTTTGGTTCATAGGCCATCATGCAATAAAATTGCATCGATTGAAATCCAGCAGTGTACTTTTGAAGCATAATAGAATTGGTCTTGAGGTGGAAAACAGTATAAGTGTTCTATTGTGCAACAGAGGCATCTGGCTGTAGAACAGTGGCCTTCTTCGGGTAGAAATGCATTCATGCATGAACCCTCCCTCGATCCTCGGGATCTGCAAAGTGATGTTAATACTAATATTGTGCTTGAAGAAATGGCATTGTAATAGTTAATTTGTTTCGTATTGTAATTATTTGATTAGTTAGAATAGTTAATTAATTATTTTATTCGGTTTGTAATAATTAGTGAAGTAGTTTAGCCAATTTATTCATTTGGATTTGTAATAGCTAGTTAATTAAATTAGCTAGTTTATTCATTTGGACTCGCCTTTGTAAGAGCACAAATGTTGTAATAATGTGTATGTCTTCCAACCCCACATCTTTCTCCCTTTTATTTACTAGCTTATGTTGGTTAGTTTAGAGCATCATGTTTTGTTTAGCATGCTTCATGTTTGCATCCACTTGTATTGTATACACCGAGGCTCGGCGCATCATTTTAACTTGCATTGTTAATTTAATACTTCTTTGAATACGTGCTTAGACCCCATGCTATCAAATTGATTCACATATCATTTTAAGTAGCTGAGCATATTTAGATTGCATATCGCATGTGTTGCATTAGCCACTGCATAGTTAGGATCATTCATTTTTTTCTAACTCTTTTATTTATTTTCGCTCGCCTCGGAGTATTAGGTGAGCATTTCTATGTTTTAGCATATTGCATTATATGTTGATGTTTCCATGTTTAGCATGCTTGCCATAAGGTTAAATGCTGAATTGATAAACTGCTTGAATGCCTATGGATGAAGGCTAATTGCTTGAATTGGAATAATTTGAGTAATGTTTATATGCGATCACTTTTTCAAGTGGTACATATTCGAAACAATTTTCAAAACAAACATGAATTAAGTGTTCCAATTCTTACAAATTATTCTATACTTGTGTGTGTGTATCACATAGCAATACTAGTCTAATAATTGGAACAAGAGCATATAACATAAATAAAATTCATATCATGATTAGTAGAGGCCAATCTTTGATCGAGCGAGTGGGAGTGCTTAATTCATGACCTTCCCCTCTTGTACCTAAGTTCCCGAGCCGAGATAATCTTGGTGATGACGGGCACGTGGCCTTTGGCACGAGTCATGGGTTTCCTAAATTTCTCAAAAACATTTAGGTGGCGACTCTATATCTAGTAAAGCTGTCCATTTTTGGCATTTTTGATTCAAAATTGATTTTTCAAAAGATTTGCTAGATTTGGAGTCTTTGGTGTTTATCTATTTCACTTTGCACTTGTGAGATTAGACTCAGAACTAGGAGAGTCCGATACTGTAGGGCTTATTTGACTTTTGAAAGGGGGGCACAAAAAGTCGAGCTACAGTTTTTGGTGACTTTACTAGGGAAATTAGAGAACTTAACTTGAACTTCATGATATGAAATTTTATCTACACTTATATGTTTCTTTGCATTACATTTGCATTGGTGCACTTAAGTCATTGTGTTTGCCATTTGCTATTCCTGGACGGTTTGCCAGAGGCTTGCCTAAAAACCTTGCCAAAAGGCTGACTGATCGCGGGCTCTGCCATGATAGGAACACAACCCTTGGATCTAGACTACCGCTGTACCATTTGATCCTCCTTTCACTCCTCGGTGTTCGGTGTGAGAGTTATATTAGGTAATCTTGTTGAGGTATCCTTTTGACCATTCGACCTAGTTGCATATTGAAAAGCCATAAAGACTGTTTCAAACTAGGACAAGATACTCACCCAAAATGCAAGATTGCGTGAAAACTGCTTTGTTTGAATAATGAACCCTAGTTCCTAATGAAATTAGGACAGGGTAACCCTATCCCCTCATAAGGGTGTTTTGGCTCTCACTTAACTAGTATGTGCTTCACATTGAAACTGTACAGGAATGTGCACATCAGTTGTAAGTTTGGTATCTATTTTGGGGGTAGAATTCAATGTTGAGTGTAGTTCTACAGCTTTGATTACATCTGTGTTGGTAACATCATTAGCTGAGGTGCCATGCAGTTTCTGATTACTACTTTCTTTTTGCTTTTTTTTTTTCGTTCTTTTTCGTTCTTTTTTGCTAGGTAGTTTAACACCATAGCTTTAGAAAGTTCGGATATCCCCCGAGTACTCTGGACCCGAGTCAAAAGGCTTTACAAAGTCGGGGATCTTGTTCGGGGACAGCCCGTGTTTACTTCACTTTCACTGGTTACAAGACGGAGGAGAGTCAGACAAAATTCACTAGTTCAGTTTTTACAACAGTCACCCCTCAATTCACCTGTATCCAGTCAGGTTCAGGGACAGTCTTCTACTCCTAGTCCAGCACGAGATCACTCGCCTATTCCGATGACATAATATCCCCCAGTTAGTGTGGAGGAGTTGATACATCATCTTCAGTAAACAGTTGAAACCCTATAGCAAGATGCTGCCCATCAAGCCAAGGTCACAGCCCGTCAGACTGAGGTAATAAACAGGTTACAACAACAGCAACCACAGTCGACAGCAGCCTTTACATCCCATGCACCTCCCATGAGTATCCCAGCATCCGGAGCCACTGCCCATACTGCTAATGTCCAAGAAAATCAGGGCAATCCAGTAGAGCCAATCCCAGCACAAGCCTCCAAAGCACCTGTATATCAAATTGAGGCTCCATTTGAGTTTGAGGTGGACCCAACTGTGCTGAAGGTTTATAAACTGGAGAAGCTATTCAAGAGAGCACAAGGTGTTAACCCCATCTCGGACATAAAGGATGGGTATACTGACTCTATAGTGACATTACCAGATCGGTTCAAAATGTTGTACATTGATTGATTCAATAGCTCCGGAGATCCAATGGTTTATCTACAGCTGTTTTTAGACATCTTGCGGCCGATGGGCCTGACTAGATTACATAAGCTGTCTCTCTTTGGCCATACCTTGTCAAGTATAGCGGCCATATAGTATGCGACGTTAAAAGATTCTGTCAAGTAGAAATGAGAGGAGATAGCCGAGGCCTTTATCGCACAATATTTGTATAATATACAAATCGAGGTCACAACTCGTGATCTTGAGGCAACGTGCAAAAAGCCAAAAGAGGGCTTCTCGAAATTTGTGATGAGGTGGAGAGCTAAAGCTTCAATGATGACCACAAGGCTTTTCGAGAAAGATAAGATAAGGATGGTAGTCTGCAATTTGCACGGGAAGTTGTTACAGAAGATGATCGTCCTACATCTGTTCACATTTACCGAGCTCTATGAGATAGAGGTGCAAATCGAAGACGCCATAAAACAGGGACAGATTACAGATAAGAAGGAGTTGGCAAAAAGGCCTTTTGTGCACAGTTCCAATCCTACCACTAGTGATAGCACAGCTGCGAGGCCGTCAGATGTGAGCGTTGTCACCACCACAACTAAGACTACCAATCCCTTTGCCAACACAACTCCACAAACTTCAGCCAACCCTACCCGATCCCAAAGAACTTTTACCCAACTCTACATGACCCTGTCTCAAGCCATGAAGGTGCTAGTAAAAAAAGGGCACCTCAAACCATTAGAACCCCGCCCATTACCTGATCCTCTTCTACCCAAACACAACCCCACAAAATACTGTGCATTTCACCAACAACATGGTCATGATACCGACCAATGCTTCCGACTATGTCATGAGATTCAAGACCTCATTGACAATAAGTTAATCACACCACCCTAGAAACCAAATGTAACTACAAACCCACTCCCGGCTCACAATCAAGTTCCTCTACCTCAAAATCTAAACCTGATCCATACACTGGCGATCCCTTACAACCCTAACGTATATATTACCCCTTCCTATCTACCAAGATCGACATTGTTCATTCCTGAAAGCATAGATCTGTGAATGATGGACACGTCCGCACTTCAACCTAGGCATATGGTGGTGACGATTGCAGTAGAAGGGAAGTCAACCTTGGAGGAAGGTATGAGTCCATTACTGGAGAATTCTTAGGACTTACCTAATAGGGTGTACGATCCAAGCTACTACATTGTGCCGACTGGTCAAATCAAGCCTAAATTGGTGTTGCCAACTGTGGTAGTGGTTAATATGGTTAGGGAACATAGCCTAAGCCAGGGGTTGGATGATTTGGCAGAACTCGAGGAGGATTTAGACAACCTGCAGTTCTTTGATGAGTAGGATCAAGGAGATGTACAGATTGGCTGGTTTGACTTGAACGAATCAACTGATAACTCTGGGTGGCTGACTGATGAGCTGGATAAAGAGGAAGGAACTAAAATGAAACCGGAAGAAAAAGAAGCAGGAATTGTTATAGTGACCGGAAGGGCCGATGAGAAGAGAAAGCTGCTAGAGAACACTGGCATAGAAAATTCAGCTCAGGAACTAGGCGTTGGGAGCACTGTGGACACAGAATAGGAAGCTGCACTGAAGCAGTTTGAACGAGAAAGGGTTGAAGATAACCAAAAAGCACTAATGGCCCAACACCCTGTGGGGGATACTTGTGATGTGAAAGTAATACAAACGGAGCTGGACAACTGCTTATCGGCTGTTGAAGGTGTATGGTGGGACGATGATGATCTACATCTGGCCTACACTGATGAAGATTGGGGTGAGTGCCTTCCAAGCAACACGTGGTATGCTTAAGAAATAGATCACATGACAAGAAGTGGGTGGTATTTTAAGCTACCACACTTAGATCAAGCTGAGGCATCTAGAAAATATAGAAAGGTCGAGAAATAGAAAGAGAAGCAGCTGGAAGAAAAAGCAGTGTTGAAACAACTTAAGAAAATTCGAGCTGACATCTCAATATGGGGTCTTTTCATGGCCTCCCGGGTACATCGACAGGCAATACTATCAACAATGGACAAGGCTAAATTTTCTATTGACACTACCCTCGAACAGCTTGTGGGATTGGTCTTCCCAGGTGGCGCCATGCCAACCCTAACCTTCTTTGACAAAGAAATGCTGCTGGAGGGCTCAGCTCACAACAAACCCTTGTACATATCTGTGGAGTGTGGGACAAATGGGTAACGTGGTGTTGGTAGATACCGGTTTGGCCATCAATGTCTGTCTTTCCCACACAGCCTATGCAATTGGCCTTAAACCAACGGACTTTGTTCCCACAACCCAAGTAATTCGGGCATATGATAATATGAGCAGAGAGGTCATGGGCATGGTGCAAGTTAGAGTTCAGGTAGGCCCAGCTCAGTAGAAGGTTGAGTTTCATGTCTTAGATGTGCCGGCTACCTTAAATTTGCTGTTAGGGAGGCCCTGGTTACATCATGTGAAAGTTGTTTCCTCCACTCTTCATCAAATGTTGAAGTAAGAATGGCGACGGGGCGGGATGGGATGGGGTTGGGAATCACACTCCCTGTCCCCGATCCCCAATGGTAGAAATTCCCTCATCCCCAGCCCCGATCCCTGACTGGAAACCTATATCCGCCTCTGCCCCCACCCCTATCCCCGCCCCCTAACGGGGATCGGGTTTCCCCGACCCCAATAATTTCCCGGCCAAAAAAAAAAAAAAATAGATACAACAGATTTGTTCATCATCAACAATAACAACGTAGAGAGAGATATGTTCATCATTATCATACAGATTTGTTCACCATTAACAGATCTGATGAGCTCAAATGTAAAAAAAAAAAAAAAAAATTCAGATCTAACAGGTCTGTTCATCACCATTAATAGATCTGATAAGCTCAAATGTAAAAAAAAAAAAAATCAGATCTAACAGATCTGTTCATTATCATCATCTTCATCATCATCATCATCATCATCATCAACAACAACATAGAGAGAGAAGAGAGAGATAGATCTAATGCTCAAATCTAATATATATATATAACAAATCGAGAGAGAGAGAAAGAGAGACAGTGCTCAAATCTAATATATATATACCGCCGGATGATGTCATTGTCGGATCGGCGAAGCTTGGTCGGATGGTGTCACTGCAATTGCCGCAAACAGTGGTGATGGTGGCAGTGATTCGGCAAGCTTGGCCTCACCGCTGTTGGAGAAGAAAAAGAGATGGTAGAGTTGTGGTGGCTCAATCGGCGATCGGAGATAGTGATGGAGGTCGAGAAAAGTGAAGTCAGATCTCGGCGGTGATGGAAGGAGGGAGAGGAGGGAGATCGGCGGAGGGTTTGAGAGAGAGAGTGAGAGAGAGATAAGAGGCAGTGATGAGTGTGTGTGTGAGGTGCACAGTGCCACCGGAGTGAAAGTGTTGGTTTATATATATATAAAGAGGGGTAAAATGATAATTTTACTTCGGGGAAATTCGTGGACGGGGACGGGCTGGGGCTTGAACACTAATCACCGTCCTCGACCTGAAACTAATCGGGAATTTAATTTCGAATACCATCCCCGTCCCCACGGGGGTATTTTTCGAGAAAAAAACCATTCTAATCGGGGTCGGGGGATCGGGTCCCCGTCGGATCGGGTTTAAATTGCTATCCCTATGTTGAAGTACCCTCATAGGGGAGGAGTGGCGATCGTTTTTGGGAATCCATCCATTCACCTGTCGCCGGAGGTAACTACACCAGTGCTGGAGATCACCCATGGCGAGGAGGATGTATTCCTCTCAGGCTTCACTTTGACTGAAGCCTGGGTAGTGCAGACCATTTTGGTCGCAGATGAGGGCATGTTTGTCAACGCCCAGTCTATTTATTTCATGAACAAACTGCAGCATGTGCCAGGAATGGGACTTGGAATAAGTGATCGGAAAGGTGTGGCAGCACTGACAGATGTGCTACATAACCCACATGTCTTTGGTTTGGGCTATATACTCACCAAAGAGGACTGGATTAGGAAATGAGAAGAAATCAGAGACAGAGCCAAGGCCAAGCAAGTCGGGAAACACTATGAGCTCATCTACAGGCCAATCTAGGAAATGCTGAATGACCGCTTTATTTAGGAGGGAGAATATTTCCCCTTTTGTGACTTTCTCGAGCCTTGGGTGAATTCCACGAAGTAGTGTGTCCTCGGGTTCGAGATTTTCTTTGATTTGCAGCTGCAAGATAGTGATACTGAAGAAAGGGCTGAACCAAGTGCTGAAGCTGAACAGAGCATGGAAAGTGACTCAGACAACAACGAACTTGGAGTAGGGGAAGCACTGTCTTGTCTCCTGACAAATCCTGCGGCCAACTCAAAGGACTTGGGGAATAACCTTACTGTCTCTGTAATCAAGGAAGAATCGGGTGTGAACCCAACCAGCAGCATTTTGGATGCATCAGAGGCACCATCTCCTATCTGGCAGTTGGAGGAAGGCTATATATCCAGTTCTGAGTTGGGTGATGAGTTAGAATCTGATTCCCCTAAGTCTGTAGGGTCAAGATCATATTCCAGTTCTTTTGAGTCTGGGTCTGGTATTTCTGAGAGTGCTAACCTAGATACCAAAGTTCTGTCTAGGCCTTCATTCAGCATTTCTTTTGAGTCTGTAATCAAAGATTTTGACCTTTTGAATGAGAACTCTGCAAATAATGTGTACTTCTCTGTGCCGTTGGTTTATTGTATTGACCAAGATTTTCATAATTTTAATGAAAATAAAGAGGAAGGAATTCCTTTGGTTTTGAAAAACTTGATTAATCGAGAGGATGAGAGGTTTGCTAAACCTTGTGCTGATGAAATCATTGCCATTAATGTCGGTACTGAGAAGGATCCGTATCTGGTCCAAATCGGGTCCATGTTGTCTTCGGAGGAGCGCGAGCGCTTAGTCGCTTTATTAAAAGATTTCAAAGATGTTTTCGTGTGGTCCTACGAAGACATGCCTAGAATCGATCTTGAGATTGTACAGCATCGGATTCCTCTTGACCCCAAGGCCCAACCCGTCGAGCAGAAGTTGCGTAGAATCTGTTTGGATTGGGCGCTGAAAATCAATGAAGAGGTCACCAAGCAGATCGAGATAGGTTTGTTGTTTGTATTTGAGTATCTGACCTGGTTGGCCAATATCGTCCCAGTGCCAAAAAGGATGGTAGAATTCGGGTGTGTGTAGACTTTCGAGACTTGAACAGAGCCAGTCTGAAGGATGACTTTCCTCTACCGCACATTGATAAGTTAGTGGACTTCACTGCGGGCCATGCATTGCTATCTTTTATGGATGGGTTTTTTGGGTACAACCAGATTTTGATGGCGCCCGAGGACAGAGAGAAGACCGCATTCACTACGCCTTGGGGTACCTACTGCTACCAGGTTATGCCATTGGACTGAAAAATACTAGAGCTACTTATTAGAGGGCTGCGACCACCATTCTGCATGACATGATCCACAAAGAGGTCGAGGTGTATGTAGATGACATGATTGTTAAGTCCAAAGAGAGAGAGGGCTACTACACCGCCTTGAAGAAATTCTTTCAGCGGATCAGAGAATACAAATTGAGGTTAAACCCACAGAAATGCACCTTCGGCGTAATGACAGGGAAAATGCTAGGCTTTTTGATCACATAGAGGGGCATTGAAGTAGATCCTTTCAAAATTAAGGCCATCCTAGAAATGCCACCACCGAGGACTGAAAAGGAGGTGCAAGGCTTTCTGGGTAAAGTGCAATTCATAAGACGGTTCATTTCTAAATTAACTTTGACTTGTGAACCACTATTTGGTTTCTTGAAGAAAAGGAAGAAATTTCGATGGGGTGATTGATGTCAATTCGCCTTTGAGCAAGTTAAGCAGTACCTCCAGAATCTGCCTGTGTTGTCACCGCCAGAGCTGGGGAAGCCTTTAATCCTGTATTTGTCAGTGATAGACATGACCATTGGATGCATGCTCGCTCATGAATCTGAAGATAGGGTAGAGAAAGCCATCTACTACTTGAGCAAGAAAATGCTAGATTAGGAGACTCGCTATACTCTATTGGAGAAGGCTTGCCTAGCTTTGGTATGGGCTTCCAAGAAGTTGAGGCACTGCTTGTTAGCTCACTCTGTAATCTTGGTTTCGAGATTAGATCCCATAAAATATCTCTTTGAAAAACCAGCGCTTACGGGTAGGCTAGCCCGTTAGTTGCTTTTCCTCTCCGAATTTGATCTTAAGTATATCACCCGCAAGTCGGTCAAGGGAAGAGCTGTAGTGGAGTTCTTGGCAGACCACCCGGTAGAAGGAGATGAAGTAGTGGAATACTTGTTCCTAGATGAAGCCATTTTGTAAGTTGAGGAGGAAACTTGGACGATGTACTTTGATGGAGCGTCCAATCAGTACGGTTATGGGATAGGTGTGTTGCTGATAGCACTCGACGGCTCCCATATACCTTTAGCCTTCAAACTCTGATTCAAGGTGTTCAATATTGAAACAGAATATCAAGCATGTATTGCTAGTTTAGAAGCTGTCCTGGAACTAGGGGCAAAAAGATTGGATGTCATTGGGACTCGAACTTAGTTGTTTCTCAAGCGAATGGAGACTGGAAAGTCAAAGAAGAAAAGATGAAGGTTTATTACCAGACCCTGGGCATTTTGATTCCTAGGTTTGAAAAGCTAACTTTCACGCATCTACTAAGAGAAAACAACAGGTTCGCTGATGCTTTAGCAACTCTATCTTCTGTGGTAGACATCCTACTTAAAGTCCGGATGCGTCTGATTATCATCAAGTAGAAATACACATCAGCTTATGAAACTATTGCCACAATAGATGGAGTGCAAGATAAAAAAAAAAACCCTGGTACTACGATATTTGGAACTTCTTGAAAAAGAGATCTCTTCACTAGGGGCAAATGCCAAGAACAAAAGGGGAATACGGCGAATAACCATCCAATTTATCATCTGTGGAGGTAAACTGTATAAAAGAGGTCATCTGGGAATGCATAAATTGTGTGTGGAAGAAGACTAATCAAAGCGCCTGATAGAGGCTATCCACGACCGGAATGCGGGGCGCATATGAACGGTGTGATGCTAGCTCGGAAGATTCTCAGGCAAGGGTACTATTGGTCCACCATGGAGGAGGATTGTATTGGTTTTGTTTGGCAATGCCATAAATGTCAAATTTATTCTAATCGCATGAATATCCCGCCTTCAAAACTGTACAACATGACTTCACGTTTGCCTTTCTCAGTCTAGGGAATCGACGTTATTGGTGTAGTCATGCCAAAAGGGTCGAATGGGCATGGATATATCTTGGTGGCGATTGATTACTTTGCAAAATGGGTGAAAGCCTGGTCCTATGCAGTGTTGAAAACATTGCATATGGCCAAATTCATCAGAAACAATATTATTTGCCGATACGGAGTGCCAAACGAGATCATATCAGATAATGGCTCCCATTTCAAGAAAGAGGTGATAAAATTATTGGAGAAATACAATGTGACTTTCCATAAGTCATCTACATACAGGCCGTAAACCAATAGAGCTGTTGAAGTTGTCAACAAGAATATCAAGAACATCTTGTAGAAGATGGTTGAGACCAACAAAGACTGGCTAGATAAATTTCCATTCGCACTTTGGGGCTATAGAACTTCAATCCGGATGTCTACAGGGGAAACTCCTTATTCTCTCGTTTATGGAATGTAAGTTGTTTCGCCAATTGAAATAGAAGTCCCGTTGTTGCGAGTTATGGCTGAGTGTCAGATAGTAGAGGCAGACTGGCAACAGAGCAGATTTGAAGAGTTAACGTTATTTGATGAGAGAAGACTGAAGGCATTGTATCTTATTCAGGGCTACTAGTGCAGAATTGCTAGGGCTTTTAACAAGAAAGTTAAGTCCTGGAATCTCAAAGAGGGGGATATGGTATTGAAAGACAACCGAGCTCCCATTCATGACCCGAGGAGCAAGTTTGGACACAATTGGACTGGTCCTTACATCATCAAAGCTATCTGGTCAGGAGGAGCGATTACTCTCATGGTCTTAGATGATCTGAAATTTTCACAACCGATCAACATGGACAAGTTGAAGAAATACTATCCTTGAGAGGCTTGCTAGACCGAAAATCCGAAAAGGCGACCTAGGCAAAAATAAGAGTATGGAAAATTAGAAATAAAGAAAAATTGAGCTTGAAAGGTTGAAAACCCTAAAGGGCGACTTTGGCAAAAGTTAGAGCATAAAAGGAGAGAGTTAATACTCAAGTGAACCTAAACCAAACTACGTAAGGCCTGATTCCCATCTTTGGGATACGTAGGCAACTTTATCCTGAAGTTCGGCCGTAATCACCTCAAATTCAGCTATCCTGTCCATATGTCTGATCAGGTCATCTTTGTCTATTCTTTATCTGAGAGTTCGGTTGTGATCTTTATTCTGGGAAGAAGAGCTAGTTACAATACAGAGTGGTGGTGTTCAAGCAAGGGCATTTATGATCTTTTGATTCGGGGTTGTATATCTTGAGGATTGATTCCATGCATGTCAGGTCGTGATCACTTTTGAAAATGGTTTTGGAAAGTATTAATAAAATTTGATTTTGTTCAAAATTTTACCTTTTACAACTTAGACCATTTTTGGACCAAAAGGAAAAATTTTAGTGCTCATAACTTTAATTCCATTGATTTCAACATAAAGTTCTCCAACTCTCTGATACAAATCAAAGTTGCTTTTATTACATCGAAAAACTTGAGAAAAAAGGTCAAAGCAATAAACTAGTGGCATAGGTGAGTGAGGTGTTTCTACGTCCTCTGCTCGTGCTTGCGGAAGCATCTGAAGCCAGAGTAGGCCCGACTTGTGCCTCATCGTTGAGCCAAGCCAAGCACTCGTCATAAAGGGCATAACTGAAACTAGGGGCAGGGGCCAGAAGCTCTCTTGTCCTCTAAGCAGTGAGGTACCTAGCCAAGTGTGAAGCACGAATCGGGAATGAAGTCGGGTACTCTACCCCCTCCTCCGGGCGGGTTTGATCATGCTTGAACTGGCATCTGAACCGAAAAAGAAAATAGAACACGCAGTGTGTGAGACTAATCAACTGTATGCTAGGCTGTCGAGCCATGCTGTAACTCATCTCGATTAGATTAAGCCAAGGGCAACACCAAGCTATGTCAGTTGCAGACCTACTGTACATCTAGTTACACCACTATCTCTCGTTGGGAAAACCCACTAACTAGTGACGAAAGAAATAAGCTCGAGCTGAGTACTCGAGGCAAGAGTCCACTACATTCAGCTTATCCATAAGCCATACCTGGGAAGGGATGAAAAATAAGAGAGATTAAATAATAGAGAGATGTATGTTGAGAGAAAAGTAAGAAAAGTGCTTTGAGAGAAAAATAAAGCATGAGTGCCGAGTGATATGAGAAACACATATGAGAAAGGGTGGGAAACAATACCTGAAGAAATAGTGGACTCCCCGCGAATCTGGTCATCTCTCGCCGATGAAAAGCATCCAAGCCCATTAGGGTCTCGGCCAACGCCAAACCAATACAACTCTTACCTTCTTTCAGACCTTGGACCACTTCGATCAACCGAATGTTGGATCTACCGAAACTAGGGGTAAGAACAAAATGAGCAAGTATACATAAGCAGAGGGCATGTTGCCGAAAACCTCGCCAGAGAAGGTCTCCTCTGTCACCGATGTCAGAAAATCAATGAATCAAGTTGGGTATGTCTAGCTCTCCGTTGTGGGCTAAAGATCGAGCCTCGTGCAAAGTGAGCCCAACCATCCATCCCAAAGCTTGGGCGTGGCCAAAACGGAGCTGAGGCATCATTTCCTCATCACACCGGGGTTCCATCAATGTCCAAAATTCTTCAAGAGTCAAGAACATTTCTTGTGCTCCGAAGCGAAAGGCATGTGTAATTGGGTCCTAGCATCAGGCCGTGACATGAAGGAACGGAAAGCAAAACGGAGTATGGCTCAACGGAAAAAATGTATTTATGTTGAAACCTCATAAATTTACCTTTTCCGTGCCGTCTAAAGTAGCTATCCAATCCATGAGCTTCTCGGTAGGGAATATCTCCATTTGTGGAAGAAATAGTAGCTGAAATGAGGTTCTGGAGAAGAAATTACGAAGCAGAACCTTTTATAGAAGATACAGCTATGAGTGGAAGCCAACTATCAACAATCTGGTGGTTCCTCACATTTGTGGCCAGCAGGCCATCTCCTCTGGCAAGCAACCTCCTATCTCTAGCCTACAGCTCTTCTTTCTGGCCTACCGTCCACCTCTGTGTTGGGCAGTGTTTGCAGCATGTGTTTTGTCTTGATCATTGAGTGTTTTAAGGTCTTGTTTTGAGTCTTTTGGTTTAGTAAGTGTTAATATTTGTATTAGAGTTGTTTTTGCTCTATTTATCGAGTTTTATTTTGAATTTTGGTTGTTGGTCAGCTCATTACCTGATTAAAGAACATTGTTTCAATCAAGCACTCTCTTGGAAAATTCAATTCCATGTCCATTTCAATGCAAATATGGTGCTCATGACACGAAAAAATAACATCACATTTCATAAAAACTGCGAGGTTTTATTCCGATCATGGTTTTTACAAAAGAGGAGTACAAGTTAAAAAAAAAACCTATCTGAAGCTATACATGTGCTAATGCTACCAAACAAAAAAGAAACTAAGCAAAAAGTAAAAAAACATCAGTGCCAGTCATCTCAAGCTCAAGAGGCCCTCTTCGTCCTCTTCCTCGGAGGAGACTCGAGAGCACTATCTCCATCAACACCGTTGTCAGAATCAGACTCTGAACGAGCGTCGGTATTATCTTCGTTCCCTGCCTCAGAGCCAGTCTCAACGTCACCTCTGCTCTCGGACCCCGAGCCAGCATCATCATCTTCACTCTCGGATGACTTTGAATGTCAACTCACTGCTTCCTCAGAGTCACTAGTCTCAGTATCATCGTCGCTCAAAATGGGCTCTGAGGGACTGCTCTGGCCTTGGATGCCCCTATTCCTGCCTCGAGCGTGGCTTACATCTCGGCCACAAGCTGGGGCCTGTCTCTCTCTCCTCCCTGCTGTTAGAGGAGGTGCTACCGATCTTGCGGTGTTGATCTTGATCTTTGCTTCTTGCATCTTCTTTGGTGTCCTCGACACAGATGGAATCTGGAAAGAAACAATCGTCAACATATCAGCTACAGTGTATGTATCAGATACAGGCATAGTATGCACAATAAGTGTCTTACAAAAATCAGATATAGTATAAGTACAGTGTACAGTGTGCCAATGTAGTGTATCAGTGCAGTTTGGGAAAGACTACAGTTGAAATACTGATGTATCAGTGGAAATATGATAGTGGGATGCACAAACAGAGTTAGTAATGAAATGCATGCTGAACTGAAAGAAATTACCTGGATACCGTGGAGACCAAATAGTATCTCCCTCCTTTGCACCATGCCCATTAGAGAAGCCACCAGCTCGAGGAAGCTCCCTGTATACTCTATCGGTGCTTGTAAGTGCATTTGGATAATCAATGCATGGGATAAACATATTTGAAATGGAAGCGTGGAGTGCAAATTGTAAAGTGTGGTCCATACTTGAGACGTGCCTCGAACTCTAACATACTCATGCCTAGCCTCTGTCAGCTCGATCAGAATCTGGCAAGCAGTCCCAGTCGGCCGTCAGCATGTGAGTGCAGAGTGGGAAGCTTTAGCCAACGGGTAGTCTGCTTAACAGGGGGAGCCCCTCTAGTATGGGCCTGGTCGCCCGAGTTGCCTCGCCCACCACAGGAGCCCTTGCTCCTTTACCTGTGTGAGCGCTCGTCAAGGAAGGCATACGGGGGGTCTGAATGAATGTCGTGTAGTCGCCCTCTCCTATGAAGAAGTCATTGCCTAGGCCTACCATGAACTGTATGACTATGTCAACGGATAGGCTATCCACCGTCCTTATAGACGTCGAGTGTGGCATTGGAATGACTAGGTTAGGTGAGCCCACAGTCTGGTGTAAGAATCTTTCGCTAAAAAACCAAGCCCGGCAAACTGGGCCCTCCAGCAGAATTTGGAAGTGAGATGTGCCCCAAGCTCCAGCATACTGGTCTCTCACCCCGACAGGCATCATCGCCCAAGGTTGCCACGTGATCTACGAATAGCGAATGTACAGTTTATTAGTCGTTGTCAGTTGCCAAAGTATGAATCAGAGCAGTATTAAAGCAAAAATGACAGTGAGTTTTAAGTTACCTCGTTCGTGACCACTATATCAAAGTAATGGCAAAAGAAAGCAAAGGTCTCACGACTCCGGCACCGACACCAATTGTCATACCGTCGTGAATAAAGGACAACAAGGGCGAGCTCCTCCATAGGCTCTAGAGTGAAGACTGGAAAATACGCGTAAACCCATAACTGTAAGGAAAGGGCAGCGATATTATCAACAGAGTGTCAACAGATAGAGAAAGTACAAAGCAGAAAGCACAGAGTGTCAACAGATATAGAAACTGCAAAGCAGAATGCACAGAGTATGGACAGATATAAAAGTGCAAAGCAGAAAGCAAAAGTTTTGAACAGATGTAAAGCAGAAAATGTGAAGTAGAAAGTATAAGTGCAAAGAGGGAACTGAAATGCATACCTCCTAAGCTTGCTAGTAGCCTCCGATCCGCTCTCCCTTCATGTGAGAGGTAGAGCTCATGTAGCTGTAAATGGTGGTGAGGCCAACTCCGCCCCAGTCATAGAACCGAACCCGGGAGAGGGTCATTAGGGCGCTCAGCAGGTATAAACTTACAGTGTTCCACCTGTTCAAAAACAAGGTGGTACTGAGGACAAACATCATGAAGCCCTGGGCGTACTGCTTCATCTCCTCTAGTGTCTCAAGCTCGCTCCTACGGAACTACTCGGTGAACCAACTGTATCTCACCATGGTTGGTTGGTATAATGGTGGGCGTGCCCCCAACAAGTGGATCCAAGCGGCCTCCCACTCACCCATATCCATGTCGAAAGGGATTGGATCACCTCCTACTCCTAAGCTTGTGATCATGGCAAAGTCATAGGGAGTCATCGTTATCTCCTCGACAGTAAAGTGGTAGAAGGAGTTGGTGGTGTCCCACTACCTTTCCACCGGTGCTCCTAGAAAGGGGCGACTCGCTATGACACTTGACAGTCCTGAGCAGAAAAGGCCGAAGCCAGCCTCATTGACGATATCGCGGACCCCGGCAGGGAGCTCATCGTACCAATCCCTTGCCGTTGTCGCTTCGTACTCCCTGTAGGCATAGGAGTCTCCTTGTGACAGAGAAAAAAAGTGAATCAGGTAGTGATGAAAGTGCAATAAAATGAAAGGTAGTGCAAGAAATGCAGTTAAAGGAAAAGCAAGAATACATGAAAACAGAGTTCATATCTCAGTAGCGCTAGAAGAAATGTGGGAGTCCAACACCCTCAATAGGAGGTCCTCGGGTACGCCACGAGCAAAATCGCTGAAATGCGTAATGCCTCCAGGCGGTAATATGTGTATACAGGAAAGATATGTCGCCGGATTGAAGGGCCCTCATTGGTAACGACTCTGGCTCGAACTTTGGCGCGAACTCCGCCTAAAGGTTAGCCTCAATGTCCTTTGCCGCCTCACTAGCCTCGGCAACTATTGGCTCCTTTACCTTGGTATAGATGGAAACACAAGTGAAACCTCGGGAGGAGCTCCGTCGTGAGGCATATCGTTTGTCATCTGAAAAATGGATAAAAAGTAGGTGAACAGTGAAGAAAAATGGGAAAAAAAGAAAAAGAAAAAGGGAAAACTTGGAAAAAGTCAACCCTAGGAGAGAAAAAATGGAAGAAAAGTCAAAATCTGAGAAAGTTCACGAAACTCGAAAGAAACTTGTGGGGAACAAGCCTAGAGTGATGAAAATCCAAGAAAAAACGACGAAGTCAAAATCTGATCGGTTCAAAATGTAGAGAATCAAGAGAGTTTTGCAAAAAAAAGTTTGTGTGGGACGTTGGAAAAAGTGTGTAAAGCACAAATCTAGAGAGAAGAAGCACCTAGAGAGAGAGGGAGAGCTTTTTCGGATGTTTGGGTGTAGGGAAATGAAGCCTTGAAAACCCGAAGCAAAATGGAAGTTTTGCCTTAGAACTACCACCGGTGGCCAGCAAGGTTTTTTGGTGGACGACAGGTGGCAGACGATTTCTTTTGGTGGCTAGCTGGTGGCCAGTGGCTCTTAGTTGGGTCCTGGTGCTATTCTAAGCTTCTACTTCCTAAGTAGTGCATGGAAAGTTCTGTTTTTGGAGCTTGCAATTGCGTTTCGGTATGTGAATGTGTCCCACTTGCCACTATGAACGAGATGTATCCTTTTTGAACATGTTGTAATGCCTCTGAGAGGTAAATCGGAGGTTGCCCCTGAATATCGTTTTTATTTGTTTCGTCAAATTACTCGTCAAATTACATCTTTGTTATCTTCTGTTGCATAGAACATGCATTTTCATATACAATTATATCACATCCGTGCCTTACATCGCTCATGATTCATGTATAGAATATGTACTCGTATGTGCTTTCTGGTCTTGCATAGAATATTCTTTCAGTAGCCATGTCTATTGGTTTTCTATCATTGTGGTGATTTGTAATCTTGTTCACTTTGTGCATCTATCATACACGTTCACTTTGTGCATCTATCGCGCACATTCAATCCTCCGTGTTTTATCTCAGGATGCAGGAAGTGCGAGCCCAAGGGGTGTCACTTAGGACGCGTGTAGCGCGGTGTGGACTCACATTTTTCCATGCTCCGCCTTTCGAAAAGGATTTGACAAGAAGGCCTCACAGTTCAGACTTCTGCAGTTCTGAATCGAACCTCACAAAGTGCAATGTGAAACTGATAAACACTAAAAGAGTCCAAATCCGGCAAACCTTTTGGAAAATCGATTTTCAATCAAATAAAGTCAAAATTGGACTACTTTGCCAGATTACAGAGTCGCTACCTAAATATTTTATTTTTGGAAAAATTTAGGAAACCCTAACTCGTGCCAAAGGCCACATGTCCGTCATCACCAAAGTTGCCTCGGCTCAGGAACTTAGGTATGAGAGGGAAAGGTCCTGAAATGAGCACCCCCGCTCGCCCGATCAAAGGATCGGCCTCTACTAATCATGATATGTTCTTTTATAAACCTCATGTGTTCTTATTCCAGTTATTTAGGCTAACTTTACTATGTAATGCACACAAGCAAGTATAGACTAGTCGCAAGAATTGGAACATTTCAAGTCATATTTGTTTTCGAAAATGGTTTGAATTTGCCACCCTCAAGTGGGCTTATAGATACAGATTTGCCACCAAACATAGTGGGCTTAAAACTTTACATTCGTTAAATCGTTCCAATTCAAACAACAAAGCCTTCATCCACAAGCATTCATGCAGTTTAGCATTTAAGCACATAGCCTCATGGTAAGCAAACGAAACATGGCAATATGATAATCACACTCATGTAAGTATGTTAAAGCATAAAACTCACCGAGTACTCCAAGCCAAAACAAAAAATAGATAGAAATATGCATGATCCTAACTATACAAAATGCCTAATGCAACACATGCAGAGAATGCGACTAAATAGGCTCGACTACCTAATCATGGTATATGCAATACCTTGATAGCATGCTTTGAAATATGTATTCAAAGAAGTATTGAAATTATGATGCCATTTGAATGATGCACCGAGCCTCGGTGCATGCAAGACAAATGAATGGATGCAAGCATGTGATATGCTAATTAAAACATGTCTCTAATCTAATCATCAAAAGCGATTAAATAAAAACGAGAAAGATATGGGGTTGGAAGACATATACACATGCACGCACACTTATTACAACATTGCACCATCGCGAAGGAGGGTTCGAATAAATAAACTAAGTAGCTAGCTACGCTAATTAAGCTAAGCTATTACAAACCAAAACTAATTAATTACTCTAGTTAACCAATTATTACAAACCGTAGTAAACTAACTAATTACATACGAATTAATTAATTAAATACTTACAACACTTGCATGAATGAATTAGCTACAACTAACTAATAAAGCAATTAAATTGCCTCGTGGGATGAGGGATACACGCATGCTCGGATTCTCTTCCCAAAAATGCCACCATCTTGCCTTTGCAGCCTCTGTTTGCACATGCTTGAACACCAACAATCCTGCCAACATCCAGAGCACCTCTGCTCCAACACAGGAACACACTTGTGCAAAATTTCATTGATGGCCGATCGGCTACCACTGGTGGCTGGTCAGCTGCTGGCGGTGGCCGGTCGGCCACCCCTTCCCTAAACTTCCTTTTTTTGCTACAACAGAGAGCAAACAGAGGCAAAGTAGTGTATTCTCATGGAGTGTATATACTATTACTCTCCTTATCATTACACAAGCTCAAAGGAGTGTAACTTTTGGTCCTTAAACCATCAACCAAGCATTTTCAATGCATGATGGCTAAGGAACCAAACTTGTATAAGCTTAATGAGTGCAAAATAAGACTCAACAAAACCATAGCCCTATTATGTATGATCAAGGGTGATGGCGACCAAGGAAAGTGGCACGTTTCATCACTTTGAGTATGAAACGTCCCATTTTCCTTGTGTTCAAATTAACGTCTGATCCGAACACATGCAATGCAACACATAAGATGCTTATCTTGCCTCTTTTACTTGTTCATTTTTATTTACTCATTTTATCTTACCAATCCATTATTTAATTGATTAGTCCAAAAGTAAGTGTCCTCTAATTGAAAGTAGGCTTAAACTACAAGTGTCTTGAGCATGAAAGTGACCTCATGCCGTTGATAATGAACTCCTGAAGGAATTAAACCATTAAGCATGAATGTCTCCATTTCATACTCAAGCAACCAAGGGGTTCAAAGCGACTTTCAAAATAAATGAAAGAGTGAAGAATAGAGGGAGATTGCAGAGATTTCAATACTGAAATGAAGTGCAAAATGACACTAAAAGATGCAAGCAACTCATGCAATTCATGTTTAAAAGCTTAAAACATTAAGCTAGTGAAGCCTCTTTACACTACAACCACACAATACAAGCCTCAAAGGACCAAACCAGCTCAAAACAAAGTTGAAACAAGTCAAAATAATAGCAAAAACATGCTGAGATTAAGGTACAAAATGCTAGAAAAACATGCTCACATGTTAAACTATCTAGGCATGCAAACAAGACACAAGGAATGGAGGCTACCCTCTCCAATTTTGGACTTCAAAACAAGATTTTTGTCACTGAAATAACTTTGAATTTCAGTGGTTTAAAGGCCCAAAAATTTTAGTTTGAACATGCTAAAAGATGGTGCAAAAGTCTACACAATTAAACAACAAGAAGGGTGCATCACCCCTTAGCACAAAATAGCCTCAAACCATCATGTTAAGCCTAAAAAAATAGAGTTTTTTTGTAGTTGAAAACTAGCTCAAAAACAATACAAAAGGATGGCAAAATAAGTAGTCAAAGTAAGTACACTAAGCAAGTGAACTACCTCTTGAAGCTCAAGCACAAAACAGTCTCAAATTCCAGCTCAAACCTCTTTTAGGAGCTCAAACTAAACTCCAAAGAACCTCAGCTCAAAGGTGAGAGTGTTTGGTTAAGGCTTGATGTGCAAAGGTGTAGAGAAACAAAACTCTAAGGCACAAAATAAGAAGAAAGAGAGAATTCTAGAGAGAGAGAGAGAAATTTGATCCAAATTTTCTAACCCCTCTAAATGGGGGAGAGCACCCTTTATATATAAAAACCAAGGTTGAAGCTCAAAATCATCCTACCATACATGTGTATGGAGATGCACTTCAGTGAACAACAACTGGCACAGAAGGCAAACAAATATCTGAAAAATGAGAGAAATGGCCGTTGGCCACCACTGGTGGCCAATCGGCCATCCATGTAGCCAACCGGCCAACAACATAGTCGACCGGCCACCACTGATAGCCGACAGGCACAAGTCATGGCTGATAGGCTATGGGGCTAGCCGACAGGCCACCCTCTTCTCCAGACTTGAAACAACAAGCTCTTGGTCCACAACCAAGCACAAAACAGATAAGGTTCGAAGGCTCAAAGACGAGGCGCTCGACCAAGATCTTCGGGTACTCAACACAAACACGAGCATAAAAAATCATCGAGTGTTTAAATGACGACGTCCAAGTCTCGAGGATAGTCAAAAATGGGATGTCTACACGCAGCCTTGGCATGTTTTATCTCGGGACGCGCGAAGTGCGAGCCTGAGCAGTTTCTCTTTTATTTGTGGACCCGTGAAGGGCGGCCCTGGGCGTGTTTTATCTCAAGACGGGTGAAGTACGAGCCAAAGTTGTTTCTCTTGTATCTCAGGACGTGTGAAACACAGCCCTGGGTATGTTTTATCTCGAGACACGTGAAGTGCGAGCCTGAGCAGTTTCTCTCAAGACGCATGAAGCGCGGCCCTGGGTAGGTTTTACCTTGGGATGCGTGAAACACGAGCCCGAATAGTTTTTTTATTTCTCGGGACAGGTGAAGCATGAGCCCGAGCGGTTTCTCTTTTTTCTCAGGACGTATGAAATGCGGTCATAGGTGGGTTTTATCTCAGGCTGCGTGAAGCGCGAGCTCGAGTAGTTTCTCTTTTATCTCAGAACACGTGAAATGCGACCTTGGGTGTGTTTTATCTCGGGACACGTGAAGCGTAAGCCCGAGCTATTTCTCTTGTATCTCAGGACGTGTGAAGTGCAGCCTTAGACATGTTTTATCTTGGGACACGTGAAGCGCGAGCCCAAGCGGTTTCTCTCAGGACGCGTGAAGCGCGACTCTAGGCGGGTTTTATCTCGAGACGCATGAAACGTGAGCTCGAACGATTTCTTTTGTTTCTCAGGATGCGTAAAGCACGGTCCTGGGTGGGTTTTATCTCAGGACGCGTGAAGCCCGATGCTGGGTATGTTTTATCTTGGAACGCGTGAAACATGAGCCCAAGTGATTTCTTGTGTATCTCAGGACACGTGAAGTGCAGCCCTGGGTGTGTTTTATCTTGGGATGCATAAAGTGCGATCCCGAGTAGTTTTTCTTGTATCTCAGGACGAGTGAAGCGCGGCCCTGGGTGTGTTTTATCTCGAGACACGTTAAACGTGAGCCCGAGTGTAGACACCCTATTTTTGACCGCCCTTAAGACTTGGGTGCTGCTGATGGTTTACTTGGTGGTGAAAGATGTGTAGTGCAAAGGTTCGATTTCTTCGGCAAGGAGCGGTTTTTGTGCCGGCCACAGATGATAGAAAGCAGTTTTTGGCAGATATTTTGCTCCAGCTTGCTCCAGCTGTCCCTCTTGAGATATTTTCGACATAAGGCTCCCTTTTTCCTATATATTGAAGCCTTATATCTCATATTCAAGGGTTAGAACATTTGAGAACAATTTGGCAAAAGGTTTGGGAGCCTCTCTCTCTAAATCCTCTCTCTAGATTTCACTCTCTCTAAAGATTTTGTGCTTGAAGGCTTGCATACAACCATCTTCAACCTATCACGCTTTCTTGTGCAGTTTACACTCGTGCTTTCTTGCGCATCACGCTTTCTTGTGCAGTTTATGCTCGCGCTTTCTTGCGCATCGCACTTTCTTGTGCAGTTTATTCTCGTGCTTTCTTGCGCATCGCACTTTCTTGTGCAGTTTACACTCGCGCTTTCTTGCGGATCGCACTTTCTTATGCATTTTACGCTCGCGCTTTCTTGTGCATCGCACTTTCTTGTGCAGTTTACGCTCGCGCTTTCTTGTGCATCGCACTTTCTTGTGCAGTTCACGCGCGCTTTCTTGGCCATCGCACTTTCTTGTGCACTTTACGCTTGCGCTTTCTTGTGCACCCTCTGGTCTAGGAGACCTTAAATCCTCTGAAGGTGCAATTCCTTTGGTGTTTGTCGTGCCCAAACAACTTCCAGTGGTCTGGTATAGCCACCTGCTTGTGTTTGTTGTGAGTTCCTAAGAGATCAACTGAGACGGTGGAAACTAGAGTTCGAACGGCCGATGCCTAGAATGCAAAGGTTTGGGATTTTCAAGACTAAAGTCTGATTTAAATACCTAGGGGTGTATCCTCGGCTTGAAATCTGTATGGCAGCCCCATTGGTTGAGGTAGCAGATATGCGCCTCAATTCTGGATATTGAACCAACCTAGTCTGTCACCCTGTTGAAGAATAGGGAAAGTTACAATCACATTCAAGGAGAAAAGTGCTACCTGTAGTTTGGAAGTGCAAGATGCAAAAGAGGAAGATCCCCAGCAGCATAAGGTGAGTCATCACCAATTGCCCCTATAAGGTACTTTTGAGAGCATCGCTTCCTAGCTGCATCATTGTATCCATCATAAGTGTTGCATAGCATCTATCGCATGCATTTACTACATTGTCCATCATATTTGTTTTATCGCATTGCACCCTTTCCATGTTAAGCTTAGTCTGGTATGTGCTCATACTTTCCTTTGTTGAAGCATAGTTATGTGTTAATGTGTACGCACCTATTCGACTAAGAGAATTGTGGTCTGAGGGTGTCGGTACCTTTTCTGTGTTAGACGTGGCCTGTTTTGTGTCTATGCCTTTTCCAGGTAGAAATATGGTTTGGCCGCACGCCTTATTCACTGCATCCATTGCATCCATTGCATCCATTGCATTGTACTTTGTTTTGTTGCAGTCAGCATGTACAATCACGATCTTTCCCGAGCAAATCATCCTCACTTATATCATCTCACCCAATTACTTGTATTTTGTGGTCTTACTGCGAAACACATAGTTCTGCATGTGCATGCACCTATTCCACTAAGAGAATTATGGTTTGAGAATTCCGACACCTTTTCTATGTTAAACGTAGTTTAATGTTGCATTTCCATCCCTTTATGATATTTGTGTGGTTTTGCACTGCTTGTGGTTTGATCAATTCAATTACATTGCATGTCATTTGCATTGTTTCGTTACATTGTATATCATTTACACTGTTTTGTTATACTATGTATCATTTCGCATTCTGCCCCTGAACTACGTAGGTTTGACTCCTTGCAAAGGGATACGTAGGCAGCCTACGGGCGCAACCATCTGTTTCTGCATCTGTATTTTGTTTGTTTGTCCAAGTCTTCGGCCTTATCAAAAATGGGTTGTCTCTGGGCTTTGACAATCACTCATATCATTTCATAACTCTGAGCTTTGTCAAAGAGGGGCAACTGTAGACACCCCATTTGGTGGTGAAAGATGTATAGTGCAAAGGTTCGACTTCTTCGGCAAGGAGCGCGTCAAATCCCAACTTCACACCCCTCTTGGACCAAAACCATTTTGACCAAAATGATTTTTAGGTTTTAAAACCCTCTCTTTCAAAAAAAAATTGAAAAAAGTTCCTACGATGTTCCGACGCTCGCATTTTGTTAAACATTGTGCTTTTCGGTAAACCGAGCAAGGACAAAGTGGAAATGAATGAAAGAGAGATGAAATCTTTGAAAAATATTTCAAAACACTTTGTTTAGGGGTTTGGAGTTGAAGAAAAGAGGAGAGGAGAGAAGAAACTAAGTTTGGGAGAAGTCCGGCATGAATCTAGGTAAGATCAAAAGTGAATAGTCTTCACTCAAAGGAGCATAGCTTTTTGTACAGTTTGAATTTTGAGGTGAGGTTTTCACCATTGGAAATAAGACTTCCAAGGCTACAATTTAGGCTCAAGAATGACCTGAAAATGAGTCCAAATGAAGGAGATATGTCCAGTTGAAGTTGGGCCCAAAAAGCAGATTTTTCTGTCCAACTAGAGGTGATGAATGGGATTTTTTGGCCATGTGCCGGCCATGAATGGCCAAGACCGGCCCCCTGCCATCCAATGGTGTCCCATGCTAGTCAACAATGGTCAAGTGCCGGCCATCAATGGTCATGTGCCGGCCACAGATGACAGAAAGCAGTTTTTGGCAGATATTTTGCTCCAGCTTGCTCCAGCTGTCCCTCTTGAGATATTTTCGACATAAGGCTCCCTTTTTCCTATATATTGAAGCCTTATATCTCATATTCAAGGGTTAGAACATTTGAGAACAATTTGGCAAAAGGTTTGGAAGCCTCTCTCTCTAAATCCTCTCTCTAGATTTCACTCTCTCTAAAGATTTTGTGCTTGAAGGCTTGCATACAACCATCTTCAACCTATTAACCCTTAACAAGAGCGGATCATCTTTGGGTTGAGGTAGCTTGGGACTTTGTTTGAGCTCCAACAAGTGGTTTTGGCTCAAGAAAAGTGGTTGTTCTTGTGCTATGCTTCAAGGGTGAGCATCTCCCTCTTTTAAGCTTATTTTCATACTTGTTTTTACCACATTTGCAAACTGTTTTTGGCCTGGTTTTGAACTGAAGAAAACTCTTTTTTTCAGTCCTAAAAATGGTGGTTTAGGCCTATTTTGTGTTAGGGGGTTGTCTCTCCCTTTTGTTCCTTTGCTTGTGAAGCTTTTGTGCCATCTTTCAAGGCCTTTCAAAACAACTTTTCTTGGCCTTTTAAACACTGAAATAAAGAGAATTTTCAGTGGTCAAAACCTTGTTTTGAGGTTCTAAATAGGAGGTGGTGGTCCCCTATGCTCTTGTCTTGTTTGCATGTCTTGTTGGCCTACCAAATGAGCATGCATTTCTCCTTCTTTTAAGCTGAGTTCAAGCATATTTTTGTCACTTTTTGGACCTGCCATGACTCTATTTTTGGCTGGTTTGGTCACCTCTTGCATGCTTCTTGCACTTGTAGTGTAATCCTACTTGTTAGCCTTGCATGCTTAGCATTTTGGCCTATTATTCTAGCTTGTTTTGGCTCTATTTCAACATGCTTTTGGCCTTGTTTTAGCGTGCTTAAAATCTATTCTAAGTGGTCTTGGTCATGTATGGCTTGCCTTGTAGGGCTATAGTGTAATTGGCTTTGCTAGTCTTGTGTTTTGAGACCCCTAGCATGCATTATTTGTGATGTTTGTGTGATATGGCATCATTTGATATGTAATTTCAGAGCATAAACTTCCATTATACTCTCATGTTTATCACTCTTTCAATGCTTTTGAGAAGTTGAGCATTATGCCTTGTTTGTGAGCCAATACTTGAGCATATTTTTCTTGCCATCTATGCTACAAGTCCAGCATGTTTTTGCTGCTCTTTCGACCTGCCTTACGTCTGTTTTGAATGGTTAAGGTCATTTGAGCATTGCTTAGTATGTTTGTAGTGTAAAGGATCTTGACTAGCTTTGAGTTTTGAGACTTTTAACATGTTATGCATGTGATGTTTGCATGGTATGGCACCATTCAATATGTAATTTCAGTGCATATAGTGTAGTCATACTCTCATATACTTCACTTCTTCATAGCTTTTGAGGGTTGTGTATTATACCTTGCTTATAGGCCAACATGTGTGCATGTTCTTCTAGCATTTTGAGCTCCCATTTCATCATGTTTAGACCATTACTTTGGCATGATTGAGCTCTATCCAGAGTTGGCTTGGTCATTTGTGCTTGATAATGCATGCCTCTTGTGTGATGCTCTTTACTAGCCTTGGTGCTCTTGGCCCCTTAACATGTCTTGCATGCATTGCTTACATGGTAGAGTCTTGTGCATGCCACTTTAGCTTTGAAAAATGGCATGTTGTTTGCATAGCATGTTGTTTGCGTTGCATCATGTTCAACCGGACATTATGTTGAACATAAGGTTGATTGCATCACTTCATACTCAAAGTGATGAAAGTGAGCCAATCTTCCTTGATCTCTATTGCCTTTGATCATCCATGATGAGGTAGTAGATTTAGAGTCTTGTTTGCATTGCATTTATTCAATGTGTACAAGGTTGGATCTTTGGCCATCATGCATTGAGATGCTTGATTGATGGTCTTGGATCCAATGGTGCCTCTCCCTTGATGTTTTGCGGTGATATGGAGTAGCACAATACATACATGTTCCTAGGGAGACCCTCCATTTCCTTTATTTTGTGCTATGTTCCAGAATGGTATCACAGCACACCAGTGGCCAGCAGTGCCACATTGATGGCTGACACCCTTGCATTGTTGGCCGGCAGGTGGCTGGCAGCAGCTTCCCATGGCCAGCAGGTCACTAGTGCAGTCCCCATCATGGATTTGGTAAGTTTCAGCAGCAAGTCCTTGAAGACATGCTGCAAACAGAGCCTCAAGAGAGCAAACCAGAAGGCTTTTCGGGGCGAGAAACCGAATGCGAGCATGCATGTTCAACTTCTTCAAACAGAGCTGAGGCAGCATAATTTGGTGCTTTTCTTATTAGTTAGCATTTCAATTTGTAATTTACTTAATTTGTTAATTAATTAAGTGTTGTAATAATTAAGTAGCTTAGTTTAGCTATTTCTTTATTGGTTTGTAATAATTAGTCTAATTAGATTATTAGATTAGTTGATTAGCTTAGCTTAGATTAGCTTGGCTCATTTATTCGGACCCTCCGTCGAGAAGGCGTATTGTTGTAATAAGGGTGCGTGCGTGTGTGCATGTCTTCCAACCCCACTTCTTTCTCCCTTTTACTTATCAGCTTTAGATTGTTAGTTTAGGGCATATTTCAATTAGCATACCTTATGCTTTGCATGTTTGCATCATTCATTTGTATTGCATGCACCGTGCTCGGCGCATCATTCAAACTGCATTGTATATTCAATACCTATTTGAATACGTGTATCAATTGTTGCATTCATATGTCGTGATTAGATAGCCAAGCCTATTTAGTTGCATTTTTGCATGTATTGCATTAGGTATTTTGTATAGCTAGGATCATGCATTGATTTCTAACTAGTTTTCTGTTTTGGCTCGGAGTACACTGTAAGTGTTTACACTTTAGCATCCTTGCATGTGTGTAAGGGATTGCCATGATAGCATGCTTGCCATGAGGCTATTTGCTTAATTTCTATAACTGCATGAATGCCTGTGGATGAAGGCTTCATTACTTGAATTGGAACAATTCATCAAAATGTGAGTTTTAAGCCCACTTGAAGTGGCAAATCATCATGTTTTAAGCCCACCTTGTTTGGTGGCAAATTCGCATTTCTAAGCCCACTTGAGAGTGGCAAATTCAAACCATTTTCGAAAACAAACATTGAATCGTTTTGTTCTAATTTAGGCAATCTAGTCTATACTTGTATGCTGTGCGCATCACGTAGTAAGTTAGCTAAATAACTGGAATAAGAACACATGTGTTTTCAAAACATCATATCATCTTAGTAGAGACCGATCTTTGATTGGGCAAGTAGGGGTGCTCATTTCAGGACCTTTCCCTCTCGTACCCAAGTTCCCGAGCTGAGGCAACTTTGGTGATGACGGACACGTGGCCTTAGGCACGGGTCAGGGTTTCCTAAATTTCCCTTTTGATTCAAAATTGATTTTTCAAACCAATTGCCGGATTTGGACTCTTTGGTGATTTATTAGTCTTACATTGCACTTTGTGAGATTAGATTCAGAACTGTGACAGGAGTCCGAACTGTAGTAGCTAGAACCCAATTCGGGCCCTCTCCAAAAGGGGGCGCGCAGAAGGACTTCGGGTGGTCTACACTAAGCAATTTCTCTTTTGTCTCAGGACGTGTGAAGTGTGGCCCTGGGCATGTTTTATCTGGGGATGCGTGAAGCGCGAACCCGAACGGTTTCTGTTTTATCTCAGGAAGCGTGAAGCGTGGCCCTGAGCGAGCTTTATCTCGGGACATGTGGAACGCAATCCCGAACGATTTCTTTTGTTTCTCAGGACACGTGAAGCGTGGTCTTGGGCTAGTTTTATCTCAAGATGCGTGAATCGCGTCCTGAGCGGGTTTTATCTTGGGACTTGTGAAACGCGACCCTGAGCGGTTTTGCTTTTATCTCAGGACATGTGAAATGCGACCTAGAGCGGTTTTAATTTATCTCAGAACACATGAAACACGACCTTGAGCGGTTTTCATCTCAGGATGTGTGAAATGCGACCCCCAGCGGTTTTCGTTTCTCAGTTTTTCAGGATGCGTGAAATGCAACCCTGAGCGGTGTTTTCTTTCCTCGTCTCATGTTTTGGCGTTGTCAAAGTGAGTTTTAGATCTTTTCGCATGGAACCTGTGTTGATTTTAAGCTTGAAGCTGCTTATTCATATATTGTTATCTTGTTATTGCTTATTGCATTTGTTATTGCTTATTGCTTATTGCATCATCGTGCATGATCATGAGTTTTCAAAATAACTGACTTCGCGAAGCATATGAGTCCAACTTTCAAAGTTGTTTCCGTGCATATCATTTGCATCTTGCCCCAGAACTACGCTGGTTTGATTTCTTGCAAAGGGATACGTAGGCAGCTTGCGAGCACAACCATTTATTTCTATCTTGATTCTTTGTCCAAGTCATACAGCCTTGTCAGAATGGGTCATCTTCGGGCTTTGACATTCACTCATGTCATGTCATGACTTCGAGTTCTATTAAAGAGGGGAAACTGTAGACACCCCATTTTTGACCACCCTGACGACTTGTGCGTCACCACAAACACACCTAATGATGAGTGTATATGCTTGTTGAGTGCTCGAAGTCCTCAGTGGAATGTCACAGCTTTAAGCCTTCAAGCCTTACACACCTACTGTCGTATTTTTGGACCAAAACCGGAGTTTTTCAACCCTGCAGCCTTTTGTGGCCTGCTGCCTCTTTTTATTGGTTGTCAGCCACCATTAGTGGCCTGTCGGCCACAAGTATGTTTTGTAGATATTTTTCTGCAACTGTGCCAACTGTTGGCACAGATGCATGCACCTTCTTACACGTGTATGTATTGATATTTCTGAGGGAGTTGCTTGGTTTTCTATATATAGGAGGCCTCCCCTTCTATTTCCAAGGTTAAAATTTTTAAAGAAAAAATTCTCTGTCTCTCTCTCTCTCTCTACAATTCTGTCTCTCTTGCAATTTCTTGGCTTTTTGCAAGCTTTTGCCTATACACTCTAAACCAAACCTTACCATCTTTGAACTGAGGTATCTTTGAGCCTAGTTTGAGCTCTTGAGGGTGTGTTTGCCTTGACTTGTTGCCTAGAATTGGTTCTCCTCTTCAAGAGGTATAAAACTTTGCTTCTCTTCTTGTTTTATTTACTCTTTTTCCTAATGTTTTCCCACTATTTTTGAGCTTTATAAACTTTGTATTTTTTGGCTGAAACTTGTGGTTTAAGGCCAATAAGGGTTGAGAGGTGGTTCACCCTTCTTTACACTTTGCTTTCAAGGCCTTTACCCTTGTTTTTCCCATCTCTTCACTATCTTTTTTTGAGCTTTTAAACATTGATTTTCAGAGTTATTTCAGTGGCTAAAATGTTGTTTTGAAGTCCAAAATTTGATGGGTTAGCCTCCCCTCCATGTGTCTTGCTTACTAGCCTACCATGTTCTATATTTTAGCTTATTATTCTAGCTATTTTTGTCTTAATTCCAGCATGTTTTAGGACTTATTTAGCACTGTTTTAGGACTATTTTTAAGTGTTCATTGCATTTGAGCCTTATATTGCATGTTTGTAGTGCAATTGTCCTCGCAGATTTTGTGGTTTAGGCCTTAGCCTCCATCCTATTTCAGTTGATAGCATTTGTTTCATGCTTTACTTGTGATAACCTTTAATCACCTTTGCAACCTCCCTTCTTTCTTGGCTTTTGCTTTACTTTGAGAGTTGTTTCAAACCTATTGTTCTTTTAAGCTTGAGATTGAGGTTGTCATACTTAATGTTTTAATCCCTTTTAGGGGTTCATTATCAATGGAATGACATCTCTCTCATGCCTTAAGCCAGCTCTTGGTTTGATATTTCTCTCCTTTGGAGGACTTAAACTCACTTTTGGACTTAATTGATTAAACAATTGAAAGGTAATTAAAATGGAGTAATGAAATAAGGACTAAAAATGATGCAAGATAATAACTTGGTTTGGGTTCAATCGAACCTTAATTGAACCCTTGAGTCTTAAGTCATTTCATACTCATTAGTGATGAAAACAGTTCAAGAGTCATTGTCAACTACTTCCCTTGATCATTCATGATAGGGAGGTGGTTTTGAGAGTCTTGTTTTATTGCATTTATTGAACTCGCACACTTTGGTTCATAGGCTATTATGCAATGAAATTACATCGATTGATGGTTTGTGAATCAAGTTTACCATT
The DNA here is from genome assembly GCA_025200525.1 of Camellia lanceoleosa. Classification (NCBI taxonomy): domain Eukaryota; kingdom Viridiplantae; phylum Streptophyta; class Magnoliopsida; order Ericales; family Theaceae; genus Camellia; species Camellia lanceoleosa. Next base: position 64,213,295 of record CM045761.1, read on the forward strand.
CCTTTGAGCTGTTTGATGATAAGAAGGGGTAAGTTGTGCAAATAACCCTTGAGAATACCTTGCTCTTGCTCTGTTTGGTCTTTGTTGTAGTAGGAAAAACCAGGCAACAATGGCCTACCGGCCATCATCTGTGGACGGTAGGCCATCACTTCTAGCTTGTCGGCCACCTGTGCAAAATCTAGTAGTGTACTTTTGAAGCAGAATAGAATTGGTCTTGAGGTGGAAAACAGTATAAGTGTTCTACTGTGCAACAGAGGCATTTGGCAACAGAACAGTGGCGTTCTTCGAGTAAAAACGCATTCGTGCAAGAACCCTTCCTCGATCCTTGAGATCCGCAAAATTATGTTAATATTAATATTGTGCTTGAAGTAGTGGCTTTGTAATAGTTAATTTGTTTCGTATTGTAATTATTTAATTAGCTAGAACAGTTAATTAATTATTTTCTTGGGTTTGTAATAATTAGTTAAGTAGTTTAGCTAATTTATTAATTTGGGTTTGTAATAGCCAGTTAGTTAGTTTAGCTAATTTATTCATTCGGACTCTCCTTCGTGAGAGCACAAATGATATAATAATGTGTATGTCTTCCAACCCCACGTCTTTCTTCCTTTTGTTTACTAGCTTATGTTGGTTAGTTCAGGACATCATGTTTTGTTTAGCATGCTTCATGTTTGCATCCACTTGTATTGCATGCACCGATGCTCGGCGCATCATTTTAACTTGCATTGTTAGTTTAATATTTTTTTGAATACGTGCTTAAACCGCATGCTATCAAATTGAGTCGAGCCTATTTAGATTGCATATCACATGTGTTGCATTAGCTATTGCATAGTTAGGATCATGCATTTTTTCTAACTCTTTTGTTTCTGTTCGCTCACCTTGGAGTACTAGGTGAGCATTTCTATGTTTTAGCATATTGCATTATATGTTTATTTTGCCATGTTTAGTAGGCTTGCCATGAGGCTAAATGCTTAATTGATAAACTGCTTGAATGCCTGTGGATAAAGGCTAATTGCTTGAATTAGAATAATTTGAGTAATGTTATATGTGATCACTTTTTCAAGTGGTACATGTTCGAAACAATTTTCAAAACAAACATGAATTAAGTGTTCCAATTCTTGCAAATTAGTCTATACTTGTGTGTGCGCATCACATAGTGTGGGAGCCGAATAATGGTGATGGTGGAGATGCGAGGTACACTTGAAAATCGGGGCACATATATTAAATTTGGCTTCGTACTGTACGATCCAAACGCTGAATATCTAATCGGCCATAGAACCAGTTGAACAAAAAGTCGAGTGAGAATTGGCATATGACAGAAGGGGCCGAATAAACAGTTACACGATGGATTAAGAGTGGGCTCGACACTGGGGCCCAAAAGGAACTATAAATAGAGGAGCATCAATCGAAGAAAGGTATAGGAGAACATATCCAAAAAACTTAAGCCTCAAGCAAACAATAGACTTGCACTAACTTGTCTGTCGGAGTGCTAACTCCGGCACCCCTGACCAGAGTGTTAATCCCTTTTTCAGGTGACGATCAGAGGATCGGGGACGCGCTTCAGGATCCTAGAGTATTTCCAAACCTACCTCTCCACAATTGGCTCCGTCTGTGGGAATACTCAAGCTTATTCATGGCGAGCGTCACGGAAGATCCTCCAATAATCGCTGATGAAACTACACCAAGAGATGACCTCACTCCAAGAAACATGCTAGGATTGGAGAATATCGCCATGAGACGTGCCTTGAACTTTGATTCAGTAGCTCAGACCTCACCCTCAACTTCAATGCATGAGACGACGTAGACGATTATGGATTAGGCAAAGCAAAATGAACAGCGGCTAAAGAACATGATGGCTAAGAATGAGCACCTCTGCTAGGATTTGGCTTTGGAGGTGGCAAAGTCCCAACAAGCCGCATACCAAGATCGGGATCGACCTTCGGCAAAAAAGGATGGTTGCTGACATCGACTTCAGAAACGCAACAATGGCAGTGATTCAGACTCACCATCTCTCAATCCCAGAAAGAAAGGGCGAGTTGATGCATCCAGCTCGTCTAAAGGAAGTCCATATGTACGGCATAGACGAAGGAGAAGTGATGATTTGGATGAGGAAGATAAACATGACCCATTCGTGCGACGAATTGCCAAGGCTGTGCTACCCAAAAAGTTCAAGGCACCGTCGTTCACCCTCTACGATGGAAAATCAGACCCCACTGATCACATTCGTCATTACAAGCAACTGATGACGCTTCATGCTGATGGCGAAGCCCTCATGTGTCGGATATTTCCAAGTAGTCTGGGACCACTGGCCATGAGGTGGTACTATAAACTGGAGCAAAATCGATTAAGAGCTTCCACAAACTCCAAAAGTCATTCAGAGCAAGATTCATCACTAATGAGGTCCAACCGAAGCAAGCTGATTCTCTCTGGGCCATGTAAATTAAGCCAGAAGAAACTCTTCGTGAATACTCGGCCCGCTATTGGGGAGTGCTTTAATATGGTAGATGATGCTTGCAATGATTCCATGGCCATCATCGCTTTTAAGATGGGATTGCATCCTGATAGCCCCCTCCGCAATTCGTTAACCAGGCGTCCCCCCAAAACCGTCTAGGCATTAATAAAGAAAGTCGAAGAATACTGCAAAGTGGAAGACGATGCCCTTCGAGTCAAAGCCGTTGAGATAGCCACGTCAGGAATTGTTCAGCTGATTAGCACCGTGTCGTCAAGAAGCCCCGAGCGGCGAAATCGACCTAAACTAGGTAAAAGGCATGACTCGCGCCGAACAAACGACGAATGTTCATATCAAGCTAATGAACAGTATCAAATGGATAGTAGGCACACAAGGCGTTCAGGCAAGAAATACACAGAGCTGACAAAGCTGATCAATAAGATTCTGTTGAAAGTACAACACCTTCCGTTCTTCAAGTGGCCGCCCAAGATGACAAGACCTCCCAATGTGAGAAGATAGGATAAATGGTGTGAATATCATAAAGGCCATGGTCACGACACTGATAGTTGTTATTCATTAAAAGATCACCTTGAAGAGTTGGTGCAAGACGACCGTCTCACACAATACATCCGGAAGAACAATTCAACAAATACAGTAGCTCTACGGCTAGAGTCACCTCCTCTTGGTGTAATTCATATGATATACAGCCTACCGGCGCCGCCCGAGGTGCACACAATCCAGTTGCCATCTAGCATCCATAGCACTTTGACGCCAACAAAGCGACCACACGACACTGGAAGGATTAGTTTCGATGACAGTGATTTAGTTAGAATGACTCACCCCCATATTGGTCCCCTCGTCATCGAGCTACATGTAAACAGATTCACCACCGAGCATGTTCTCGTTGACCAGGGCAGCACTTCGGAGATAATGTATCACAAAACTTTTGTCAAGCTTGGTTTTACCGATTCGAACCTGTCTCTGGCTGACTACCCGTTATTCGGCTTCAATGCTAACCTGGAGTATCCTTTGGGCAAGATCACACTACCAGTGCGGGCCGACACCAGATCAGTAGACGTAGAGTTTCTGGTTGTCAAGCTCTATTTTCCATATAATCTGATCATGGGCAGAACTTGGTTACATACAATGCAAGCCGTGCCAAGCACCTACCACCAACTGCTTCATTTTCTGTCTGAATGCGGTATTGAACAAATTCGCGGCTCTCAGAAATCGATGTAGGCATGCTATCTTCTAGCTACAAAGAAACCAAAGGAACTGGAAGTGCATTCAATTGAGGTACTGGATAGGGAGAGCCTCGAAGACATTGGGAGGATCCTAAGTGAAAAAGCAACCGAAGCCCTACATCGGATCAAAACTGATAGAAATCCTGACAAGTTCTTCATGATCGGCACTTCCTTGGATAAAGTCAAAAGGCAAGAGTTGGTAGCCTTCTTACTCGGCTATATTGATGTATTTGCATGGTCCCCATACGAGATGCCAAGAGTAAGCCCATTAGTGGCCCAACACCGCTTAAACGTGGATCCAAAGTGTAGGTCGATTATTTAGAGAAGCCGGCGGTCAGCCGCGAAGCATGCCTCGGCCGTCGTTGAAGAAGTAGATCGGTTACTTGATACCGGGGTGATTCGTGAAGTAACTTATCCTACATGGTTGTCTAATACTATGGTTGTCAAGAAGAAGAATGGCTCTTAGCATATCTGTGTGGATTTTACGGATTGGAACAAAGCGTATCCCAATGACTGTTTTCCCTTGCCCAGAATAGACCAACTCGTTGATGCAACGGCACATCATCAACGCCTTAAGTTCTTGGATGCCTACAGAGGCTATCATCAAATTGCCATGCATCCGGAGGATCAAGAAAAAACCGCATTCCTCACCCCAAGAGGAACCTACAAGGTCATACATTTTGGGCTGAGGAATGTGGGGGCAACTTATCAAAGACTAGTGACTCCCATGTTCAAAAAACAACCCAGCCGTACCATGGAAGTATACATCGATGATATGGTGGTCAAATCCAAGGAAAAGAACTCCCATCTAGCCAATTTGTCAGAAACATTCGGCATCCTGCGAAAGTACAAGATGAAATTGAATGCTTCTAAGTGTGCATTCGGTATAGGATCCGGAAAATTCCTTGGCTACATCGTTAACCACTGCAGAATTGAAGCCAATCCAAGGAAAATCACTACAATTCTAGAGCTTGGATCCCCTTGGTTAGTCAAAGAGGTTCAGAAGCTAATAGGGATGGCCGCCACGCTCAACAGGTTTATCAGTCGTTCCACAGATCGCTGCCAACAAATCTTTCACACACTTCGGCAAGGCTAAGCATTTGATTGGACTCCTGAGTGCGAGGCCGCTTTGGACGGCTTGAAGACTTATCTCCAATCAGTACCACTCTTGGCAACACCAGTGGTCGACGATCCACTTATCTTGTATCTGGCAGTATCCGATCGGACGGTCAACGCCGTACTCATAAGGGAAGAACTTGGGGAGCAACGACCAGTTTATATTGTGAGCAAGGCTATGGCCAACACCGAAACACGCTATCTTCCATTAGAAAAGCTTATCCTTGCTCTCATCATGGCTGCAAGAAAACTGATGCACTACTTTCAGGGGCATACCATTGGGGTACCAACGCAATATCCCCTCCGGTCAGCGCTCTGCAACACGGAAGCGTCGGGTCACGTCTCGAAATGGGCTCTTGAACTCAGCCAGTATGATATCCAGTTTCTACCCAAAACTTCTATCAAAGGGCAAGTGCTTGCCGACTTTGTAGCTGAGTTCACGAAATCCCTCGCCGACTTTAAGTCTGATCAGGTGCAAACTGAGCCCAATTGGAGAATGTATATTGGTGACGTTTGGCAGATGAATTATGACAAGTCATCCAACCAGCATGACAATGGGGCTGGCGTAGTAATCATGACCCCCAAAGGTGCAATAATCGAACAAGCCATTAAATTGGGATTCGATGCATCAAACAATGAGGCCGAATACGAAGCACTGTTGACCAGCCTGCAAAATGCACTTCACCTCGGTGCGCGACGTCTGCTTGTCTTCTGTGACTCAAAGCTAGTAATCAACCAATTAAAGGGGGAATATGCAGCAAAAAATGACCGCATGGTAGCCTATATGAAAATAGTGAATTCTTTGCTCGCGAAATTTGATCACCACGAACTGAATCAGATAACTCGGGATCAGAACACGCATGTAGATGCCCTGGTTTGCTTAGCCTCTACTATCAACTCAGAAATTAAGCGGACAATCGAAGTAGGGTCTGTCCCCGAGCCAAGCATTGCCTCTTCAGAATCAGTTTAGGTCAACGTTATCGAACCAGGTCCGAGTTGGATGGACCCTATCGCCACATTTCTATCTTCAGAGCAGCTTCCAATGGATAAGAAAGAAACACACAAACTGCGAAACAAAGCCCTCTGATACTATTTGGATCCGCAGGGGAAGCTCTACAAAAAATCTCTCTCCGAGCCGTACTTAGAGTGTGTTCACTCGGATAAAATCGAGAAACTTTTGTCTGAAATACATGAAGGCAGTTGTGGTGCCCATTCGGGCAAACGTTCTCTGGCACATCGCGCCGTATCGCAGGGGTACTATTGGCCGACCATGGGAACTAATACCGAGAGTTATGTCAAGAAATGTGGTCAATGCCAGAAGTTTTCCCCCTTAACTCATCTGCCAACTGAGAAGTTAAATTCTATCACTATTCCTTAGCCATTCGCTCAATGGGGGCTCGATATCATTAGACCGTTACCACGGGCCCTAGGCAACAGGCGATTCCTAATTGTTGCAACGGATTATTTCACAAAATGGATCGAAGCGGAGGCACTAACAGATATTCGAGATTTTGACGTTAAGCATTTTGAATGGAAAAACATCATAATAAGGTTCGGCATACCACGAGCACTTGTTTCAGATAATGGTACCGAGTTTGATTGTGGTGTGTATCGAGAATTGTGCGACACTTATGGTATCCGGCCCTACTTTTCCTCGTCAGTGTAGACACCTCATTTTTTACCGTCCATAAGACTTCGACGCGGCTGATGGTTTATATGGTGGAGAAAAGGTGTGCAGGGGAAAGGTTCAGTTTCTTCGGCAAGGAGAGAGTCAAATCTCAACTCCATACCCCTTTTTGGACCAAAACGATCTTGATCGAAAGATTTTAGTCTTAAAACCCTCTCTTTCAAAACTTTTTCTGAAATAAAGTTTCTACAATGTTCCGAGGCTCACGTTTTGTCAAATGATGCGCTTTTTCAATAAACCGAGCAAGGACAAAGTGGAAATGAGTGAAAGAGAGATGAAATCTTTGAAAAATCTTTCAAAACACCTTCTTTAGGGGTTTAGAGTTGAAGAAAAGAGGAGAAGAGAGAAGAAACCTCGCTGGGGAAAAAGTTGGGTATGAATCGCTAAGAGAGAGTTGAGTGGTCCTTGCTAAATCAGACTTATCTATCTATGCACTTGGATTTAAGCTATGAGTCCACCACCGTTGGAAATAAGACTTCCAGAGCTTCATTTTTCACTCAAGAATCTCCTAAAGCCGAGTCCGGATGGGGGAGATATGATTGGTTAAAGTTGGGCATCATCCCGGTTGGACCGAAACTGAGTAACCTTTACCAAAACAAGCATAACTTTTTTCACAGTTGGAATTTTAATGCAAGGTTTGCGCCATTGGAAAGCTAACTTCCGGGGCTTCAATTGGGACACAATAATGACCTGAAAAGGGGTTCACATGAAGGAGTTATGTCCATTTGAAGTTGGACCTTCAGAGCAGATTTTTTTGCCACCAGCACCATTGATGAATGGTCGGTCGGCGAGGTCGGTCGGTGAGGTCGGTGAACAGTGGTCGGTCGGCGAGGTCGGTCGGCATGGTCAGTGAACAGTGGTCGGTCGGCGAGGTCGGTGAACAGTGGTCGGTCGGCATGGTCGGTGAACAGTGGTCGGTCGGCCATCAATTTTTTTTTTTTTGGCCGAACCCTTGGTTTTAGCTTCTTGAAGAAGCTTGAACCTTTTGCTCTAGCTTCTCCAAGAAGCTTGAACCCTTTGTTTTAGCTTCTTGAAGAAGCTTGACCCTTTTGGTTTAGCTTCTCTTAGAAGCTTGCACCCTTTGTTTTAGCTTCTTGAAGAAGCTTGCACCCTTTGCTTGAGGCTTCTCCAAGAAGCCTTGGCCCTTTTTCTTCTATAAAACCAACACTCCCCCTCCATTTGCAGGGGTTAGAAAATTTTGTATAAGCCTCATACATACAATCTCTCTCTCTATATATTCTAACCATCAAAAACCCTTAAGCTCCTACACTCATTTCTTCACCACCACCTAGCACCACCACCACCACTCCATACCAGCAGTTTGGAGGTCATTTCCAGAGGCAAGGAGCATCTTTTCTCAAGCCAAGAGGTTACTTAAGACTAGTCTTCAAGGGTGAGTCTCGTTTTTCCTCTTTTTGCTCTTTTCTTGGTCTATATTTTAGCTCCTTATTCTTGCATATTTGGGCTCCGACCCTAACTGGAACTAGGCTTATTTTGAGCCATTCTTCATGTTTCATTAAGGGCCTCTCACTGTTTGAGGCTTCCTTCTTGCACTTGCTTCATTACCCCTCTTGTATCCCCCTTTCTTGCATAGCATTTTTGGCCTATTTGTAAATTTTTTTGATCTCTGTTGTAAACTATAAAGTGGCCTATTTTTATCCCTTATTCAACATTGTTGAAGGGCTCAACACTGTTGGGGACCTCCATATATCACTTGCCGTTGTACCCCTCTTTGGTCCCCATTTTTGCATGATTTGTTAGCTTATCTTTCTTTTGTTTTTCGGCCATGATCAGAACTTAAAGTGGCCATATTTTGACCCCCTTGTCATGCTTCATTAAGGGTCTTTGGCTGTTTGATGAATATTTTGTATACTTTATGTTGTAGCCTTCTTGTGGCCTTAATCTTGCATTGCATTTTGAGCATGTTTTTATACTGATTTGGGCTTGATCATCTACTGTAAAATGCTATATTTTGGGACCCTCTTAAACATTGTTGAAGGTTCCTCACTTGTTTGAGACCCCCATATATCAGTTAATTCTTTGCCCCTTTGTTGGCCCATTTCTTGCATGAATTGTTTTCCATACTTGTATCTATTTCTGGGGCTTGTCATCTACTGAAAAGTATCATATTTTTGGCCCCTCTTCAATGTTGTAGAAGGTCCATTTCCTATTTGGGGCCAGCAGCTGTGAGTTGCTTCATCACCCCTCTTGCGGGCCCATTTTTGCATGCTAATTTAGTCCCACTTGTGCTTACTGTTTGGCCATGATTTGAACTGTAAAAATGCTTTTCTTGGGGCTGCCTTGTTTCTTCTTTTACACTTCATGTCCTAATTATGCATGCTTTGTATAGCTATAAGCCATTTCATGTACCTAGTTTTGCATTTCGGGAGAGATTCCACGCATCGGGTGTCATTTCGCCTTGTTTCGGGGCTGTTTTCTCCCTCATTTTGCTACTGATTTTTGCATGTTTGCATATCATATTCTATGTCTTTGCCATGTCTCATTAGAGTGGCATTTCGGTGCCTGAGGGTCGGTTCTCAGTTTGCGTGCACTTGTGCACGTATCCCGAGTTGTCTCATTTTCATTATTATGGCCTCCTATGTGAGTGTGGCTGAGGTCCACTCATGTTGGTGTAAGTCCATTATGCATTGTGTATGCCATCTCATTCATAGCATTGTGTATGCTACGTTGTCTATTAGTGCATTGTGTATACCATGTTACCTCGTGCATCGTGTATGCCATTTCATAACATTGTGCATGTTAGGTTGTATCTTAGTTTGCATTCATGCATGTCATGCATATTGCATTGTGCTTGGGATAAGAGTTAGCCCGAGCACGGGAAACGAGGGGCGTTTCGTACTTCGAGTGACGGAACGTGTCTTAATTCCCCAGTCACCGACACTCCGGATTATCCATGATGGAGTTAGGTTTCGTTGTAGTGTTCATATGCATTCATTCTATATCAAGTTGTGCAATTCAGCTCCTCGGCCATCATGCATCGAGATGCGTGATTGGTGGCACGAGGATCGAGACATGCATACATTTGTGAAAATACATTGCTATGCCCCTTTCCTGCTCTCTGTTGCAGCATATCAAGGATCAGCAGTCTTTCGAGACTTGGCGCGCTTTTCAAGAAATAATTGCAAAACAGAGGCTAATCGGGGTATCGCCGTGGATTTCCGTGCAAAGGCACCCGGGCATACATCATTCATCAGAATCAAGGCAGTCCCTGGCTTGCATGCCAATTTTACAGCTTTCTTAGTTAATTTGTTAATTAATTAGGATTTGTACATTATTTGGACTGTATTATTCTTTCATTCGGGACTGTATTATTTATTTGGACCCTCTGTGCGAGGGCATAATTGTAATAAGTGTGGGTGAGTGTGATGTATGTCTTCCAACCCCACGTCTTTCTTCCCTTTTATTTACCTGCTTATGATGGTTAGATTAGGGCATATTTCAAATTAGCATACAGTATGATAGCATGTTTGCATCATTCATCTGTTTTGCATGCACCGGGCTCGGCGCATCATACAAACTGCATTTGTATTTCAATTCCAAATTGAATATGTGTTAGTTGTAGCATTCCACATGCCATGTTTAGAATAGCCGAGCCTGCTATAGTTGCATCTTTACATGTGTTGGATTAGGCATTTCTGTATATTTAAGATCATGCATGATTTCTAATGAGCTTCTGTTTTGGCTTGGAGTACTTGGTGAGTTTTATGCTTTAGCATCCTTGCATGCGTGTGAGTGATTGCCATGAATAGCATGCTTACCATGAGGCTACGTGCTTATGTGATATAACTGCCTTGAATGCCTGTGGGTGGAGGTTGAGTCACTTAGATTGGGACAATTCATCAAATGTTTGTTTTAAGCCCACTAGATAGTGGCAAAATCATGTTTTTCTAAGCCCACCTGAGGGTGGCAAATCCACGTCTTAGCCTACCTGCGGGTAGCACCATCAAACCATTTTTCAAACAAACAAACATGAAATGTTTTGTTCCAATTCAAACGACCTAGTCTATACTTGTATGCTGTGCGCATCACATAGTAAATCTAGGCTAATAACCGGAATAAGAACACACAATATTTTCAAAAATAGATATCATGGTTAGTAGAGGTCGGTCTTTGACCGGGCGAACGGGGGTGCTCACGAAGTGACCTTCCCCAATCGTACCCAAGTTCCCGAGCCGAGGCAACTTTGGTGATGACGGACACGTGGCCTTTGGCACCGAGTCAGGGTTTCCTAAATTTCCCAAAAATAAAATATTTAGGTGGCGACTCTGTATCTGGCGAAGCAGTCCATGTTTGGCACTTCTTTCAAAAAATCTGTTTCCAAAACGATTTGCCGAATTTGGACTCTTTGGTTCAAGATTGAGAACCGTGACATTTGAGTCCTTCGAACTGTAGTGACCCAATATCGAACCAGAACCAGGGGGGGACTCGCACTCCCTTTCCCGGGATGCGTTCAGGGACGTCTACAGTTAGCTTACCCCCAAAGCAATGGTCAAGCGAAGGCAACTAACAAGGTTATTTTGGACGGCATCAAGAAAAGGCTGAAGAAAGCTAAAGGTAGATGGGTCGAAGAGTTACCCAGTGTGCTGTGGGCTCATCACACTATTCCAAGGCGATCCATTGGGGAAACGTCGTTTGCTCTATACTTCGGAACCCAGGCAATCATCCCCCTGGAAATCGGCCTCCCAACCTTGAAATCGAAGGTTTTTGACATGGGTCGGAAAGACATGATGTTGGCCTTGGACTTAACTCTGATTGAAGAACGCCGAGACCGCACCCTTGCATCCATGGCACGGTACCAGCAACAGCTTGCTAAGTCGTATAATCAACGTGTTCAGCTACGCCGTTATACACCAGGAGAATTGGTCCTCAAGAAATTGCTTCCTGCTGCTAGGAACTCGGCTGATGAAAAATTGGGTCCTAATTCGGACGGCCCCTATCAGATTGACTCAATCATAGGAACAGGGGCATATCGGCTCAAAGACATGGATGAAAGAAGCTTGCTACATTTGTGGAATTCCACACAGTTATGCAAGTTTTATTATTAAGTCAACTTGTACGGCACGATAGCTTGTTTTGATTTTACGCCGTGTATATCTTTCTTTTTTCAATACAATGTTTTCTCTTGAGTTCTGGTTGTGTTGCCCAGTGAGTTCTGGTCGTGTCAAAAGCCTCCGAATTCGGAGTGTCCTTCATACAGGACACATTTAAGCCGATTAAGCCTTCAAATTTGGAGCACCCTTCGTGAGTCACATTTGGGCCAATACAATTAAGCCTTCGAATTTGGAGTGCCCTTCGTGCACAACACGTTTGGGCCAATTAAGCCTCCGAATTTGGAGCGCCCTTCGTGCACAACACGTCTAGGCCAATTAAGCCTCTGAATTCGGAGCGCCCTTTGTAAACCACGCTTGGGCCAATACAATTAAGCCTCCAAATTTGGAGTGCCCTTCGTGCACGACACGTTTGGGCCGATTAAGCCTCCAAATTCGAAGCGCCCTTCGTGCACGACACGTTTAGGCCGATTAAGCTTCTAAATTCGGAGCGCCCTTCGTGAATCACATTTGGCCGATTAAGCCTCCGAACTCGAAGTGCCCTTCGTGAATCACATTTGGGCCAATACAATTAAGCCTCTAAATTCAGAGTGCCCTTCGTGGACGACACGTTTGGGCCGATTAAACCTCCGAATTCGGAGCGCCCTTCGTGCATAACACGACTGGGCCGATTAAGCCTCTGAAATTCGAAGCACCCTTCGTGAATGACACGTTGGGGCCAATACAAATAAGCCTCTGAATTCGGAGTGCACTTCGTGACGTTTGGGCTGATTAAGCATCCGAATTTGGAGCGCCCATCGTGAATTACGTTTGGGCCAAACACGATTAAGCCTCCGAATTCGGAGCTTCTTTCGTTGATATTACGATCGACGTAAAGTATTAGACAACTAGATTGGCAAGGAAGATTGATTACTTTCTACAAACATCAGATAAAATAATATTTATTTTCAGTAAAGAAATTAAACTCTTGGAGACATTCAGAATAATATGTTTTATTCAATAAATCATAAGTACATGCATTAAAAAAAATAATAATAAAATAAAATAAAATAAAATAACATCAAAATTATTCAGCTCCGCCCTCGTCATTAGTCTTCTTGGCCTCAAAAGCCTCGAACGGAAAAGTATAACTCTGATATAAGGGTAACGCCGGATCAACGCCTGCGGCCTGAAAAGCCTTGGTCCGTCCATGCTTAAATCCGCGATTTTCGCATTGACAGACCTCCTCAGCTAGTTTCTCTTTCGTCTTCTCTATTCCAACTTTACGACCCTCATGGAAGCCTTTCTCATAGGACCTAGCCTTAGCAAATTCTATTGTGAACATACTAGCCGTCTTTCGGTCGGCAATCGCATGATCTAGAATTCAACGATTTACTCGATCCGCGCAATCGGATTCACTTGACTCGCCAAATGAGTCTCAGAGAGGTTAGCTTTCTTCAGCTCATTTTCGGCCCTCTCTGCACGAGCTTGCAAGCTCTGAATGTGAGCATCCCTTTGCTCTATCCTCTTCGCGTGGCACGCAGACGCATGCCGATTTCATAGGAGGTATACAAACCCTTTACTGCTCCATGAACACCCTCCCGAAAAACTTCATAATCAGCCCGGCCGACCATGGACTACTGAACTTCTGGCTGAAAAATTTGTTGAGCGAACTCGACTACTACATTTGGGTCGCAAATGATGGAATCCGCCTCCATCATCAGTTTGTTCCCAACAAAAATCGAGAAACTCAATGGGCGTGGTGTTGCACTGGCTTCACCTCTCGAACGAGGGGAGTTACCTCGTTGTTGTCTTTCCTTTCTGGGTGACCTACTTTAGTGACGTGGGGATTGGTGTTTCTCACGCTCCCTTGACGCCTTACTCTCCGTGCACGTAGGCTCGCCACCTCGGTTCATCTCTGCATCCAGCTTTACGAGTGTCCTACCTTCCCCTCTACTGTTGAAGAATAGTCTCCTCGCCATCCACAGTCGTCCACACTTCTTTTTTCCTCTCCCAATTTGTTGGATTTGAATGCAACAATGGCGCCTTCGCGCACGCAGCCCCCACCCCATTTATTAATTATGGGGGCAGCACTCCCGATGCAATCTCATCAATGCTCGCATTCAAGGCCTTGCGCCGATAGGTTCATGTGCCCCAGCCATTCCATGAACCACCGATATTCTGCGTTCCAGTTCGTTCCTTAACTGGGGCAAGGGGCAGATTCGTTAATCTTAACGGCTAATGATTCACCAAATTTCAAGGCCTTGCGCCGATTGGTTCATGTGCCCCAGCCACTCCATGAACCACCGATATTCAGCGTTCTAGTTCATTCCTTAACTGGAGAAAAGGCAGATTCATTAATCTTAACGGCTAATGATTCGCTAAATTTCAAGGCCTTGCACCGATTGGTTCATGTGCTCCAGCCACTCCATGAACCACTGATATTCGGCATTCCAGTTCATTAACTAGGGCAAGGGCAGATTCATTAATCTAATCGGCTAAATTTCAAGGCCTTGCACCGATTGGTTCATGTGCCCCAGCCATTCCATGAACCACCGATATTTGGCATTCCAGTTCATTTCTTAACTGGGGTAAGGGCAAATTGATTAATCTAATCGGCTAAATTTCAAGGCCTTGCGCTGATAGGTTCATATGCCCCAACCATTCCATGAACCACTGATATTCGGCGCTCCAGTTCATTCCTTAACTGGGGCAAGGATAGATTCGTTAATCTAATCGGCGAAATTTCAAGGCCTTGCGCCAATAGGTTCATATGCCCTAGTCATTCCATTAACCACCGATATTTGGCATTCCAGTTCATTCCTTAATTGGGGCAAGGGCAGATTCGTTAATCTTAACGGCTAATGATTTGCTAAATTTCAAGGCCTTGCGCCGATTGGTTCATATGTCCCAGCTACTCCATGAACCACCGATATTCGGCGTTTAAGTTCATCCATTGGCTAGGGCAATGGCATATTCATTAATTCATTCAGCTAAATTGAAAAGATACGCAGTTATCTAATCGGAAAATATTTAATCGGATGTTTAATTTACTCATAATCTTACATCCTGCTAGATTGATAGCTAGCACACGCAACAGACAGTAGTGAAAAGCAAAGGAAATTTTCATTAATAAATTGAGTACAGATAGTAGTCATTTTACACATGAAAATTACCCTAAATAAACAAAAATATACTAACAAAAATCTACAAGAACCATGCATGGAAGATGCCTAGCAAAAATTAGAATGTCACTGTAGTCAATCTTCAGGATCAGACTCCAGTAGCTCAACGTCCACCTACTCATATGGAATCAGTTGGGCCAATGTCACATTAACGGCAGTGAGGGCTTTTAGCCAACCGTGTTTGAAGCCCCGATTCTAGAATTTGGGTACTTCCTCCACATAGTTCTCCAAGGCGGCATCCTTGCCAACTTGGAACGCTTTGGAAGCCTCGGAATCGGCCATTTCCTTCGCCTTCTTCGACTCTTCCAAATCGGCTTCCAATTTGGCAATCACCTCCTTGGCTAACTTGAGTGCATCTTTGCTCACGGTTGCCCTCTCCTCGGCGGCCAATCTAAGTTGGTCAGAACTCTTCGCCTTCACTACCTCAGCATCGGCTCTTGCGCTCTTTTCCGCCGCTCTTGTCGACTCGGATTCGACTCTTTGAAAGGCCTCTACGACCTTGCTTTTCTCATTTTCGATTTCGGCTTTCAACAAGTCGATCTGTTCAATAGCATCATGTTGACAGCGCTGATCTTGGCTAACCTGCTCGCCGTCTGCAAAGCAAGGAATTAGAGTTAAGTCATAATAAAAAATAAAAAATATATATAGGCAGAAGACTACAGATAAGGTTAAGTCACGTACCAATATGGCTGATTGAGCAGCTAAGGAAATTGACAGCAAATCTGGCTCCGCCCGAAAAGTCGTTCTGTCAACCGACAGGGAAACTGAGGAAGCCATGCTTAGGGCCATAGCCGGATCTTTCAGAGCCGACGCATCAAATGCAATCGGCACATTTTTTATCCTTGGTTGGATAATGAATGGCACGACCGAGTCTGACTCCTCCAAGCGCGGCTGTTTATCGATAAGTGCTTCCTCAGGGTCGACTTCGCTCTTGGCGGGACGTTTTTCCCCCCTCTACTCGGCCTCTTGACCCAACTTTTCAATAATTTGTTCCATCTCGGCCGTTTCAACCTGGGTCGTCTCAACTTGCTTCGTTTTGGTATCCGGTGGAGAAGACTCAGCCACGGCAACAAGGGGAGGATCGGATTGGTTAGTCTCGGCCCTCCTCTGGGCGGCCATCTGTTCGGCGTTTTTCCTCCTGGCCATCGACATTAGTGACTCCCTAGCCATGTTGTGAGGGTATGCTCCGGGAAAGTCCCCTAAGTCGATTAAAATGTCTTCAAAGGAGGCGCCCCCTCGGCCTGAAGTAGATAGAGGGTTGGATTAATCAAGGCCGGTTTCTTCAAAAGCCAAGTTCAAAGCCTCATCAACTTTTTCTTCCAAACTGGACTAATTAGGTTGTTCGGTGACTTCCTCAGCTACTAGTTCTTCCGCCTGCTCCGAGTCAGAAGCTTCCAAACCAATCTGCCTGAGGTTTTTAAAGTTGGGGAAGATAAGAGCCATGAGTTGTTGTTCGCCCCTCAGAATCGAAATATTGTCTGCAGCCAAAAATGTTGTGTAAGTCGGCTCGCATCTGAGAAGTATATGAGCCGCCCTCCCTTGCTTCTAGAGGTTTGAACAGCCAAAAAACTGGAGTGCGGTTTTGATTTCCACAAGCACAGCGTCGTCGGCCAAAACGAGAACTTTCTTCAAATCATTTCCTGCATAAATAAAGTGGCAAGTACACGAAAGGAAAGCCGATTAAATATATATCAAATACATGTAAGAAACTTTACGGCCACCTGGTTCACCTTTTTGTCTAGGCACAAGATCTAGGCGATCTTCGCCCTCGCTGAATTCCCAGTTTCCTTGGACAACGACCATAACATCGTCAACTCGCTTTCCAGTGTTGGCAAGCATAGTCACCAAATGATGGTCGGTGTCCTTAGCCCTGAGAAAGTAGCGCCCCTGCCGGCCAGAAGATTTGGCCAAGGCATAGCAATGCCGAATAGTAGGGATACCAAGATTGATCCTAAGGCGTCGATTCAACTCTACAATTCCCATTATGATTCGGTAAAAATTTACATTAGGTTGGGAAGGGATTAAACCCCAGTGCCGAAGGACGGCCCTTAGAAACGGATGAAAGGGAAAACGGAGTCCGCCCTCAGCAATTTCTAGGAGAGGAAAGATGATTGTACTCTCATTAGTCCTTTCCATATCAACTGTGCTCTCTGCCACAAGTGATAGGTGGACGTCGTCAGGAATAGCAAAATGGCGTCGAAAACTGATGACTCGATCCGCAAAAAGAAGGGCTTTCAAATGTTTGGCCATCCTAGCCAATTTAGGGAGTATGCTAAACTAAAAACAAACAAGGAAATGGGATTCAAAACGGGGGAAAAGAGAATTTACAAGGAGCGAAGAAGACAATGAGAAACGGGAGGAAGTTGTAGAGGTCACGAATGAAGGTGTTATACTGAGAGGCGAATAGAAAACTTTAAGTATTCAAAAACATACATTCGAAGGGACAAAGTTTTAAATCACATTAAATGAAGGAAGCGTACGAAGGGGCGGGAAATTGTAATGATGACCAAAAAGCGTATGCGTTTTGACACTTACATTGAAATGAGGTTAACTGCCGAATTTTTGTTGATTTTTCAAGTCCGAAACCAAACACGCCGACTAACTGGTGTTAGTGGGTTGTTTGGGGGGCAATTGTGGGAGCCGAATAATGGTGATGGTGGAGATGCGGGGTATACTTGGAAAATTGGGGTACATATATTATATTCGACTCCGTACTGTACGATCTAGACGCCGAATATCTAATCGGCCATAGAACCAATTCAACAAAAAGCTGAGTGAGAATTGGCATACGACAGAAGGGGCTGAATAAACAATTACACAATGGATTAAGAGTGGGCCCGGCCCTGGGGCCCAAAAGGGAATATAAATAGAGAAGCATCAACCAAAGAAAGGTATGGGAGAATAGATCCAAAAAACTTAAGCCTCAAGCAAACAATAAACTTACACTAACTTGTCCATCGGAGTGTTAATTCTGGCACCCTTGACCGGAGTGTTAGTCCCTTTTTCAGGTGACGATTAGAGGATCAAGGACGCGTTTCAGGATCCTAGAGTATTTCCAAACCTACCTCCCCACACATAGTAATACTAGTTTAATAATCGGAACAAGAGCGTATAACAGTGTGCAGAAGTGGTTTGAAAATACTCTTCTGATCCTGGGGAGCGCTCAAGTTCTGCTGATAGTCACCTGAAAATGAATAAACACTTCGGTCGGGGGTGCCAGAATTAGCACTCCAACGGACAAGTCAGTCTCTACACTCAAGAATGCTTGTATTCTAAGTTAAGCACAATAATTCTCACATACCTGCTTCTAGCTGATGTCTCTTCTATTTATATCTTTTCTTCTTTGGGCCTTGGGATTAGGTCCATCCCCCACCTCATATTCGGCACATTTTATAATGGGCCAATCTTCACTTGGGCCCTCGCTTAATCAGTTATTTGGCCGAGTAGGGTTGGCTTTGAGCTTTCGAGCCAATTGCTGAGTGCTTCGAACCTTGACTCTACGAGATTCGACTATTCGGAATCTCTACGACTCCCGAATCTCGACCCCCACAATTGCCCCCAAGCATTCCACTAACGACAGTTGGCTGGAGTGTTTGGCTTCGAACTCAAAGAGTCAGATTCGAAATTCAGCGGCTGACCGCATTCCAACGCAAATGTACGCTTTTAGACGCCTGTCGCAGGACTGCCTCCCGAACTACCTCTGCAACTTCCTACTCTTCTCTATCTCCTTTGTCTCTTATAAGTTCTCTCCTTCTCTGCTTTGTTTTTTGGCTTAGCATAATCCTATTGGCTAGGGGGAATGGCAAAACATTTAAAAGATCTCCTCTCACCGGATCGAATTTCTAGCTTCCGACGCCATTTTCCATTCCTGATGACGTCTATCTGTCATTTGTGGCAGACGGCACCCTCGATATTGTAGACACCCCATTTTTGACAGTCCTCAAGACTTGGACGTCATCGTTTGAACACTCAATGATCATCCATGCTCGTGTTCGTTTTGAGTTCTCGGAGGTCTCGGCTACTCGCCTTGCCTCAAGATCTCTCAACTTGTCTGTTTTGTGCTTGGTTGTGGACCAAACACCTGTGTTTTTGCTTACCGGCCAGGGAATGATGCCATCGGCCCCTTTTTCTTGCCATTGGCCAAGAGTGTTGGCCGATCGGCACTATATTTGGTCAGCTAGCACTTATGTTGGTCGATCGGCCATTTTTGGTGGCCGAACCCTATTCATTTGCTTTATGTAGATATTTTATGTCAGCTGGTGCAGCTGGCATCCACAATTCACTCCCTCCATACACGTGTATGGAGGGATTTTCCCTTTGCTTGGCTTCTCTTGGAAACCTTAGAATTTGAACCTCTATAAAGAGGGAGCCCCTCCTCCCTCCTTCAAGGTTCAGAAAAATTGCTCTTGAGAGGATAGATATAGTGTTGTATCTATTCTTCCTTGTTTAGCTTTGTTTTGTGTCTAAAAGAGTAGTATTGTCTTACTATTGCACACAAACACACACTAGAACACCATTCTTGGTTGCTGAGGTACTAGGAGGTTGATTTCAGTGTTCTTGGGTTGGTTTGAACTCAGAAAACTTGCTGGAGCTTTGTTCTTGAAGAGGTTCTACAAGGGTGAGTTCCTTGCTTTAGATACCCCATTCTTGCTTAAGCTTTTAGCCCTTCTTTCTTATTGTTTTAAGCTTAGATTATAACTGATAAAAGTTCTAATTTTTAGTGCTTAAGACCTGTGTTTAAGGTCATTTTTGTGTTTGGGGTTGTATCCCCCCTCTTAGGCCTTGTTTTTAGGCCATCCATTTTGGCCCTTGTTCTTAACTTTGCATGACCTCTCTACCACTGAAATCCAAAGGATTTTCAGTGGTGGAGAGGTGGTTTTGGTGTCTTAAATAGAAGAGGGTCATCCCCTCTCCTTGTTGTCGTTAATGCTTGCATAAATGGCTTATGTTTGTAGCATGTTTGCTTAGCTTGTTTTAGCTTCGTTTCAGTGTATATTAGGCTTTTTTTTGCCATGATGTAGCACTGTTTTGACTTGGTTTAGACACACCATGCATGCTTTGTATACTTGTCTTGTAATCCCATGACTTGCCTTAACATGCACCATGTTGTAACATGTCTTTTTAGCATGATTTTGGCTTAACTTCATGAAGCTTCTAGCCTTGTTTTAACATGCTTGAGCTCTGTTTTTCATTGTTTTGTTCATGCTTGTATTGTTTTGTATAGCTACCATACAATCTAGCTTGTTAGCTTTAGGTGCTTAAGTCACTAGCATGCTTTACTTGGGCCATTTCAATGATTTGGAATCATTTGTCATATTATTTCAGTCCATATTTCATGCTTGTATCTTTCATTTGTCATCCTTTCAATGTCTTGAAGAGTTGGTATCTTATGCTCCGTGATCGGGTCATTGTACATGCCCCTATGCTTAGGTCATTTAGATGCCATCTAAGTGTGTTTTTGGTCTTGATCTAACTTGCCATAACTCTGATTTTGGTTGCTTAAGTCATGCCATGTTTGGTTTTGATAGGTGTTGTGTAATACCTCTTTTGTAGCCTTGCATGCCTCTTGTTTTTGGCATTATGTTCTAGCATATTTTGGGCCTCATTCCTTGCATGTTTTAGACTCACTTTGACTTGCCTTGGGACTGTTTTAGGTACCCTTGGCCCTTTGGGGCTTGCTATATGTAGCCTTGGTTTGAGTCCCTTGGCTAGTTTCAAGTTTTAGGCTTTATTGCATGCCTTAATTGCATGGTTTGGTTGATTTGGCATCATCCTTTGCATGATTTCAGGGCTTAACATGTTTGCCTAATATCCATATTTGTCTTCCTTTAAGTGTTCTTAAAAGTTTCTCTACAATGCTTAAAGTAATGGACCATTAGCATGCATGTTTGTATGTGTATTTCATGCCTTTGTCGCATCGTATTGGCCACTGATTTGGACCTATTTCAGAGCTGTCCATTTTGGTTTAAGTCCATCCCCGCATGTTGTTGCATGCTTGCCTTCTATGTTGTCACACACTTGTTGCATATTTGGTAAATTGCATGTTGTAGCATGCTAGTTCAATTGTGCCTTGTTGTGTACTTAGTCTATGACATGTGGTTGCATGCTTAAGTTGTAATGCATTTGGCATGCATTCTCTCTTTTTTAGTTGCTTAACATGTTGTCACATGTTTGCCTCACATGTTGTTGCATGTTTGTCATCGGCATTGTTGTTACATGCCTTGCATGCTTATTTGTTTAGGTTGTATGCCTATTGCACATTGCTTGTTTGCATGCTCATGTTGCATTAGCTTGCTTGCATGCCTAGGTTGCATAGCATTAAGCATGCATCCCTTGCCTCTTGATCAACCATGATGGAGGTTAGGGCCCCCTTACGTGTTTATGTGCATTCATTGTACATCAATTTGCACACTTGGCTCCTTTGGCCATCATGCATTGGAATACGTGATTGATGGCCCGAGGGTCGATAATCATACTCCTTTGAGTCTCAAACATGATAAGGAGGGTGGTGGTGCGAACATTTCCTTGAAAATGCATTGCCATGCTCTGTCATCTCTCTGCTGACAAAAGCAGAAATTGCGAGGAAGATATGGCGGTCGGCCATCTTGATCTTAAAGCTATGTATTGTCGGCCGAGGTCCCCACAAATGGTCGATGACCAGTTCCTCTTGGCCGGTGGCCTTGAATTTCAACCGGTGACATCCCACAATGCTTAGAAGGTGATTTAGAAGTATCCTTGAGATTTCTGAAGTTTTCAAAGATGCAGAGCAGTGTAAACAGAGGCAGCATGAGCATGGCGATAGATTTCCGAGCGAAGCCGAGCATGCATGCATTCGTCTCTCTTCAAGAGGCTGTTTTACTGCTTTCATAGCTTAATTAATTTGTTTAATTAGTTAAGTGTTGTGTAATAATTAATTAGCTTGTTAGTTAGTTAATTATGTAATTTGTATTATTCTTTCAGTCCCTCCGTCGGGGGGGCGCAATTGTTGTAATAAGCGTGCGTGTGTGCGATGCATGTCTTCCAAACCTCCATTTCTTTCTCCCTTTTACTTAACCGCTTACGATGGTTAGTTCTAGGTCATTTTCAATTAGCATCCTTATGCTATGCATGTTTGCATCATTCATCTGTATTGCATGCACTGGGCTCGGCGCATCATACTAATCGCATAGTATTTCAATTCCAACTTGAATACGTGTATCGAGTTGTCACATTTCACATGCCATTCTTAGATTAGCCGAGCCTATTCTAGTTGCATTTTGCATGTGTTGCATTAGCCATCTTAACATGAATTAGGATCATGCATTGATTACTAACTAGTTCTTTGTTTTGGCTTGGAGTACACTATGAGTGTTTATGTTTTAGTATCTTGCATGTGTGTGAATATTAACATGAAAGCATGCTTGCCATGAGGCTAAATGGTTATGTGATATAACTGCCTGAATGCCTGTGGATGAAGGTTGGATTGCTTGAATTGGAATAATTCATCGAAATCCGTGTTTTAGCCTACTTGCGAGTAGTAAAATTCAAAACCATTTCCAAACAAACGGATAGGCGATGCTTTGTTCCAAGTTGGGTGATCTAATCTATACTTGTTTTGTTGTGCACATCACGTAGTAAAAATTAGCCAATTAACCGGAATAAGAACGCATGTGTTTTTAAAAAACGAGATATCATGTTTAGTAGTGGCCGATCTTCGGATCGGGCGAGCGGGGGTGCTCATAGATGACCTTCCCTAATCATACCCAAGTTCCCGAGCCGAGGCAACTTTGGTGATGACGAACACGTGGCCATAGGCACGAGTTAGGGTTTCCTAAATTCCCCCAAAACAAAATATTTAGGTGGCGACTCTGTATCTGGCAAAGCAGTCCATGTTTGACACTTCTTTATTAAAAATTAGTTTTCCAAAATGATTTGCCGGATTTGGACTCTTTGGTGATTTATCAATCTTGCATTGCACTTTGCGAGATTAGATTTAGAACCGTGACAATTTGAGTCCGAACTGTGGAAAAGCATGAGGCCCTCAAGGCGCGTCCACAGATATGGAGAGGGTTGATGAAACCACAATCGTCTTCCCTCTTCTATCAATCGCAGAGGGTGGGGTCCGTTTCCCCCTTCACCCGCTCCTTACAGTCGTGCTTTGCCATTGGGGGTTAATCCCTTCCCAACCCAACGTTAATTTCTTCAGGTTCGTGATGGGGATTATCGCACTAAACAGCCGCCTTGGGCTTAACCGGGCATTCCTGCTATTCGGCATTGCTACGCCTTGGCCAAGTCTACTGGTCAGCACGGGTGTTATTTCCGTAGGGCCAAAGACACCGACCATCAACTAGTGACTATGCTTTCCAGCTCTAGGAAGCGAGTCGATGATGTTATGGTCGTCGTCCAAGGAAACTGGGAATTCGGTGAAGGCGAGGATCGCCTTGATTGTATTCCTAGACGGAGGGGCGAACTAGGTGGCCGAGTATCTTTTTTTATTTATTTACTTGTTATATTTATAAAACCTTATTTTCGAGACCTCATGGTTTTGCTTTTGCAGGAAACGATTTAAAGAAAGTCTTGACCTCGACTGACGACGCCGTCCTTTCGGAAATCAAGACTGCACTCAAGTATTTCGGCCGACTGAGTCTTCAGAAGTAGGGGAGGGCAGCCCACGTTCTGCTCCGCTACAAGCCGACTTATATGACCTTTTCGACGGCGGAAAACATCCCAATTCCGAAGGGTGAGGAGATTCTTGTTGCCCTTATATTGACTGATTTCAGAAATATCAGGCAAGTCGGTTGTAAGGGATCAAATTCGGAGCGACCGGAAGTTGCTGAGGCCGCTTAGTCAGACTAATCCGAAACTGAGGTTGACGAGGCTTTAAAGTTAGCATTTGAAGAAGCTGACCTCAATTCGGCTGATCCTCCGTCCACTTCGGGTCGAGAAGACTGTCCGCTTGACGATATTTTTCACAGTCTGGAGGACCTGCCCGGTGCGTTCCCAAAAGATATGGTTGGGTTGAGCCTCATTAAACTTGCCAAGAAGGCGAACGCGGAAAGGATGGCAGCGGCTGGCGGAGGAGATTCAGACTCTCAATCACACTCGATCCTCCTTGCCTGTTATTGAGGGGACGGCAAAGAACGGGAGTACCGAGGTGGAACCATTTGTGCAGGCAAGTGTTGAAGCTGAGCAAAGGGTGGAGAAGCGCCCCGCCGATGTTGAGACTGGCTCAAAAGAAGACCGTGCCGATAAACGACCTCGTTTGGAGGAGTCGGATGTGATCGTACCTTTTGTTATTCAGCCCAAGATAAAGAATATGCCGACCTCCTTCGATGCTTCTGTGATCAAAGATCCAGTGGTTGCACTCAGCTTGGCGACGTCTATTTCACTGCCTGCTGACAAGGCGACTTTTCGGGTAGAGCCGGATCTGGTTGCAATTGGGTTGGCCGCGTAATCGGCTCTTTTGTTATATATCTGCATTTTGTCTTTTCTGTTTTACGCAAATATTATTTTGTTCTTAACTTCCTGTTTTGCAGGCCGTCGAAAGGATAGCCGACATGGGTCGTCGCTATCACGATGCCGTCAAGCTAATTGGCCGTTTACAAGCAGAGGTTGAGGGCCAAAGAAGAAGGGCGCAATCGAAGGGCGCCCGTGCCGAGGCCGAGATGGAGAGAGCCCGCAATGCTGAAGAATTGAGATCAGTTGCCGAGAAGAGGGCAGATGCGAGTGATGACGCGCTTAAATTGGCCCAGGAGGCGATCTCTAAATTGGAGGCTGAGTTGGAAGAGATGAAGGCAGCGAAGGAAACAGCCGACCTGAAGGCTTCCAGTGCATTCGATGCTGGGAAAAAATTTGCTTTTGAGGAATATGTAGACGAAGTCCCCAAATTTGAGAATCAGGGATTTAAACACGGCTGGCTCAAAGCCCTTGCTGCTGCTGATGTGACATTGGCTACACCAATTCCATATGAGCAAGTGGATGTTGAGCCATTGGAGTCTGACTCCGAGGGCTAATTTGGGTGGCTCTTTTTTTTTGTTTTAGGATCTGCATGTAATTTTCAGCTTTTTACAACTTTTTGTCTAGTAATTTTCATATGTAAAATGGTTACAATTTGTGCCCAATTTACTTAATGAAAATTCATTTTGTACTTTGCTATTACTAATGAACGGAATTGTTTGGTTGCTATTTTGGATAAAACATTTTGTATACTTGTAGACTAGATGATTGGGCCGTTTAGATAGTTGGGCCGTTTAAAAAGCCAAAAATCAGTACATAAAGTGGCTGTGGCATATATTAATCGGCATGGGGCCAAGATGCTCGCCCGGTTAGATTAATAAATCTACCCTTGCCCTAGCCAGTGCATGGACTTCAAGGCAGTCTCCCATAGTTGCCGTTTAGGTAATTAGGCCATTTTAACAAGCCACAACTTAGTGCATGAAGTGGTTATGGCACATATCAATCGGCATGGGGCCAAGATGCTCGGCCGGTTTGATTAATAAATCTGTCCTTGCCCCAGCCAGTACATGGACTTCAAGGCAGTCTCCCATAGTTGCCATTTAGATAATTAGGCTGTTTTAACAAGCCAGAATTTAGTACAAGAAGTGGCTGTGGCACATATCAATCGACATAGGGCCAAGATACTCGGCCGATTAGATTAATAAATTTGCCCTTGCCCCAGCCAGTGCATGGACTTCAAGGCAGTCTCCCATAGTTGCCGTTTAGATAATTAGGCCGTTTTAACAAGCCAAAACTTAGTGCATGAAATGGCTATGGCACATGTCAATCGGCCTCCGTCGTTTGGAGACTGCCAAAAGTGTTAACGAAATTGCCTCGGGGTCACTGCATACCCACGAATAAATTGGGCGATTTCGCTCCAGTGGGGCCACTTATTCTTCTTCAGATTCGATTTGAACTAGCTTGGGGCGAGGGCGAATGTTAAACAGACTGTTCTTCAATAATAGAGGAAAGGGACGAACGCTGGCTGAGCTAGATACTGCGATGAATCGCAGCAGCAAGCCTGCGCGTACGGAAGGAAGGACGTCCAAGGAAAGCGAAAAATGTCAACTTCCAAGCCGTCGAAACAAATCACCTCGAAGAGAGAAGCATTAACGGGAAAGCTCCCCGCGACCACGACCGAGGGATGAGTTAGACGCGACGCCCCGACCATTGAGTTTTGCGGTGTTCATGGGGAATAAACCGATGACTGAGGCAGATTCCATCGTCAATGATCCGGGTGTAGCGGTCGAGTTTGCTTGACAGATCTTTCCACTGGAAGTCCAACAATCGATGGTTGGACGACGAGATTTGGAAGTGTTTCGAGAAGGTATTCATGGGGCGGTGAAGGGGCTGTACACCGCCTACAAAGTCGGCATGCGTCTGCGTGCCGCGCGGCGGGAGATGGAGAAAATGGACGAACGGGCCTGCAGTTCAGAGGCTCGTACGGAGAAAGCCGAGGGCGAGCTTAGGGAGCTTAGGAAGGTTAAAGTCTCCTGTCAATCTAACCCGATTGTGGACGAGAGGGTGACCCAACGGCTATTGAGTCATGCCATCCCCGACCGAGATACAACAGACATGTTTACTGTACAAAATGCGAGGGCCAAAGGTTACGAGGAGGGCTTCCATATTAGTCAGAAGGTTGGGATCGACAAAATGAAAGAGACACTTGCTGAGGAGGTCTGCTGATGCGAGAATTGGGGTTTTAAGCATGGTTGGATCGTGGCTCTTCAGGCCGCGAAGGCTCTCCGAGCAAAGGGTGTCGATTCCAACTTATGTGACCTGGATCATCGTGATCATTTGCCCTTTGCCGCCTTTGAAGTTGAAAAGAGCGATGATGAGGGCGACGCCAAATAAAAATATTCGTTGTAATGTTCAAACACGGATCGCGTCTAGAATTTTGTATTTATTGGTTGGTCGAATAAAAAAGAACTTTATTTTCAATGTTTTGTTATAATTTTTGTTCAGCGCATACATGCTTGCATGTGTTTTATTATATACATGTTTGAATAAACGTATTTCAGACAAGTAAATGAACATTGATCGGCCTGATTTAATCGACATCATTGTGTTACGCATGGCCCGAAAGTTTAATCGGCCTAAAGACGTCATTCGCCGATGGGGCTACGAATCCGGAGGCTTTAATCGGCTGAAAGACGTCATTCGCCGATGAGGCTCCGAATGCGGAGACTATTTGGTAGATCGTGATATCCACGAAGGGCGCTCTGAATTCGGAGCCTTTAACGGCCCAAAGACATCATTTGCCGATGGGGCTCCAAATCTGAAGACTATTTGGCTAATCGTGATATCCACGAAAGGCGCTCCGAATCCGGAGGCTTTAGCGACCCAATGACGTCATTCGTCGATGGGGCTCCGAATCTGGAGACTTTATTTGGCTAATCGTGATATCCACGAAAGGCACTCCAAATCTGGAGGCTTTAACGGCCCAAAGACGTCATTCGCCGATGGGGCTCCGAATCCGGAGACTTTATTTGGCCAATCGTGATATCCACGAAGGGCATTTCGAATCCGAAGGCTTTAATCGGCCAATCGTGATATCTACGAAGGGCGCTTCGAATCTGGATGCTTTAATCGGCCAATCATGATATCCACAATGGGCGCTCCGAATCCGGAGGCTTTAACGGCCCAAAGATGTCATGCGCCGATGGGGCTCCGAATCCGGAGACTTTATTTGGCCAATCGTGATATCCACGAAGGGCGCTCCGAATTCGGAGGCTTTAATTGGCCAATCGTGATATCCACGAAGGGCGCTCCGAATCCGGAGGCTTTAATGGCCCAAAGACGTCATTTGCCGATGGGGCTCCGAATTCGTAGACTTTATTTGGCTAATCGTGATATCCACGAAGGGCGCTCCGAATCCGGAGGCTTTAACGGCCCAAAGACATCATTCGCTGATGGGGCTCCGAATTTGAAGACTTTATTTGGCCAATCGTGATATCCACGAAGGGCGCTCCGAATCCGGAGGCTTTAATCGACCAATCGTAATATCCACGAAGGGCGCTCCGAATTTGGAGGCTTTAATCGGCCAATCGTGATATCCACGAAGGGCGCTTCGAATCCGGAGGCTTTAACGGCCCACAGACGTCATTCGCCGATGGGGCTCCGAATCCAGAGACTTTATTTAGCCAATCGTGATATCCACGAAGGGCGCTTCGAATCCGAAGACTTTAATTGGCCAATCATGATATCCACGAAGGGGGCTCCGAATCCAAAGGCTTTAACGGCCCAAAGACGTCATTCGCCAATGGGGCTCTGAATCCGGAGACTTTATTTGGCCAATCGTGATATCCACGAAGGGCGTTCTGAATCCGGAGGCTTTAATCGACCAATCGTGATATCCACGAAGGGCGCTCCGAATCCGGAGGCTTTAATCGAAACATCTTTGAACTAGATTCTGTGGTAGGTGAATGGGAATCTTTGTATTACAGAAAAAGAGATGTACATGGCGAACAGTTCGGAACAAGCATCATGTCCCACAAGTCGGGCTAATGATAAAATTTGCGTAAGTGCGTGGAATTCCAAGGTCGTGGTAGACTCCTTCCTGTCATGTCTTTGAGCCGATATGCGCCTACTCCAGCGATCGAGTCGATCTGATAGGGACCGTCCCAGTTAGGACCCAATTTTCCATCAACTAGTTTCCTGTCAGCTGGGAGCAGCTTCTTCAGGACCAACTCTCCTGGTGTGTAACGACGTAGCTGAATGCATTGATTATACAACTTTGCTAGCTGCTACTGGTACCGTGCCATGGACGCAAGGGCTCGGTCTCTTCGTTCTTCGATTAGAATCAAATCCAAAGCCAGTATCATGTCATTTCGGCCTGTATCAAAAACTTGCAACTTGAGTGTCGGGTGGCCGATCTCTAGGGGTAAGATTGCCTGGGTTCCAAAGCATAGGGCAAACGGCGTTTCTCCAGTCGATCTTCTCGGTGTAGTTCGATGAGCCCACAGTACACTCGACAATTCTTTGACCCATTTGCCTTTGGCTTTCTCCAGCCTCTTCTTGATGCCGTCCAAGATGGATTTATTAAATGCTTCGGCTTGGCCATTGCTTTGGGGGTAAGCCGGTGTAGAAAAGTAAGGCCGAATACCATATTTGCTGCACAGCTCTCGGTATACGCCATAATCAAATTGCGTGCCGTTGTCTGAGATAAGAGCTCTGGGAATGCCAAATCGTGTTATGATGTTCCTCCACACAAAACTCTTAACGTCAACATCTCGAATATGTGTTAATGCCTCCGCTTCAACCCATTTCGTGAAGTAATCTGTTGCGACGATCAAGTATCACTTGTTTCCTGGGGCCCTCGACAATGGTCCTACGATATCAAGCCCCAATTGGGCGGACATCCAAGGACTAGTGATAGAGTTCAACTCTTCAGCAGGCAGATGGTTTAACGAGGAGAATTTCTAGCACTGTTCACACTTTTTTGCATAACACTCGGCGTCCGCTCTCATTGTCGGCCAATAATATCCCTGCGTTATAGCTCAATGGGCCAAAGAGCATTTGCCAGAATGGGCACCACAACTGCCTTCGTGTATCTCAGTCAGAAACTCCCCGACTTTGTCCAGGTGCACACATTCCAAATATGGGCCAGAGAGTGACTTTTTATAAAGCCTTCATTGCGGATCCAAGTAGTATCGCATGGCTTTGTTTCACAGCTTATGTGTTTCTTTCTTGCCCTCTGGGAGTTGTTCAGAAGATAGGAATGCAACAATGGGATCCATCCAACTTGGTGCAAATTCTATAACGTTAATTTTGACTTCCTCCGAAGGGCCAATGCTTGGCTCTGGGATGAATCCTACTTCGATGGTCTGTTTTATCTCTGAGTTGATTGCGGAGGCGAGGCAAGCCAAGGCATCTGCATGGGTGTTCTGATCGCATGTTATCTGGTTCAACTCATGATGGTCAAATTTTGCCAACAGGGAGTTGGTTGTTTTCATGTAGGCCGCCATACAGTCGTTTCTTGCCGCGTACTCCCCCTTTAGCTGATTGATCACCAGTTTTGAGTCGCAAAACACAAACAGACGCCGAGCACCCAGAATATGCACATTCCACAAACCGGCTAAAAGGGCTTCGTATTCAGCTTCGTTATTTGATGCTTCGAAGCCGAGCTTGACAGCCTACCCAATTATTGCGCCGTCGGGGGTCATGATTACAACTCCGGCTCTACTGCCTCGCTGATTGGATGATCCATCACAATACAACTGCCAGATGTCCCCAACATAAATCCTCCAGTTCGGCTTTGGTCGGATTTCATCTGTCTGGAAGTCGGCAACATCAAACTTGAAGTCGACGAGGCCCCCAGTGAATTCGGCGATAAAGTCGGCAAGCACCTGTCCCTTGATTGAGGTTCTAGGTAGAAATTGAATATCGTACTGGCTAAGTTCCAGAGCCCACTTTGAAACACGTCCAGATGCTTCCGCACTGCATAGTACTGATAGGAGGGGATAATCTATTAGCACCCCAATGCTATGCCCCTGGAAGTAATGCATGAGCTTCCTTGCCGCCATAATTAGGGCTAGGATGAGCTTTTCCAGCGAAAAGTAGCATGTTTCTGTGTCAACCATTGCCTTGCTCACATAATACACTAGCCGCTGCTCCCCCAGCTCTTCCTTTATCAATACAGCGCTGACGGCTTGGTCAAAAACTGCCAGGTACAAAATGAGCGGGTCGCCAGCAGAGGGTGTTGTCAGGAGTGGTACTGAGCGGAGGTAGGTCTTCAGACCGTTGAAAGCGGCTTCGCACTCGACGGACCATTCAAAGGCCTTGCGCTGCCATAGTGTATGCAAGAATTGTCGGCAGCGATCTGTGAACCGGCTGATAAACCTGTTGAGTGTGGCAACCATCCCCATCAACTTTTGAACCTCCTTTACTGAACGGAGGGAGCCGAGCTCCAGGATTGCTGTGATTTGCGTTGGGTTGGCTTCGATGCCTCTATGGTTGACAATGTAGCCCAAGAATTTGCCAGAGCCGACACCAAACGCACATTTAGAAGCGTTCAATTTCATTCCATATTTGCGTAGGATGCCGAATGTCTCTTCCAGATCGGCTATATGGTTCTGCTCTTCTTTGGATTTGACCACCATATCGTCAATGTACACTTCCATAGTTTTACCGAGTTTCTCCTTGAACATGGTGGTGACCAGTCTCTGGTAGGTTGCCCCTGCATTTTTCAACCCAAAAGGCATTACCTTATAGAGCCATGTAAGGTAGGTCACCTCCCTAATTGCTCCGGCGTCAAGCAACCTGTCAACTTCCTCAACAACGGCGGCAGTGTGCTCTGCGGCTGACCGCCGACTTTTATGAATGATCGGCTTACACTTAGGATCAACATTCAAATGGTGCTGTGAAACTGACGGATCTATACCCGGCATCTCGTACGAAGTCTATGCAAAAACATCGAGGTTGCTGAGCAGGAAAGATATTAGCTGTTGTCTGTCGGCCTAATTCAAGGAGGCGCCGACCATGAAGAACTTGTCTGGGCTTCCATCAATTTGAACTCGTGCTAAGTCTTCCGTTGCCTTTTCATTTGGGGGCCGCCCAACATCGTCGAGGCTTTCTCGATCCGGCAACTCAATAGAATTCACCTGTAGTTCCTTTGGCGTTTTCTCAGCAAGGAGATAATATGCTTGTGCAAATTTCTGAGAGCCACAGATTTGCTCAATACCGCGTTCTGTCGGGAAGTAGAGTAGCTGATGATAGGTGTTGGGCACAGCGTGCATAGTATGCAACTATGATCGCCCCATGATGAAATTATACGGTGACGATAGTTGGACGACCAAAAATCCCACATCCACTATTCGGGAACCTGCTCGAACGGGAAGTCTGATTTTCCTCAACGGGTACTGTAGATTGGCATTGAAGCCGAAAAGTGGATAAGGGCCTGAAGAGAGATCCGATTCGGAGAAGCCCAGTTTGGTGAATGTCTTGTAGTACATAATCTCCAATGTACTCCCCGAATCAATGAGTATGCGCTCAACTGTGAATCGGTTTACACGTAACTCAATTACCAAGGGATCAATGTGGGGCAGTGTTACTCCGGTCAAATCCGAATCATCAAATGTGATAACCTCGGCTTCATAAGGTTGTTTAGCCGGAGTGAGTTGCTCTTGAGGGTTAGGCTTCGACTGAATCACGTGCACTGCCAATGACATTGGCAGGCTGTATATCAGGCAGATCACGTGGAGCGAATGTAAATCCTGTGTCAAGGCTATTGCTTTGGTTGGGTTGTCTTTTCGGACGTACGGTTGTAGCTGGCCATCTTGTACCAATTTACTGTCGTACAGGGTGAATGACGGTGCTTTGAATTTCTTGGGTAGGACTGCCTTTGCAATCCGTCGTACAAAAGGATCTTGTTGATCGTCATCCGAGCTATTTCTCCTTTGCTTACGCCTTGTACGGGGACTCTCTTCAGAAGAACTGGAAATTTCATATCATCCCTCCTTCTTAGGCTCCGAGGATAATGCGTCGAAGTTGCTATCAGTATCTTGTTATCGGGCTCAAGATCGTCGACCAGCTGCCCGCTCAGGTCGTTTCGGGCCTTGGTATGCAGCTTGTTTGGACTTCGCCACCTCCAAGGCCAAATCCTGATAGAGACGTTCATTCTCTGCAATCATGTTCTCCAATCTTTGTTCGTTTTGCTTTGCTTGTTCCAGGAGCGCTTGCATTGTTTCGTGCTCCGAAGTCGAGGGTGAGGCGAAATTTAAGACACGTCTTGCGGCGATAGTCTCTGTTCCAAGCATGTTCGTTGGAGTGGCTTCATCTTGCAATATAGGGTCAATAGTGACTGTCGGAGGATCTTCCATCACACTCGCCATGGATATACTTGAGTATTTCCACAGACGGCGCCAATTGTGGAGAAGTGGTTTGGAAATACTCTTCTGATCCTGGGAAGCGCTTGAGTTCCGCTATAGTCACCTGAAAAGGAATAAACACTCCGGTTAAGGGTGCCGGAATTAGCACTCCAACAGACAAGTCAATCTTTACACTCAAGAATGCTTGTATTCTAAGTTAAGCACAATAATTCTCACATACCTGCTTCTGGCTGATGTCTCTTCTATTTATATCTTTTCTTCTTTGGGCCTCGGGATTAGGTCCATCCCCCACCTCATATTCGGCACATTTTATAATGGGCCGATCTTCACTCGGCCCCTCGCTTAATCGGTTATTTGGCCGAGTAGGGTTGGCTTTGAGCTTTCGAGCCAATTGTCGAGTGCTTCGAACCTTGACTCTACCAGATTCGACTATCCGGAATCTCTATGACTACCGAATCTTAACCCCCACAAACGTAAATAAAATTCATATCATGATTAGTAGAGGCCGATCTTTGATCGAGTGAGCAAGGGTGCTCAATTCATGACCTTTCCCTCTCGTACCTAAGTTCCTGAGTAGAGACAACCTTGGTGATGATGGACACGTGGCCTTTGGCACGAGTCATGGGTTTTCTAAATTTTCTAAAAACATTTAGGTGGCGACTCTATATCTGGCAAAGCAGTCCATTTTTGGCATTTTTGATTCAAAATCGATTTCCAAAAGATTTGCCGGATTTAGACTCTTTAGTGTTTATCTATTTCACGTTACACTTGTGAGATCAGATTCAGAACCGCGGGAGTCCAATACTGTAGGGCTTATTCGACTTCCGAAAGGGGGCACAAAAAGTCGAGCTACAGTTGGAAATCTAAAAAACAGACTATAATTGCTAATTCTACAATAGAAACTAAGCTTATAGCGTTAGCTTTAGCATGTAAGGAAGCGAATTGGTTGATAAATTTGTTACATGAAATTCTTTTTTGGGAAAAATCAATTCCTCTTGTGTTAATTTGTTATGATAACACTGCTGCTATTGGTAGAGTGAACAACCATTTTTATCATGGTAAATCTACACCTATTCGAAGGAAACACAGTAATGTGAGATCCTATTTGAGGAATGGCATCATAACTGTGAATTATGTAAAATCTTGTGATAATCTTGCGGATTTATTAACCAAGGCCTTGGTGAGAGATAAGGTCTGGAATATATCGAAGGTGATGGGTTTAAAGCCTATGAAATCATGAACCATGTATGAGGACACCTAACCTAGGGATCAGAGATCCTGTAACTAGGTTCAATGGGAAGAACGAATCATATGGTGGTTGTAAAAATGCACTCCTTAATATTTTGTTGTCCATCCTTATGATGTAAGTGCATTTGTCTTGTAATGTTAGAGGGTTGAGTTTTTATACGCTTAATGAAATTCTGTAGCCCTTGTTGAGTGGGGTGTGTAAATTACAGGAACATCCTTGACAGATTTCACCTATGTGAGCATGGAAGTGGGGCTGCTTTATATGAAAACAAGACTTATTCTCAAATATGCTCATAAAAACTGGAATTAGCATAAGGCCGTAATATGCTGGCTATTAAAAGCTCATGTCAACACCTGGATTATCATATGTGAACAGTAATACTTTACTTTCCCTAAGTAGTCATAGCTCAAGTCTGAGACCACTACAGACTCTGGAGTAAAGGTTGTTGTTTCACTAATGAAAGTTCAATGCAGAGCACACCTTCATGATATATACTGTCTATCTTTGGTTGGTAATCTCTCTTATCTTTGTTGATATTAAAATGAGTTGAGGATTGTTGCACCATTTTAATATCTTTTATTTATTTATTTATTTATATATCTTGTTCATGTATCTTATTTTGTGTTGTTCATGAATCTCATTTTGTTTGGTGAATGGAGATTCATTTGTTTTTGGTGACCTTTTATTTTGTTCATGAATGAAGATTAATTGGTAGGTCATGGGGTTGGTGGTGAGTTAATGGTCATTATTTATTTTTTATTTTTTTGTAATTTGTTTCTCTCATCTACTCTTTTCTATACTAACCATTTTTTATACTTAAGAGATTACAAGCCAAAGAATGGTGTGTTTTTCTTGGTGGAGCTTTGGGTTAACCATCTTGTGCAGAATTGGCCTGAATTATACGACAAGTGGTCAGGCTGTTGTATTCTAGAGGGGACAAGTCATAGTTTTGTGACTGTTGTATCAGTAGTTGGGTTTCTTTCTACCGCAATGGACTTGATCTTCTTAAAGAAAACGAGATATCCGTACCTCAGCTTGATCTATTTGTTTCTCATTTTCTTTGCATTATTTATCAATAAAATATAATTTTTTTTGGTATTTTCACCCATTCTTTTTATTTAAACTTCTCTCTTCAGTTTCCTTGCAAGGAAAAATGTGTTCAAAAAACGACGCATTTTTTGACTCAATAATAGTATTTACATGCATACTAAGATTTTCAAATCTATGAACTAAAAATTTATATGCACTACTATTATTTGCATAACCAATGAACACACAATCAATGGTTTTTGGTCCTATCTTAGTCGTTTTGGGACTAGGGACTGCCACATTGGCCAAACACCCCCACACTTTGAGGTAATTATAGGTAGGTCGTCGACCTTTCCATACTTCATAAGGTGTTTGATTGATTTTCTTGTGGGATACCCTGTTAATGATAAAATTAGCAGACAAAATCGCCTCCCCCTCACAAGTTCTGAGATAACCCTGAACTAATCAACATGGCATTCATCATCTCTTTAAGAGTTTGATTCATTCTCTCAGCAACTCCATTTGACTGAGGAGAATAGAGTGCAGTGGTTTGGTGAATAATACCATGTTCAGAACAAAATTCCTCAAATGGTACATCATACTCACCATCTCTGTCACTCCTCATAACCTTAATAGTTTTGCCAAGTTGATTTTCAACCTCAAGTTTATATTGCTTAAAAGCTTCTAAAGCTTCATCTTTGCTTCTTAATAAGTAAACATAGCAATATCGAGTGCAATAATCAATAAAAGTAATAAAGTACTTTTACCTCCTCTAGTTTGAACAAATTTTAAATCACAGATATCTGTGTGAATTAAATTTAGAGGTTCAGTACTTCTTTCTACTTTATTAAATGATGCTTTAGTGAGTTTTGTGTCAACACAAATCTCACATTTATAATTAGGATTAAATTCTAAGTTTGGAAAACATTTTAAAGAAACAAGTCTACGCAAAGAATTAAAATTTACATATCCTAATCTACCATGCCATAAAAAAGAAGACTCAGCAATATAAACAGAAGATGTGTTCTTATTATTAATAGCCAAATTTGGTACAATAGTATTTATATTGAACAGAAAAAGCCCATCACTCATATAACCTCGCCCTACATACATGCCACTCTTGGAGAATACAACATTGTTAGATTCAAAGACTAATTTAAACCCATTGACCCAAAAATCAATTTTTTGCGAATTTTTGACACATTGAGTACATTGTTAAGCGTGAGTTCTTTCCTTGAGATCATTTTCAGCACGATCTTTCCTTGTCCTTCCATAGTTGAAGTGGAAGAGTTTCCCATAAAAAGTTGTTCCCCATAAAAAGTTGTTCCCCATTTTCCATCACTTTGTAGATTGTGAACATCTTCTTATCTGCACAAATATGGCGGGTTGCTCCAATATCCACCCATCACTCTTTGGGATTGCCTACCAAATTTGCTTCAAAGACTACTGCAGCAAGATTGATGTTTGCCACTCCATCGGAAAGATAAAAATCCTCGACTATGTTGGCTTGTGCTGGCTTTTTGGTTGAACTCCCTTCGTCCTTGCAAACGTGACAATCCTTAGCGCGATGTCCATCTTTGCCACACACAAAACACTTGCCTTTGAACCTCTTGTTGAACCCGTTGTTGATCCCTTTATTGATCTTACTAGTGGATCCTTTTTTGGGACCATTGCCGTCATGCTTCCGCTTTTTGTTATTGAACTTTGACCCTTGTTCATATTCTACAACATTTGCTTTAACATGGTTTCCTGACTTCTTGTCAGAACCACGGTTGTCCTCCTCAATTCTAAGCCGCACTATCAATTCCTCAAATTTCATCTCCTTGCACTTATGCTTTAGATAATTTTTGAATTCTTTCCAAGATGGTGGCAATTTTTCAATGATTGCCGCTACTTGGAAAGATTCACTGAGAACCATTCCTTCCGCATATATGTCATGGAGAATTAATTGGAGATCTTGAACCTAGCTAATAACCGTCTTGGAATCCATCATTTTAAAATTCAGAAAAAGACCAACAACAAATTTCTTTGTACCAGCATCATCTGTCTTATATTTTTGACACTATACACATTGTACAGTGTATTGTCCAACCCATTTAGGATATAATTCAAACACAGAAAATTACCACATTTCCATGCATCGACTGCAACAACCACTTGCCGGTCAGTTTCTCCTTCGTTCAGTGCCGGTGTTTTTTCATGAGTGAAACGAGCCAAATTCAATGTGCTAAGATAAAACATAATTTTTTGTTGACCTCTTTTTAAATCATTTCTATTGAATTTTTCTGGCTTATCCCCATGATTTACCGATATTGTCGGAGTCACCACTGGTACAATGGGTGTGGGGGTCAGAGTAATAACAGTCTCAATATTGTTTATTTCAATTGTCATAATTCTGACAAAATAATAAAACATCAATCACAAATTTATACGGAAAAGAATTTACACACAAAATATACAGAAAAAATATTTTGTAACAAAATTCCAATAATAAACAGTATATCACTACTATGTTATCAAAGAAATCATTAAACAGTATATTACTACTATTTAAGAAATCAAACAGTATATGACTACTATTTAATTTCTCGAAACAAAATATCCGTTTATCTAACACATAAATAAATAAAAACGGAAATCTACTTTAAGATTGTTACACCCAGCGATGTGTGTGTGTGTGTGTAAATTAAAATAAACAACAAAGATATAAATGAATAATTTAGAAAATAATTTAATAAATTAAATTCTAAATTAAATACTTACAGAAATTTTAAGGCGAGGCTTGTGTTGAACACAATCTTCTTAAAGTAAATTTCGCCCTCGCTCTGATGCTTCGAGTTTTAACCGTCGTGTACTTCCTAGGATACAACGACTAACACTTGAATTTGCAACACTACAAAATCAAGTCTGGTGAACCAAAACTCTATTGTGACTCTTTTTTTTCTTCTTAAAATAAAATGTAGAAACAAGAGAACGAAAAGAGGAAGTAGGAAGAAGAAAAGCTCTCCAAAAATTCCATGGAAATAAATGCTGGATAGCCCACTATTTATAGGAGGAATGGTAGCTATTCAAATGGGCGCCAACAGATAGACAACTATTTAGACAGATTCAATAACAGATTGGACAGATTCAGTTTGAATTCAACAGGTATGAACCTGTTTTGAACCCTTTGAACCTGTTCAAGTGGGTCTGAACCTGTTAGGGATCTGTTTGGGTGAAGGAGAAAATTTGGACCAATTTATTTTGAATTTTGAAACCAAAATTAAAAATAAATAAATAAATTATAAATGTTTTTAGCCCAAAAAGATAAGTATTGGGCCGAACAAGCCTAACTCAACCTTATACTACGCACAAACCCAGGCCCAGCCTAGCCTGCCTGACCAGACAGGCAACATCACGTGCGTATGATTTTTGTTATGGGTCCAATGGATCTAGCTTACTTTACCCATAACCTCACCCTTCCACAAACTTGGGTACCCTTTAGTCCCCATCCAAAATATCCCAAGCTAAAGTATATAAACCCACACAAATCCATAAGCATTTTCAATGTGGGACAAGCACATTTCACAAATGTGTAGGAAACTCACCTAAAACCATTTTCATGAACCCGAAAATACGCATTGAATTCTCATTCATTCGGAAATGGTTTTGAGCAATCGAATGCACGGTTTTATTCACTACGCGGCATTAAATATAAACCCAATGAAAAACGTTAAACATAACGTTTGGATCCTATCTTAATTAATGTTCAGAGTTAACAAAAAATAAGAATTTTTCAAGCCATTTTCCAACAGTAATATTATATAAAATTCTACAAATAAAAAATTTGAAAATAAAGTTGGTAGGTAAAACAATGCAAAGCATGGTACACAAAAAACAAAATTGTTGGAATTCTTACAATTGCCACCTCAAATCTAATATTTGAATTCTAAATATATACTTTTCTCACTTTTTTTTCTTTCTTTTTCCCACGATTCTTATTCCAAAGGAAAGGATGTTGGACTATGCTAACAAATTTTCTTTAACCTGGCTCCATTCAGTTGTTAGAAATTTGTTTAAAAAGTTGTTATCAGGAAAAGTATAGTAAAGGGAAATAAACTCGTATATGTCCAGTTGTCACCAAAGGAAAATGTATTATTGAGTTTTTTTTTTTTTTTTTTTGGATGAAGCACTAATAAATTTTAAATATAATTTTATAAATTATTTAATTTTTTTTTCTTATAAATTTAAAGGTCTCATTAAAGTGAAAATTATACAAAAAGATAGTTACTTATATGTTTAGGTTTAATTTTCTAAGGATAAAAGTGAGTTTTTTTAAATGTAAAATTACATATTTTGACAATTCGCACTATAGAGTTTTTGGATTTTTCCACCTTCTAGAACAAATCCCACATTACAAATAAAATGTAACACTCTAATGTAACACACTAAAAAATTTATTTGTGCATTTTTTTCAAACGTAACAACGTAACATTTCAAGAAAACTCATTAGGGTATTTTTTTCAGACGTAACACTCCAATATAACACATAAAAAAAACTCATTAGCGTACTTTTTCCGAACGTAACACTATAATCAATATAATTCCAAACGTAACACTCTAATGTAACACATACAAAAATATTAAAATATTTGTTAATGTAACTTTTCTAAACATAACACTCACAATTTAAAATGATACATTTACTCAAAGCTTACTAACACTTGCTGGGGAATTTTTGTAGTTATTTTGGAATGGTTTGAAGAATCCCACATCTTTTTGGAATTGTTTGAAAAATCCCACATCCTTTTTTTGGAGTGTTACATTGGAATGTTACGTTTGTGAAAAGTACACTAAGAAAATTTTTTATGTGTTATATTTAAATGTTACACTAAAGAGTTTTTTTGGAATGTTGTATTGAAGTGTCACATTTAGAAAAAGTACAATAATTTTTTTTTTTTTTTAGTGTTACGTTTAAGTATTATATTAAAGTGTTACAGTTTAAAATTATACATTTGTCCAAAATTTACTAAGGAATTTTGTACTCATTTTGAAATGTTTAAAAAATCCATTCTTTTTTATTGTTTGAAAGATATCATATTTCAAGTCATTTTTATACTCATTTTGAAATGTTTTCCAATAAAAAAGATTCTTATATAAAAATTTATCTCAAATTTAATTTCCATACATTACCTTTCTAGCACAAAAGAAAAAAAAGAAAAAAAAAACAAAATAAAAATAAAGGTATAACCGTAAATTTAATTTTTAAATAATATATTAAATCTATATTTTAAAAATTAATGGGACTAATTAATTTATGAGAAAATTTTTGAGACTAATAGATTATCATTCTTCAAAATAGTGTTCATAGGTAATTTTTTTTGGCACAACACCTAGTATTTTTTATTATAGAAAGATGTTTCAGAGCAAAGTTATCGTAGTGGAAAAGTCATTTTTATCAGTCCCACAACTTTCCGACATCAACATGAAAAAAAATGCAAAAATGTTATCACTTTACTTTGTTTCATTTTTCTAAAAATACTTTTGAAAAAATTTTATTTTCTTATTTTTTGTATTTTTTTATTTTTACTGAATTTTTTAAATATTTTAAGTAATTTTTTTTTAATATTTTAGACATACCTAATATAAATATACTTAAAAAGTAAAAAATTCGTGAATAAAAAATCTTTTAAAAATTCACTAAATACTAAAAATACAAAGAGAGAGAGAGAGAGAGAGAGAGAGAGAGAGAGAGAGAATTCAATACATTTTTTTTGTATTTTTATGTATTTATTAATTTTTTAAAATATTTTTTCACAATTTTTTTACTTTTTAAATATATTTAAGTAAAGTGTATCTAAAAAAGTTTTTTAAAAAAATATTTAAAATTTTAAAAATATTCACTAAAAATAAATAAAAAAAAAAACACAAAAATCAAAAAACTCAATTTTCAAAAAACTTAATACAAAAAATTCAAACTAAACATTATGATTATTTGTTTTTGTTTTGTTTTTGTTTTTTTTTTTTGGTACCTTAGTTTCTTTTCCTGACAACTGAATAGAGCTTTTTTAGTAAAGTTTTAACAAGATTTTAGCTAATCTTGTAAATTTTTTTCGAGTGATGCTAGGTAGTCTTAATTTTTGTGGCTTAACTTAGTTCAAATGACGTGGTTTTGACAAATTTTAGCTAATTTTGTAAAAAAAAATTCCAGTGATGCTCGGTAGCCCTATGCTCAGTAGCCCTAATTTTTGTGGCTCAACTTAACTCAAATGGCGTGGTTTTAACAAGATTTTAACTAATCTTGTAAATTTTTTTTCCAGTGATACTAGGTAGCCCTAATTTTTGTGGCTCAAATTAGTTCAAATGACGTGGTTTGCTGATGTGGCGACGATGTGAAAAATTATTATTATATATATTATTTATTTATTTATTTTAGGATACTAAACCTAGTTGTTCTTAATAATATATGATTTCTTGAGATATTTTATCAGCTCTTTTTTTTTTTTTTTTTTTTGTAATTTCTATATTTTTAGCAATATCAATGTTTTAGTTGATTTTGTAAAAATTTATGACATTTGTGACAATTTGCTATTAATATTATCACTTGATTACGATCTAGCAACAGGTCTTGGATATAAAAATGGTTATAAAAACTCATAAAAAGGAAAAAGTTTTAAATGTTTTGATTATAGGCCCACTATGCTTCCAAAATGAGAATAGTATTTAAAAATTTTGACCGTTACCTGAACGTAGTCGGCGTAGGGCTCTAGCGTTGGCAAGCTTCCAGTTTACAGAGGTAGCTACCCTCAACCTTTCCTTCCTTAGATCAGGCTCATCACAGATTTGTTTCGTTTCTTACCTCAGCCCATAACTTCATAAACTGCTTCCTTGGTTATGTAGGAGACCTAAGATCAACAACTTGACATACAGTAATAACACACTTTCTTCTAAAAATGAAAAACTTTTTTATTTATTGAACAAAGATTTACAAGGAAATGGGTGTATGTAGACTGTTGGATTGCTAGAGTATTGTTTGCTCTAAGAAGGCCTGAGAACCAGACTTCTTTTTTAGTGTCAAGTATACTCTAAGTAATTTGTCCCATTTTTCTCTCCCTCAAGGCCTTTATATAGGCACCTTGTGGATTTCTAAGTCCAGATTTCAATATATTCTATAAATATACAATATTTTATATATTATATTTTATTGTTACTAAAAGACAAACAAGAAACAAATAAGCAGGTGGCAGGCTATATGCTGATTTATTTATTAACAAGAGACACCTGGTGGGGTAGTCACATGGAAGTGTAGTCTTCAGCCCATGGTTTGCCAAACTGCCTATGGTTTTGTCAACCCATTGTATTGTCTAGATTCCACACCCCTTTATCACCCATGATATTACTAAGATCATAGTTCTCATCATACTCTTCAAACATCTCATCACATCCTTCTAGATCTTGTTCTATAAGATATTTCTCCAGAATTTTACATCCTCTTTCAGATAAATATGTCCCTAATTTTACTTGTTCCAAATAATCATATATTGATTCATAAGACAATCCTGGAACAATTAATTTTTCTACCAAGAAGGTGTTATGGCAAACGTAGTTCTTCCATAATGAACTAATTTGAATCCAACCCTTGCTAATTTTGTAGTTTCGTGAGACATTAGGAAAAATTCTCTCCCCCTTGCTTCTGTTGGATCTAATATAAAAGGTTTGTCCCAATCTTGAAACCAATCACATTTGCAAGGGATTACGTCTTTCTTGTCTTTGACCTTTTTTAGATAATGAGTTGCATTTAGACGTTCATCCTTTACCTCTATTTGGGCAGTTGTAAATATGATAGATGCCATGTTTGGATATTCTTCAAAGACTTTAGAAATTCTTCTGAACATAAATTGTTGGAATTTGGTGAGCTAAGTGAACATAATACTTTGTGGGTGAAGTGAAACGTCAAATGTATTAATTATTCCCACTTTTCACATTTGTACCAAAGGATATTTTAGGCTGATGACATTGTTTGGATTGAGTGGAACTTTTAACATTCTATAATTGTACAATACGGTTTGTCTGTTGAAGTAACACCACTAGGTTCCCAGATATGTGACACATTCTTCATACCATTTTAGAAATAACTTAAGAAATGTACATTTTTTTATTTTATCTTGAAGGTCAGTGGGGAGTTGAAGAAATGAATATAATACTTCTAATCTTAAAAAGGTTTTTGCCACAAAATGGGTCATTCTAATAAGCTTATTTACAGAACGGCTCTTTCCTGCAGCCTGCATTTTTCAAATAATTTCAACTCTGTCTTGCGTTACCAAGTCCAGCACTTCTTGAGTTTCTACCAAGAGTGTTTCCTTCTCTAGCAGTGTAAGTCTTGTGAATGTGGATGTCATTTGCAAATTCTCGAGTTAGAGTATCTGCTAAACTATTTTTATTACCATTAATATGTTCTATATCAAAAGTAAATTATTTTAACCAAAGTTGCCATCGTAAAAGCCTTCATTGCGCCTGCATGTTAGATAAATTCTTATTTATGAAACCTAGTAGGCCTTTGCAATCAGTTCTTATTAAAAACGGTTTTGGTGCCAAAAATATTTAAAAATTTTCTATTCATTTTACTATGGTTAATAATTCTCTTTCCATGGTAGAATAATTACATTCAGCATGATTAAAACTTCCACTACAATATCTACATAATTGATTATTTTCTTTTATTTTTAAAATTACGCTCCAGTGATTATTACTTGCATCGGTTTCTATTACTAGCTCATCATTTTCATTAGGAAGAGTTAGGGTAGATGAATTTGTACATTTTT
This sequence comes from Camellia lanceoleosa, assembly GCA_025200525.1. Classification (NCBI taxonomy): domain Eukaryota; kingdom Viridiplantae; phylum Streptophyta; class Magnoliopsida; order Ericales; family Theaceae; genus Camellia; species Camellia lanceoleosa. The sequence goes on from CM045761.1 coordinate 64,256,904, forward strand.
CTTTTAAGAATTTTACTAAGGTGGAGTTGGCTGAGTTCCAAGTCCAACCCTCATCATTTTTAAGTTTCTTTTATAAAGGATTTCTTATTTTGGCTAAGTTTTTTATAAAATCTGAGGTATATGTTAAACATCCTAAAAATCTTTCTAATTGTTTTCTATATGTGATTTTATCAGGAAATTTATTAATTTTTTCGAGAACATGACTTTCCATTTTTATTATTCCTCCTTTGATTTTAAGTCCTAAAAATTCTATTTCATTTTGTGCATACATGCATTTCTTTTCACCTAATATATTTCATATTTTTCACATTTTTCGGTTATTATTTTAATATCTATTCTATGTTGTTCTATGGATCAGGAAAAAAATTAAAATAGGGCAAATTACAAACACCCCCCTCGACGTTTGGTGAAAATACAGATTCCCCCCTAAGGTTTGAGAAATTAGATCCCGCCCTCTGAGGTTTATATTTCCATAACAAATTACCTCCTGAGGTTTTTATTTTTGTAAGATTCCCCCCTAATTTCCCCTAATTTGTTATGAAAATTTGACCCTCATGGGGCAATTTGTAATTTCTCAAACCTCAGGGGGAATCTGTATTTTCACCAAACCTCGAGGGAGGTGTTTGTAATTTGCTCATTAAAATATTATCTATATATATACAAGACAAATATTATTTAATTCTTTAAAGATGTTATCCATTCTTCTTTGAAATATTTGAGATGCATTTTTTAACCCGAATGACATTACAAGCCATTCATAATGTCCTTGTGGTGCACTAAAGGCAATTAGTGGGATGTTGTCTGTATCCATTTTTATTTGCTAATATCCACTTTTACAATCCATTTTGGAGAGCCAAGAGGCGCCCTGTATTCTGTTCAGAAGGACTTGCTTATTTGGAATAAAATAACTATCTCTTTTAGTATTATCATTAATTTTTTTTGTAATTTATTATCATTCTAGCCTTTCATCTTTTAACCTCAACACGATTTCTGACTATAAATGATGGACTACTATGTGGACTTTCAGTATCCTTTTTGTTTTAGATTTTCTATTTCTTTTCTGAATTCCTCTATATCATTATAAATATATACCATTTGTTTTACTCTACTTATTTTATTAGGATTGATTAAGTCTATTTTAGCTATACTTTTATCTTTATGCCAAAATTTTAACGAATCTTCACTATATAAATTTTTGTATCTTTCTTGTTGTTCTTTTTAAATTTCTTCTAAATACTAATTTCTTTAATACTTAGTGCAGTTTCGCGCCTAGTTTGAGAGATTACCTGCTCACTACGCTTGTTGCGTACAAAGTCAATATTGTGATGTGCAATAGCCACTTTTAATTTTAAGACTTCAACTGGTTTATTGTTATTTGTAAATATAACCAAATGTAACATGTTGGAATTTATGATTTTATAAGCTTATTTTGAGCAAACTTTGAGCCCATATTTGAGTGGGGCCCACATGTCTTTTGGGGTGGGTCCAAAAGGTGACGTGTTCCTTGCCGCATGGTAAGTCACACGGTGCAAACGGTTCGTCAAAACCATTTATGAGTGAATGGGAAGTTAACATCATTTTCGGGTTCGTGGAATGGACAATTAAAGAATAAAATGTGGATTTCTTTATAAAGTTTGTCCCACATTAAAACTTTAAGGGAGCTTGTATATGTATATAAGCTCTGGGTGGCAACATTTGGGTTGGGCCCTAAGGGGCACCCCAAGTTTGTAGAAGGGAGGAGTTATGGACAAAGTGAACCTTGGCCCAAACCACCACACATATGTGCGCCGCTGCCACCATCTATCCGACCGGTCGAGTCGTGTCGGGTGTGGGTTGTGGATCAGTTCTAATATTAATGTAGTGACCCTCATCCCCGCCTCAGCCTTGTGCATGAGCATCTGCATGAACTTGTTTTGCTAAGCTTGCATTAGTGAAATTTGACTTGTTTAACCTAGAGTAAGATTCTTGTCTTGCTTTGTGCTTATGTGAAATTGCTTGTTGGTCTTGTCCCTTTCCTAGTGAGTCTAGCCGAGGTCATCTTAAGCCTAGGTTATGCCTTTGCACCTCTTGCACCTAGGATTCATCTTGGAACCACTTTGGTCAACCTCCACCTTCACCCCGGCATATTGGCCGAGATGTCATCATCTAGGCCGAGGTGTTCATCAGATGTGTATAATCTAGGCCGAGATGATGTCCTTGCACCTAGTGATCTTGTTCTTGGACAGGTATGACCTAGACCGAGGTGTGGCACGTCTAGACCGAGGTGTGGCACAGCTTGGCCAAGTGTTGTCCTTCCTAGCCGAGATCACTGAGAGCTTGCTTGTCGGAGCCGTTGTTTCCACCCGATGTCATTGCCTTGCCAGAGAGCCCATACCGCCTTACTTGTTGAACACTTATTGTCATGATCTTGTCATGTCTGTCAGTCACCTTTTCGAGGAAAACCCAACCAGTCGCTGCCACATGTCCCAGCTGAGAGTTAAGTCTGAAGCCAACCGGGGGAACCTATCATTTGGTATCATATCTTTGCCTTTTAGAGAGAGAAGCTCTAGGAAGAAGAAGAAGTTTTAGAGTGAGAGAGTAGACTTTCGAGCTTGATTCTTAGAGATCAAACCGTTGGATTCACATTTTGAGGTTAGAATCTTGATCTGCTCATGTTGTTCCTTATGTTCTTCTAGCTGCATTGTTTGATCTAGCATGATTCGCGAGCCATGCATTGGTTTAAAGTTTGGTTTTAGAAAGAGATATGGTTTTCTTGGGTTCTTGAAGAAAAGTCTTGTTTTGATCCGAAAGTCTACATCAAGATTTCCGTGTTTTTGTGTTTGTTTCCATGGAATCTTTAAATATGGGTACCTAGGTCCATGTTTTCAAACTCATTTCATGAAATCTCAGATTTTGTAATAACAAGTTATGATCCTTGCATTCATCTTCTTCATGTTCATGTTCTTCAAGAAGGAAACCCAGATTTTCCCAGACTTCATTTCCTTGTGTATGGTCGTCGGGAACACACCTCGGCCAAGGGGTGTGTGACCTCGGCCTAGGCCTGATCGGTACCCAGCCTGTTTTCCCAAGATGTGAAGCAGTGTCTTGTTTTGGCTTGACTTAGTTTTTTTTAAAGAATGCCGAGATCATTGCATTTCATATCCATCTTTGAATATCTCTTCTCATCTTCTTGAAATGCATTCAATGGGAATTATTATGTGCTTGTAGGCCTTGGATCCTTGCCTGAAACCCCCACACCCGAAGAGCTATGTGAGTGGTATTTTTAATAAAGTTATGTTATAAAGGTTGATGAAAGCTTGCTTCACTTGTTTCGGAAAAGTATTTGTTCATGAATGATTATTCCTAGTTTTGTATTAAATACCAGATTTGCTTGATGACATACTTGGAGAAAGTCCTTAGTGCCAGGGACTATAATGCAACGGTACCCTTGTCTTGAAAGTCCTTAGTGCCGGGGACTATAATGCAACTGCACCATTGTCTTGAAAGTCCTTAGTGCCGGGGACTATAATGCAACTACACCCTTGTTTTGCCACTGACGGTTTTCCGCGTGGGTTGTCCGGAACGTCATCCTTTGTATTATATTGATGCTAGTAAGCATCCCTTGAAATTTTGAAAGGCTTGACAGACGGACTTAGTTCATCCCTTGATTTTATATGAGATATGCTATGTATTGTTTTGAAAAGAGATCTTGAATGTCATTCATGCAAACCTTTATTTCTAATATCATTCACTGAGTATCCAAGCCCACCCTCTCTATATATATGTAGGTGACGAGCAAGAAGGCGATGACGCCTAGATGTGTTTGCCGATGTGTTTTTGGATTCATGTTTTGCAACATCTTGAAGATTATGCTTCTCGGCTTGTATTTTATTTCTTTTATATATGTCGGCTTGAGAAGCCTTTTGATCAAGATGTAAAATGTACCCTATTTTAATCGTATTCAAGTTGTAAGACCATGTTCAAATGTATGACATTTCATTTGATCTACGCACAGCTCTTGTGGACTATTTAGATTTAAATTTATTACTTCCGCACACGTAAGCCCTATATATTATACTCTGATTGTGTGTGTATTTTTGAAAGTTGGCCTTCGGTAAATCTTGGATTACTGGCCATCACGACACCATTCTACTAGGGGCGGAATGAGGTCGTGACAATTAATTTTTTGGACAAAATTTATTTGAATTTCTCAAAAAATTCTTGTAGGAAATTATTTAAATTTCTGAACAAAATTAATTTAATTTTTTCTGTCCAAAATTGTGCTTCTTTTGGTCTAATTTCCAACTGTTTAAACTGCTCTAAACTACCCAACAATTTCGGACAGAGTCAGCTTCTTCCAGATAGGTTTGAAACTACCCAGGCAGTTATCTGTTCAAACAAATTTGAAACTGCCCAAGCAGTTATCTGTCCAAAACTATTTGCATCTGTTGAATTCAAAAACCTACATGTTCGGTTTAAATTTCAGACCTGTTCAGGCCTATAAATACCTGGACCATTCCAGTAGATTTTTCAAAATCCGAAATTCACTTGTTTCCTTCTAGTTTTCGCTCTCTTGCATCAATTTATTCTTCATATTATTTTAGGAAAAATTTGAAGAGTATAGAACACAGGTTTTTGTTAGCCATACAAATTGTTTGGAGTGCTACTACGATTTGTGAAGATCATTGTATCTTGGAAGATCGACACCTTTTATCCGTAAGCACCGAAACGGGGCGAATCTATCTTAAGGACAGAGTGTCATACACTCGACTTGGTCTAATTTTGTACCTTTTCATTTTGGTAAATAAATTCTGTAAATAATTTATTTTTATTTGTTTGATTTAGTTTTAAGTTATTTATTTTATACAGAAAATTGTTCCAACAATCTTAAGACAGATCTAAATTATTATGTTTAAATAGAATATTTTGTTTTGTTTCCTTTCTTTTTTTCTTCGTCTTATAGAAAATATTTTCTGTGGTTCTATAAAATAATGTTCTGGTTGGAAAAACAAATAGTCGTAACATACTGTTTGAAAAATAGTAATAATATACTGTTTATTTGCTTTGACAACTAGTCGTAACAAGTCATTAACAATTCATAATATTTATTTGTAAAGTTGGTCAGAAATTAATTTTGGTTTTCAGAAATAATTTATAAGTTTTCATTAATTAAACTTCAGTTTTTAGTATTTTAATTTTTGAAGTGTTACAGAAGTATTTTTCTGTGTGGAATTAATTTGTTTAAATAAAATTTTATTTCATTCTCAAATTAATTGGAAATAAAAGTTACAATTCTTGTTTCTTTTATTTTTACAGAATTTTATTCTGTGGTTTTGGTTTAAATTTTATGTGTAGTATAAAATTCTAATTATAATTTTGTTTTGTAATTTAGAATTCATGGCTATTGAAACTAATGCTCAAACTAGTACTGGTATGGTGGCTGCAATTGCTCCAACCCCCTTTCTTGTTGTGACTGTGCCAGTCAATCATAATAAAAAGCCAGAGAAGTTCTAAGGAACTGATTTTAAGAGATGGCAGCAAAAAATGTTGTTCTATCTTACGACTCTTAACCTAGCACATTTTCTTCGTGAGGATGCTCCTACTCTAAAAGAGGATGAAACCGACCAGCAAGTGGTTGCTGCGGTCGATGCCTAGAAACATACTGATTTCCTTTGCCGGAACTACATCTTGAATGGAGTTGATCACACATTATACAACGTCTACAGTCCTATCAAGATGACAAAGGAACTTTGGGAGTCTTTGGAGAAAATTACAAGACAGAAGATGATGGCTCGAAGAAATTCATAGTTGTGGCTTGACTTTTCGTGCTCCTTTTGGATATAATTAGCCCCATGGTTCGGACTCTTATGGTTCTGAATTTGATTTCACAATATGCAATGTGAAATAGTGAAAACACAAAAGAGTCCAAATCCAGCAATTCTTTTGGAAAATCGATGTTTGAATCAAATGCCAAAAATGGACTACTTTGCTAGATTTCAGAGTCGCCACCTAAATATTTTTGAGAAATTTAGGAAACCCAAGACTTGTGCCAAAGTCCATTAGTTCGTCATTACCAAAGTGTCTCAACTCGGGAACTTAGGTACGAGAGGGGAAGGTCATGAATTAAGCACCTCACTCGCCCAATCAAAGATCGACATCTACTAATCATGATGTGATTCTTATTTACATTATATGCTCTTGTTTCGATTTATTAAACTAACTTTACTAGGTGATACATGCAAGTATAGATCAATTTGCAAAAGCTGAAAAACTTTGATTTCATGTGTTATTTTAAAAATTGTTTAAGGTGAGTTTATACATTAATCAATTTGTTCCAATTTAAGCAATTAGCCTTTATCCACTAGCATTCAAACAGGTATATCATTTAAGCAATTCGCCTCATGGAAATATGCTTGGTATGGCAACATAAACATTCGATGCAAGATGCTAAAACTCAAAATTGCTCACCTAGTACTCCGAGTCAAAACAAAGAAAAATAATTAGAAAATATGCATATTCCTAACTAGTGCATTATGACTAAATGCAACGCACACATTATGTAATTTATAGGTTCAACTATGAGTATGGCATATGATTCCACTCAAGACATGCGATAAAGCACGTATTCAAGTAATGAATTTGAATATTGATATTGGGTTAGTATGATGAGTCGATTCTTGGATGCATGCAAGACAATGGATGCAAAGCATAAGAATGATAATTTGAAAAATGATGTTCTATACTAACCATCGTAAGCAAATAAGTAAAATGGAGAAAGACGTGAGGTTGGAAGACATACAACTTATTACATATTGGTTCTCACATAAGAGGATCTGAATCAAGGCCCGAAAGTCCGAATTAAACTAATTATTACAAAATCAAATAAATAAATAAGCAAATAATTAACTAGCTAGCTACTATATTACAACAAGGATAATAATGAGAAATAAACTAACTATATAAGTTAATTAGCCATAACAATTACAAATAAATAATAATAATAATTACAACAATAATTGGAGCATTAATTTACAACAATGGCATAAGCAAGGATGTAAAAGGGTTGCATGCACAGTGTCTAAGAAAATCTCTATCTGCCTAGGCTTGCTCTGTTTCACCTTCAGCCACTGCCCTCTGTTTTCTGCAAAACATACTGCTGACCAAACATTGATGGCCGACCATGCCACAATGAGGCCCGGGCGAGTCTAAAAAGGGCCGGGCGTGCCTTAATTTTATACAAAATCCTGTTTTGTGCTCTGAAGTGAAAACAATGTAGACATAGTTATTCTGAACTTTGTTTGTCCCTCTCACACTTCTCTGTCATGGGAAAGCCTCAAGAGAAGGTTGGAATCATTTCCAAAACCATCAATGAGCAATTTGTTTGCTTGATGATTTCGGACATAATTTGGACAAAATTCAATGAATGCAATAAACAACAACCACCCCTCCGTCCTATCATAGAGTAAACTCAAAAAGGGAGGTAGAGACGCTTCAAGGTTCATCAAAACATCATGAATTGTCGTATGATGACCCTTGACATGACGGACTCGGCATAACGTCCGGCCGAACCCCAAGCAATATGACTCATTTTTTTTATGTAGGTTGGTTCATTTTAAGCCAAATTCATTAGTCTTTGCCATTCTTTAATCCATTTGTCCAAGATGATTGTTACGTCCACTAAAGATTACGTCCACTAAGTGAGAAATATGTCAAACGGAAAGTGATTCTCAACATGAAAAATAGACTATGCCGTTAACAATGAACCTCCGTAGAGATTAAGCCATTAAGCATAGATCTCTAGTTCATGTTTTGAATAACCATCAACCGATTGAAACAACTCTCAAATGAAAGAAATAAATGGTAAGTTGATTATTAAAATGAGGCTCTTAAACATGGAAATTAGACAAAAAAAGCTAGAATCATCATGCAACAAGCTATGTACAAGAACTTGTGAGACAACAATCAAACTAATCAAAACATGAATTAATTAAACAACCTAGGACAGCACTAAAACAGCCTCTAATAAGTAAAAAATAGTGGCTCAAAGTGCATGAAAATAGACTAAAAAGCTAAACAACAAAAAAAAGAAAATAAAGATAGTAAACAAGAACAAGGAGGGGTGGCTAACCCCCCCACTTTTGAAACCTCAAAGCATGATTTTTAGCCTCTTTTAAACTCTGAAAATCAATTTAGAAAGCAAAGGAAAGGGTGTAAAAGCAAGGGTTTCAGCTATAAGTGAAGGTGCAAGAAAGAGTGTTAACTCTCTCTACCCTTTGGTTGCTCTCCAAACCCAAGCTTAGACACTTGAAGGAAGATCCAAACAATACAAAACTACAAGAACTAGATAGGAATAGATAGAACAAGAAGTAAAAGAGAAGATAACAAGCTTATATCTCTCAAGCAAGTGAGCTTTTGTTTGTGAATCAAACTAAGTCCAAACACACTCTCAAGCTTGAATTGTGGTGTTCAAGGCTCAACCAAGGTTCCAAGGCTAAGGTGTGAAAGTGTATATGGTGTATAGATATAGGTTCAAGGTGGTAAGCTTGCTCAAAGGTTACTTACACAAGAAGAAAGAGCTCTCAAGAAGGTGTATAAGCTTTTTAGAAATTCTTTGACACTCAAAACAGAAATATAGCTTCGTTTTTATAAAATTTGAGCAAGAGGGGTCATAAATATCTTCAAAAATGGAGAGCTGGCGGGCTCCCACCCAGAACAGTGTTTCTCGCTACCAAGGCATGGCCGGCCATCAATAGCCACGGTTGGCCCTCAATGAGGCACAACCAGGCCTCAGTGTAATCCCATGTTTTCCTGCTTCAGACTCATCACAGGGTGGCCTAATGTGTAAAAATGGATTTCTGGGGTATAAATAATGGGAATATGGAAGGTTTGGGGTTATTTTAGAGCTTAAACATAGCCCCTTCGTTGAGACCTCAAACTACGCACAACACCACTTTCATCATCAAGTGTACCGAAAAAAGTGCTCGAGCCTTGCGGGCAGTCAAAAACGGGATGTCTAATGCTGCCCCTCTTTGACAGAGCTCAAAGTCATAAAGTGACGTGAGTGAATGTCAAAGCCTAGAGACGACCCATTTGACGAGGCTGCAAGGCTTGGACAAGAAATCAAGACATAAATGCAAAGATTGAAATCAAGGGCAAAATGCAAAATGATATGCATCAAATAACTTATGATCATGTAATGAAACAATTGCATGCAAATGAAGCAATGAAACAATGCTACAATCTAAACAAGAACGCAACGTTGAATGAAAGCGTAAATCAAAGAAAAATAAACCCTGCCGTGTTTCACACGGAAAGAAATGAATAAATAGACCCGTCTCACGTGGAAAGGACAAAGACAGCATAAACCAAACTACGTCTCACACAAAAAGGATGTAAGAAAATACAGACCTAACTACGCCTCGAGTAGGAAGGGTGACATAACCATCGGGCGCACCTGTAGCAAGCCCGCGGGGGACCTCGCTACAGTTCGGACTCAATTTGTGTCGCGGTTCTAAATCTGAACCAAAGAGTCCAAATCCGGCAAATCGTTTTGAGAAAACAGATTTTTGAAAAGTAGTGCCAAACATGGACTGCTTTGCCAGATTACAGAGTCGCCACCTAAATATTTTAAAATGGGAAATTTAGGAAACCCTGACTCGGTGCCGAAGGCCACATGTCCGTCATCACCAGAGTGGTCTTGGCTCGGGAGCTTGGGTACGATCGGGGAAGGTCAGCTATGAGCACCCCCTTTCGCCCGGTCCGAAGACCGGCCTCTACTAACCGTGATATCCGTTTTTGAAAACTTTATGCGTTCTTATTCCGATTATTAGCCTAGAATTTACTATGTGATGCGCACAACACAAAAGTATAAACTAGATTGCCTAATTTGACAATAATCATTGTATATCAGTTTTATCATAAAAAACGTGTTAGTTTTTCGTACTCGCAAGTAGTCTAAACTTCGGATTCTAATGAGTTGTTCCAACTCAGGCAATCCAACCTCCACCCACAGGCATTCAAACAGTTTATCATGTAAGCACTTAGCCGCATGGCAAGCATACTGTCATGGTAAACATTCACACGCATGCGATATGCTAAAGCCATAAAAACTTACATCGTACTCCGTGCCAAAACAGTAAACTAGTTAGCAAACATGCATGACCTAGTTCATGTTAAGTGGCTAATGCGACACATACAGGGGTGCAATCTAAACAGGCTCGGCTAACCCTAAACATGGCACATGAGATGCAACAACTATCACGTATTCAATTTGGAATTGAAAGTACGATGCGGTTTGCATGATGTGCCGAGCCCGATGCATGTAAACAAATGCATGAATGTACGCATGCATTGCATAAGGTATGCTAAAATAAACGTGCCCTAATCTACCCTCATAAGCAGGTAAATAAAAGGGAGAAAGAAATGGGGGTTGGAAGACATACACCCACTCACCCACGCTTATTACAATTATGCCCTCACACAGAGGGACCAAAATAATAATACAAATTAATTAACTACGCAAGCTAATTAAATATTACAAATCAACTAAATTAATTAAATAAATTAATTAATCTAATTAAACAGTAAATCGCCTCGGGATGAGGGCCAGCAAATAAGGCTCGGGGCCTTGAACAAGCTGCTGCAAGTGTGCCTCTGTTTCCTCTGCTCTCCTCTTCAGAAAATTACCAAAATCCCAGGAGTGCCTCTCAGAGCACTGGGGAGTACCACCGGTTGGGGCAGAGCACCACCGGCTAAAGGAGGAGGCCACCGGCACTGAATTCACTCATCGGCTGCCGATTGACTGCCGGTCGGCACTAAATAGTGCCGGTCGGCACAAAATTCCTGCAGAACCTACAACTCACAGCAGCAGAGGGAAACAACATGCAAGGCAATGCAATTCAAGCCATTTATGCACCAAACACACTCCCTATCATGTTATTGACTCAAGGGGGCATGTGCCTCGGTTCCCGGACCACCAATCGCGCATTTTCATGCATGATGGCCCTAAGAACCAAGAATGCAACTTCACTTTCAAATGCATGCAAAACACGTAGGCACAAAAGGGTGCCAAACCTCTATCAAACTCACTTCAAGAGGCTTGGCATGCATGTCAATGTGGTGCAATCCTAAGCATGTTATCTAGGATGCAAGATGGACAATGTGATACACTTATGCAAGCATACAAGTAAGCATTCAAGACAAGCATGCAAACCAATGAAATGGTGGATTTAGACATGAATTAGGCATCTCAAATGGGCCCCAAAATCGTGGCCAAAGTGCCTAGAAATGGAGACTAAACAAACTCACACACATGCAAGTGTTAAGGTCCAAACCCAAGGCATACAAAAGCAACTCTCATGCACACTTAAGAGGCACAAACATGGGCTAATAGCATGCATGAAAAGCTCTGAAATCCATGTCAAACATGATGCCAAATCATGGGATGAAGCATGCCAAACAAAGCATGCAAATGGCCTAGGCTTAAAACAAGTCAATAGGGCATTAAACCACACTTAGCACAAACACATATGGCATGCATCAAACAACCAAAAATAGGTTCTTAGCATGTTAAAGCAAGGCCCAAAGGACCACTTAGATGGCATCTAAGAAGCTTGGAATCAAAGGCATGCAACATGACCAAAACATGGAGTATTTAACACAAGCTTAAGAAGTCACAAAGAAGCATGCAATGTAAACATACAAGCACACCAAATGGACTGAAATAGCATACTTGGTGATTCCAAACCATCAAAAATGATGCAAACAAAGGCATGCTACACGTACATGCTCTTAAGGCCAACAAGCCAAATGCAAAGGGGCTATATTAAACATGCTAAGATTGACCAAAACACTTATGGACAGAGCTAAAACATGGTAATATGAGCACATGAACTTCACAAGAGCAAGCCTAAATCATGCTAGAAACCAAGGCTAACAAGCTAGTCATGTTAAGGCATCAAAAGGCATTACAAAGCAACTATGCAAAACATGAAAGGAGTGCTAAAACCAACTTAGAAACATGTTATATCATGACAATATAAGCATGAAAAACAAGCCAAACATGCTCAACACACACTCAAGCATAGACTAACTTAAGAGACCAAAACATGCCCTTTTTAAGGACATCAAGGAGAGGGGGTGACCCTCCCCTTCTTGAGACTTCAAGGCATGCTCTTCACCACTGAAATCTTAATCCCTCAAGATTTCAGTGGTGAAGAGATCCTATCACCAAAATCTCGGATCTCTCACAAAATAGCACAAAAAGTGCCCTTTTCAAGGCCTAAGGGTGGTAAAACCTCCCCAAACCACAAAACACTCTTAATATACAATAAAGAGGGTTAAAAATCAGAACTTTTTTGTGCCAAACACTAAGCTCAAAAACTGTTTTAAAGCAAGCAAAAATAGATTGCAAGAATGGGGTAAAAAGAGGGTATAGTGTCTTACCCTTGAAGCCTCTTCAACAAAGATGATGTGTTGGCTTCCTTGAGCTCCAAACCAGCTCCAAAGCTTCAAAACAAACCTCTGGACCCTCAAGAACCAAAGGAAGGTGAAACACTAGGTGCTTGTGTGCAAAAGAGTGAACTAAAGCACCTAGTGTACTAAATAAGCAAGAAAAGAGAGAGATAAGATAGATATATGATCTAACCTAAAACCAGAGCTTGGTTTCTCTCTAAAATGGCTGAAACCTCTCTAGAATTTCTAACCCTAAGCCAAGAGAAGAGAGTTCTCTTGTATAGGCAACCAAACTTACAAGTTAAGTTACCAAACAAGCTCATCCCTCCATACACGTGTATGGAGGGGAAGCAAATTGCACACAGCTGTCTGAAAATATCTCAGAAAGCAAGTGCACAGTGCCCGGCCGGCAGAAAATGTCATTTTGACAAAATTGAGTGCCGACCGGCACAATAAAGTGCCGGTGGCAACTCTAGCCAGCCGGTGGCCTCTAGCCCCAGCCGGTGGTGTGTGGGGATGCCTCACAAGGCATTCCCTGCCCTTCCAAGGCAAAACACAAGTGTTTGGTGCAAAACCAAACACAAAACGGTCAAGTTCGGAGGTCCTGAGGCAAGGCGCGCGAGCCGAGAACTCCGGGAACTCCAAACGAACACACACATGGATAATCACCGAGTGTTCAAACGGTGACGTCCGAGTCTTGAGGACGGTCAAAAATGGGGTGTCTACAGTTGCCCCTCTTTGACAGAACTCAAAAGTCATAACAATGACGGGAGTGAATGTCAAAGCCCAGAGACGACCCATTTTTGGCAAGGCCGAAGACTTGGACAAACATACAAAGCGCAAATGGTTGAACTCGCAAGCTGCCTACGTATCCCTTAAGGAATCAAACCAGCGTAGTTCAAGTACAGGCATACAAGCCGCAGGTAAGGTATGCGCCCGAAGGCAGGGGCAAAATGCAAGACAATGCAAAAAGGCCGAGCATAACTTATGATCATGCGAAGGAAGCCGTAATGAAGCACACATGCGACAGTTATAAGCTAGCATACACCAGACTACACTACAATGCAGAAAGGATGTAAGAGAATTATGCAATTCCCAAACGTCTCACACGGAGGATACAATACCTGTGCGACTCGTCCGGTTGCACCGGCCTCAAATGAGCCGTACATACAATATCGTGCCTGCAAAGAAAGTAAACTTAACAGGTACAATATTGTTAGCCATATGCATGGCAATGCGAAATGCAAAATGATATGCAATATATACAAAATGATGTATGAATAATGCAAATGATAATGCAATGCAATCGAAACTATGCAAACTACATGCAAAGCAATTGAATCATGATTCAAACCGGAGCGGTTCTAAACCACACAAATGTCAAGTAGATTAATGGAAGTAACAAGTCCGTCTACCATAGAAAAGGTGTCGAAGCCCTCAAGGCGCGAGCGCACACAGAACTATGAGTAATGTAGACAGACACAAGAACAAGTATTGGGTGGAATGACATAAGTGGGGAAACGACCCGCTGGGGAGAGAATAATGATCCTAAAGCTGGATGCAACAATTATACTACAATGTAATGGAAAAGGATACAATGGATATGGCACGCGGGCCAAACCGTATTTTGCCTAAGAATGGCATGTACGCATACAAACCGTATCTAACACAGAAGCGGTGCCGCTACCCTCAAGGCTCGGGCACAAAAGTTCGACAACTGTGTTTCGACACGAAAAATATGGGCACATACCAGACCAAGCTCAACAAGGAAAGGTGCAAGCCATAGATGGAGGTGATGCAATGGATGCATGCAAGCTACAATGCAATGGATATGGATACAATGGATACGGCACGCGGGCCAAACCGTATTTTGCCTAGGAAAGGCATGCACACATACAAACCATGTCTAGCACAGAAAAGGTGCCGCAACCTCAAACCAAGTTCATCAAGGAGTAGGCGCGATACACATGCAGAACTGTGCTTCAACGTGAAAAGTAAGGGCACATACCAGACCAAGCTCAACAAGGAAAGGCGCAAGCCATAAATGGAGGATGATGCAGTAGATGCATGCAGGCTACAATGCACTATGCACTAGATGTTTTACAGAAAATGTATGACATATACACTATATTACAATGAAATGCATGACACATGCATGTTTTTTTGTTTAAATGCATGACATATGCAGTATTTACATGATGCATGACGATGCACGATGATGCAATGGCTACGATTGCAGCTTTCCCTATCTTACCAACAGGGCGATATACTAGGTTGGTTCAGTATCCAGAATTGAGGCGTAAACACGCCGCCTCAACCTATGGGGCTTCCATACAGATTTCAAGCCGAGGGTACACCCCCTGGGTATTTAAACCAGACTTTAGTCTCGGAAATTCCGAACCTTTGCGATCTAGGCATAAGCCGTTTAAACTCTAGTTTTCACCGTCGATTGGTCTTCTAGGAACTTACATAAACCCAGACGGTGGCTTTACGGACCACGAAAGTCGTTCGACACGACAAACACCGAAGAATTGCACCTTGAGAGGATTTAAGGTCTCCTAGACCGTGCGTGTTTAAGGTCTCGCCCGGACCGGAGGGCAACGCGATTACACAACACTCTAAGTGAGTGTGATCACGAATGAGACACGCATGCGGATGCAAATGGGGCAAGCGAGGCCAGCGTGCAATGAGGTGCGCGTGCCTCAAAGGATGGAAAATGAAGTGCAATGAGGTACACGTGCCTCGAGACGCGATGAAATGCAAAATGAGGCACACATACCTCATTCGATGGAAAATGAAATGCAAAATGAGGCACACGTACCTCAAGATGCAATGAAATGCAAAATGAAGTGCAATGATATGCAAAATGAAGTGCAATGAGGTACACGTGCCTCAAAGGATGGAATACAATGCAAAGGGGGGTAAGCGGTAGCGTCATAAATAGCGCGATGAATGCATGCCAAATGCAATATGATCGCATAAGATAAGCGCGAACAATGCGTTAGTGCACAAAAGCAGTCGCGATTGAATGCATGCCAAATGCAATATGATGCGCCAAGATAAGCGCGAGAGTGCACAAAAACAAGGCGATTGAATGCATGCCAAATGCAATATGATGCGCAAGATAGCGCGATGCGTTAGACAACGCGAGTGCACAAAACAGTGCGATTGAATGCATGCCAAATGCAATATGATGCGCAAGATAGCGCGATGCGTTAGACAACGCGAGTGCACAAAACAGTGCGATTGAATGCATGCCAAATGCAATATGATGTGCAAGATAGCGTGATGCGTTTAAACAACGCGAGGGATGCATGCAATGCATACGGGGCAACTTTCAAATTTTATAAAAGACAAAAGGATACAAAAAGGATACCATCTCTGCTTGAATCTGAGTGCCACACACAGAAAACACCGTCTGAGGTTGAAACGGAGGCCGGTCGAGCATCGGGGATGCACCTTTTTGCACTTTCTTGAGCTATGAAGACCCAAAAACCCCTTATCTTGCCTAAAAACATCCTTGGGAACACCACCGGCTGGGTGGGGTGGTCACCGGCTGCCACCGGCTGCCTAAACTCATCCATCGGCACAAAAAGGTGCCGACCGGCACAAAATAGTGCCGACCGGCAGAAAATGCTGATCGAGGCGAAGCGCCATTTCACTCTGGGCTTTATAAAATAGGGTTTTAAACCCTATTTTCCACACTTCTAAGCCGCCGAAAATCCCTACTCCCTCTCTCTAGAGTTTGTTTTCTTGATTTCTCATCAATTTCTTCGCGTTTTACACCCATTTTCTCGTCGGATTCACGATATTCTTCGCGTTTCGGACATTTTCAACCGAACAAATCTTCGTTTCGGTGCACTTTTCGCCGTTTCCGCCTTTTCGGGACTTGTTCCCCTCGATATTCTCTACATTTCCGTGCATTTTCCTCTTCTGGCCTTCCCGGCCATTTCCGACCTTCTCGGGGTTGACTTCCCAGTTGACTTTTCGCATTCCGGCCCATTTTTCTTCTTCCGGCTATTTTTCTCATCTCCGTTGCTATGGCCGATGATGTTCCACATGTAGGGACTCCCCCGGACCACGAGATGGATCCCGGGGTCAAGCTCCTGCCACTGAGCGAGCGTCCCTTTGACCCGGCGACCTACCGCCCGGCGATTCACGTGCTACCACCCGATGGACTCCGCCACTTCCGCGACTTCGACAGGGCTTTGGACCCGGAGCTTCTGCTGCGCGAGCCGGCCTCCCACTTGTCTTTTGGCGCCGCCGAGGTAACACTCTCGTCTTTTATTTTCTGCAATGTAGGAGTTCCTGTCAACTGCCGTAGCTAACTAAACCCATTAACTGCTTAGTTCTGATGTACTGTACTGTAGTTGATTGTAGACAAACTCATAATTGGCATCTGTTTAGGACCGACGCACATGCACACACACTGCACTGGCCTCAAGCACTCAAACACACGGCACACATTGCACTGTCAATTCGCCGACACCCGGTGCTTATTTGAATCTGAAAACTCGCACGCATGCTAGATTTGCACAAAACTACACAAACACGCGGACACATCACACGTTGTAGTTCACTGAAACATACCGGGACCTGGCATCTATTTGAACTTTGAAAAACACGCACACATGCTATGTTTACACTGATCCTCACAGGAGCACTGACATATCACAGGCCGTAGTTCACCCACTGATACGCTGAAACCTGATATCTGCTTGAATCTGAAAAATGTGCACACATGCACCAAGTTTACACTGGAGCATCCAAAGCACACTAACGCATCACGCGCTTGTAGTTTACTGTAAGCACACCGGTACCCGGTTTCTGTTTGAATTTTAAAAATCTGCACGCGTGCAGTTGTACCATTGCATATCTTCATATGGCCGCCAATTTCTTGACTCTGAGGAGACTCCCATACTCTCATGGTATGGGAGCGTCGTCGCTTCATGGCCCAGTACACCATACTGACGCCGATTAACGCATTATAGATCGGGCGGCTTTGGCACCTTCTGCGAGGACTCTCGGGCTTTCGCTTGTAGACCTCTTCTTGCATACTGGCGAGAGGTGGTGGGATACCACCGATTCATTTCACTTATCGGCGGGGACATGGCGATGACCCCTTACGACTTCTCGATGCTCACCGGCATCGGGGTGAGGTGATCCGATCCCTTCGATCTGAGACATGGATGAGTGGATTGCGCTCGATTCACTTGCTTTCGGCGCGCCGCCACTTGCTCGTCGGGGTTCGTCCGCTACTCCTGGTTCGAGTGCGATTCAGTCGATCCGTCTTTGGTGGGCGCAGCTCCGATGACCAGAGGCGGTGAGAGATCGCCGCGGCTTCCTCATGTTCTTCTTTGGGGACCACCTGTTTGCGGCCGAGGCGAACACGGTGCCCCTCTGCCTTTCGGCGCTTTGGTGGGCGTCGAGAGGATTGTGCGATATGGTGAGAAGCGGCTTTGGCCACCCTTTACGGTTATATGAGCTCAGTCTCTCGTGGCAGTGGACAGCTGCTAGGAGGCTACTGGCGAGCCTGGGAGGTATGTCTTCTTCTCTACTTTACATTTCTGTTCTATACTTTCTGTATTTTGTACACTGCACACACTGTAGTCTGTATACTGTACACCCGGCACACACATACTCCGCTTTACCTTGTGCACCTTTATTCCTGTTGTACACTCTGCACAACACAATACACAACACACGGCTCCGTTATTTCTGCTTTATTCTGCATCCTGCTTGATCTGATAGTCATACTGACGTCTGTTTTGCAGCTGTGGGTGTACGCCTACTTCCCCAGACTAGAGCCAGTGCCAGAGGCGGAGACCCCTCTGGTCGTCCCCTTCTCTCGCCGTTACGACGGGCGATGCGTCCGGAGGCCCCGGGACACTTTTAGCTTCTTCCGCCGTTTCTTCGACACCATCACCCCCACCGAGGTATGTTTTACTTACAGTCCGTTTAAGCTTCGCTTTCAAGCGTACATTTCTATATCAGTAGATAATCAACTGTATTTCATTTCAGGTCACCTGGCAGCCGTGGGCTCCACTACCAGCGGTGATACGAGATCGGTATGCCGGCGCCATCGAGACCTCGCGCTACCGGATTCTCCTGGAGGGGCCGATGCATCGAACTGGTACTGGGTGGCGTTTCATCGCCCGAACCTAGGGTTGCGGGCGAATAGTTCGATCCTTCCTCGGCGCATGAGAGGCGAAATCTGACTTCGGCAGATGGAGGACTACACCCTTGGTGGCGTGGGCGTAGATGCCGAAGCGAGCGGCGACTACTCGAGTGCGTCCGGACCTTCTTGATCCGGCCTTTGGCGAGGGCTCCGTGACCAATGAGACTGCGGCGCCCGGCAGAGGCGAGCAGGAGCGAGGAGTGGGAGTCGTCCTGAGAGGGCTCGAGCTTCATGGCGGAGAAGTCTGAGAGGGCGAGGGGGCTGGCGCTCTGCCTACCATGTTGACATCTGAGGCGAGTGGAGACCTACAGATCCTTTGCTCCTCCCCATTTGGTCATGAGTTGGCGGTATTCTGACTTGCCTCCGGTATGTATTACTTTATTTACGCATCTTGCATTGTTATTTCATTTCAGTTCATTCAAGTATCCTGAGAATCTTGATGTATTTAATATTTTGCGAGCTTCCTCCGAGTATACCCGTCGGTCTGTGGGTGAATGCCTCCTGATGGGGATCTTTGCGGCGGACTCTCAACGCTTTGGCCATCTGACTGCCGGTATGTTCTTGACCTGACCTCAAATCATACTCTGTTTCGCTGTCTGCTACCTTTGCACAAAAATCGATAAAGCGCTCACGGCTTTCACACTGCTGTACTCATACTGCGCATTCTGTCTTGATCCACTTGTTCACGGCATTCACACCTGTACTCATACCTGCTGCATTCTGTCTTGATAAAGCGCTCACGGCATTCACACCTTTGTACTCATACTGCGCATTACATCTTCTTGATAAACTGCTCACGGCATTCTGATGTGTTTGTTCTTTGTATTTTCAGCCTCCTTTCCCGATCCCTCCAGTGGGTGGCGCTGCTCCAGCTGGGCCTCCCCTCTCTACTCGGGATGGCAGGATATTCCCTCGCACTAGAGGGGGACGTGGTCACGTGGGGAGCAGCTCACGAGCTCCAGTTCCAGGAGATGGTGAGTCGGAGGCGGGGACGGAGTCATTTGCGGAGGAGGCCGGGGATAGCTCGGGTTCGGGCTCCGACAGTGACAGCTCCGACGATGCTCCTATGCTTTTGCCCAGGAAGAGGGCGAGGACTGATCCTCAGGCATGAGGCCTGCTGCCGATGATGATGATTTTGCTGCTTCTTTTCTTTATTTCTTTTCTTGTACTTTTCTCTTTTTGGTAGATAGAGTACTATGTACTGCCGCAGGCAGATTTTTTTTGCTTTCTTCAAAAGTTTGTACTCTGAAAGAGATTATATAAAACAAACTTTTTATTTGAAAAGTGTTACGTTTACATATCTCCTACTTTGCACTGCATTGCATCATCTTACATCTCGATGTAACTGAAATTGTTTTACTGCCTGGAAATTGGGCACTCGCACTGTAATAATCGGATAACCAACCAACTAACAGCAAACAACTCATACAAACCCTTTGCTCAAAGCGAACCTGACCCACATTCATTTGGGGATTAATCTGCACACAGCCCATAACCCAACATTCGGTTCATTCCGCACACGGCAAACTTTGAACAAACAGCCCAATCTGACAAGCCGGATCACGGCAGGCGGAACTGACTGAAATTGGAACACACTCGGATGTCCCAAATTTTCCATTTCTTCTCTTACCTCGCATGGATGTAGAGAATGGCACGGCATTCTGAGCACAGACGATTTTGAGGTAAAGAGAGGTTTTTAACCTGGGTATCGAGCCTACAACTGGACACCGCCGGAGAACTCAAGTACAGAAAGTAAAAGGCACACGACCTAAACACAACGAGACACACTCGGAAAAGACTCAAAACTAAGCTGAGACTAACAAACCAAGAGACACGACACGGACGTGTTTGAAAACAAAAGATCTTGAGGAGCCAATTCTTCCGGGCAGGTTTCCCACCCTCTCTGATTTGTGATTCTCGCATCACTCGGCCCTCGAGCTCGATTTTTCTCACAAGACCTTCTTCTCACTTTTCTCTCGGCTTACACCTCTCTATTCTTTATTCTCTCATTTTCCATCCCTCCCCTGAATGGTTGATAGATGAATAGGAAGCGGCGGATTCACGCCCGTCTGACTAACTTCATGGCTATTTCTTACGGTAGATAGGCGCCTTCGGCAAATCGTCTTGACGGTGGGGGGAAGACAGGATACCTGGCTCAACTGTGTCCCTAGTTCATTACTCTGACCATTCTTTGTTTTCTTTCTAAAACAGTTTTGATCAAAATGAACGCCAAATTAGCGTGCTTGGGCAATTTTTGATTTGAAAATCATGCAAGTCAGGTCGCAAGCACTGAAAGTTTTCCTTTTGGGTCCGAACATGGTCCGATTTTGGAAAATGGAATTGTTTTTGAGAAAATAGTCAACCTCAGTAAAAATTTTCAAAAACTATTTTTGCAAACGGTTAATGCTCAACGAGCACGAAACTCACCATCGAGATGCGCAACCTCGGATCGGAGGCAATTTGGAAAATTGCCCCTGGCTTAAAAGGGGGAGAGGAAGGGCAACGGAAAGTTGCCCCTAGTTTGGATGACGACTGAGGGCAACTTTGGCAATAGATGGCAACGGAAAGTTGCCCCTTGTTTGGATGATGCCGCGGCATGCCTATTGATGATTGAGCTCGACCGGGCTCTCGAGCGCGGAAGGGCGAAAGCGACCACAAATAATATATGGACACAGTCGCCTTGAAAGCGTTGGTGACTGGGTTCCAGAAGGAAGTTGATCACGTAGCTCCAATTGTTGCAACCGAGACATCGGATTCGGAAGAAGCATGGGTAATCAAAACCATTACATGGACTGAGACGCTATGGAAGCGTTGGGGGCTGGACTTCAGGATGAAGTTGCCTACGTATCCCAAACATGGGAATCAAGCCTTACGTAGTTCGGGTTAAGGTACTCTCGGGTATTTAACCTTCACTATTTTTAGGCTCTTACTTTTGCCAAGGCGCCCGATGCGGGTTTTCGACCTTGCGAGCTATATTCTTCTTTCTTTTCTTCTTTTTCTTTTGTATTTTCATTTTTTATTTCTTTTGCTATATATTTTTTCTTTCTTTCCTTTTTTTCGTTTTGCATTTTTGCATTTTTCTTTGCTCTAACTTTTGCCTGGACCGCCCTTCCGGGTTTTCGGCCCAGCGAGCCTCTCAAAGGGTAAAAGTGTAACAAATCCATGCCAAATGGTTTTGAGATTGACGCCTCCCTTTAGGAGAATAGCGGTTCTTGATGCTTTGCAAGAGAATCCATCCCGGTTGCTCTGATTACGGTGCCTCTCGATCGGGGGCTGCTTCGAATCTGGCCTCACAGGCCTTGACTAAATTCTGGGTGCCGGTCGAAGGTTTGGAAAATGAAGGGTCGAGTCTTAGGTGAGGCGATCCTAAATTGCGCAATCTCAAGAGCGATTCCACAGGTCTTCGCAGATCGCATAAAACATTTTGTTTTTGGAAGTTTTTAAGGAGGCGACGAATCGCTCGTGCCGAAGACAGTGTGGAACCAGTCTGGATTAAGCCAGGGTCCCTCTCAGTACTCACGCTGACAAGCATGATTTCATTCATTAAAAGTTTAGCACGCCTCTCTTTCTTTCAAAATGATCAAAACTTTGTAAAATCCGAGGAATTTCTTCCTCTTCGTTTTCACCGCAGTGCTTAAAAGGTTTCGAAAAACTTAAGTCAAAGCAATAATTTTTAGGGCACAAAAGAGCAGGCGGAATGTGTTGTTACCCCATTCGAATTCTCTGGCACAACTAGCCCAATACAATCAATAAACATGGAAACACGGTATACAATTTGTTTCATTCAGTTTCGGTGTAAGCGGCTCCACAATGAGGACCCAAAAAGTAAAAAAGTAATTTACAAAACAAAAGCGGTGCTTGGGGCAACAACCCCGAAGTCACCTAGTATTCTATACAAAAGAGGGACTGACTCATTACAATTAGACAGACCCTTAAGCAAAAGGACTGACTCAAGACAATGAGACAGACTCAAGACAAAACAAAAGACTAACTCGACACCCAAGTCAGGATTTACAAAACTAGCGTTGGCAGGTGCTCAAAAATGCGTGCCAAACGCCACATCCAAAAAAATGTACCAACAACTTGCCCATGAGCGGTTCTCCTACGCTTACATACTTTCATGGTATCTGTATCTTCAAAATCCAACAAGCGAGTGGTAGCGGACTTTCTTTGAAGTGGGAGGAGGATAACCGTTATCAATCAAATCTTGCACCTCGTCTTGAAGGCGAAACAATTATCGATGGCATGGCGATCTGTTGATAATGCGCCTGATCTGAGGAAGCATCATGGGTATTAGGGAGATTCTTGAGGCGGCAGCGGCTCCAAGGGCTTAAGGTGTCCCCTTTCGGCAAGGATCTGCAATGCCTTGGACAATGGCATATGGAGAGCATGAAAGACCCTGCGCCCTCGGGGCTGGTACTTTGGAGCACTCTTGCTAGATGCACTAGCAAACGGATCGGCGGGTGCAGCCTTGGATTTTGGATCGCTTCCGGATGTAAAATTTGGAAGGAAGAACTATTTTGGCATGGCGGGGCCTATCGATTCTCGATTATGGAATTGCCCTCGGCGGAGTGGAAACGTCCTCCTGACTTTTGACATAGCTGCGGATATCATTGTTTGTTCATTCCTCGGCTTTCAAAGCCTCTACGCCCAGCGGTTGTTCAATAAGGTCGGCCTCGGCCTTCATCTTGCCTCTGTCTCTGGCCTCAGCCTGATCGAGAGCTTGGTTTAATGCATCGTTGCCATAGTTGGAGGCCATCTCCGGTTGGCTGAGTTCGATGACAATTCGACCCAACAATGGGCTCTTGGGTCTGGCTTCGGCATAGGGTGCGGTGGTGGTGGCCCGACATTCCATAGGCGAGATCATCACAGACCTTTGGAGATCACCTATCATCCCCATTAGTTCGAAAGTAGTAGGCTCACGAGCACTGATGCGATTGAGAGCCAAATTGGATGTGCGGCAGGCGACCTAGGCGGATGCGGTATGCTGGCAGCAGTTTCATCCTGTGGGGTGACTTCCTGACTCAACGCGGCCGTCATGACCACAACCTCTTCTGAGTTCTGCGTCATGTTGATCTGCCTCGGCAAGGAAGACACTAGTGATCAAACCTCCGAGTCCTGGCTGAAGCGGAAAACAAGTAGCATTTCATTTAAGCAGATCAAATACGGTGTGGCGGGACAAGCTGCGCTCTACTCTGAACACTACTCCCGAGTCACTATCAAAAGCTGAGCGATACCCTGAACCACGGCTAATTCTCAACAACAACGATCCGGTGCCCTCGGGCGGATACCCAAATCTTGCAAAGCGATATGTTTGTTCCTGTGAGATACACTCCAAAAGCACATAGCGGGTAAAAAGAGCCAATGCACCCCTATGTTGGGGTAGGGTTTCCTGTCCTATTTTGTCGAGAGCTAGGGTTTCACTATGCACTTGACGGTTTCAAACAACCTAATATCGGGTAAGCAACTTTGTCTTAGTTTGGAATGGTCACTATGGATCGAATATGCACTAGGTCGAATGGTCAAAAGGGTGCCGGTAAAACCGGGGTTTGTGTTCCCATCTTGGCGAGCCATAGCAGTCGACCTTATGGCATGCTTTGACAAAGTCATGCCTCCGACAAACCGCTCGGGAATAGCGAGATGGCCAACACGGTGTTCCTAGGCACCAATGCACATGCAATGCAAAGAAACACATAAGTGTAGTCAAATCAGAATATCACGAGCTCGTATCAAGCTCTCTAAAATCCCCAGTGATGCGAAGCGTAGCAAGCCGCATGAGGGACCTCGCTCTGATTCGGACTCAATTTGTGTCATGGTTCTAAATCTGAACCAAAGAGTCCAAATCCGGCAAATCGTTTTGAGAAACAGATTTTTGAAAAGTAGTGCCAAACATGGACTGCTTTGCAGATTACAGAGTCGCCACCTAAATATTTTAAAATGGGAAATTTAGGAAACCACGACTCGGTCAGAAGGCACATGTAAAATCATCACCAAAGTGGTCTTGGCTCGGGAGCTTGGGTACGATCGGGGAAGGTCAGCTATGAGCACCCCCTTTCGCCGGGTCCGAAGACCGGCCTCTACTAACCGTGATATCCGTTTTTTGAAAACTTTATGCATTCTTATTCCGATTATTAGCCTAGAATTTACTATGTGATGCGCACAACACAAAAGTATAGACTAGATTGCCTAATTTGGAAATAAACATTGTATATCCGTTTTGTCTCGAAAAGCGTGTTAGTTTTGCTACTGCAAGTAGGCTAAAATTCGGATTTCAACGAGTTGTTCCAACTCGGGCAATCCAACCTCCACCCACAGCATTCAAGCAGTTTATCATGTAAGCACTTAGCGCATGGCAAGCATACTATCATGGTAAACATTCACACGCATGCGATATGCTAAAGCCATAAAACTTACATCGTACTCGTGCCAAAAGCGATAAACTAGTTAGCAAACATGCATGACCTAGTTCATGTTAAGTGGCTAATCACGACACATCTGAGGTGCAATCTAAACAAGCTCGGCTAACCCTAAACATGGCACATGAGATGCAACAACTATCACGTATTCAATTTGGAATTGAAAGTACGATGCGGTTTGCATGATGTGCCGAGCCCGATGCATGTAAACAAATGCATGAATGTACGCATGCATTGCATAAGGTATGCTAAAATAAACGTGCCCTAATCTACCCTCATAAGCAGGTAAATAAAAGGGAGAAAGAAATGGGGGTTGGAAGACATACACCCACTCACCCACGCTTATTACAATTATGCCCTCACACAGAGGGACCAAAATAATAATACAAATTAATTAACTACGCAAGCTAATTAAATATTACAAATCAACTAAATTAATTAAATAAATTAATTAATCTAATTAAACAGTAAATCGCCTCGGGATGAGGGCCGAAAGCAGCGCGCGCTCGGGACTGGCTCGGAACCGCACTGCCGTGCAAGTGTGCCTCTGTTTCCTCTGCTCTCCTCTTCAGAAAATTACCAAAATCCCAGGAGTGCCTCTCAGAGCACTGGGGAGTACCACCGGCTGGGGCAGAGCACCACCGGCTGAAGGAGGAGGCCACCGGCACTGAATTCACTCATCGGCTGCCGATTGACTGCCGGTCGGCACTAAATAGTGCCGGTCGGCACAAAATTCCTGCAGAACCTGCAACTCACAGCAGCAGAGGGAAACAACATGCAAGGCAATGCAATTCAAGCCATTTATGCACCAAACACACTCCCTATCATGTTATTGACTCAAGGGGGCATGTGCCTCGGTTCCCGGACCACCAATCGCGCATTTTCATGCATGATGGCCCTAAGAACCAAGAATGCAACTTCACTTTCAAATGCATGCAAAACACATAGGCACAAAAGGGTGCCAAACCTCTATCAAACTCACTTCAAGAGGCTTGGCATGCATGTCAATGTGGTGCAATCCTAAGCATGTTATCTAGGATGCAAGATGGACAATGTGATACACTTATGCAAGCATACAAGTAAGCATTCAAGACAAGCATGCAAACCAATGAAATGGTGGATTTAGACATGAATTAGGCATCTCAAATGGGCCCAAAATCAGTGGCCAAAGTGCCTAGAAATGGAGACTAAACAAACTCACACACATGCAAGTGTTAAGGTCCAAACCCAAGGCATACAAAAGCAACTCTCATGCACACTTAAGAGGCACAAACATGGGCTAATAGCATGCATGAAAAGCTCTGAAATCCATGTCAAACATGATGCCAAATCATGGGATGAAGCATGCCAAACAAAGCATGCAAATGGCCTAGGCTTAAAACAAGTCAATAGGGCATTAAACCACACTTAGCACAAACACATATGGCATGCATCAAACAACCAAAAATAGGTTCTTAGCATGTTAAACCAAGGCCCAAAGGACCACTTAGATGGCATCTAAGAAGCTTGGAATCAAAGGCATGCAACATGACCAAAACATGGAGTATTTAACACAAGCTTAAGAAGTCACAAAGAAGCATGCAATGTAAACATACAAGCACACCAAATGGACTGAAATAGCATACTTGGTGATTCCAAACCACCAAAAATGATGCAAACAAAGGCATGCTACACGTACATGCTCTTAAGGCCAACAAGCCAAATGCAAAGGGGCTATATTAAACATGCTAAGATTGACCAAAACACTTATGGACAGAGCTAAAACATGGTAATATGAGCACATGAACTTCACAAGAGCAAGCCTAAATCATGCTAGAAACCAAGGCTAACAAGCTAGTCATGTTAAGGCATCAAAAGGCATTACAAAGCAACTATGCAAAACATGAAAGGAGTGCTAAAACCAACTTAGAAACATGTTATATCATGACAATATAAGCATGAAAAACAAGCCAAACATGCTCAACACACACTCAAGCATAGACTCACTTAAGAGACCAAAACATGCCCTTTTCAAGGACATCAAGGAGAGGGGGTGACCCTCCCCTTCTTGAGACTTCAAGGCATGCTCTTCACCACTGAAATCCCTCAAGATTTCAGTGGTGAAGAGATCCTATCACCAAAATCTCGGATCTCTCACAAAATAGCACAAAAAGTGCCCTTTTCAAGGCCTAAGGGTGGTCAAACCTCCCCAAACCACAAAACACTCTTAATATACAATAAAGAGGGTTAAAAATCAGAACTTTTTTGTGCCAAACACTAAGCTCAAAAACTGTTTTAAAGCAAGCAAAAATAGATTGCAAGAATGGGGTAAAAAGAGGGTATAGTGTCTTACCCTTGAAGCCTCTTCAACAAAGATGATGTGTTGGCTTCCTTGAGCTCCAAACCAGCTCCAAAGCTTCAAAACAAACCTCTGGACCCTCAAGAACCAAAGGAAGGTGAAACACTAGGTGCTTGTGTGCAAAAGAGTGAACTAAAGCACCTAGTGTACTAAATAAGCAAGAAAAGAGAGAGATAAGATAGATATATGATCTAACCTAAAACCAGAGCTTGGTTTCTCTCTAAAATGGCTGAAACCTCTCTAGAATTTCTAACCCTAAGCCAAGAGAAGAGAGTTCTCTTGTATAGGCAACCAAACTTACAAGTTAAGTTACCAAACAAGCTCATCCCTCCATACACGTGTATGGAGGGGAAGCAAATTGCACACAGCTGTCTGAAAATATCTCAGAAAGCAAGTGCACAGTGCCCGGCCGGCAGAAAATGTCATTTTGACAAAATTGAGTGCCGACCGGCACAAAAGAGTGCCGAGCGGCACAATAAAGTGCCGGTGGCAACTCTAGCCAGCCGGTGGCCTCTAGCCCCAGCCGGTGGTGTGTGGGGATGCCTCACAAGGCATTCCCTGCCCTTTCAAGGCAAAACACAAGTGTTTGGTGCAAAACCAAACACAAAACGGTCAAGTTCGGAGGTCCTGAGGCAAGGCGCGCGAGCCGAGAACTCCGGGAACTCCAAACGAACACACACATGGATAATCACCGAGTGTTCAAACGGTGACGTCCGAGTCTTGAGGACGGTCAAAAATGGGGTGTCTACAGCACCCGAGGTTTTCAACCGAGATCCTAATGCGTCTCAAGTGAGAGGAGGAAGGGTGGTGTGAACAAACAGGTGCACCTGTTGTTTTTAACCGAGACGAACAATCCTAACGCGTCTTACGTGATAGAAGGAAAGGTGGTGTGAACATCGAGCGCACCCGATGTTTTTAACAGAGAAAAGCACTCCTAACGCGTCGCACGTGAGAGGAGGAAAGGTGGTATGAACACCGATACACGCCCATTATTTTTAACTGAGGTAAAAAATCCTCATGTGTCGTACATGAGAGATAGAAAGGTGGTGTGAACACCGGGACACGCCCGAGAGGAGGAAAGGCGGTGTGAACACCGGGACATGCCCGTTGTTTTTAGCCGAGGTAAACAATCCTCACGCGTCGCACGCGAGAGGAGGAAAGATGGTGTGAACACCGGGACACGCCCATTGTTTTTAATCGAGGTGAACAATCCTTACGCGTCGTACACGAGAAGAGGAAAGGTGGTGTGAACATTGGGACACGCCCGTTGTTTTTAACTGAGGTAAACAATCCTCAGGTGTCATACGCGAGAGAAGAAAAAATGGTGTGAACACCAGGACACGCCCGTTGTTTTTAACCGAGGTAAACAATCGTCACACATCGCACGCAAGAAGAGGAAAGGTGGCGTGAACACCGAGACATGCCCATTGTTTTTAACAGAGGTAAACAATCCTCACGCGTCACATGCAAGAGGAGGAAAGGTGATGTGAACATCGGGACACACCCATTGTTTTTAATCGAGGTAAGCAATCCTCACGCATCACACGCGGGAGGAGGAAATATGGTGTGAACACTGGGACATGCTCGTTGTTTTTAACCGAGGTAAACAATCTTCACGCATCGCACATGAGAGGAGCAAAAGTTGGTGTGAACCCTGGGACACGCCCATTGTTTTTAACCAAGGTAAACAATCCTCACATGTCACACGCAAGAGAAGGAAAAATGGTGTGAACACCAGAACACGCCGTTGTTTTTAACTGAGGTAAACATTCCTCACGCATCGTACGCGAGAGGAGGAAAGGTAGTGTGAACACCAGGACACGCCCGTTGTTTTTAACTGAGGTAAACAATCCTCATGCATCGCACATGAGAGAAGGAAAGGTGGATCGATAAAAGAACAAACAAATTTTCAAGATTTGGTAAAGCGAAACACAGATTCTAAGACACGTAAAATCAAAACAATCAACGCAATATAGTAAAGTGAAAGCCAATTTTCCCATGTGACGAAAACGGGCTTTAATTTGAACACAATGCACCACGTTTCAATTTGGTTGTAAAATGGATGATGATTTTACTGTGACACGAATGATTTTATCTAGAGCTCCTCTGAATGAACCATACATACAATAATCATTTGTTTACAAAATAACAGAACAAATTAAAGCAATCAATCATGAAGTCATGTAATAAAACTAAACAAAATGAACAAAAATTCCTCTCATTTCCTTTCCTTCTCCTCTTTATATTTTTTTTCTCACTTTCTTTCCCTTTTGTGATTTTTTTTTTTTTTTTTGTTCCTTGTTTTTCCCTCATTGTTGTTTTTTTTTCTTTCTTCCTTTTCTCCTCTTCACTATTTTTGTTCCTTGTTTTTCCCTCATTGTTGTTGTTGTTGTTTTTCTTTTTTCTTTTTTCTTTCTTCATTTTCTCTTCTTCACTTTTTTTTTCTTCTATTTGTATTTGTTATTATTATTTTAACTTAAAACTCCATAATACAAGAAATAATAGTAAAGTAAAAAGAAAAACTGAGCTAACACTGAGAGCCGGCCAGGCCTTGATAAAGCACGGCCGAGCTTCACCAAAGTCGGCTGGGCTTTGATAGTGGCAAGGGCAGAAGCGGAAAAGTCGCGCTACACATTTGTTTAAAACAAACTCAAACCTCATTTTTACACACAACCAAGGTCGAAACTCTTCTCCCTCTCTCTCTAAGGTTCTCCTCTCTCTAGATTTTCCTTTTCCTTGAGTTACCTAACAACCCTTGCAATTTACAGGTGATAGCTAGGAGGATTGGCGACTATGGATCCATATCCAGCCCCTGGGGCTGGTATGAGAGGCTTCCCGCAAAAGCCTGCACACTAGTTGACGCAGCCTGTTTTGGGCCCTTTTGTTTAGGGCTCATATAAATGAAGGCTGAGTCGCTGCTGTACGAGGCTCTAGTAGGGAGATGGTGGGACAGTACGGACTTATTCCACTTCTTATCGATCAGGGAGCTGACTCTAACCTCGTAGGATTTCTCAATGCTCACTAGCCTGCGGGTCGAGGTTGGCAGCCCAATCTCATGTGATCTTGACATGACGTAGTGGAGAGCCGCATAACGTCAACTTCTCGAGGCGATCCCAGACATCACTAGTCACGAGATGGTGAGGTATAGTTGGTTCTTTGATCACTTCTCTGATTCCCAGCCCGCTACTCCAGATGAGGTCACCCAATACACCCACGGCTTCCTTATATATCTCCTCAGTACTACCCTGTTTGTGAACAGGGAAAATACCGTAGCGTTATATCTTCTGGGAGCACTGGTGCACCTACCACAAGTGATAAAGTATGACTGGGGTGGCACTGGCCTAGCCACCTTATACTACTATATGAGCTCCGTATCTCGTTGAAAGGCGGATTCACTCGATGGTTACTGGACGGTTTGGGAGGTACACCTCATATTTACTTTTTCTGTACATTCTATTCAATTCTGTATTTCCTGTTCATCTTTGCTTTGTATTTCCTGTTTATTTGCTCAGTATTTCCTGTTTATTTGCTCACTTACTTCATCCATCTTTTTTCTGCTGCAGCTATGGGTTTACATATATTTCACCTCTCTAGCCCCAATCCCGGTGAGGCCGATTGAGTTGTCTGTACCTCGCTCCCGGTACTACAACTCCCAATTCGAGCGATGTCGTCGCATAGACCGAGACTTCCCCTACTTTCGCCGTTTCTTTGACACCATCACCGCGGATCAGGTAACGAAATACTAGACTTCACATTTCCATACTACTGTTTCCATATTGCTGTTATTCTCATATTGAACTATTCCATACTACACTACTTTTCTCATACTGTACTATTCCATACTACATTGCTCTTCTCATACTGTACTATTCTATACTGCATTGTTAGTCTCATTCTGTTGCTTCTTATACTGCACTATTAATTTCATACTGTTGCTTTTTATACTGCTTAGATCTTTGACATTTGACATTTGCTTTCATAGGTTGACTGGCATCCCTGGGCGAGTATCCCTCAAGCAGCGAGGATGACCTACATTGCTACATGGTACACCTCCACCATGCGGATTCTGTTTGAGGGCCCCTTTGGCCGAGCTTATTACTTGGGAGAGAGGTTCATCCGAAAAACGTGAGGTGTTGCTAACCCTGACATTCCACATCCTCCTCCTCCAGGCATGAGGGTAGTTAATGAACTTCACGACGGTCTTCAGATCAACCCCCTAATGTTGGGAGAGGATGGTGAATGACATCATGAGCTCGGTGACTTCACCACTTTCTTGCAAACTCGGGTGATGGTGCCTCTTACCCATGGCGTGGCCCACGCTGTTCCAGAGGTTACTGCTGTTGCTGCTGCTAGAGGTGCTCCTGCTACCACTCTTACTCTTGGGTTTCCCGTGATTCCGACCAAGGTCGTATACATACAGCCAGACGGGGTGATTAAGCAGATCCCCTTTGAGCACATTGAGGAGAGGGATTGCAGGTTGGTGCTTGCTTCCGCCATTAAATAGGTACACACTTCTTCATATTCCTACCCATTGTGTTACTTTATGTTTTCATTGTACTCCATTGTTTTATTCACTGTTCCTTGTTATTTCTGTTCACTGTTCTCAAATGCTCTTCCTTTTGGAGGTACCCAGGGCATATGCTGATGACCTCCTTTAGACGATTGACCGACTGCTTTTGATGGTGTGGAGGAGACAGACTGCACTGGCCACTCATGGGACTGAGATATTGCTTTTATCCCTAGTTTACAATCATTACAGTGTTACTCGTAGCTTTATTGGCCTCTTCTGATATATGTACTCTCTCTCTTTCTTTTCAGCTTGAGCCAACACCAATTGCACCTACAGGACCTCCTCCAGCTAGGAGACAGAGACGAGGCCCAGTGAGGGGCAGAGGAGGAGCTGACCAAGAGAAAGGCAGAGTAAGCCAGCGCTCGCCTCCTGATGAGTCTTTTGAGGAGTACACGACTTCTGAGAATGAGGAAAAGGGGGAGGCAATTGACATGCAGTCCAGCAGCCCCAATGATGACAGCATAGCCGAAGAGAAAGAGGGTGAGGATGGGTTGTTGATGATGATGATGATTTTCTATTTTTGTTTTTGTTTTGCTTTGTAGTTAAAAACTAGCTTCAGATAGACCCTTTTGTTTTTTGAGGATTTTTTTTTTTTTTTTTTTTTGCTACTTTGTAAAACAATGATTGGGGTTGGACCTGCTAGTTTATAAAAGACAAATTTTTGAATGATCTCCTTGCATGTATGATGAATGGCATAACCTTTGCATGGTAACTTCACATAAGTCTTAAAACAATGAATATTTGCTCTTGCATTCATTCTTGAGTCGGATAGCAACCTACAACTGGACAATATGTAAAATACAACTCAACAATAGGAAAACAAAATGAAATCAACTCGAAAATACTAAAAAAAACGTTTGGTACAGACAAAACAAGACTCAAAACACAAATGTCAGGACAAAGGTCGACTTTTTCTGCAACTGCACTGATCTGAGCCACCACTTAGACTCAGCCGGGCCTAAATAGCGATGGCCGGGCTTCATTAAAGCACAGTCTGGCCTAAAAATAAGGTCGGTCAGTGCTGCCCAGTTGTCATGCACGGCTCCTTCCCAACCTCAATAAATGGTGCTCCTATGCTATTTTTCTAGCAGAATAGTAGGTCTTTGGTATTTTGCTCTCAAGATGGAGACACCGTTCAACAATAGGCTCCGAGACTGGGTAGCTACTTTGGACGGCTCAAAAAAGGTGAACTTTCGCGATTTTGGGCTAAACGCCATTTTTCTTCTAAGCTGCACTTCTCTCTGCTTTCCATTCCTCCAAGTCACTGTTTGATGTTGGAACCCCAATCACACATGTATTTCAGTTCGGATCACAAGACACTTGAGGAATTTCGAGCTTTGATGGAGTCCCGACGTGACGAAGAAATCATACCATAGCCCCGTTTTGGCTATGCCAAAGCTTTGAGACGAATGTGTGGGATAACATTACATGAGGCTTGGTCTTTGACACATGATAGGGAGCTAAACATCCATGGTTTAGTTCATCGATTTTCCGCCATTGGAGACAGGAGTGACCTTCTTTGGCGAGGTCACCGGCAATATGCTCTTTGTTTATTCCTTCTTGCCCCTAGTTATGGTGGAGCCAACATCCAGTTGATCGAAGTGGCCCAATGTTTGAAAGAAAGTAAGAGTTGTATGGGTTTGGCCTTGGCCGAAACCTTGATGGGTTTGGATGCCTTTCATCGGCAAGAGACTACCCGTTTTGCAAGGAGTCCATTACTTCTCCAGGTATTATTTTCCACCCTTCTAATTTATGATCCTCACATCACTCAACACTCAATCTCTATTTTTCTCTCATAACCTCTTGTTTACTTTTCTCTCATCGTATACCTCTCTATTCTTTAATCTCTCTTATTTTTTATCCCTCCCCAGGTTTGGTTGATGAATAAACTGCAAGTAATGGACCCTTTCCTCGAGTACTCATCCCAAGCTTACTTCTTTTGCCAACGGCTGGTCGATTTCCCCTCAGAAGGGTTGTGGTGCAACTGGATGTACAGTAGATCTGCAGCTGACATAACTTAGCGTTGCCCCTGGCTTAATTTGGCTAAGATGAGCTATAACATATCCCGACAGTCGGGTATAGAGTTGATTGGCCTCACACATTGCATATTCTATTTCCCTCTTTGGTTCAAACCCCAGTTCGGGCATGATCAGATACATCCAGATGAGGGAGCGGAATATACAGCTTCATTTCTGATTCATGCCTTGCACCTGCCCTGGTACCTCGCAGCCTGGAGGACGAGAGAGATTCTGGCCCTTACCATTAGTTTCAGTTACACCCTATCTAAGAAGTGTTTGGCCTAGCTCGAAAAGGAGGCAGGGATTGGGCCTTCTTTGGCATAGATCCACCTAACTTAGTTGTGCCCCTAGTTTTACTGCTTTGATATTTTATTTTCAAGTTTTTAGATGCAAAAGCAACTTTGATCTAAATCAAAGAGAGAGAATGTATATGTATTAAAATCAATAAAATTAAAGTTGCGAGTACTAAAAATTTTCCTTTCTGTCCCAAAAATGGTCCAAGTTGTAAAAGAGTAAAATTTTGAACAAAGTCAACTTTTATTAAAACTTTTCAAAACAATTTTCAAAAACGATCACCACTTGACATGCATAGAATCAATTCTCAAGATGTACAATCCCGAATCAAAAGATCATAACTGCCCCTGATTGCATATCACTGTTGCTTTGTATTGTAACCAGCTTTTCTTCCCAAAATGAAGATTACAACCGAACTAATAGATGATGAACAAAGATGACCTAATCAGAATAATGGACATGATAGTTGAGTTAGAGATGGTTACGGCCGAACTTCAGGGTGAAGTTGCCTACGTATCCCAAAAATGGAAATCAGGCCTTACGTAGTTCGGTTAAGGTTCACTCGAGTATTAACTCTCTCCTTTTGCGCTTTAACTTTTGCCAAAGTCGCCCTTTAGGGTTTTCAATCTTGCGAGCTCAGTTTTTCTTTGTTTCTAATTTTTCGTGCTCTAACTTTTGCGTAGGTCACCCTTTCGGGTTTTCGGCCTAGCAAGCAACTCAAGGGTGATATTTCTTCAACTTGTTCATATTGATCGGTTATGAGAACTCCAGGCCATCCAAGTCCATAAGAATAATAGCCCCTCCTGACCAGATCGACTTGATGATGTAAGGACCAGCCCAATTGGGTCTAAACTTGCCCCTAGGGTCATGGATAGGAGCCTGGTTGTCTTTAAATACCACGTCTCCCTCCTTGAGATTTCTAGACTTAACTTTCTTGTTAAAAGCCCTTGTAATTCGACGTTGGTAACCCTAGACATGATACAATGCCCTTAGTCTTCTCTCATCAAACAACATTAACTCATCGAACCTACTCTGTTGCCAATCCACCTCCGCTATCTGGCACTCAGCCATAACTCGTAGTGACGAGACTTCAATTTCAATTGACAAAACAGCCTCCATCCCATAGACGAGGGAATAGGGGTCGCCCCTGTAGATGTTCAGATTGAGTTCTGTAGCCCCAGAGTGTAAATGGTAGTTTATCCGGCCAGTTCCTGTAGGTTTCCACCATCTTCTGTAGAATTCTCTTGATATTTTTGTTAGGGACTTCAACAATTCCATTGGTTTGCAGCCTGTAGATTGATGACTTATGGAAAGCCACATTATATTTCTCAAGCAAGTCTATCACCTCTTTCTTGAAGTGCGAGCCGTTATTTGATATAATCTCATTCAGAACCCCATACCTACAGATGATATTGTTCTTGATGAACTTAGCCACCTGCAACGCTTTTAGCACAGAGTAGGACTGGGCCTCTACCCATTTGGTAAAGTAGTCGATCGCTACCAAGATGAATTCATGCCAATTTGACCCCTTTGGTGTAACTGCGACGATAACATCTATTCCCCAAATAGAGAATGGCCATGGTGAAGTCATGTTGTAGAGCTTCGACGGCATAATGTTCATACGATTAGCATGAATTTGGCATTTCTGGCAGCGCTGAACAAAACCAATACAATCCTCTTCCATAGTTGACCAGTAGTAACCTTGTCTAAGGATTTTTTGGGTGAGCATCACGCCGTTCATGTGGGCTCCGCACTCTCCTCCGTGAATGGCCTCCATAAGGTGCTTTGATTCCTCTTCCTCAACACATAGTTTATGCATTCCCAGATGGCCTCTTTTGTACAACTTGCCCCCGCAAATGATAAATTGAACGGCCAGACGCCGTATTCCTCTTTTGTCCTTGGTGTTTGCTCCTAGTGGATATACTTCCTTTTCCAGGAAATTCCAAGTATCGTAGTACCAGGGGTTCTTTTCTGAAGCCTCATCTATCACAGCAATAGTTTCATAGACCGACATGTACTTCTATTCAATAATGATCGGACGCATCCTAACTCCCAATAGAATGTCTACCATAGAAGATAGAGTTACTAATGCGTCAGCAAATTGGTTGTTCTCCCTTAACAAATGGGTAAATGTTAGCTTTTCAAACCTCGGAATTAACACATCCAAGGCCTGATGGTAAACCTTCATTTTCTCCTCTTTAACCCATCAATCTCCACTGGCTTGAGACACAACCAAGTTCGAATCCCCAATGATGTCTAACCTTTTTGCCCATAGTTCCAGGGGTGCTTCTAAACCAGCAATACACATCTCATACTCTTCTTCGTTGTTGGATACTTTGAACCAGAGTTTGAAGGCTAAGGGTATATAGGAGTCATCGGGTGCTATCAGCAACACACCGATCCCATAATCGTATTGATTGGCTGCTCCGTCAAAGCACATCGTCCATGTTTTCTCCTCTATTTGCAAAATATCTTCATCTGGAAAAAAGTACTCGAACGCTTCATCCCCCTTTACTGGGTGATTTTCCATGAATTACATTACAACTTTCCCTTTAACCGACTTGCGTGTAACATATTTAAGATCAAATTCAGAGAAAAGAAGCAACCAACGGGCTAGCCTACCTGTAAGCGCTGGTTTCTCAAAGAGATATTTGATAGGATCTAATCTCGAAATTAGGATTACAGAGTGAGCTAACAAGTAGCATCTCAACTTTTGGGTTGCCCATACCAAGGCTAGGCAAGCTTTCTCGAAGGGAGTGTAACGAGGTCTCGTAGTCCCGCATTTTCTTGCTCAAGTAGTAAACGACTTTCTACACCTTGGCCTCCGACTCCTGAGTCAACATACACCCCATGGTTGAATTCATGACTGACAGGTACAAAATCAACAATTTTCCCGATCCTAGCGGTGATAACATAGGCAGATTCTATAGGTACTACTTAACCTGTTCAAAAGCGAACTGACAGCGATCATCCCATTGGAATCTATTTCCTTTCTTTAGAAGACCAAATAGTGGTTCACAAGTCAAGGTTAGTTTTGAAATAAACTGTCATTGAACTTTACCCAAAAAGTTGTGCACCTCCTTTTCAGTCCTTGGTGGTAGCATTTCTAAAATGGTCTTGATTTTGGAAAGATCTACCTCAATTCCTCTTTGTGTGATCAGAAATCCCAGCATTTTTCCTATTGTTACGCCGAAGGTGCATTTTTGCAGGTTTAACCTCAATCTATACTCTCTGATCCGCTGAAAAAATTTCTCTAAGGCAGTGTAGTGGCCCTCTCGATCTTTGGACTTGACAATCATATCATCTACATACACCTCAACCTCTTTGTGGATCAAGTCATGTAGAATAGTGGTTGTAGCCCTTTGATGAGTGGCCCTGTAATGACCCCACCACGTATAATGATTAACACTTAGTTAATTAAGGAGATTTAGATTTTAATTAGTCATTATGAGAAGTAATGAGAATTATGAGATTTAGAATCTATGAGAATTATTGGGCCTAATTTGCATATGGTTTTGTCCAGTATTTATTTTGAAAGTCTAATGGCTGAAGGAGGTAAAATTAATGAGTTTCGATTCATTTTAGTAAAATTGAGATTTTATTAATTGGGTCCGAATTGGAGTGAATAAGTTATAAAAATTAGGAATTAAGGTTATTATAAATTAAATCTATTTATGAGACATTCAATTATGGTATTCATTTGAGTATATAATTTATTGGCGAAGATTTTGAAGTTTAATCTGAAATTGAAGACCTCAATGATTCAAGAAGCCAAAATTGAGGATGAAAATAAGTTTAATTTAATACTTGGAGCCTTTTGAGAGTTCGATTAAAAATCTGACTCAAATTCGTAAAATCAAGTATAATTAATTGGGCCTTAATTAAAATTACTTCGGCTAATTAAATTATGTGAGATTTGAAATTAGTTATAATTAATTAAAGTATGTGCTAATCAAGTGTTAATTATAATTAGCTAAGACTAGGTAGTGTTTCATTAAATTAATATATATAATTAACAATTAACTAAATTCTACTTAAACTAACCAGCATGTGTATGTATATTCAAAAGAGGTTGACTATGTTTTAGAAAGTTAAGGAAGTGGATGTCTTCAATCTCATCTTCATTGGAAGGAAATAAAGAGAAAAAAAAAAAAAAAGGAAAGGAAGCTCTGTTTTTGAAGCCGAGAGAGAGTGAGAGAGACCGAAAGAGAGAGAGAGAGAGTTGCTGGAAGGAACAAAAAAGAGAAGAAAAGAAAGAAAAGTTTGAGAAAATTTAAAGAAAGGCTCAAGTTTTTGAAGGAACCCAAGAAGAATTAGGAGGGATTCAACTAAATATTCTGAAATTAAAACTCAAGGTATGGAATTTATGCTAATTTGTGTAGAATCTTTACGTTATGCTTAAAATTAAAGGTGAAATTGGAATCAATAGCAAAAAGATGAAGAAAAATTAACTTAAGCATAAGATTATGGAAGTTAATTTGGAATTGGGTTCTAAACATGAAATGGGTTACATGCATGTGAATGATTATGGAAAATAAATTAGAAAATTAATTATTTTGAGTTTGATTTTTATAATCTTGCATGAAATTAAACTCCATTGCTACATGCATGAGGGAATTCTATGAATATTTGAGCCCATATTTACATGCATCTTGGATTTTGAAGAAATTGAACCATTCAAATTCATATTTTGAAGAGAAAAGGAAATGTTTTATGAAAATCAAGATTATGGAAATTTGGAATTAATCCTAAAGTTAGATAAAGTTTTGGTTTATAATTAGATTTTTTTTCTTTAATCCATGCATGTAATGTAATTTAAGATTTTATTTAATCTAAACAATTTGGGTATAAATTAAATTAGTTAGTTTTATTTGAATTACATATATTCAATGGTTGCTAGGAAATTGGCCAGTAAGTGAAGAATTGGAGTTAAGATCAAGTTTATGAAGTTACATTAGAAATTAATTATTTTGGGTTTAATTTGGAAAGTTATTGTTAAATTAAGCTCCATAAATTACATGCAAACAAGGATTTATTGAAGATTTAATCCATGCAAAGGAGTTAGGTTCAAATTTATGGAAATTAATTACTTTGGGTTTGAATTTAGTTATCTTAACATGAAATTAAGTTTCAATTGTACATGCATCATGAATTTGTAAGAGTTTTGGAAGATCAATTTATGTTTTAAAATTTGTGGGTTTGATATGGAGAAAATAAATTAAATCTAAATTTGGACAATTGGAGCATGATTCTGAATAAATGATTTCTAATTGAGAGTGTTTACTAAATTATACAATGATTCTCCATATTTTTGTACCAAAAATATAAGTTTGATGCTTTGAATATCAAATTTGAACTTCAATTGCAATTCTAGAAATTCCAGAATTCACACTGTCCGCTCGAGCAAGGAAAGTCTTGCTCAAGCGTGAAAATCGAGCTCTCAAAAGTTTTTCAAATTTTACAGTCTGCTCGAGCGACCAAAGTGGCGCTCGAGCGAAGACCTTATTTTCAGTATATTTTGAAAAATTGCATTTAATTCACATTTTTATTCTCATCTCTTTCCAAATCATTCTAAACATGATATATGGCTCAATAAGGATTAATACGCTAATAATCAACATTAATTAGTTGATTAAAGAATAAGTCATTAACTTAGTGATACTTGATTAAGAAGCCAAGTGAGGAATTGGTTTATTCAGAAAAGAATGATTTAGTAATAAAAGGGATCTGTGAAATGAGAACCTGATTCATTTGACTAAAGAAAGGATAAGCGTAGTGGACCTTCGAATTATTTAGACAGAAAATAAGAAAGTCGAGTTTGATCAAGGAAGTAATATTGTGCTTCAATGTGTATATGTTATGTGTTTGTGTAGGTCACACGCTATTGTCTGCTTGATCTGTCTAATCTGCTTCTGCTACTATCTGTGAGTAATAACTTTGTAAAGCTATATTCAATTATAAGTATTTCCTGAATGATATAAGATGATCTGTTTCTGAAATATTATTTTTTGTATGAATGAATGGTTGTTCAATGTTACTGAAATGTATTCGTGGCATTCTTAGCTTCAAATGAAATATGTTATATGTTCTGTTACGTCCCAATTATGGGTCAATTGTACGTCTCATGAGCCAACTGTTATGAATCCTTATGTATACGTCCCATTTATGGGCCAACTGTACGTCTCATGAGCCAACTGTATCATCTCCGTGCATGTGAGTCAATTGTATGCCTTTATGGCCGTCCCTTTATGGGTCAACTATTTCTGCTAGTGCTAATGAATGTACCACGTATGATTAACAGCAAATTCTGATTATGAATATGATTCTGAATCTGTAACTGTTATTAACTATGATTTCTGAACATGATTATGAATCCACTTCTGATAACTACTGAATTCTGTTTTCTGTAACTGTTATGGACAACATTCATTAAACCCTTTACTCTGTTATTATTCACTGGGCTCTAGCTCACTGTATTAATTATGTATGTAGGTGATCAGGGGCGTGACCAGGCTTAGAGGCATCTACCTGGAATCTATTTTTGTCAACCAACATATGTGCCTCCTGTGGAGGTTTCGGATATGTCAAGTGGTTATGGTTATGTGACTAAGTTCAAGTTGTGTTTTCTTGTTTGGTTAAACAAGTCTTTGTTATTTGTAAATAGGGCTAAGTCCCTTTTTGTCTAATCTGTATATATATGATGATGTAAGGATGATGCGTATATATGTATATAAAAAGTTTAAAATTTTTCCGCCTCATATAAGTCTGCACAGCTCAATAGATGTTGTATATTTGTTATTTGCTTCCGCTAGCCCCTAATATTATGTTAATTTGTCTCAGAGGTCTTCAGTAATCCCAGGATTACTGGCCGATTACGATGCTAAACCTATAGCGGCGGGTTTGGGTCGTGACAGGCTCCAGCATTTTTCAACCCAAACGACATGACTCGATAGCAATAGATGCCCCATGGAGTAGTGAAAGCGGTCTTCTCCCTATCCTTGGGTGCCATCAGAATCTGGTTATACCCAGAAAACCCATCCATGAATGAGAGCAATGCATGGCCCGCAGTGAAGTCTACCAACGTGTCAATATGTAGCAGTGGAAAATCATCCTTCGGACTAGCCTTATTCAGATCCCTGAAGTTGACACAAACTCTAATTCTGCCATCTTTCTTTGGGACTAGAACAATATTGGCCAACCACGTTGGATACTCAGATACAAGCAAGAACCCTGCCTCAATTTGTTTGGTAACTTCTTCCTTGATCTTCAAAGCCTAATCTGGGTGAACTCTGTACAACTTTTGCTTAACTGGCCGGGCCTCAGAGTCAAGAGGGATCCGGTGCTATACAATCTCAAGATCGATTCCAGGCATGTCTTCGTAGGACTATATCAAAACGTCTTTGAAATTTTCAATAAAGCGATTAAACGCTCATGTTCCTTTGAAGACAGCGTAGACCCAATCTGGACCAAGCGAGGATCTTCCTCAGTACCCACGTTAATTGATACGATTTCTTCTGTATAGGGCTTGACACTCCTCTCATCCTCATGATCAATCAAATTTTTCAAAACCCGAGGAATTTCTTCCTCTTCGTTTATGTCAAAATTTTGAAAATTAAGATCAGTACAACAAACCAATGACACAGAGAAGTAGACAAAGTCCACAGCATTCCCATTCAAAAAGTCGAGATCTTCAGTTACAGTAAACTCGAAAGAAAAGCTAAAAAATGACCTAGACGGGGACTTTTGTATCCGAGTTACCACTCCCAGAAGTACCAGACTCAAAAGAAGTCGAATTTGACTCCGACTCCACAAACTCAATGGAATCAAATCCGGACTCACTATCCGATCCAGAACTGTTGATGACACCTTGCTCAAACTTCCAGACCAAGCATGAAGCCTCAGATGCATCCACGATAAGATTGGAGAAATTTGCCGCTAGGTTATCCCCAATCATTGAGATAGTAAAACTATCCCCCAAATTGGTGGTCTTAGCTCCAGTAGTAGAACTTATCAGTAAGTCAGCCAGTGCTTTTCCCAATAGCTCTTCCTCTTCAACGTCCAAGCTTGCAGACTCACCATGATCCATGCTAGGACTCAGGTCTGCTTGTTCATCCTCCTCTTCTAGTAACTGGTATCCGAAGAAGATCTCGAACCCCCAGATACCTTATTTTTGTTTCCAGTCATACCCGAGCTCTGGGAATCCACAAAAGGGGAAATATTCCCCTTGACGGACAAAACGTCCATTCAAGGTCCCCTGTATTGGTTTGTGGACTAACTCGTACTGCCTCCCAGTTCTCTTCACTTTCAGCCTTTCTCTTAACTCCTGTCCTTTCTTTTCCTATCTGCAGCGGTAGGTTTGTATCCCAACTTGAAAGCATGGGGGTTATGACTCATCTCCTTGGCGACAGTGCCCCCTTGCTTGTCACTTCGACCTAGTCTTGATCCAGGCATACTCCCCTGTTTGTTCATCATGTAGATAGATTGTGCACTCACGTAGTTCCCATTGCCCTCAGCCATGATGGATTGGACCAGCCAGGCTTTCGCCAAAGAGAAACCATAAAGGAACACGTCTTCCTCCCCATGTATGATTTCCAATAATGGCGTAGTGGTTCCCTGGGGAGAATGGATTTTAGAATTATCGTACACACTGGCAATCTCACCTTTGAAGGGGTATTTCACTAACTGATGGATTGTTGATGATATAGCCCTCATATGATGTAGCCAGGGCCTTCCCAATAGTAGATTAAAAGTGGCTAGA
Organism: Camellia lanceoleosa; assembly: GCA_025200525.1. Classification (NCBI taxonomy): domain Eukaryota; kingdom Viridiplantae; phylum Streptophyta; class Magnoliopsida; order Ericales; family Theaceae; genus Camellia; species Camellia lanceoleosa. Next base: position 64,299,908 of record CM045761.1, read on the forward strand.
ATGTCCATGACATGGAATTCCAGCTCATGCTCAGACAGGCCGATTAGGATATAGCTCTTGAACGTTCCCATGACATCCCGGCTTGTATTGTCATAAGCCCGGACGACTTGGGTCATGGGTGTAAAGTCAACCAACCTCAAACCGATGGCATAGGCAGTCCTCACTAAACATACATTGATCGCCAATCTGGTATCTACTAACACCACTAGAATCCACTTTTTCATACTTTCCAAGGTTACGTATAAGGGTCGATTGTGGTTGGCACCCTCAGGTGGTAACTCCTTATCTATAAAAGATATCACTGGCGTAACGTCCCCAGATGTTACCAACGATACCAATTGGTCCGCAGTGGTATTTATAAGCAGTTTAGTCTAGTTCATTGCCTCTAACAATGCCTGCCTATGCTCTCAAGAAGCCATTATCAACCCTCAGATTAATATGTCAGCCTGAATCTTCTTGAGCTATTTCAAGACCAGGTTTTCCTCAACATCCTTTTTTTTTTTTATCTCTCAACCTCCTTTCCAGAGGTCTCTGGCTGGTCTAATATTGTGGGTTTGAAGCACCAACCACTCCGGTCCATATAATTGATCTCGTCAATATACCACGTGTAATCTGGGGTATCAACTTTCCACCATTCGTCAGTGTACGCGTGACTTAGGTCATTGTATTCCCACCACTCTCCTGCAATCATGGTCGGGCTGGTATCAGGTTCTATCTGAAGCATGTTAACATCACGCGCCCCATCATCATACCATTCTTCCTCCACCACAATCTTGGTTTTTGAATTCTGATGTTTTCGGAGTTTCCTTAACATCCTTTTCTGGTCACTGGGCTCTCATTCGACCTTTTTGGTAGTTTGGACATCACATACCGTTGTCTTGGGTTCTTCTTTCTATTTTCCTTTTCCCTACTCCAGAGCTATCTTTGTCTGGATATCTTCTATCATTTCCCTTTGAAATTGTTCCAGCGCCTGTTCTTTCTCAGTCAGGGCTGCAGCTTCAGCCTTGCTACAAGCAGCAATTTTCTCTTTCGTCCCAGTCTCTTCTATCTGTTTATCTACATTTAACTCTTCCTCACCCAACCATCCATTGCTTGTTTCTAGCTAGCTCAGGTCCCACCATCCCACTTGAACACTGCTTGTATCCTTCTCTTCAAAGAAGTACAAATCCTCCAGATCCTCTTCTAAGTCAACCAAGTCATTTAGGCCTTGTTCAGGCTGATCATTATGATGTTGCCCTAACTGGCCTTCCTCAATAGCATTAATACTAAGAAAGTCTGGCAATACGACTACTAGCTTCGGTTGATCAATTGCCATAATGCATAAACTAGGATCATACTCCTATGCAAGCGAGACCCCCTTTTCTATGACATAGGTATCAGACGACCTTGTCTTCAGTGCATTCTCCTCTTTCTCTAATTCTACTACCATGGGCCTGGATTGGGTTTGTGGTATTAGATCTATCATGCACATGTCTATGCCTTTTGGAATAAACACCTTGGGTTTTGGTAAGTGAGATGAGATAATGTATGCACTAGGGTTGAAGGTGGGTGGTAGTGCATGGATGTGGTTAATGTTTTTACGCGGGAAAATTTGGTTATGTGCAGGAAGTGGGTTGGTTGTTACATTTGGTTTGGGCGATAGGGCGATGACTTTGTTATTAATGAGATCCTTGATCTCATGACGTAAACGGTAGCACATGTCCGAGGGATGGCCATGTTGTTGATGGAAGATACAATATTAGGTAGGGTCATGTTTGGATGGCAATGGGTCCGGAAGTGGACGAGGATCGAGAGGCTTGAGATGTCCCTTTCCATTAATAGTTTAAGGGCACGGGCTGGGCTCATATGGAGGGGAGTAAAAACTCTTCGATTCTGAGGTGGGCCGGTGTTTTGTGTAGGTTGTGAGATTATGGCAGTAGCAAAGAGATCAGCCATCTTGGCCGTTGAAACAACAGTACTGACATCCGTAAGCCGTGGAATAGTGCTCTTACTAGTATTGGTATTTTGAGAGAATGGCCTCCTTGCGGGTTCATTTGTTCTATGGATAATGCCCTTTTTTAATGCACTCTCAATCTACACCCCCAGCTCGTGTAAGGAAGCAAATGTGGACAACAGTGCCACAATCATCCTCTACAGCATGTCTGGCTCAAGGTTCTAAACCACTAGCCTAACTTGCTCTCTTTTAGCAGGTCTATTTGTCATTTGGGCTGCCTTGGTTCTCCACCGAGCGACAAAATCAATGAACGATTCTTTGGGGTTCTGGGTAGTAGCCTCCAGCTCACTAATGGTTACCTCTATCTGGGTGTTATATGAATACTGGTTGACAAATGCCTCGGATAACTCCTCCAAATTATGCTTTGTTGGGTCTTTGAATTTAGCATACCAAATAGCCGCCACATTAAACAGGGTTCTCCCAAATGAAGAAAGCTCATGTGCTCTAGACAAACCCATGGGACTCAATACATCTGAAAACAACTGGACATGCACAATCAAATCCCCACTCCCTTCGAATTTGTCAATGTGGGGCATCTTAAATTTCTCTGGTAATTTGATCGAAGCCTCAGTGTACCCATCTTCAATATCCGAAATAGAGTTGAAGCCTTAGGATTTCTTCAATGTTTTCTCCAATCTTGCAATCTTAATCAACGCCGGATCAATTTCATTGATATCAAAAGGAAAAATTCCTGAGGGGGGTTGAACCGGAGGCCGATAAGTTGGAACCGGAGGAAATATTTCCTGAGGATCCAGGATTTGGGAATTTTCCATTAGTAGGGGTAGGTACGGGTTTGGCTAAGCACCAGGATTGGATGCACAGTCGATGTAGATGCCCCAGATGTACGTCGTAGATTGGCGATAATTCCATCTTGTACAGCCATCCTCTGGTTTACAGTGTCCATGGTTCTCAAGAAGGTTGCCATCATGGCAGCAAATTCCTCTGCATTCTACGCGGTATTCTATGCCATTGTTGGTCTGGGTGAACTAAATGTTGGTGAACTGATTGAGTGAGAACGGATAGGTGTTTGCTAAGTGCTTTGTATTGGTGCCGCTGATTATCTGTTCCCTCTTTGTCGAGTGACTGGCGGAAGTGAGACTAACATTGGCTGGCCACCAACAAGGTCTTGAGCTTTGCAAAGCCTGCCAAAACGAGTCCACACAACTTGGGGAATATCGAGTCTTTCTGAAGCTATGATGATAAACCACCTAGCAAAAAGAAATAAAGAAAAACATAATCAAAATTGGACAGCACTTCGGCCCCAATTCACAACAGTCATGACACATAACTTAATTGTAATCCCGACTGAACTCTACTCTCAAACTCATACTGATATGAACCATCCTGTACAGTCAAAAGCATATACCAAGTAAAAGAATCAAAACACCCCTATGAGGAGGGTAGGGTTACCCTGTCCTAGATTTTCGAAATGATCTAGGCTGTACTATTTCAAACAATGAGTTTCACAATATCCTGCAAATGGGTGGCATCCTATCCTAAGTTGGAATAGGCTCTATAGTTTCACTATATGTAATTAGGTCAAATAGTCGAAAGGGTACCTTTGCAAGATTACCTAATATACCTCTCACACCGAACACCAAGAAGTGAAAGGAGGATCAAGCAGTACAGTGGTAATTCAGATCCAAGGGTTGTGTTTCCAACATGGCAAAGCCCATGACCGGTCAGCCTTTTGGGCAAGCCTCTGACAAATCGTCCAAGAATAGCAGATGGAAAACGCAGTGACTTAAAGTAACTATGCAAATGCAATGCAACGAACATATTAGTATAAATAAAACTTCACATCATGAGTTTCAAGTCAAGTTCTCTAAATCCCTAGCAGAGTCGCGAGAAACTGTGGCTTGACTTTTCGTGCTCCTTTTAGATATGACTAGCTCCATAGTTCGGACTCCCGTGGTTCTGAATCTGATTTCACAAAGTGTAATGTGAAACAATGAAAACACAAAAGAGTCCAAAATCAGTAATTCTTTAGGAAAATCGATGTTTGAATCAAATGCCAAAAATAGACTACTTTGCCAGATTTCAGAGTCGCCACCTAAATATTTTTGAGAAATTTAGGAAACTCGAGACTCGTGCCAAAGGCCATTAGTCCGTCATCGCCAAAGTGTCTCAGCTCGGGAACTTAGGTACGAGAGGGAAAGGTCATGAATTGAGCACCCCACTCGCCCGATCAAAGATCGACCTCTACTAATCATGATATGATTCTTATTTACATTATATGCTCTTGTTTCGATTTGTTAAACTAACTTTACTAGGTGATACACACAAATATAGACCAATTGGCAAAAGCTGGAACACTTTGATTTCATGTATAATTTTAAAAATTGTTTAAGGTGAGTTTATACATTAATCAATTTGTCCCAATTTAAGCAATTAGCCTTCATCCACCGGCATTCAAACATGTATATCATTTAAGCAATTAGCCTCATGGAAATATACTTGGCATGGCAACACAAACATTCGATGCAAGATGTTAAAACTCAAAATTGCTCACCTAGTACTCTGGGCCAAAACAAAGCAAAATAATTAGAAAATATGCATGTTCCTAACTAGTGCATTATGACTAAATACAACGCACACATTATGTAATTTATAGGTTCGGCTATGAGCATGGCATATGATTCCATTCAAGACATGCGATAAAGCACGTATTCAAGTAATGAATTTGAACATTGATATTGGGTTAATATGATGAGCCGAACCTTGGATGCATGCAAGACAATAGATGCAAAGCATAAGAATGCTAATTTGAAAGATGATGTTCTATATTAACCAACATAAACAAATAAGTAAAAGGGAAAAAGGCGTGGGGTTGGAAGACATATAACTTATTACATATTGGTTCTCACATAAGAGGGTCCGAATCAAGGCCCAAAAGTCCGAATTAAACTAATTATTACAAATTCGATTAAATAAATAAGCAAATAATTAACTAGTTAGCTACTCTATTACAACAAGGATAATAATGAGAAATAAACTAACTATATAAGTCAATTAGCTATAACAATTACAAATAAATAATAATAATAATTACAACAATAATTGGAGCATTAATTTACAATAATGATGTAAGCAAGGATGCAAAAGGATTGCATGCACAGCATCCAAGAACTCCTCTGTCTACCTAGGCCTGTTATGTTTCACCTTTAGCTGCTAGATAGCAATAGATAGAACAAGAAGTAAAAGAGAAGATAACAAGCTTATACCTCTCAAGGAAGTGAGCTTTTGTTTGTGAATCAAACTAAGTCCAAACACACTCTCAAGCTTGAATTGTGGTGTTCAAGACTCAACTAAGATTCCAAGGCTAAGGTGTGAAGGTATATATGGTGTATGGATATAGGTTCAAGGTGGTAAGCTTGCTCAAATGTTGCTTGCACAAGAAGAAGGAGCTCTCAAGAAGATGTGTAGGCTTTTTAAAAATTCTCCAACCCTCAAAACAGAGATACAACTTCGTTTTAATAGAATTTGAACAAAAGGGGTCATAAATATCTTTAAAAATGGACAGCTGACGGGCTCCCGCCCAGAACTGTGTTTCTCACTACCAAGGCACAGCTGACCATCAATAGCCATGGCCAGGTCTCAATGTGATCCCCTGTTTCCCTGTTTCAAACTCAGCACAGAGTGGCCCAATGTGTAAAAATGGATTTCTGGGGTATAAGTAATGGGAATATGGAAGGTTTGAGATTTTTTCAAAGCTTAAACATAGCCCCTTCATTAAGATCTTGAACTACGCACAACACCACTTTCATCATCGAGTGTACTGGGCAAAGCGCTCAAGTCTTACTGGCGGTTGAAAATGGGATATCTACAATAGTAGACAAATTTCTGGACTTTGTAATAGTTGATTTTAAAACTGTGATCAGCCAAGTTCAAAATCTCCAACTTATTCTGCATGACATCTGACATTGATGGGCCCACAAAAGAGTTTGGCCTACGACTTAGGGCCCAATTCACGATCCAGGTACTAAAGTCTAGCACCCTTGAGAACCCAATGTTGAACCAGGACTAATAGCATCTAAACACTTATCAAGCAAGGAACCAGCCATGTAAGCAAACAAAGATCTGCAAAGTTATTACACCCATACATCAGCCATTAATGAGACCCTTGTGGCATTAAATGCAGCAGCCTCTTCACGCCGAAAAAACAAGCTCATCATGAATGAGGTCGGCTAAACCTTAGACTTTCGGCCAACGGGACAGCTGAGAAGGAACAAGGAAACGATGAATAAAAGAGGTAAAAAGCTTAAAAAGAACGACATAGGTTAAGTTCTTCAATCTCTCTCGGACACTCTCTCTTTCTCTAGAAAAACCTCATTGCCTTAAACTAACTTGACCTTCCGAGTGTCCGCTGGGGGACCGCCCCCTTTGGACCATTTTTGCAGGTGTATTCCATGAACCACAAGCCCGACAGACCTATCGGAAGTGTGGATCAATCTGGCCCATCCATTCTCCAAGTTTATTGCATTATCAACATCCATGCAAAAGGCTTGTCTCTTATTGAATCCTTCCAAGTCCCTGCCTTAATTGAAAAATTACCACAAGGCTGGAAGGAATTCAATAACTACCTCAAACACAAGCACAAAAAAATGACTTTGGAAGAATTGATTGTACATTTGAGGATTGAAGAGGACAACCGCAATTCTGAAAAGCGGGTTGGTAAGCGTCTAATAGAATCTAAGGCAAATGTGGTGGAACATGCTCCAAAAGCAAAGAAACGAAAGTTTTTTGGAGAAAGTTCCGCACAAGGCTCTAAAGAAGGGGAATATAAAAAGTACAAGTTCAATGGCAAATGTTACACCTGTGACAAAAAGGGATATTGGGCCAAAGATTGTCGTAACAAATGCAAAGGCAAATGAAGATCAAGCCAGAAGCCTACTCAAGCCAATATGATTGAAGTGGACAAAATTTCTAATGGTGTAGATGACATAAATCTTTCTGCAGTTGTTTCCGAGGCAAACCTTGTCAAAAATCCTAAAAAATGGTGGGTGGACACTAGTGCTACTCGCCACATCTGTGCCAACAAAAAGATGTTCACATCTTATTCTGTAGTGAACAACAGCAAACAACTTTTTATGAGCAACTCCTTGACTTCTAAAGTTGAAGGATAAGGAAAGATTATTCTGAAAATGACATCTGGAAAAGAACTCATTTTCAATAATGTGCTGCATGTACCAAACATTCACAAGAATCTAGTCCCCGGATCTCTATTGAGTAAAAATGGGTTTAGGCTAGTGTTTGAGAATGATAAATTTGTATTTACTAAGAATGGGATATATGTAGGAAAATGTTACATGTTTGATGGCCTTTTCAAACTAAATGTAATGACTATTGTCCCCTCTGTTATTAATAATAATAATACATCTTCTTCTTACTTGCTTAAGTTGTCAAATTTATAGAATGGTAGACTAGGACATGTTTATTATGGATCTTTGTGTAGATTAATTAATATGAAATGTTTACCTAAATTTAACATTGATTTAAATCATAAATGTGAAATTTGCGTTGAGGCAAAATTAACTAAAACTCTTTTTCATTCAATTGAACGAAGTACGGAGCCACTTGAATTAATTCATAGTGACATTTGTGATTTTAAATCAATTCAAACTAGAGGTGGGAAAAATATTTTCACTTTCATAGATGACTATACTAGATATAGTTATGTCTATTTAATTTGAACCAAGGATGAAGTTTTGAAAACTTTCATTCAATACAAGAATGAAGTTGAAAATCAACTTAGTAAGAAAATTAAAAAACTGAGAAGTGATAGAGGTGGTGAATATGAATCACCTTTTGGTGACTTTTGTAAAGAACATGGAATAATTCATCAAATCACCACTCCGTACTCACCTCAGCAAAATGAAATTGCTGAAAGGAAAAATAAGACTTTAAAAGAAATGATGAATGCTATGTTAATAAGTTCTGGATTACCTCAGAACTTGTGGAGGGGAGCAATACTTTCTGCTAATTATATTCTAAATAAGGTACCCCAAAAGAAAATGAATCAAACACCTTATGAATTGTGGTATATGAGAGTATCATCCTACAAACACTTAAAAATATGGGGGGTTTTTGGCTAAAGTGGCTATTCCTAGTCCTAAAAAGACTAAGATAGGTCTAAAATAGTTGACTGCATATTCATTGGTTATGCCAAGAATAGTAGTGCATATCGGTTTTTGATTCATAAGTCTGAATATTCCGAAATGCATGTAAATACTATTATTGAATCTCATAATGCATTATTCTTTGAACATGTATTTCCAAACAAGACTGGACAAGAGACTAGTACTAATAAAAGATCTTATGATGATATTACTAGTCATGATCAAGAACAAGAGTAAGAGATAGATCAAAATAAGAAAGAGGAACTTAGGCATAGTAAACGTGCTAGAACCTCAAAATATTTTGGTCTAGATTTTCTAACATTTTTGTTAGAAAATAAGCCCTTAACTTTAAAGAAACTATGTCAAATCCTGAGGCTCCTTTATGGAAAGAAACTGTAAATAGCGAAGTTGAATCCATCCTGCAAAATCAAACTTGGGAATTGGTGGATTTGCCACCAGGTTGTAAACCTCTTGGGTACAAGGGGATTTTCAAATAAAAAATGAAAGCAGATGGATCAATTGACAAATACAAGGCAAGACTTGTGGTCAAAGGATATAGACAAAAAGAAGGTCTTGATTACTTTGACACGTACTCACCAGTTACTAGAATAGCATCCATTAGAATGCTAATTACCATTGCATCTTTATACAATCTAGAAATTCATCAAATGGATGTAAAAACAGCTTTCTTAAATGGTGAGTTAGATGAAGAAATTTACATGAAACAACCAAAATGATTTTCTGTTCTAGGAAAAGGAAAGAAAGTGTGTAAATTGGTTAAATCATTATATGGTTTAAAATAAGCGCCAAAGCAATGGCATGAAAAATTTGACAAAACAATTATGTCAAATGGATTCAAAATTAATGAATGTGACAAATGTATTTATATTAAAAACACAAGCAAGGGTTATGTTATAGTATGTCTTTATGTGGATGATATGCTCACTATCAAGAAAATGTTGAATAAACATTTTGACATGAAAGACATGGGGATTGCTGATGTAATACTTAGTATGAAAATTACCAAAACATCAGAAGTTTATGCTTTGTCACAATCTCATTACATTGAGAAAATACTTGACAAATTAAGCAAAGATGATGATCATCTTGCTAGAACACCTGTGGATGTTAATTTATTTTTTTCTAAAAATGTACAGGAAAGTATTTGTCAATTACAGTATGCCCAAATTATTGGAAGCTTAATGTACTTGATGAACTGCACTCGTCCGGATATAACTTACGTAGTGAGTAAATTAAGTAGATATACGAATAATCCATGAGTAGAACACTGGAAAGCTATTATAAGGGTTCTAAGATACCTTAGATTTATTCGTAACATTGGCCTACATTATATTAGATATGTAGCAGTACTTGAAGGATACTGTGATGCAAACTGGATATCAGATACTAGAGACTCAAAATCCACCAGTGGGTATGTTTTTACTCTTGGTGGTGCGGCTATATCTTGGAAATCTTCCAAACAGATTTGCATTGTTAGGTCTAATATGGAATCAGAATTTATAGCTTTAGACAAAACTAGGGAATAAGCAAAATGGCTTCGCCACTTCCTCGAAGATATTCCAATGTGGCCAAAACCGGTGCCTGCTAGTTGTATACATTGTGATAGTCAATTAGCAATAGGTAGAGCACAAAGTCATACGTATAACGGTAAGTCGCGACACATTCGTCGTCGACATAACACCTTGAGACAACTACTCTCTAATGAAATTATTTCCATTGAATATGTGAAATCTAAAGACAACATAGCAGATTAAATAAGAGTTACCACAACGACAATCCAATCTAGTTGACTAGAGATCCCAAGATCTAGGTTTACAGGGATAATCAAGTTGTGTATGACTCATAAGGATCACTAGGGAAACAAACTCCTATCCATTTCTATGATAAAATAGTGATGTCTGCAACGTCTTAGGTTAAGTAATAGTTTTAATGATTCTTATATCTAGGAATACCTAATGGAGTATGGCAAAATACACTTCATAAAAATCACCTATATGAGTGTGAACTGGGCCAGTTCTATGAGATTTGTTAAGGGCTACAATTCTTTGGAGCAATCATGAAAGACCAGATTGCTCAGGGCCAAAATGAACACAATAGTGAAAACTAAACTGTGTCTAGTAATATACTATATGAGTTCTATTATCTTGGTTTACACAAACGATTGAATAGTTCAAGACATCATGTTTACTTAGCTAGTAAATCCGATAGTATCTCACAAGGGAAGGTTCAAAGCCAAAAGCTACCTATCCTTTGCACAATATTTCCAATTTATGTACTCTCTGTAATTAGATCATGTTGTTGCATTTTCTCTCCATCAAATTCCATTCATGTAGGGGATTATTGGAATTTATGGTTTTGTAATTAGATCACGTCTTTCGGGGTGGATCCAAAGAGATGACGTGTTCCTTGCCGCATGGCAAGTCATACGATGCAAACAGTTCATCAAAACCATTTATGAGTGAATAGGAAGTTGACATCATTTTCGAGTTCGTTGAATGAACAATTAAAGAATAAAATGTGGGTTTCTTTACAAAGCTTGTCCCACATTGAAACTTTAAGAGAGCTTGTGTATATATATAAGCTCTAGGTGGCAACACTTGGGTTGGGCCCCAAAGGGCACCCCAAGTTTGTAGAAGAGAGGAGTTATGGATAAAGTGAACCTTGGCCCAAACCACCACACGCACGGGCGCGTCGCCACCACTGTCCATCCAGCCAAGTCGAGCCGTGCCGGGTGTGGGTATGGGTTGTGGATCGATTCAAATATTAATTTTTTGAACAAAATTTATTTAAATTTTTTAAAAAATTCAAATACAAAACTATGTCTCTTCTGGTCTAATTTCCAACTGTTTAAACTGCTCAAAACTGCCCAGCAGTTCCAGATAGAGTCAGTTTCTTCTAAACAGGTTTGAAACTGCCTAGGTAGTTATCTGTTCAAACAGATTTGAAATTGCCCAGGCAATTATCTGTCCAAAATTGTTTGCATCTGTTGAATTCAAAAACCTACTTGTTCGATTTGAATTTCAGACCTGTTCAGGCCTATAAATACTTGGACCATTCCAGCAGATTTCGAAAAATCCGAAATTCACTTGTTTCCTTCCAATTTTTGCTTTCTTGCATCAATTTATTCTTCATATTATTTTAAGGAAAATTTGGAGAGTATAGAACACAGGTTTTTGTTCGCCGTACAAATTGTTTTAAGTGCTACTACAATTTGTGAAGATCATTGTATCTTGGGAAATAGACGTCTTTTATATGTAAACACCGAAGCGGGACGAATCTGTCTTAAAGACAGAATGTCACACACTCGACTTGGTCTAATTTTGTACTTTTTCATTTCGGTAAATAAATTATGTAAGTAATTTATTTTTATTTGTTTGATTTAGTTTCAAATTGTTTATTTTACACGGAAGATTGTTCCAACATAACGCTTGTGTACAAGGGCTGTATAATCTTTGAAAATTATTACCTATAAGTACATCATGTGATAGTTGATCGGTTACCTAAAGTTTAGGAATGATAAAGGTAACTGAATTAATTTGGATAACTAAATTTTCTATAGCATCAGTATGTATCATCGTACTATTATTAGCTATTCGAACTATTAATGGCGGATTTTGCTTTTTCCACATATATTCAGAAAGAGTTTCATTTTCCCAAAACATACTAAGCATCCACTATCTAAGTAAGCATATAGTTCGTAGGTATTAAATCCTTCTATGTGTATTTTTATTGGTATATATATACTATTAACGTTAGTGTATGATAATGACATTTTATTTTCTTTATTCTTTTTGTTATACTGTTTTACAAATATATCGTATTCTTTTTGTGCCTCTTCTTCATCATCTTTTGTCCATGCCATAAGATTCTCCTCATCTTCATATATTGGCACACTAGTAGTTCTATATCCTATTATTCTTTTGTTAACTGAACTCCTTGCAGATTGTATACTATAATTATCTATAGAGTGTCTTCCTGACAATATGCTTACGTTATCCATTTTATCATTATTTTCTATTGTGCTAGGAGTTTCTATTTTAATATTTTTGGTATTATCGATTTTAATTATATTTTTTCTTTTTGTTATATTTTTAGGATTACTAAAACTTGCTATCCATCGATTATCTAACTTGATCTCATTAGAATTTATTCTTTTAGGTGTAATTCTATCTATTGGTATTCTATTGGTAGGTTCAAATTTATCTGCTTCTATAATTATATACTGCATTTTAGGATCTATGGTATTATCTAACTTGTATATTATTTTCCAAAATATCCTTAATGGTAGGTGGTTTCATGCATATCGATTCCTACGGTTTTTATTTTTAGAGTTAAAAATTTATTTATGAATCCATCTTTTAAGCTAATACAATATCCCGGTCTCCAATTAAAACCTAATGGTCCTCCATATAGATTACTTTTTATTCCACTGATTATGGATCTTCCAAAATTTTGTTGTCTAATATCACACAAAAATGCTATATATCTATATCTTGTCGTTTGTCAAATAACGGTATTATTTATATTTGTACACTCTTTATGCATATATTTATATTTATTATCTTTATTATTATTTAATATATTTTCATAATTTATTAAATTTATTTCTCCTACATCATATTTATAATCCTTAATTTAAATATCTCCTTCCATTCTTTCATATATATATATATATATACTTTTTACTTTTTCAATGACAAATTGTTCTCCTCTCAAATTTTCTATACTTATTTCTTCTGTCATCATAAAATTTGACTCTTCATCGGTGTCGCTATTGCCTTCATCTTTTATTTCTATTTCTTCTTCAATTAATTCTATTATTCCTTTATTATTTTCTAAAACTAATTCTAAGGCTTCTTCTTCTTCTAATTCCACATAATCCAGACTTTCTAAGGCTTCTATTATATTATTATTCTTTTTATTTCTACATTGATTAGCAAAGTGGCCTATTTTTCGACATACCAAACATTTACAGGTCTTTTTTCCTTCTGGACAATAATTATTTTTCTAAAAAACCTTTTTCTTTTGTTGAAATTATAGGGTTTTTTATAATATTTTCTTTTATATTTTTCTCCTCTTTGCTTATTACAACTTTTTCTTTTTATAAAATATTTTCTTTTTTTTATTATATGTTTTTCTTCTTGAAGGCTCACATTCCCATGAATTTGATGTTTGCCAGCAATGTAAATATTGTTTTTTCATTTTTCTTCTTTGTTTCATTTTCATTCATTCATGCTCTACCTATTTTCTTAGATATTTAATTCTATGACCCAAGGTGTCACTTGTAGCATCTCCTAATTCTTTTAACTATTTTTCATATTTTTCTTCTATATTAACATTTACAGGATATGGCAATTTATGAGAAAACATGATTAAATGAATTTTATTTCTACCTATTTCATAATAATAATAATAATAATAATAATAATAATAATAGAAATATTCACATATATAATTTTCTATATATTCCATATTACATATTTTTGTGTTACTTAATTTCCTAACCCATTCTCTTTTTCTTTTATCTTCATCCCACTCTTTTCTTACGAATTCTTCTTCAATATATTTTACAAATATGTTTAACATACTTTTCGGGGTATTTTATGTTGTTAATTTTTCTTTGTCACTCTCTCTTAAATTGTCATACCAGTTTACTATTATACTCGTAAGCCTATGTTCGATATAATTTAGAAAACTTTTCACGTTCCAACTGCTGCTATAGATATTTAAGACATGGTGCATGCCTCTCTTCCATTGTTTTATTACCTTACTTGTGTTTGTAGCACTATCAATATCTAATAAATACCCTGTATTACTTATTGGCTTTAATGGTACCTCTCGTAAGAACAATTCCTTCCCAGGGGTAAAATCAGCATAATTTGATGTTTCTCTAGCAAAAGACCCTTTATTTAGATAATTATAATGTCCCGTTCTTCTTCTATATTGTCTGGTAAAATTTCTAAAATCTAGATGATTTGGATTAGGTGGGGCAGACGAGCTGCTTCCTTCTTGTTTTACTGCTACCATATCCATATCATTAACATTATTAGTTTTTTCTTATAAGGCATTATATTTTTTTATGTCTTCAAAATTTTCTAGTACATTATTTTCTTTTTCTTTTTCTGCGTCATTATTTCCCATTACTTGTTCTAATTCTTCAAGGGGAATGTGTTCCATTTCTCCCAAGCTGATTAATCCTAATTGTTTATAGATATCTTATTCTGATTCTATTCTTTCATTATTTATTTCTTCTATTATTTCTTCATCTATCACATCTAATAGTTCAGTTATTTGTAATATTATTTTGTATTTTATTTCATTATCATTTTCTTTTTCAACCATTTATTCTAATTGTTTTAAGCTATAGTTACTTAACTCCATTATCTTTTTTGTTTTGGAAGTGAGATTAATTCAAAGGGATCTTCCGGATTATTTCTTTTATATAGATAGGGATATAAATCTAATTCTTTTTGTTTTTCTTCAAAAAATGCTACTTGTTTTTTCGGATCTTGTACAAAATGTCTAATTTCATTTATTATTTCTAATTGATTAGTTCTAAGTTTTTCGTTAATTTCTTTTAATAGCCTAATTAAGATATTATTTTGTTCTATTATTATTTGTAAAGAAGTATTATTATTTAAATTATCAGATTCTACTTCTTCACTATATTTAATACTCATGCAAGAGTTATTGGCAAAGCCGAGAAACCGGGCTCTGATACCAATTTATGATGTGATGGATCTAATTTAATTTTAATTCATGGATCTAATTTACGATGAGATGGTTCTAATTTAATATTAATTCCTGTAATAATTTTTGTTGATAATCTGCACTTGCCTTTTCTAAGGATATCTTATTTTTAAGACTAGCAATTCTTTGGCTATAATTTATTATAGATTGTCCTGAAGCAATAGCCAAAATAGAGTTTAATCTATTTAACTCACTTTCTAATTCAAAAATATGATTTAAATTATCTTTTATTCCAGCTCTAAGGGTTGTAAATAAACGCATATACTACTGATGAATTTTTAATAACTATTTATATTTTTATAATTTTGTCAGATTTTTGGGGTCAATTTATAATTTAATGAAACTTTATTGGTGATGTACCTCTGAGTTGGTTTTGATATGTTGAGTTGGCCTTCCACCTATGATTCGAGGCAATTTTGAGCCAAGGAATTTCGAGCTCTGAGGAATTTTTGATTTTTTTCTTCTAGCATACTTCTCCCTTTTTCTATTTGAAACGACTTCTAACAAAGAGATTGTTGTTTAAATTGTGAAATTAAATAAATAGATTTATGAAGAAATCAAATTATATACCAAAAACATATGCTAATAATTACAATTAAATTTCAACAGAAATACACAAAATAATAAAAGGGTAAAGAGATTTAAACCGAAGCACCTGCAGGCGGTTTCCTTAAAACAGATTTCGCCGCCTCACGGGTCGAGTGCTTGAGGAATCCCGGCATCTGTCTCCTAGGATACGATGGTCAAAACCAGCTACGGCAGAAGCACTTTCTGTCTAGCTTAGCGAACAAAACAGTGGTAGCACTCTCTCACAGTAGGAACTTTCTGGCAAACTGACTTGTAAAATGGAAGCAAAAATTTCTATATTGAAACTTGATAGGAGGATCTCAATTTATATATGTATAGGGGAGAGAGGAAGAGCCTCCAACCTTTAAGGCTGGTCATTAAAACACCAAGCATCCATAGCCCCTTTCCAAAAATATGAAAGTTTGGATGCCCAAAGGATTCACACCCTTTAGCCAAGAAAAATGATTTAAATACTCTTTAAAATCCTATTCATGAATCTAACATCATGAAGCAATTTCTTGGCAATTTCTTATTCAAAACCTAATGGTTTTTGGCTCACTTGGACCCAACACAATAAAAGGTTGGGACCCACTTTAATATTTAATTAAAGTCACCACACTTTAATATTAAATTAAAGTCACCAAAAATCATTTTTTCTAACAATCCCCCACATGAATAAAAATTGACCGAAAGACTCAACAAACGGATATCGTTCAACAATAATGACTCGAAGAGAGAGTACAACGAACCAACCCCGACATCAGAGAAGGTAGTTTTTGGCTTTGAACCTCTCCCAGTGAAAACACATCGAGTTCTTTGATCGTCGATGAATAAGACATCTTGAACTGCTCTGCCGTTTATGTAAACTGAAACAATAGATCTCACACGGGAATTACTCCTACCACCATTCTGTTCTCCCTGGTGTGGCCCTGGACACTAGCCTGGTTCAGCGAGTGGTTTCAAAGAATCTTGGCCTAACCAATTCTTCTAGAAGCGGCCCCACTTCAAACTCACATTGGTGACTCTACTTTAGTATCCTGCAATACTTAGCTCAACAGCTTAACACACAAGAGTCATTAAAAGCTTAGCTTATCCTCTACATTTGCAGGTATCACTGATAGAAGGAATGGCTAGAGGTTTAACCTCCTCAATGACATACCACCGTTACACGCAATTAGGTTGTCCCATTGAACCTAGATATTAGGATCTCCAGTCAACTAGGTTGGGTTTCCATTCCGGTAACTTCCAAAGGCCTCAACCCCATTCCTTTTGACGATGTTTCGACTAACACTCGACTTAACCCTTTGGTTAGTGGATCCGCAATGTTGTCCTTAGACTTTACATAGTCTAAAGAGACAACTCCATTCGAGAGTAGTTGTCGTATGGAATTATGTCTACGACGGATATGTCTAGACTTTCCATTATAAATATTACTCTGTGCCCTACCAATTGCAGATTGACTATCACAATGAATACAAATAGCTGGCACAGGTTTAGACCAACGTGGCAAATCTTCAATGAAATGGCGAAGCCATTCAGCTTTTCCTACTGCAATAAACTCTGATTCCATCGTTGATCTAGATATCCACATTTGCTTGGAAGATTTCCAAGACACGGCTGCCCCACCAAGAGTGAACACATATCCACTAGTGGACTTTGAGTCCTTTATATCTGATATCCAATTCGCGTCACTATATCCTTCAAGCACCACTGGATATCAAGTATAATGCAGCCCATAATCCCGAGTGTATCGTAAATACCTTAACACCCGCACAATGCCCTTCCAATGAGAAGCATCAAGATTACTTGTGTATCTACTAAGCCTGCTAACCGAGTAAGCTATATTCGGCCTAGTACAACTCATCAGATACATTAAACTTCCAATTACCCGAGAATATTCTAACTGTGAGACACTTTCATTATTATTCTTGGTAAAATGTAGACTTAAGTCTACAGGTGTCAATGACACACTCGTATCTGATCCACTGAACTTCTCAAGTATCTTATCAACATAATGAGACTGAGATAGTACAATTCCGCCAGAGATTCTGGTAATCTTAATTCCCAGAATAACATCTACAATGCTCATATCCTTCATGTCAAACTTAGAGTTTAACAACTTCTTGGTAGTTTTGATCATTTCATCATTACTACCTATAATGAGCATATCATCAACATATAGACACAAAATGACATAACCACACTTGTCACATTCGTTGATTCTAAACCCATTTGACAACATTACATTGTCAAACTTCTCATGCCATTGTTTAGGCGCTTGCTTCAAGTTTACAGACTTTCTTGCTTTGCTCTGGAGCTGAAACCCCCTCAGGTTGCTCCATGTAGATTTCTTCATTCAAATCCCCATTTAAGAAAGCTGTCTTTACATCCATTTGGTGTATTTCTAGATTGCGCAAAGCTGCTAACGCAATCACTATGCGAATGGATGTTATCCTAGTTACAGAGGAGTACGTATCAAAGTAATCCAGGCCTTCTAGTTGCTTGTACCCTTTGATAACGAGCCTTACCTTATACTTGTCAAAAGACCCATCGACCTTCATCTTTCTTTTTAAAAATCCATTTGCAGCCTAAAGGCTTACAACCTGGAGGTAAATCTACCAACTCCCAGGTGTGGTTCTGTATGATGGAGTCAATCTCACTTTTGATCGCTTCTTTCCATAAAGGACTCTCAGGAGAAGTCATAGCTTTGTGAAAAGTTTGAGGTTCGTTCTCAACCATATAAGTCAAGAAGTCTGGATCAAAAGACTTGGACATCCTAGCCCTTTTACTCCTTGATCATCACCTTGATTCTCAACTTAATCATCAAAATGATCATCATCACTAGCAAGCTCATCAAATTGCTCCAAAGACCTTGGAACCCCTTCATGGGTTCAGCAAGGAAAAATGTCTTCAAAGAAACATGCATTCCTTGACTCCATGATGGTATTCCTGTGTATGTCTGAAGTTTCAGACTTATGTACAAGAAACCGATATGCACTACTATTATGTGCATAACCAATGAATATACAATCCACGGATTTTGGGCCTATCCTAACCCGTTTGGGTGTAGGAATCGCCACTTTTGCAAGACACCCCCACATTCATAAGAATTTATACGAAGGCTTAATGCCTTTCCATAACTCATACGGGATCTTGTCCACTTCGCTTCAACACAAGTTTCACACTTGTGTTTCGTCAGAACGATCTTGTCGGACTCAAAAACCATGCGCAAACATGTTTACTGAGAAGAAACCTTGAGACAAGATTCTAACAAATGTCCAAAACATACAGGACTTCGTTCAAGGTTTGCTCTTTTTCTGAGGTTAACTTCAGAACCACCTTTCCCATAAACAACTTCTCACCGTTTGTAACCGGTTCGAAAGTTGTAAACAGCTCATTCTCAGAGCAGATGTGGCGTGTAGCCCTAGTAAAGATAAAACCCCTCGCTACCACAGTTGTAGCACTTCCCAAAGAACCGATAACCAGGTTCCCGCGGCTTGTATGCCAACTTCTTTGCAACACCACCCCTTGGCCCCAACTTAGAGCCCTTGTTCACGGAAGGCTTCTTCCTCATCCCAGAAAATTTGCCATGCTCAATGACATTGGTCTTCACTGAGGAGGTACTCCCTCCTTTCTTTCTATTATCCTCCTCAATTTTGGAGTCAGATAATTAAGTCTTCTTTGTAGAATTTATACAAAGTTTTTTGAACAAATCCTTGTGTCACAATGATTATGAAACTCTCAAAATCATATCACAGTAAATACATTCCCAAAATGTCATCAACCGAATTAGGCACCCAAATATATTAGGTCCGACCTATCACTCTAAAGCCAATAGTCTTACTATTAGGAAACACAAATACAGTGTTCAATAGTCTACTATTCGAAACTTCATAACATGGCCAGTAGTCTTATTACTAGGAATCACTAATTTCTCAGCATGTGGTCAGTAGACTTTCTCCTACTAGGAATCACAATGTCTTAACCTGTGATCAGTAGTCACTTTACTACTAGGAATCACAACGTCCTGACATAGGATCAATAGACTCTTTCATTACTAGGAATCATCATGTCTTGACATATGACCAGTAGCCTCTCCACTACTAGGAACCAGGATGTCTTGACATGTGATTAGTAATCTATTCACTACTAGGAACCACAATCTCATAACTGAGTAGCCAATGATCTAACACCACCTAGGAACCGCCAATTTTCTATCTCTGTGATCAGTGATCTTGTACTCACTTGGAGCCACCAATTTAAGAATATATTTGGAATTTAAAAATCTAAAAAATTTTCACCTACTATAACAAGTTGTCCCATCTTTGCTTTCAAGCAAAGTCATATAGCAATCATAAATGCTATAAATAACACAAGGATACCATACTAATTGCCTCTGATCAATTCAGAGATATTTTAATGCAATCTTATGATTTCCTTTAAGAAACTCATGAGGCCAAGGTTGTCAAGTGGAACAACATTTCTGTTTGTCACCTTTTGAAGCCATTTCTGAAACATCACAACTGAATTTCACTTCTGTGATTCCAGAAATTAAACTTACCCCTTAGAAAATCCCTCAGATGGAAATTTAATTCAAAACTAGTCTCACCATTTAACCTAGAATCGAACATGGTCAGGAATGTTCCCAGGAAGACTGGAGAGGTCACATCGGTCCCACTTAAAACCCAATTAACCTTTTGACAAAACATTCAAGAGCATGTTGACTCCTAGTCCATAGGAAACAATTTAAAAATTAAGATTTCTAGGGGATAAACCAGGTTATAACAAACCGATTTCCAAGCAAATAAAATTTGCTACCAGAATTACACCGCTCATAAAAGTTAATCGGTACTCCCGGAACTAAATCCATTATTTCGGAATAAAATCAAAAATATTTTAGCTAATGCTAAAATTTGGTTTCCTTTCTCAAAACCAAAACACTTTACACATAATCAGATTATAACCAAAGACTTTCTCCAAACTTGGCTTTCCAACACTTTGGGAATAAAATGATTAAACCCAAAGACTTCCTCAAACTCTAAAAGTTTGAAACCAAATCCGTCTTAGTTGTCATTTCTGAACAAATAAGAATTACTCTTTAGCCAAAGCTAAACACTTTGGTTTTTATCACAGAAAACTAAATCAAGTTCCAAACTTACAAGCAATTTAAAAATTGTTATAACAATTACACGCATGTAAAATGCTTCTAACAAAATAAGCAAATAAAACTTGCTACCACAAATTGGTAAACAAACCAACTAAATCTCAAGCAAACATGCTTCAAACATTTAAATAAAATAGGCAATCCATAAGGATTCTATTTAGTCCAAAAGCCTTTCCATGCTTAGGTATTCCTATTTAACACAAAAGTTAGTAGAAAAAAAAAATCATAACAAAATACAAACAAATAATCTAAGCAAAAATAAATATAATAAATAATTGAAACCATTTAGCCAACTATTTATAAAATTAACCTATGAATTAAAATGCCAATTAAATTAAAACTTTAAAATAAAGTTCAATACTCATGAGTTATGAATAAAATTAATTCATAATAAACATTTAAACTAATAACTCCAAAGAAATAAGTTAAATTCAAAGTTAATGCGCCCAATTAAATAATTTAGATTAATGCACCCAATTAGATAATTTAGATTAATGCACCTAATTAAATAATTCACATTAATGTACCCAATTAGATAATTTAGATTAATACACCTAATTAAATAATTTAGATTAATGCACCCAATTAGATAATTTAGATTAATGCACCTAATTAAATAATTCACATTAATCATGTACACAATTCATAAAAACTCTATAATTCCAAAATACATTAAATTATGTAATCTAGTCTGGAAAATAATAAGCATGTAACAAATTAAAACTAGAATAGAATTAGCATGTCAAAATTGCAACATCCATAAATTATATTTTATAACCTTAAAATTCATGCAAATCATGGTAGGGGAATGATGAACCATACGTATAAAACAAGATCATACTAATACAATTAAGTATGTAAATTATGATAGAGCATTCTAATTAAACTAAGCAATTAGAGAATAACATTGCATAATTTACAATCATTGAAATAGTGAGCAATTCCGCAACAATTCCTAGTAACATTATACAAAGCTAACCTAATAGTCTATATAAATCTATTCGATCAATTTCATAGAAAATATATATAAAATCTATTTTAAGCTTGTTGTTTAAATTGTGAAATTAAATAAATAGATTTATGAAGAAATCAAATTATATACCAAAAACATATGCTAATAATTACAATTAAATTTCAACAGAAATACACAAAACAATAAAAGGGTAAAGAGATGAAACCGAAGCCTGCACGGAAGTAGTTTCCTTAAAACAGATTTCGCCGCCTCACGGGTCGAGTGCTTGAGGAATCCCGGCGTCTGTCTCCTAGGATACGATGGTCAAAACCAGCTACGGCAGAAGCACTTTCTGTCTAGCTTAGCGAATAAAACAGTGGTAGCACTCTCTCACAGTAGGAACTTTCTGGCAAACTGACTTGTAAAATGGAAGCAAAAATTTCTATATTGAAACTTGATAGGAGGGTCTCAATTTATACATGTATAGGGGAGAGAGGAAGAGCCTCCAGCCTTTAAGGCTGGTCATTAAAACACCAAGCATCCATAGCCCCTTTCCAAAAATATGAAAGTTTGGATACCCAAAGGATTCACACCCTTTGGCCAAGAAAAATGATTTAAATACTCTTTAAAATCCTATTTATGAATCTAACATTATTAAGCAATTTCTTGGCAATTTCTTATTCAAAACCCAATGGTTTTTGGCTCACTTGGACATATCACAATAAAAGGCTGGAACCTACTTTAATATTTAATTAAAGTCACCACACTTTAATATTAAATTAAAGTCACCAAAAATCATTTTTTTCAACAGAGATCACACTAAAATATTTGTAAAAAATGAAAGGTATAATTTAATAAAATTGAAGTTATAAGAACTAAATTGAGACCTTGCTAAAATTTGAGGGAACAATGATATAATTTACCCAAAACACAAATCAGAAGGGAGTTTAGTGCAATTTTAGGAATCATGAGGGTGATTTTATTTTCAGCAAACCATAAGGATAGCTAATACAATTTTAGAAATCGTGAGGGTGATTTTATTTCTACCAAACCATAAGGATA
Source organism: Camellia lanceoleosa (assembly GCA_025200525.1). Taxonomy (NCBI): domain Eukaryota; kingdom Viridiplantae; phylum Streptophyta; class Magnoliopsida; order Ericales; family Theaceae; genus Camellia; species Camellia lanceoleosa. Next base: position 64,322,536 of record CM045761.1, read on the forward strand.
GTTAGTGTAACTTATCCTAATTTTATATATATATATATAAGTTTCTAAGAGCATTTCCATCAAATTAGTTAAAATTTCGTTATAATTTAGAGTAAAAACTACATTTTCTATTTTAATTATACATATTTTTTTATATATAACCTATATAACAAAGCAAGACGGTTTTCGAATCTTCAATATATTTTTATCCTACTATGACATTTGGATGGCTCAGATCTGTTCAAATTATAAAACAATGGCTGAGATATATTTTACAAAAAATGTCCTCCATGTACATTTTCTACTTTTCCGCTTCTCTCTCTCTTACTTTTTCCTTTTCTCATACATCTTTCCATGATTCCATGATCCCACCTTCCTCCCTTTTTTCTTTTTATTTTTTTATTTACTTATTTTCTTCCATTTTTATTTTTCTCTCTATTTGTTTATTTTTTTAATTTTCTCCTTTTTGTTTAGTTATTTTTATTCATATTATATGAAAAAGTCTGCGATCTCAAAATTAGAAGCCTGATTTTACTATGTGCAGTGGAGATTAAATTGATTAATTTTATAATCCACAAATTAAATGAATTTGAACCATTAATTATTATTTTTAAATATATTGAATACCTGACAGATTTCATAAATTTAGACCTCATATGAATCTTCAACACCTATATAATAAAGCAGGACGATTTTTTAATCTTCGACATATTTTTATCTTACTAGGACATTTGGATGGCTTAAATATGTTCAAATTATAAAATAATGACTGAGATATATTTTCTAAAAAATGTCTTACATGTACATTTTCTACTTTTTCACTTCTCTCTCTTACTTTTTCCTTTTCTCACCCATCTGATCCCACCTTTCTCCTTCTTTTCTTTTATTTTTTTATTTTCTCCCATTTTTATTTTTCTCTCTATTCGTTTATTTTTTTTATTTTGTCCTTTTTGTTCACTTATATTTATTCACACCATACCTTCAGGTACAAGCATACACTAGTCTTCAATAATTCAATAACTAAATGGCTAGCTAGTAGCTATTGAAATTATAAGTGTAACGCCCTCAAATTAAAACATAAATCATTCATTCACAAGTTCCAAGATCATAAGGAAAGGAATACATTTTCATTCATTAGAGTCTTCTTTACAAAAATATTACATGTTGTCAACAAAAATATGCCTTACGGGCTTACAGCTTTTCAAGTTATCACTTGGTTACAACAAAAGAAGAGTTCTAACTCTATACATAAAAAGCCCTCAGCTTGAATATACATTTAACCATCAAAACAAATATCAAAAAGGGAGTCTTTAACTCCTAAACTACCCAAACTAAGATTTTAGAGGCGGCATATCACCTGTACTTGAAAAATGGTGTCCCAAGTAAGGTGAGCCAATGCTCAGTAGAGATATGCTAAACAACATATGAAAATTAACTAAAACATTAGCATTTGATAAATGTTTAACACTTATGAACCATCATAAACCTTTTCATTTATCAATCAACATTAATACCCACGTTTCAATTTACTTCCAGTTATTACTCAAGTCAATTCATTGACATAATTCATTATCATATAAACAATTCAGAATGAAACTACAACTCATCTATCAACACTTCAATCATAAAACTCATTTATATGTTTCCATATCTTGCCATTTTACGGAACTACGTCCGAAGGAACCGGCACCCATAAATAAATAAATAAGATTTCGGACTTTCACTCAGGACACTCCGACCAACTTAGTTATTAATGGAGTCCATCCCCTATCTCCTCCCACACAATGGAGTACATCTCCTATCTCCTCCCATACAAAGATACATATACAATGTATTAAACATGTTGGCATATACAATGACCCAACAACTCACATGTTCAACATTTTAATCCAACCGTCATATTCAATGACATAATTCATTTGATTAGTTTCAATTTACCTAATCATCATGCAGTGTCTACAACAATCAAGACTATCCTCCACCGATAGCCCAAAACAGTTATTTCTAAATAGATAATAAATTTATCAAATAGATAATTTATCAACTTTTCCATAGGTAGGTGATTATTCAATCCAACCACACCATCTAATCACAACAATCCTTCCCAATTCCACAATTCCACAATAAATTCACTATTTATACAAAATAGTTATTTAATTCCAAACTAGGGCATATTCCCCCAAATTCCACAACATTGATCCAAAGGTCCAAATCTCATCATTTCAACAATTATACACCAATAACCCCCTTTTTATGGTCTCACATACATATAGAACCCAAAATAGAAAACCCCTCGTTCAAATATCAAAACCCTAACCTTAACTTTACCCAAATCTTCCACAAACCCACCATTTATACAGAATGACTAATACTTATGTTAAAACCCATAAAGGAGAGTAGAATATCCCTACCTCAATAAGAGAAGATGAGCCAAGCAAGAGATGAGCTTCAAAGATGACAAAACCAACTTCCACTCAGATGAAAATGAAGATCTTGAAGAGCTCAAACTTTTTAATGAAGACACGAGGGTTGGAAATCAATAGATCGAGGCCAAAATGTAAAGAGAGTGTGTATTTTAGAGAGAGAAGGTCTTAATCTAGGGTTTTGGAAAGTTTTAGAGAGAGAAATGACAGAAAAGTGATTTAAAATATCATTTTCGCGATCTGATATACGTACAGTCCGCTCGAGCGGAGAGCTCGAGCGTTAGACACAAAAATTAGACACGCTCGAGCGCAACAAATGCCGCTCGAGGGCCAAGGCACAAAAACAAGGCACTATCCGCTCGAGCGCAAATAAACCCGCTCGAGCGTAGAATACACTCGTCCAGTATTTTATAGATTTCAGATAGTTACTCAAGCGCAAGAAAGGCCGCTCAAGCTCAGACCCGCTCGAGCGTAAGAAGCTATGCTCGAGTGTAAAAAACACTTCTGCAGTATTTCTTTCAGAAGTACAAAGTACTGAAGGATTGCAAACCCCGTTCGAGCGCAAGAAGACCCGCTTGAGCGTAAGACCAAAATTTTGGGCAACAAGGTTCTAAACCAACCACCAACCAGACTGTTCTAAACTCGCCCAAGACATTCCAAAACTCAAATTCAAAGGCAATAAGAGGCAAAGACATACACAACAACGTTAAACCACAAGACCCGAGTCTGAAACACCATAATGGTCGAGTTAGAAATCAAGATCGCTATAATTTTCTCCCCTTAAAGAATTTCGTCCCCGAAATTACAAATTAAGTTCAAAATCAACGTTTGGTCATTCCCAACCATGTTATTCTTACAAATTCAATACCGTGACCCATCCTCCGATCATTCATTTTCACCGACTCGATACACGAGCCCACATTGAATCGAAATTCACGATTTCCAAAACATTAACAATGTTTAATCAAAATTCATATTTTCAAGAAGCGTGCATACCATATACAATGCTCCCAAGGTAATACAATACATGTGATATTCCATACCCCCAAACATATGCAATGTTTACAAATAAACTCATGTTTCCAAGATGTCCATAACATATACAATGTTCTCATAATTTAAACATATACAATGTTTTACAACCCAAACATATTCAATGTTCTTAGAGTTCAACAACAAAACAAGATTTCCAATATATTCTCAAACATTAATAAACAGATCCGAATATTTCTCTCGGACCTCTAATTCATATTCCCAAGTGGCTTTCTCAACTCCGTGATGTTTCCACAATACTTTGACCAAAAGAATCGTCTTGCCTCGCAAAACTTGCTCCCGCCTGTCCAAGACCCTCATCGATCTTTCCTCATACAAAGGATCCTCATCTACCTCCAAGTCGGTCCAATCCAACACATGCGATGGATCCAGCTCATACTTCCGAAGCATACTAACATGAAACACGTCATGCACTCCGGATAGTTGCGGCGGCAATGCTAAACGGTAGGTAACCTCTCCAATCCTCTCAAGGATCTCGAAAGAGCCAATAAACTGAGGGGACAACTTCCCACTCTTCCCAAACCTTATCAAACCCCGTCTAGGTGATATTTTCAGAAAGATGTGATCACCCACCTCGAACCATAAAGGCCTCCTTCTACGATCGGCATAACTTTTTTGACGACTCTAGGCTATAACTAACCTCTTACGGATAAGTGCTACTTTCTCCATCGTTTCCCATACCAACTTTGGGCCCAACAAAGGTGCATCACCCACCTCGGCCTAACACACTGGAGATCTACATGGTCGGCCATACAAGGCCTCAAACGGTGCCATACCAATACTCGATTGGAAGCTGTTATTATAGGCAAACTCCACTAAGGATAGGTGTCTCTCCCACGACCCCTTAAAGTCAAGGACACAGCCCCGAAACATATCCTCAAGGGTCTGAATAGTGCGCTCGGACTACCCGTCAGTATGAGGATGGTAAGCCGTGTTAAAAGTCAATCTAGTGCCCAAGACACTCTGCAAACTCTGCCACAACCTAACAGTGAAACGCAGATCTCTATCTGAGACAATCGACACTGGGACCCCGTGCAACCTCACTATGTCCCGAATATACAAGTCGGCAAGGTAATCTACCGAATCTCTCACGCGTATGGGAATAAAGTGCGCCGACTTGGTCAACAGGTCAACTACCACCCAAATGGCATTAGTACCCCGTTGAGTCCTCGGAAGACCCACAACAAAATCCATCGTGACATGCTCTCATTTCCACTCGGTTATAGGCAAAAATTGCAATAAACCCGTTGGCCTTTGATGCTTGACTTTCACTTGCTAACAAGTAAAGTACTTCGATACGAACATTGCCACATCCTTCTTCATACCTCTCCACCAAAACTAGCGACTCAGATCAAGATACATCTTTGTCTCCCGGATGCACCGCAAGGCGCGAATGGTGAAACTCTCGAAGTACTTCCTCTCGGCAAGACTCCGGCACAAACAAGCGGTCTTGGTACCTTACACTCAGGTCAGGATACGCAGTCAAACCTTTCTCTACCTTCCCACTGGAGATCTTCTCCCAGAAGGATTCTATCTCAAAGTCACCCTCTGTGCTTCTAACACTTGGCTCACAAGTGTAGGTTGTGCAACTACAGAAAAGAAGGCTGTAGATTCAACAGACTCGCCCAGATGTAAGTCAAACTCACCAAGAGCACCCAACATCTCCCATTCTCGGATAGCAATACAAGCTACATCACTAATGGACTTCCTACTAAGGACATCAACCACAACATTGGCCTTCCCCGGATGATAATGCAACTCAAAGTCATAATCTTCTATGAACTCCATCCACCTTCTCTGCCTTAAATTCAAGTCTTTCTGTGTAAACAGATACTTTAGACTCTTATGATTCGAAAATACTTCAAACCTCTCTCCATACAGATAGTGCCTCCAAATTTTCAAGGCAAAAATCACAGTTGCTAACTCTAGATCATGAGTAGGGTAATTCCTCTCGTGTCTTTTCAACTGACGTGAGCCATAGGCTGCTACTTTCCCCTCTTGCATCAATACACAACCCAAACCCTCTTGTGAGGCATCACAATACACTGCATAACCCAAACCTCTCTTTGGAATAATCAAGACAGGAGCGGTGGTAAGTCTAACTTTAAGCTCTTGGAACGACTTTTCACAAGTCTCACTCCATACAAATTTGACCCCTTTCCGCATCAATCTAGTCAAAGGCGAAGCTACCCTGGAGAAATCCTTCACAAACCGACAGTAATACCCGACCAACCCCAAGAAACTACGGATCTCAAAGACATTCTTAGGTTATGCCCAATCCTGCACTGCCTCTATTTTGAATGAATCTACAATCACCGCTTCCCCGGATACCACATAGCCTAAGAATTTAATCTTTCTTAACCAGAACTCACACTTCCCAAACTTAGCATACAGCTTATGGACTCTAAGCAACTCGAGCACCACTCGCAAGTGTACCTCGTGCTCCTTCTCAGAAGGTGAATAAATCAGAATGTCGTCTACGAAAATGACCACAAAGTGATCTAAGAACTCTCAGAAGATCCGATTCATCAAATCCATGAACACAGTAGGTGCATTGGTAAGCTGAAAAGGCATCACCAGAAACTCATAATGGCCATACCGTGTACTGAATACTGTCTTTGGGATATCTTCTTCCCTGACCCTCAACTGATGGTAACCCGATCTCAAGTCCATCTTAGAGAAACAACGGGATCCTTTCAACTGATCAAACAGATCATCTATACCAGGCATAGGGTACTTATTCTTGACCGTAACCCGATTCAATTTTTGATAATCAATGCAAAGTCTCATAGCCCCATCTTTCTTCTTAGCAAAGAGGGCCGGTGCTCCCCAAGGCGAAGTACTAGGGCGAATAAAACCCTTATCTAGCAACTCTTGGAGTTGAATCTTCAACTCACTCAACTCAGTTGGGGCAAAACGATACGGTGCCGTAGAAATCGGTGCCATGCCAGGCACTAAGTCAATAGAGAACTCGATCTCTCAATAGGGTGGTAAATTAATAAGATCCTCGGGAAAGACATCTAAGTACTCACAAACCACTCTTGGCAACTCATCCTGAGTCTCAACACACTCACTACTCACCAAGCTAGCGAGAAGACAACTCAGCTCACTCTGCCCTCGCAGATCATACACCGGTGGTAAAACTTTACCAACCTAATCCCGCAAGAAATGAAAACAGTCACCGCTCAAGGTACATACAGTAACCCTCTGACGGTAGCAATCTATAACAGCCCGGTATGACGATAACCAGTCCATACCCAAAATCACATCAAAACCAGACATGTCCATCAACACAAAAGAAAAGGGAAGCCGACGATTGGCGACCTATATATCACAGCCCCAACACCCTTGTTTCAAAACCATCTCACCCCCAATAGGTGATACCACACAAATAGAAGATGCTAACTGTGCCAACTCTAATCCCAAAACAGATGCAAATGCAGAAGATATAAAAGAATGGGATGCACCCGTATCAATTAACACATTAGCAACCAAGTTACAAAACAAAAAGGTACCTCTCACAACAGATGGAGCCGGTACAAGATCCGACACTATAGCAGCATACATACGCCCTGTAGGTCTCTGATCTACCTGCTTACCTCTCGGAGCATAAGACTATTGCACAAACTGAGTCAAAAAGGCTCCCTGATTGGCCCTCGAGACCTAAACTAACTGCGCTGGCTGGTAACTCTGAGTCTGCCTCAAACCAGACACACCAGATGTGCCACCAAACTATGGACAAAACCTCTTCAGGTGCCCCGCCTGCCCACACTGATAACAAGTGAGCGGCTGGCCTCTGCCCTGACTCTGGCCTTGAGAACGACCCAAAGATGATGCTGCACGCTACCCTCCTCCCCTCTGCAGGCAAGCTGGAGACTTGTGGCCCAATTGACCACATTTGAAACAGGTGATGTCTCTCTGATCGCATCTCCCAGAACCCGAACTTGGTACTAGAAAGGTAGACTTCGAATGCGCTCCCTGAGACTGCTGAGGGTTAGAACCCCTCTGCCTCTTTCCGTCCCTCTCACCATCTTGACTTCTCTTGGAGCCACTCATCCTCTCTTCCTCTGCATGCATAATGGTCTCAAGAAGGCGCCCATAATCTCTAATCATGGACCCGGCAAGTCGAAATATGAGTCCGGTCCTTAACTTCTTCTCAAACTCCAAACAACGGCATTCTTTAGTCGCCACTAACTCCAGAGCAAACCTAGACAAGCTAGTAAAAGTGGCCTCGAACTCCGCCACTGGTGTGTTCAACTGCTTAAGCTGAGAAAACTGATCCCTCAACTTTTCCCTCACTATAGCTGGCAGATACTTGTCCTGGAAAACTTCAACAAAGGCTCCCCAAGTCCCTCCAATGCGCCCTCGCACATACTTCCACCACTGACCCGCATCTCCCTTCACCTAGAAGGACGCCAAGGTCACTCACAAACCCCCGTCTTCGATGCCAAGCATTTCAAATGTCTTCATCATCTGCTCAAGCCACTCATCAGCCTTCAATGACTCCTTAGGATCACCCAAAAATTCATCCGGATTTGACCGGAAGAACTCCCTCTTTAGAAAAGACGGCCCTACCTCAGCTACATGGGCCTGGACTTGATTCTCAACCTTGAGAATGTCTATAGATTCCCTCAATGCTCCGGCCATTTCACGGGCTAAGGCACCCATGGCCTGTTGACCTATTGGCTCAGCCACATTGGCCTGACTAATTCCTTTCTCCTGTGCCGGAATCTTTTCCGGTATAGGCATCTCCTGCTTCCTAGGCCTACCACACCTACCACCACGACCTCGGCCTGATATCCTAATAAAGGTAACAAAAGGATTAGCACATTCACAAATGTGCCGAAGCTATTTCACTCGTGTCCTAATACGATGGACAACTGTAATTCATTCCACATAAGTATATAATCACGTAAACACATACGAATTTCATTTTCGGATAATGACCTTCCTGTGGCGTTACTAGAGTTCCAGTTAGAAACGACAATGATCAAGTGCCTTTCCAACAGGACTCCCAGAAACCTATAAACCCGATCAACATCCTAGAAACTAAATCCCATACTCACATAGTCACATAAACATGTTATCATATAAGCACATAACATTACACTTAAGTTTCTAACAAGCGAGACAAACCCATTGTGGTACTAACCACTTTCCACATACCCAAAGTATTCAAACCCGGTACGCTCTGATACCAAGTTGTAACGCCCTCAAATTAAGACATAAATCATTCATTCACAAGTTCCAAGATTGTAAGGAAAAGAATACATTTTCATTCATTAGAGTCTTCTTTACAAAAATATTACATGTTGTCAACAAAATATATGCCCCACGGACTTACAGCTTTCTAAGTTATCACTTGGTTACAACAAAAGAAGAGTTCTAACTTTAAAGTTATCACACAAAAATTAGACACGCTCGAGCACAACAAATGCCGCTCGAACGCCAGGGCACAAAAGCAAGGCACTACTCGCTGGAGCGCAAATAGACCCGCTTGAGCGTAGAATACACTCGTCCAGTATTTTACAGATTTCAAACAGTCGCTTGAGCGCAAGGAAGGCCGCTCGAGCTCAGACTCGCTCGAGCGTAAGAAGCTCCGCTCGAGCGTGAAAAACACTTCTGTAGTATTTCTTTCAGACGTACAAAGTACTGAAGGATTGCAAACCCCGCTTGAGCACAAGAAGACCCACTCGAGCGTAAGACCAAAATTCTGGGCAACAAGGTTTTAAACGAACCATCAACCAAACTGTTTTAAACTCGCCCAAGACATTCCAAAACTCAAATTCAAAGGCAATAAGAGGGAAAGACATACACAACAACGTTAAACCACAAGACCCGAGTCCGAAATACCATAATGGTCGAGTTAGAAACCGGGATCGCTATAATAAGAACTAATTTGAGACCTTGCTAAAATTTGGGGGATCAAAGATATAATTTAGAGAAATTTACATGCAGGTCCTAACAGATGAACTGAATTTTATCCAATAGGTCCTATAATAATTAATAGCATTTTTTATCAAACACTATTAAAAAAATCACTAATTGTTAATTTTTAGTGACAAATTGAAAATTTTGTCACAAAAAATGTCACTAATTATAAATTTTAACAACAGTTTAATAAAATTGTCACAAAAAAAATGGCACTAATTTTCAACTTTCAACGACAAAAAATCGTTAATATTAAGTTTTAGTAACAATTTATAAAAATTGTAATAAAAAAAGTTACGAATTACCCATTTTTAGCAACATGTATAAAAAATCTTCACAAAAAATTATTTGTAGTGACGATTTTATTATGACTTATTTTCAATATGATTTTATGAGAAATAACTGTTAGAATATATTGATAGTTTACCTTATAATTTAGCCAACAATCAAAAGGGAGTTTAGTGCAATTTTAGAAATTAGGAGGGCGATTTTATTTTTGGCAAACCATAAGGATAGTAAGTACAATTTTAGTAACCATGAGGGTGATTTTATGCGCTTATCCCATTTTTATTTATATATTTATTTAGTAAGTTCGTGAGAGCATTTTTATCAAATTAATCAAAATTTAGTTACATTTTAAATTAAAAACTACATTTTCTATTTTAATTATATATTTTTTTACATAATCTTTAATAATTCAATAACTAAATGGCTAGCTAGTAGCTATTGTCATATTTTAGTAACAAATACAAACAAAATGCCATCTTTTAGCTAGCATTGGAAAGGAAAGGTAATAATAATAATAATAAATTAAAAAAAAACTTGTTTGATTTTGAGTTTTCAAAAATAATTTTATGAGTTTTTAATTTGTATTTTTATATTTTTAAAATATTTTAATCAATGTTTTTTTAATTTTTGGATCCACTAAATCTTAATTTACTTAAAAAATAAAAAAAAATTGTACAAAAATTTTTTTTTAAAAAAAATCATTGAATACAAAAAAAAAAAATACAACAAATGTATTAATTATTATTTTATTTTTTTTGTATTTGGTGAATTTTTTTTAAAAAAAATTATAAATATTTTAATTTTTAAATATATTTAGATTAGATATATTTAAAAAAATATTTAAAAAATTATGTAAAACCATCTCTAATTGAAATCATATAATCACATTGATTATTTGACAATTGACAAATGTGGAAACTAATATAATAGAATTAGGGAGTCCCTATCACTACTCACATTGATTATTTAATATCCCCATTCTATTTTACTCCAAATACACTCTTCTATGTCTGTATTTGGAGCAAAGTGAAGTGGGAATAGCAACTCCCTAGAATTATATTACTATTGTTATAATTTAATTTTGGGTAAATTATACTTTGCTCCCTTTATGTTTGTTCATTTTCTCACTTCGGCTTTTAAAGTTTATTTTTTCTTCACTTTGGCCCTTCATATTTCAAGTTTTTCTCAATTTACTCCAAAAGCTAACTTATGTCTAAAATTAAACAGAAAATGACATATTGACAGTCACGTGACCCACAGATCGAACACAAACCCAAAGCCTAATATAATAATTTTTTTATGTTATGTGGCAGTTAATGTAGTATTTTCTGTCTAATTTTCAACAGAAATTGACTTTAAGAGTAAATTGAGAAAAACTTAAAACATAAAGGGTCAAAGTAAAAAATAAATAAACTTTAAAGACCAAAGTGAAAAATGACCAAATATAAAAAAGCCAAACTATAATTTACCCTTTAATTTTTTTTTTCAAAAATCATTTATGTACGAGAGATACATGGATGGGTCCAATCTCTTCTCCAAGAGAGAAGCTAATACCAAGAGCATCTCCAATGAAGATGTTAGTTTTGTGTGTTATATGATAAAAAGTGATAAAAGTGGGACCTATTTTTGTGTGACAAGATTTGTTAATTTAATGAGTGTATGAGGAGGTTGCAATGGAAATGTTAAGCTATTTCTTAAGCAAAAATAAACTCAACTTTAATGTATTTTATAAGAATAAAAAATTGAAGGGAAAAAAAAAACTATCATCAATACACCTCATTTCCTTTCTGTCTCACTTTTCTATATCTATTTCTTCTAACACAGAGCACTCCACCCTCTATTCTATTTCTTTCTTCTCTATTTTCTTTCACTCTCTCTCCACTTAGTTAAGGGACTCTTTATAATTAGAGCATCTCCAATAGGTTATCAATAGCAAACTTACTCTTTTTTTTTTTTTTGCTACAATAGATATGTTAAATGTGTTATTACTAACCCAAGGCAGTAGCGTACTTGGTAAAGGCTTGGGGGTTAAGACCCCAAGTCTCAAGTTCGAAACTCCTTGGGCCAAGGTTGACAAAGCGTGGCCAAAAGTAAGAAGAAGAACATGGCTCAAAACATGGAGAGAAAGTCTGCAAAAACAACCTATTATGTTCACACCATCATGCTCGCAATTAGGCCGCGACCAAATCAACTCCCAGAAGTTTTGGCTCTGCAACTCGTGAAGGCTGGTGTAGCTAGTTTTTCGTGCTCCTCGGAGAGGTTTAGTCTCCTCGGATGTGATTCCTTACAATTTGGACTCTCGTGATTTTGAATCTGGTTTCAAGTGCAATATGAAATAGAAAAACGAATGAGTGTTCAAATCCAGCAAATCTTAGAAAAAATCATTAATCACTAGAGATGCCAAAAATAGACTACATTGCCATATTTTAGAGTCGCCATCTAATATTTTTGGGAGAATTAAGAAACTCGTGGCTAATGCAAAGTAAAAGAGTAAAAGAAAAGGTAATGAAAGGAGTTCAAAGGTTAACCTCTTGAAAAGATGAAAAACTTCTTAGTTAGAAAACTTCAATCCAAGCACCCTCAAGTATCTAAAATAAGGTTCAAAACTTTAGCAAAAAACTTCAAGTTTAAGCTTCAATAGTGTATCTATATTCAAGAGGGTAGAGAAATGCTTTGGGCAATCTTCTACGCTTTTGGAAAAAATTTTCTAACCCTCAACACTGAGGAGAGGTGGTCTATTTATAGAATTTTAGCCTCTCACATCGGAAATATCTTCAAAAAAAGACAGTTGGCCAAATCCCATGCGTGGGAGCAGCCTGTGCTTCAAATACAAAATCTGACGCTAAACATGGCCAGCCGGCCAACTAATTATACGGTCGGCCCAAAGGAAATGGCTTGCTGGCCAACCAATGGGCATGTTGGTCTATGAGTGGTCAGGCTAGAAAAAAAGGTTTTGGTCAAAAAAAGGGTACAAAGCACAAGTCTTAAGAACGGTCAAAATGAGGTGTCTACAGCTAGTCGCGCCTGTGACCACTTGACCGCGTCCGCGACCGTGTGGTCCATGACTGCAAGTAAGCCCTGTCCCATGCCTATTTAAGGCAAGCTCGCCTTGAGTATTTGATATCTCTTCCATCCATTTTCTGTGTTATAACACCCCAACCCTTCACATGTCATCAATATTGTCCGCTTTGGGCCACGCCCGCACGGATTTGTTCTTCTCAGTGGGTCACCCATCCCAGAATACTCCAACCTAAGCACACTTAACTAGCGAATTCTACTAGGGATTTCACCACACGAGAAAAGGCCTTGATGCTATATAAGGGTCCAAGTTTTTACTTTTGTAGCCCAGGAACTTCCTCTCCATTCCTGATGTGGGACACCGGGACCTTGCAATCCACCCTCCTTAGGGATACATGTCCCCGTACAGTAACCTGCTAGCTCACAAGCCCACCACATTGCACTGAGAGACGCTAGGGGCCCACACTTGGTACTTCCGAGAATCAGCTCTGATACCATTTGTAACACCTTAACCCTTCACATGTCATTAATATTGTCCGTTTTGGGCCACGCCCACACGGATTTGTATCAAAGCCTTTTCTCGGGTGGTGAAATCCCTAAAAGAACTCCCTAGTTAAGCGTGCTTAAGCTAGAGTAGTTCTGGGATGGGTGACCCATTGAGAAGAACAAATTTGTGCGAGCGTGGCACAAAGCAGACAATATCGATGACATGTGAAGGGTTGGGACGTTACAAATGGTATCACAGTCGACTCTCTAGAGTACCGAGTGTAGGCCCTTGGCGTCTCTCGACGCATGTGGCGAGGCTATGCACTAGTAGGCTACTACACGGGGACGTGCAGCCCTAAGGTGGTGGATTGTAAGGTCCTGATGTCCCACATCGAGAATGGAAAGGGAGTTCCTGGGCTATAGAAGTAAAAACTTAGACCCTTATATAGCATCGAGGTCTTTTCCCAAGTGATGAAATCCCTAAAAGAACTTTCCAATTAAGCGTGCTTAGGCTAGAGTAGTTCTGGGATGGGTGACCCACTGGGAAGAACAAATCCATACGAGCATGGTCCAAAGCAAACAATATCGTGTGAAGGGTTGGGGCGTTACAAATGGTATCAGAGTCGACTCTCAAGAGTACCAAGTATGGGCCCTTGGCGTCCCTCGGTGCATAAATGTGGGCTTGTAAGTTGGCAGGCTATTGCACAAGGACGTGTAGCCTTATGGGGGGTGGATTATAAGGTCCCAATTGTCCCATATCGGGAATAGAAGGGGAGCTCTTGGGGTATAAAAGTAAAAACCTAGACCCTTATATAGCATCGAGGCCTTTTCCCAAATGGTGAAATCGCAAGCAGAACTCCCCAATGAAGCGTGCTTAAGTTTGAATAGTTCTGGGATAGGTGACCCACTGGGAAGAACAAATTCGTGTGGGTATGGCCAAAAGCGAACAATATCGATGACATGTGAAGCGTTAGGGTGTTACAAATGGTATCAAAGCCAACTCTCCGAAGTACCGAGTGTGGGCCCCTGGCGTCTCTCGGTGCATGTGGGTGGGCTTGTGTGCTGGCAGGTTACTGCACGGGGACGTCTAACCCTAAGGGTGGTGGATTGTAAAGTCCTGGTGTCCCACATCAGGAATGAAAAAGGAGTTCCTAGGCTATAAAAGTAAAAACCTAGACCTTGATATAGCATTGAGGCATTTTCCCGAGTGGTGAAATCCCTAGCAGAACTCCCAAATTAAGCGTGCTTAAACTGGAGTAGTTCTAGGTAGGTGACCCACTGGGAAGAATAAATCCATGCGGATATTTCGTCCGCAAAATCGGCGCCCATGTATAAATTTCAGGACTTTTACCCAAGACACTCCAGCTAACTTAATTATAATGGAGTCCATCCCCTTTCTCCTTCCAAACAAAGATACATATACAATGTATATAAACACATAATCACGCATGGAGTACATCCACTTTCCACTCCCAAATAAACATACATATACAATATATTTACAATATGATCATATTCAATGATAATCAACAATGGTATAGTTTCAATTCACCTAATCCAAATGTAATTTCTACAACAATCAAAGTCATCCTCTATTGATAGCCCAATACAGATATTTTTAAGCAGATATATATATTCTCAAGATAGATAATTTATTCAAAATTTCCGAAGATGAGACACATCATCTATTTCATTTCATCATCCATTTCAATACTTGTCCAATTCCAAGTTTACAACACCAATTTCATTTATTTATACCAAATAAATATAATATTTATTCTAGGGCAAACTCCCTCTTTTTTCCAAATCTCAACCAAGTATCAAAATCAACTATTTTGACACCACACAACATCATTTTCAAACCCCACCATCATTTCATTCTCATTCACCAAAAAGCCCTCTTTCCATTTTATAACCAAACCCTAGGTTTTGTTCAAAATACCACCAAAACTCACCATTGTTACGCAATCACAAATAACTAAGTTAAAACTCATAACAAAGTGTAGAAAATCCCTACCTCAAAGAGAGAAGACGAGCCAAGTAAGGACGGAACCCCAAAAAAATGCCGAAATCCAACTTTAATTGGTTCAAAAAGAAGATCTTGAGGAGCTCTATCTTTTTAATGAAGGCTCAAGGATGTAGAGATCAAAGGATCTAAGTCAAAATGTAGAGAGAAAGTGAGTTTTAGAGAGAGAGGCTCTCAACTTTAGGGTTTTGGGTGAAAAGCTATGAAAGAGTGACGTAAAAAGTGTTTTTCACGATCTGATATATACGCAGTCCGCTAGAGCAGGAGGTTTCAAGCTCGAGCGTCAGACACAAAGATTTGTTTTGCTCGAGCGCAAAATACACACACCCATTTTATATGCAAACAGCAGACAACCCGCTCGAGCACAAGAAAGGCCGCTCGAGCGTACACTAGCTCGAGTGTAAGGAACGCCACTCAAGCGTAGAAAACACCCTTCTAGTATTTTGCGGACGTGCAAAGTACTGAGTGTTTGCAAACTCCACTCGAGCGCAAGAAGGCCTGTTCAAGTGAAAGACCAAAATTCTGGGCAACAAGGTTTTAGACAAACAAACAACCAACATGTTCCAAACGCAACCACAATAACCCGAAGGCTGATTTCAAAGATATACAAGGGAACAAAGAGGTAAATGACAACATGAAAACATTAAACCCGACTCCAGAACACCACAAGAGTCGGGTTAAAACTGGGATCGCTATAACCTCCCCCTTTAAAGAATTTCGTCCTCGAAATTGCAAACCAAGCTCTAAAACATAATTAAACCATTCCCAACAATATTATTTTTACAAGTCCATCACCATGACCCATTCTCCAGTCATCCATACTCATTGACTCGATACACAAGTCTCGCATTAAAATACATTTTACAATTTTCCAAACATTTGCAATGTTAAATTAAGGTCCAAGTTTTCCAAATTCTACATAACATATACAATGCTTCCAAAGTGGTATAATACATCTGGTATCCCATATTCTTAAACATATGCAATGTTTATAATAAACTCATGTTTCCAAAATATCAACAACATATACAATGTTCTCATAATTTAAACATATACAATGCTTATACTTTTCAATATCATAATCATAGTCTCAATATAAAATTAAATATCAATAAATAAGTCCAAATATTTCTTTTGGACTTCCAATTCACACTTCCAAGTTGCTTCCTCAACCCCGTGATGTTTCCACAAAACTTTGACCAAGGGGATTGTCTTGCCTCGCAAGACTTGGTCCCGTCTATCCAAGACCCTCACCGATCTCTCCTTATATGAGCCATCTTCATTTACCTCTAAGTCGGTCCAATCCAAGACGTGCGATGGATCCGGCTCATACTTCTGAAGCATACTAATATAAAACACGTCATGCACTTCGGAAAGTTGTGGTGGCAACGCCAAACGATAGGCAATCTCTTCGGCCCGCTCAAGAATCTCAAAAGGCCCAATAAATCGAGGAGATAACTTCCCACTCTTCTCAAATCTCATCAAACCCGCCTAGGTGATATTTTCAAAAAGACATGATCTCTCACCTAAAAAGACAAGGTTTTCCTCTTATAGTCGGCATAATTTTTCTGGCGACTCTAAGCCGTAATCAATCTCTTACGAATAAGTGCTACCTTCTTCGTTGTTTCCCGATCCAACTCTGGGCCCAACAAAGGTGCATCACCCACCTCGGCCCAACACACTAGAGATCTACATGGTTAATCGTACAAGGCCTCAAATGGTGCCATACCAATACTCGATTGGAAGCTGTTATTATAGACAAACTCCACTAAGGGCAAGTGCTTCTCCCACGACCCCTTAAAATCAAGGACACAACCTCAAAGCATATCTTCAAAAATCTGAATAGTACTCTCGGACTGCCCGTCAGTCTGAGGATGGTAAATAGTGCTAAAGGTCAATCTAGTGCCCAAAGCACACTACAAGCTCTGCCACAACCGAGCTATGAAACACAGATCTCTATTCGAAATAATCGACACAGGAATCCCGTGCAACCTCACTATGTCCCTGATATACAAGTCGGCAAGATAGTTTACTGAATCACTCACGCACATAGATATGAAGTGCGCAGACTTGGTTAATCGGTCAACTACCACCCAAATGACATCATCACCCCGTTGAGTCCTCGGAAGCCCCACAACAAAATCCATCGTGACATGCTCCTATTTCCACTCAGCTATAGGCAAGGGTTGCAACAAACCCACACGCCTCTGATGCTCGACTTTCACTTGCTGACAAGTAAGGCATTTCGATACAAACACCGCCACATCCTTCTTCATACCTCTCTACCAAAACTGGCGACTAAGGTCGTGATACATCTTTGTGCTTTCCAGATACACCGCAAGGCGTGAATGGTGAAACTCCCGGAGTACTTCCTTTCGGCAAGATGTCGGTACGAACAAACGGTCACGGTATCTCACACTCTGATCAGGATTCACATTCAAACCCTTCTCTACCTTTCTATTGGAGATCTTTTCCCTGAGGGTTTCTACCTCAAAATCATCCCTCTGCATTTCTAAAACTCGGTTCACCAGTATAGGTTGAGCAACCACTGAAAACAAAGCCACAAATTCAATAAACTCGCCAAGATACAAGTTGAACTTCCCAAGAATACCCAGCATCTCCCATTCCCAAATGGCGATACAAGCCACACTGCTAATTGACTTCCTACTCAAGGCGTCGCCACAACATTGGCCTTCCTAGGATGATAATGTAACTCGAAATTGTAATCCTCTATGAATTTCATCCACCTCATTTGCCTCAAATTCAAGTCTTTCTGCGTAAACAGATACTTCAGACTCTTATGGGCGGAAAATACTTCAAATCTCTCACCATACAGATAATGCCTTTAGATTTTCAAGGAAAATATCACCGCTGCTAATTCTAGATCATGAGTAGGGTAGTTTCTCTTGCGTGTCTTCAACTGTTGCGAGCCATAGGCTACAACTTTTCCCTCTTACATCAAAATGCAACCCAGACCTTCCCGTGAGACATCATAATATACAAAATAACCCAAATCCCTCTTCGAAATAATCAACACTGGAGTAGTGGTGAGTCTAACCTTAAGTTCCTGGAACGACTTTTCACAAGTCTCATCCCACACAAATTTGATTTCCTTCCTCGTCAGTCTAGTCAATGGTGAAGCTAGTCTAGAGAAGTCCTTCACAAATCTCCGATAATACCCGGTCAACCCTAGAAAACTATAGATCTCGAAGGCATTCTTAGGCTGTACACAATCTTGCATTGCCTCTATTTTGGATGAATCTACAATCATCCCTTCCCCGAATACCACATGGCCTAAGAAGTTCATCTTTTTTAACCAGAACTCACACTTCTCAAACTTAGCATACAGCTTATGGGCTCTAAGTAACTCAAGTACTACCCGCAAGTGTTCCTCGTGTTGCTCCTTAGAAGGTGAATAAATCAAAATGTCGTCCACGAAGACGACCACAAAGCGGTGTAGGAACTCACGAAAGATTCGGTTCATTAAATCCATAAACACCGCTGGAGCATTGGTTAGCCCAAAAGGCATCACTAAAAACTTATAATGGCTATACCACATACAAAATGCCATCTTCGGGATATCCTCCTCCCTCACCCTCAACTGATGGTAACCCGATCTCAGGTCTATGAAAAACAAGAAGACCCCTTCAACTGATCAAACAGATCATCTATATGAGGCATAGGATATTTGCTCTTAACGGTTATCCGGTTCAACTTCCAGTAATCAATACAAAGTTGTAAGGCTTTATCTTTCTTTTTAGCAAAGAGGGCCGGTGTCCCCCAATGTGAAGTACTAGGGTAGATAAATCCCTTATCTAACAACTCCTGGAGTTGAATATTCAACTCACTCAACTTAGCGGGTGCAAATCGATACGGTGCTATCGGAATTGGTACCGTGCCAGGCACTAAGTCAATAGAGAACTCTATCTCTCGGTGAGGTAGCAAACTAGTAAAGTCATCGAGAAAGACTTCAAGGTATTTGCAAACCACCCTTGGCAACTCAACCTGGGCTTTATCACACTCACTACTCTGAAAGCTAGCAAGAAAACAACTAAGCTCACTCCACCATCGCGGATCATACACTGGTGATAAAACCTTATGCACTCGGTCTCCCAAGAAATGAAAACAGCCATCGTTCGAGGTACATACAGTAACTGTCTGATGGTAGCAATCTATAACAGCCCAATATGACGATAACTAGTCCATACCCAAGATAACATCAAAACTAGTCATATCAAGCAAAACAAATACAAATGGAAGTCGATGACCAGCAACCTCTATGTCACAACCCCGACACCCTTGTTTCAGAATAACCTCACCACCAATATGTGACTCTACACATATAGAAGACGCTAATTATGCCAACTCCAACCCCAAAACCGATGCAAATGCAGATGAAATAAATGAATGGGATGCACCTGTATCAATCAATACACTAGCAACTGAACTGTAAAACAAAAAGGTACCTCTCACAACAGATAGAGCCGATACAAGATCTGGCGCGGTAACAGCATACACACGCCCTGTTAGCCTCTGATCTACCTGCTCACCCCTCGGAGCATAGGTCTACTATACGGATTGAGCCGAAGAGGCTCTCTAATTGGCCCTCGAGGCCTGTGCTGACTGTGTTGGCTGGTGAATCTGTGTTTGCCTCGAACCAGACGCACCAGGTGTGCCACCCAACTGTGAGCAAAACCTCTTTAGGTGCCCCACCTGACCACACTGATAACAAGTGGGCGGCTGCCCTCTACTTTGACTCTAGCCCTGAGAACGAGCTGAAGATGATGTTACTCGCTATCCTCCTCCCCTCTGTGGGCACGCTGGAGACTTATGGCCCAACTGATCACACTTGAAACAAGTTATATCTCCCTAACCACCTCTCCCAAAACCTGAACTCAGCACCGGAAAGGTAGACCTCGACTGCACTCTCTGGGATTGTTGAGGGTTAGAACCCCTCTACCTCTTACTGTCCCCCTGACTATCCTGACTCCTCTTGGAGCCCCTTATCCTCTTTTCCTCAGCCTACATAATGGTCTCGAGATGGGCTGCAGCCTCCACAAGGTGCCCATAGTCTCTAATCATAGACCTGGCCACTCGGAACATGAGAATTGTCCTCAATCTCTTTTCGAACTCCAAACACCGGTGCTCCTCTATCGCCACAAGCTCGGGTGCATATCTAGACAAGCTAGTGAACGTGGCTTCGAACTTTGCCACAGATGTGTTTAACTACACCAACTTGGAGAACTGATTTCTCAATTTCTCCCTAACCGTTAGAGGCAAAAACTTGTCCTAGAAGGCGTTGACAAAAGCCTTCCAAGTCCCTCAAATGCGCCCATACACATATTTTCACCATTGACCCGCATCCCCCTTCAGCTAAAAAGATGCTAAGGTCACCTTCAACTGATAATTCTCAATGCCAAGCATTTCGAATGTCTTCACTATCTGTTCAAGCCACTCATCTGCCTTCAGTGGCTCTTTTAGATCGCCCAGAAACTCATCCAGATTAGACCAGAAAAACTCTCTCTTCAGAAAGGAAGGCCTTGCCTCTGATACTTGGGCCTGGACTTTGATTCTTAACTTGGAGAATGTCTATAGATTCCTTCAATGCTCCCGCGATTTCGCGGGCTAAGGCGACCATGGCCTGCTATCCAACTGGTTCGGCCACATTGGCCTGACTAACTTCCTCTTCTTGTGCCAGAATTTCATTCAGTATAGGCATCTTGTGCCTTCTAGTCCTACCACGCCTACCACGTCCACATCCACGTCCACGTCCTAACATCCTAATAAATGTAACAAAAGGATTAGCACATTTACAAATGTGCCGAAACTAATTCACTCATGTCCTAATACGATGGACAATAGTATTTCACTCCACATAAGCACATAGTCACAAAACACATACGAATTTCCTTCCTAGATAATGATCGTCCCGCGGCGCTGCTAGAGTTCCAATTAGAAACAGCAGTGATCAAGTGCTCTTCTAATAGGACTTCCAGAAACCTGTAGACCCAATCAATATCTTGAGAATTAAATCTCATACCTATACAATCACATAAGCATGTTATCATGTAAGCACATACCGTCCATACTTAGTCTCTAACAAGCGAGACAAACCTATTGTGGTACTAACCACTCCCCACGTACGCAAAGTATTCAAACCCGGTACGCTCTGATACTAAGTTGTAATCCCCTCAAAATATAACCAGAGATATACACCCATAAGCACATATAAGTAATGACATTCATTAGAATATAAAGTTATTTCATTACATGAAGTTAATATTACAAAGAGTTTACACAAATAAATGTCCTTTGGGCTTACACATTTCCAAGTCTTGACTTGGTCACAACAAAAGTGGGACTGGCCCTTAAAATTTAAAGCCCTAGGCTATACAACATATAACAAAACAAAAAGCTTTTGCTTCCTGAAGATCCCTCAAATGCTATTGCCTTGGTGGAGGCATGCCATCATTACCTAAAAATGTTTTTCCCAAATAGGGTAAACCACAACCCAGTAAGAACAATTTAACACAATATATGTGATTTAACAAAGATATAAGTGTATATGCATATACAATACCCGGGATAAAACATTCATACTATGTATCGCATAGAATATCAATTCCATATTCCAATTCATTTTTCCTCTAATTCATTCCAATACATAGATCAATTTACATTATCATCCAATGATCCAAATGAGACTACAACTCAATGATCTAACAATTTCACAATTAACACATAACACTTCCAATTGCCATTTTATAGATATTTCGTCTGCGGGATCGACACCCATGTATAGATTTCAATCTTGCTATTTTACGGATATTTCGTCCGCGAGATCGGCACCCATATATAGATTTCGAGACTTTCACCCAGGACACTCTGGCCAACTTAATTATAATGGAGTCCATCCCCTTTCTCCTCCCAAACAAATATACATTTGCAATGTAGATAAACACATAATCACGCATAGAGTACATCATCTTTCCACTCCCAAATAAACATACATATACAATGTATTTACAACATGATCATATTCAATGATAATCAACCATGGGATAGTTTTAATTCACCTAATCCACATGCAATTTCTACAACAATCAAAACTATCCTTCACCGATAGCCTAATATAGATTTTTTAAGCAGATATATATATATATATATTCTCAAGATAGATAATTTATTCAAAATTTTAGAAGATAAGACACATTATTTATTTCATTTCACCATCAATTTCAATACTTGTCCAATTCCAAGTTTACAACACTAATTTTATTTATTTATACCAAATAAATGGTGCTGTTTGGGAAGTTGGGTTTTGGATTTTTTTTTTTTTTCACTAAAAGACAAATTGGTTACAAAACCAAAAAAAATAAATCCAAACAAAATATCATATCAAACCCCATAATCGTTCACTTTTTTTCTCACAAACATCACATCCAACCACAAAAAAACCCAACTATCTTCCCAAACACCAAAAAAAAAAAAATTCCAATAATATCCTACAACTAAAAAAACCTACAAAAAAACCCACTTCCCAAACACCCACAATATAATATTTATTCTAGGGCAAACTCCCTCTTTTCGCCAAATCTCAACCAAGTATCAAAATCAACTATTTTGACACCACACAACATCATTTTCAACCCTAACATCATTTCATTCTCATTCACCAAAAAGCCCTCTTTTCATTTTATAACCAAACCCTAGGTTTTGTTCCAAATACCACCAAAACCCACCATTATTACGCAATCACAAATAACTAATTAAAACTCATAACAAAGTGTAGAACATCCCTACCTCAAATAGAGAAAACGAGCCAAGTAAGGATGGAACCCAAAAAAAAAAAATGCCGAAATCCAACTTTAATCGTTTCAAAAAGAAGATCTTAAGGAGCTCTATCTTTTTAATAAAGGCTCAAGGATGTAGAGATCAGAGGATCTAGGTCAAAATGTAGAGAGAAAGTAAGTTTTAGAGAGAAAGGCTCTTAACTTTAGGGTTTTGGGTGAAAAGATATGAAAAAGTGATGTAAAAAATACTTTTCGTGATTTGATATACGCGTAGTCCGCTTGAGCGAAAGGTTTTATGCTCGAACGGAAGGTTTCACGCTCGAGCGTCAAACACAAAGATTTGTTCTGCTCGAATGCAAGAAGAGACCCGTTCGAGTGCGGAATACATACACCCAGTACATATGTAGACAACAGACAACCCGTTTTAGTGTAAGAAAGGCCGCTCGAGTGTAGGGAACGCCGCTCGAGCGTAGAAAACACCCTTCCAGTATTTTGCAAACATGCAAAGTACTGAGTATTTGCAAACCCCGCTTGAGCGAAAAACCAAAATTCTAGGCAACAAGGTTTTGGACAAACAAACAACCAACCTGTTCCAAAGGCAACCATAGCAACTCGAAGGCCAATTTCAAAGATATACAAGGAAAGAAAGAGGTAAATGACAACATGAAAGTATTAAACCCAAGTCTGAAACACCACAAGAGTCTGGTCAAAACCGGGATCGCTATAGCCTTTGTAAGATATCTCTTGTACTATTTTCTTTTATAGTGGATTGTTTGCGTGGCCGATGGCCTGTGATTTTTTATCACGAGTAGGTGGATTCCAATTGTGATTTTTTCACGTAAAAAATATTTTGTGTTGTGGATGAATTTTCTCTTACTCTCTCTTTTATCTACATTAATCATAGATGTATAACTTTTAATTTAGATTATCTAAATTGACAATCACTTATCACGGGACAAATCTAGATTTTCAATAAGACTAGATTTTTCATAGTTTCTTATTCAGAATGGACAACAGAACACCTTGGTGATCTTTACAAGGGGCGCTACTTTGGATTTACGGGAGAGCGTGAGGATTTTCCTATAACAAAAAAAAATGTATTGTTACTGTTTGGAAAAAGAAAGGAGAAGAGAGAGAGAGAAAAAGAGAGTGTTTGTTTTGGGCAGATAGGAAAAAGAGAAAAGAAGAGAGCATGAGTTTGAGGAGATAGAGGAGAGTGTGTGGGCCATTTTTTCATTTGAAGGGTGCAATTCGGGCATACTTAGACTCGGAATTTTGTGTAATCAAACATTATTCTTACTTATTTTAGTAAAAAAGTCAACACCCAAACGGGACTTAAAAAATAGCAGGGTAAGACCATATCCAATGTTGTACCTTTTGTTTAGCCAAATTCAAATTTGATGAAAAGAGAAGCATTTTGTTGCTCCAACCTTTTCACCAAAGAAATATCAAATATAAGATATCTTAAATCTTTCATTAAATTAAGGATGACTTATGGCTTTTATCAATTCATTATTTATAGCCGTTGGAGTTACAGGCATCGGACGACCACCTTCTTGCAAAAATTCGTGGAAAAATTATACTGACTAGCCGATCGACCGGATATCCCTAGTCGTCTTCTTAGTCGACCGGTGGTTTAATAAATTTTAAAACGCTTTGCTAGAATGCACAATATCAAATAAAATTTTTATTTAAATTTTTACTCAAATTTAACATTTAAAAAAAAAAGTTAAACGTTAGAAATATCTTAAAAGTATTAGAGACCTAAAAAATTTTACTAAATATCTCACATAAATATAGAACCATATAATATAAATCTCAAATAAATCTTACATCTATATAGTCGGTGTTTGGGAAATGAGTTTTTTTATAAGTTTTTTTAGTTATAAGATATTATTGGAGAAATTTTTTTTTGTGTTTGGGAAGATAGTTGAGTTTTTTTGTGGTTAGATATGATGTTTGTGAGAGAAAAAGTGAAATGATTATGGGGTTTGATGTGATATTTTATTTGAATTTGTTTATTTTGGTTTTGTAAAATATTTGTCTTGTAGTGAAAAAAAAAATTCAAAAATTAAGTTGCCAAACACCCCTATAAAATATTTAATAAAAGTTTTAAATTGCGTTTGGTAGAGTTTTATAAATATGATTTGAGAGTATGAGTTATATTTTGAGTTTGTGAGTTGTGGAATTATGATTTGAGTGTAGAAAATTTGTTTGGTTATGATTTTTTTAATTGAGTTTTGAAAGTTTGATGTGACATGTGAAATAAGAAAATTTGTTTGGTAATGAGTTTTCAAAACTTAATTCAACCTATAATTGATAATCAAATACACAACTCATAACTCGATATCCGTATTTTTGATCATCAGTCATAACCAAACTATTTTTTAAATACTCAAATAAAAAAATGATTTTTTTTTCAATTAATTGTTTTTAAGTAATTTTTTTGAATAATTTTTTTTTCAAATAATTTCTATGTCAATTAATTTTTCTGTTAATTCATTTTTTAGGCTTGTATAAACATTAAAAATATTTTAAAATTATTTAGAAAAATAAAATATTAAAAATATTCCGAAAATTAAAATATTTACAATTAAAATATAAAAATATAAAAATATTTTTATGAAAATTAAAATATTAAAAATATTCCTATAAAATAAAATATTTAAAATAAAAATTAAGTTGTTTTTGAGCTTTGAAAAAAGTTTTGAGTTGTGTGTTTGGTTATGAATTTTAAAAAGTGATGATTATAATTTAAAATGAGTTTTGAAAAATAAATGTAAAATTATGATTTAAAAACTACAATTAAATATCACACTCAAATCAGTGCTAGAACTATATTTTGAAATTTAAACCAAACAAAGCCTTAGACCATCTTCAACGGAGAACCAAATCCAGCATCAAATTTAAAATTTGATGAAAAATTCACTTTTCATAGCTTCAACCGTTGCACCAAACTCATATCAAACTGAGGATTCACCAAACAAAACATCAAACTGATACCGGGAGACAGATTTTACCAAATCACTATTACTGACCGTTGAAAGTGGTACACCGGTTGCCCGGGTGGTTGCCCGACTGATTGACCAACCGGTCAACCGGTTCTCTTTGAAATACATGGGTTCAAACGGGTCAAAAACAGTTCAAACCGTTTAAAAAAAAAAAAAAAAAAAATTTTGCCTAGGTGGTCGACCACCCAAAAGTTCAAAATTTTCAAAATAAAAGGTTCAAATCGGTAAAAAAATAAATAAATAAATAAAAATAAAAATTTACCCTTTACCGGTTGCCTGACGCAAATTTGATGAAACGGATTTGATACTGAACCGTTGGAACGCGACGTATCAAATTAAAAAAATTACCTATTTTTTACTCAAATTTAATGAAATATTTGCTACACCGTTGGAATGCTATTAATAATCCAATTTTGCATCTGCTCTTGTGGCACCTAAACAGCGCGGCTCCCATTTTAAATAAACCTAAACCCTCCTTTGTGCGTAAACCTCACGCCTTTTAAGCTGTCTCAAAGTCACACTTCTCGGCTTTCAACTTTCACACCACACTATAAAAACTCTTGATCCTCCCATCACTACCCCCTTCGATTCCCTACCTCGCTTTTTCAGACCACAACAGTCTCTCTCCTATGGCGAGCATCGATCCCGAGCACAGAGAAGAGGAAGAAACCACCGCCGCTGACGATGAAGACACTGGAGCACAGGTCGCCCCAATCGTCAAGCTCGAAGAGGTCGCCGTCACCACCGGCGAAGAAGACGAAGAAGCTATCCTCGATCTGTACTCTCTCTCTCTCTCATCAATCTTTTTACGATCTGCTTCATTTCTAGGGTTTATGGTTTGATTTGTTTTTTTTTATTTTTTTCAGGAAATCCAAGCTTTATCGATTCGACAAGGAAGGAAATCAGTGGAAGGAGAGAGGTGCTGGTACAGTGAAACTTTTGAAGCACAAGGGAACTGGAAAAGTTCGGCTCGTTATGCGACAATCCAAAACCCTCAAGATCTGCGCCAACCATCTCGGTGAGTTTTATTTATTTATTTTTTCTTTGATTTCAAATTTTTTCAATTGTTTTATGCTTTTGTTTTGGTTTGTGATATTAAAATTCTCCAATTGCGTGAATCTATCATTCTCCAGTTCTTCCGACGATGTCGGTCCAGGAACACACCGGGAACGAAAAGTCATGCGTTTGGCATGCGGCTGATTTCGCTGATGGCGAATTGAAAGATGAACTCTTTTGCATTAGGTTTGGGTCTGTTGAGAGTAAGTAGCATCAAATCAATTCCTTGTCTTGTCACTTTAATTTTTCTTAATGTAATGATGTGTAGATTGTTAGCATTTTGTAATGAACTGAATTGCTGGTACCTGTTGGCGAGTTTAAACATCCAACCTAGGTATTGCTTCTGGTGGTGTTTTCCCAAGTTTATGACCCGAGATTTGTACTAGATCCTGCTAGTACCTGATGTTCAGTTTCGATCGTTTGGTTTTTAGGTTCCGTCACTTTTCTGTTGCTTTTTTTTGGTAAGCTAGCTTTTATTATCAGAGAATAATGGATATACAAGGAAGCTCAAATAAATTCCATTATGGCACGTCAGCACCGAACAAAACACAACTAAGAAACCAACTACCTACTCAAGTTAAAAGCCTTGTAGTTGGCTAGGTCCAAGTTTTTTGCCTTGCAAGTTAGAGGTTTCGAATATTCTATTCAAGCTTCTTTCGATTTTCATCACTTGATGATGGAGTGCTACTCTTAAACTTCATTTATCAATGTATTAGTTTCCTCATCCACCTTAACTTCATCAATCCCTTTAGCCGAAACAACACTTAATATGCTGGGGTCAGTGTGAAGATGAATTAATTTTCTCTCTATTAAATTTCATTGTAATTTTCAATTCACTACTCATGGGTGCACTATTAGCTGTCCCACCTTTCCCCCTCTCGATTCAATATTACCAAAATAATTGGAAGTTGATGCCTCATTTTTTAGATCTTGCACAATGGATTAACCTTTGTGCAGGATCCCACTACATTGAAGGTTCTGTTTCACTTAAAAGGTGGAAACACTTGTGCAGTTGTCAGATGCAGAACTAGCACTGTTCAAATATTCGCCCAATCTAATGAATCTAACTGGCCCCACCTGGCCCCAACACAAATGGACAATTTCTACAATTTATTTGGTCAGCTACTGGTAGATAGGTGCTTTGTTATTCGAATTGTATGATTCGATTCAATTCAATAAGTAATCAATTCGAACAGGTTGTGTGAATCACAAATAACTATGAATCGTCGGTGAATCGGTGAACCGAATCGGTGAATCGTGAATCGATTCGATTCGATTTGCTAAAATCAATGTTTGGCTTTCTTTTTTGATTTTTTATTGTTGGAAAATGATTCACACAACCTTTTTAAGGTTTCTAGGATTACTATATGCCATCTTTAGATTTTCTCCCTCCCTATTTACTCTCAAATACTCAAACCTTAGCCCCAAAAAAATGAACTCTCTCTCTACAGTATTCTAGGCTTACAAATTTTATCTAAGTATTTGCATTTACAAAATGAATTTTTTGAAGGCATAAAGTGAGATTTTTGAAAAAGATTGAAAATTTTGATTTTTTAACCTTTGAAAAAGGTAAAAATATTGTTGTTGAGTTATTGTTACTTGAAAATTGAAAATTTGTCTTCATATGCATTCTTTATTAAGAACAGTTGATAAGAAATAGTATCTATAAGGGAAAATGTTAAGTGGTAAACATGGGAACTAATGTTGACTTCTTATCTAGACCACATGATCATCATTTAAAACAATATTTTTATTAATTTAAGTTTAAATATTTCATATTTATTAGATATATTTAATATCTAAGTGTGTAGATATTTGATTTGCAATTTGGTACAATACCATTTCGATTCACAATTCGAATCCCGATTTGACAACTATGAATAGTTGCAATATTCACAGGTTGTTGGCCGAGTGACAAGTCTGGTGTAAGAAACCCTGCATAACCCTGTATGTATTAAATATATTATTTCACATGTCTTATTATTATTGGTGCTCATAGATTACATTTATCTCGAACATGGGGTTTTTCACCAACTCTGATTGTCTCTCTTCTACTCCATTGATCTCTCTCTCTCTCTCTCTCTCTCTCTCTACATTATCTATCTTTGTTGTTTAAGAAAATCAGTATCTTTCATTAATGTCGCTCTCTCTTCTATTACAGATTACAGTTTATAGTCTCTTCCTTTGTTTAAAAAAAATTATTAATATTACATTGATTACTCTCTCCCTCTCTCTCTCTACTCTTTCTACCCATCTCGTCGTTGTTCAGGAATCTCTTCTATTAATGTCTCTATCTTTCTAATTTCTCTCTCCCATTAATGTCTCTTCCGTCAATTACAGATTACATTTTATTTCTCTTATAACTTTTTGATCTCTCCCCCCCAAAACCCCTTTCACTCTTCTTTTTTCTCCCAAAAAACCCCTTTTCCTTTTCAATCACCCCTTCGACTCTTCAATTTGCTCCCCCCACTGAGAACTTTAATGGCGGCAGCAGATGGTGTTTGATTTGTCATAGTTGTAGTAGAAACTAGAATAGTGAGCACAAGTATGATCACTCAGCAGAGTGTCAGTCTTTTAGTCCTTACCAACCATTGACATAACACACTAGAAATAGTTGGACAACTTTTTAAAGTCTGGATGCCAACTACATTATGATGATAGTGGAGAAGGTTGCACATTCAACTGTATTTTCTCTTATCTATGAAGTCTTGTGGATAGAACTTGTTTACTAACCTGCAAATATCATCTATTTTTATGTATGCATACCCTTGAGGATTGAAAGTTGAGATAAGACTAAGCAACTCCATTGCATTCTTATTAAAATAATAATTTAGCTATTGTAATTGAGAATCAATTGCAACATAGAAAATAACTATTCAATAATGATGCTCAATTGTAAACTCATCTTGATGATCGCGAGCTTGAAAATGTCTAAGAACATAATGAGCACTCTCATCAATCATTTCACGATTTTTAAATAAGATATTTATTTAATTAAACAAGATGGATGACCTTTAAAATATTTTTAGATTTATATTGCAAAGCTTGACAGAAATAATCAATAATCTTTGAGTTTTTTTCATAAGATATAAGATGAAGACATATAAATGAAGTCAATGATTCATAAGCTGTATTGACGACTACTTAATTATAAGGAGTGACTCCATCACCACTTATGAAAGGAATTATGCGGAGTATTGATATTCTTTGTCAAGCTTTGCAATGTAAATGTCAAGTCATTTTAACTGCAATCTGTGTTGTTTCATCAACTAAATATCATATTAAAAAATTGAGAGATGATAGATGTGATGCTTTATTTATTATGATAAAATTGGAGCGGCATGGAACAATGTCTCATGACGACGATGAGATTGAACTCATCATTCTCAAGATGAATTTACATTTGTGCATTATTAGTGAATAAGGCCAAGTTTGGGAAGACTAAATAAGTGCACTTTTTGACTTTTTTTGAAATATGGGTTGGATTTGGGTTGGGTTTGAAGTAATGTGTTAGAGAGGCGATGTGACTTAAATAAGATGATGTGACTTAAATAGGATAGTAACTTTTTGACTTTTTGAATTTTTTTGAGGTTGCCAAACTTGGCCTAAATATTTGTATGTTGCAATTTATTTTCAATTATAGGAGCTAAATTGTCGTTTTAGTAAGAATGCAATGAAGTTATTTACTCTTTTAAAATAAATGATATTTACCAATTAGTAGACAAGCCTTTTCACAAGACTTAACAAATCAAGAGAACATATAGTTGAAGACGTAACTTCTCCACTACCAACATAATTTAGTTAGACATTTGTGTCGTACGTTACACGGACTCGTCGTTTTTTGGCCAATACTGGTGACGCGACACCATCACAGGTGTGGAATCCGGCTGGGATACGGCACTTTGCAAAAGGATACGAGAGATCAAGGAAGACGAACCAGTGATTGGGTAGATCGACAAAGAAAAATAGAGATTGGGGAAGATTCATGCGCAATAGATGCTGATTCACGTTGGTCGTAGTCTTTCAATCACCGGAGAGAGAGAGAGAGGAGTCCTAGCTGAAGGAGAGAGAGGACTTCTCCAGTCAAAATCTTTTCTCTTCTTACATGGCAGATTCTTCTCTTATCGTCTTTTTCTTTTTCCTTTTACTTTTGATTTAGCTTTTGTTTTAATCAACAACTAAAAGGAATAATCATAATGGGCCAGCCCATACTTTTAAAAGAATGATAACAGGCCTGCCCAAACTTATCACTGTTTGGGCCACAATACTTTATAGTTACAATAATAATTGGGCTAACTTTTCACTCTTCATATTATTAAACTCTAATCCAACTAATTGCAGCCTGTCCAAACCAAAATTCTGCAGCAAAATAAAAATAAAAATTTCAGATTTAGCACCTAAAAAATTAGTATAAAAAAAAAGAAAAAACATAGTAGGATTAGACCTCTGCTAATTTTTTTTCAATATTTTTTTCCGTATTCACATACCCGTATCTAATTTTTGGGTAGATTTTAGCTGAGTCCACGTATCCTTTATTTTGGAGATTTGATGTGTCCGACCCTTACATACATACACACCCGCACCCGCACCCGCACCCACACTCACACCTACACCCAAGTCCATGTAACATAGTTTGTGTCAACTATTTCTGACTTGTGTCAATGATTGGTAAGGAGTAGAAGATTAACAATCTACCCCCTTGTTTACCTAGTGATTGTACTTGTACTTACTCTTCTAGTTTCTATCGCAACTGTGTAATAATGATAATTTTCAACAAAACTAAGCTTCCCAATAAAATGGATGGTGATTACCTCTCAGACTTTGTGGTTTTGTAGAATGAAAGGGAATTTGCTACAAAATTTAGTTTTAAATTATTCTTTTGATAATTTTTGTGATTTGAGCATTGAGTTCCAGTGTCATAGATGATTGAGTTGAAAAGTGAAGGTAAACTGTTTTTGTTCATAATTTGTTAAGGCTGAATGCTTTACATTTTGCATGAAGAAGCTTGGTCTATATTTTAATATTTTTCTAGTTTAATCCAAGTGAGTGCACTTGTGACTTGTAAATAAAAGAGAACTAAATAAAGATAGATATTTGTTATCCTTTTTTTTTTTATTCTACTCGAGCTTTGTCTAGTTATTGGTACATGACAGCTATGATGCATATTTCTATGATTAGCCACATCCTGCTAATTGCCCATGTCTTACCTTATTCGTGCTACTTCATGCGTCCATATGTTTCTGATGTGCTTTTTACTTCAAGAACCTACATTTCCCTCATACCACATTCAGATCCTACCTCATGTGGGCTCTACTTGTCTCGCTCTTCACGTTTGGGTTATTAATCTACAAAATCTCTCCCCCTCCCCCCCCCTCCCCCCCCCCCCCCGCGGGCATTTGCCTTCATTGCGAGGAGGTCAACACCTTACCTTCCTACAAAAGCATATCTAACAAGTACCCTAAAAGATGGATCTCCAATAGTCTACCTTCATGTCTGCTTCTTGTGGTTCAGGCCACGAATCTGAGGCTAAACACATCTTTGTCTTGATCTACTGTCCTAAAAAAAAAAACAAAAAACAAGATTATCTTATGTGTCTCTCCCACAAAATCACCAAGGACTTCACTGTGCTGTCCAAAGTCCTAGCTGTAGGTTGAAAGCTGTTCTGGGCTCACTTGTGTGAAGAGTCATGGAGCTTGTCTCCTCTCATTTTTCAGTGGCTTTGGTCCTTTTTTGATGCTCTAGTTTTGGCTCTGCTCCCAAACTTTTGTCTAGACCTTCCTTCTTAGGCCAAACACTCTTTGTTCGACCTTTGGTTCCTTGATGTTAAACCCAAGAAGTATTCATTTGACCAGTGTTTTACCTTCTCATATAAGGTGTTGAACGTCTATTCTCTCTGTGGCTGGTTTCTTTTTGAAAGCTCTTTGAATCTTTGGCTCAAGCATTCTCCTAACCAGAAACACGTTTGAGCATTATATACTCTAGGTCAATTAATCATTTCCTATGATCTCTCGTACGCCCTCAGCTACTTTCCCAATAATAGTTAGTGTGTGGTTGAGTACTAAAATGTTGATTAATTTGCCAGCTAGTTTAGCCTTACTCAGGTTGTTCCCCTTTTACCATATACTTATGAGAATGAGATATTCACTAAATATCTTGTCAATCTCTGCATTGTAGGTTGTAGCTATTTGGTTCCTAAACTTTGATGCTACTTTTTAGCCCGTCAAATTTTATGATGCTCCAAATTCTACTATTGGGTTTGCACTTGGTGACCACTCAGATCCTTGCCAAGTCACAGAGTTTGTTGACCGTGTTTTGACTTGCATATCCCTTGATTGACCTTGCTCCAAACAAAGAAGTTCAAGTGTCCAATCAAAGAAGATTGCAATTTCGAACATTTAAGCTTTTGCAACCTATAAGTTGGAAGAAAGACATGTTTGATTACTCTTCCACTTTCGAGAACAACTTTAAATGTAAGTGAAACTCGAATGACCCTGAAGCAATGTCATGCTTGCTACCCATTTTTTGGTCTCAAAGTTTTTTAGGGAGAAAATTTACTCGCTTTAGGCTGGGTTTGATTAGGATGAAAGTGGTGGAAAGAGGGAAAAAAGAAAAAAAAGAAAATTCTGAGTTTGTTTAGCATGGAAGTGGTGGAAATTATGAGAAAGTTAATTTTCCATACAAACAAATATTAACATGGTAACTAAGTTTTTAATTTCTTATAAAAAACACATGAAAATATAAAATTTTAAAATTTGTCCGTGAAAGGGTTACATATGATTAAAATTTTGAATCTCTCTATTTTTCTTGCAAAATTTTCATCCTAATCAAATGTTTGCAAGAAAATATATTTTCCTTTTGGTTTCTTTTCTTTCACTTTACTTTCTACCAATTTCACTTTCCATAATTTTTTCTTCTTAATCAGACACAGCCTTTTGGTGCGTGCGTTAACAACTAATAGAATCTTCATTAGTTTTGGATAACCTTCATGTTTAAATTATGCTTGTTGTATGAGACCATATCCATTATTGTCAAATCACAAATCAAATCTTGAATCGTTTTGCGAAAACAGTGAATTGTATCGAATAGTGAATCATAAGATTTACTTTGTTTAAAATAATATATATAGAAATTTATATTATTTTGAAAACACATCAATTTTTTCTGTGGGATCCCACTAAGAAAAGATGACAGATTTCATGTGGGGTCATCATTTTGAAAACACCAATTTTTTTCTGTAGGACAGTGCATGTTTCTTCTAGTATGCAATTTGGTATGGTGAAGCGAAGTCTGCAGGACCTATTGTTAAGAACAGCAAATTACCAATAGCTTTTTACCCTAACAACAGGCAAACTATATGCGTCAACCACCATTATAGTGGTCTCTTGTTCACATGAAAGTACATTTAACTCATAGATAGTTTTACTATGGGCAGATTGTATCAAATGGGCAAATATAGGTTTGATCAAGATTTGTTTTTCTGGAGCACCAAAGCCAAGCTTTACGTCATTATTGAATGCAGGGAGATATAATGAACTTCAACCATCATTTTATTTTTGGGATTGCTTAAGATGTCTGCTAGTACTAATTATTTTAGATGCATGATGACTTGGACGGTTTCAGTCTTTAGCTTCTTTGGATGTTTGGTACTAGAGATTTTGTGATATTCTGTCGTGAAAATCAGCACAATACCTTATGGTCATGCTCATGCTCGTGCTCGTGCTCATTGTGTCATTTTCTATGACTGTTTGTAGAGGTCAGCAGCAGATAAACTGTTCTAAATAACAAAACTGAATGTATTTTGCAGTGTTTTTATCATAACAATTGAAACATCACGCACTTTTTTTTGTTTCTTATTTTTTATTTTTTCGGCCAACATAAGCTGTTAACCTTCCCAAGGCTTATATGTGCATCCAAGTTATTAATTTATTTATTTGCTCAAGTTACTTGTGGAATATGGTAGTCATCATTCTGTGTTTAAAAAAAAAAAAAAAAAAGAATCAAGGGAAGGCATCCTGGTTCATTCTATTACCTGTTGAGTTTTTGTGAAGTACCCAGCATTAGCATATCTTAGATGTTCCTAGATGCAGTCTTATTTGCTTTCTAGGATGTATTGGGCATCATTCTCTTGGGCCATTTTAGTTTAATGTGTGCCTTTTTCTTTCCCATAGATTGCAAAACATTCATGGAAATGTTTCAAGAGGTAGCTGAATCTCAACAAAAGAAAGAGGAAAACAAAGATGCGTCTGCTGCTGCCGGGCTACTTGAGAAACTAAGTGTTGAAGATGAGAAAGCAGCAGAAGACAAAGCCAGTGAAGAGGTGTCTGTCGCCACCAAGAAGGAATCTGAAAGTGAGGCTGGGAAAACAGATGCAGATAAGTAGGGCAAGGAGCCTGTTTCCTCAACTTAAAGAGGGACGTGTTTGTTTCAACACCATACATATATCAGTATTCCCCTCAATCTGGCGAGGTCAATTGTCTGTTCTCGTGTACCGCCTCAGTTATATTCTACATGGTTTTAAATGCATTGGTTTGTGCTTTTATGGGTGGGAACGGTGTGTGGATTTGTCAGTCGGTTTATCAGTCTTGGTCAAAATCTGGGTCCTGTTTGCATGTGGTGGTTGTGTTATCCTGATTCAAGGTTTTTCCCCCCCTCAATATTTTGCTTATTTTTACATGGTGCACGTTGCTTGTCAAGTCATGCTTATGAGGGTGTTTCCTGCATCAAACAGTAGATGGTTGTTAAAGGAGTTTTTCTTGGGATATATAATTTTTGATTTGTTTCATTTTTTTATTTGTTTCAACAGTAACTATCTGTAGCTTATCTAGCAAGCAGGTCATCTTTCTCAAGTCGACCCACCCGCATGTAACACAGGTAACTATCGTCAGTTGCAGTTGCAGTCGAATTATTGAGCCAAGTGCATATGTAATATTTTATCCCTACCTCTTTTAATTATTGTTATGAAACTGGTTTGGAAGTCGACAACAGGGAGGTTGCATTTGCATCGGGGAAGAGGGGGCAGAGGTGAACATTTTGAATTTTAGGGACCAATGGGGCAATTTTGGTATTGATGTGGATGTATTAAGGAAAATTAAAAAAAAAAAAAAAATTAAATTTGTGTAGTGGGTGTACCAAGGATACTAGTGTGCATGCTGCAAGCACATCGAATGAAGGCCGTGGCATGGCATTTGCAAAGTGGAGAATTACATGTTGAACAAGAGGAATAATTTCTGACTCTTGATAAAAAAAATTTCCCTACTGATGAAATATGAGTAATGTTAGCATAAAAAAATGTATACAAAATTTTCGTAGTAAATGATGTTGGCTTAATGAGGATCTTAAACTTTAAAATAAAATATCATTAAAAATGAATATTTTAAATAAATTTTATGTATGGATAGAATTTTCTTATAATTACACTGTATTGTGTTTGGTTATGGTGATTGGTGGATGGCATAGTCACACTGAATAATTTTTCCCAAGCAGAATGGTTTAAGGGACCAGGAGCAACCCATGGCTAAATCCACACCTATTTATCTGTTATTAAATAAAATTTTCAATTTCAATGCACTGTTATTTTCTCGAATTCATGTCTTCAGTTTTTTTTGCTTAATTCAATAATTGAAAATTTGACTGGCCAAACCATATATCCAATGATATATATAGTGAAAAGAAGTCCGTGCAGTGGTAGTGTTTCGATTTTAAAAAAAATGTTATTATATTTATTATTAAAAAAATATATATTGTATATATATTCAGAATAAACATTACAATAGATTGTCTGTCTTTTTGAATATCAAAATGATATGTACTTTTTTCACCACCTTATTCATAAATCTAATATTTATAATATAATTGCAATGATTCGTAACTTTTATTTTGGAGGTGTATATCATAAATTTGTTATTTGTAACTTTTGACATCACAATTACGAACATTTGTAACCACTATCATAAAAAAAATTAGAACTTTCTCATGATATGCCCCTTTTAAGGATGGACAACATAAGTTTTTCATTAATTTTAAAGTAGGTTTTGATCTATTGGAATGAAAATAAAATGAAGGGTGAATTACACTAACAGCTCTTATAATTTGAGATTTGTGTTACTTTAGTCCATGACTTTTTAATTGTGAATACATTTGATTTTAAATTTTGAATCTTATTCTAAACAAGGACAATCAAAGATATTGTGTTCTTTGCAAACGGAAAATTCTTCATTTTAAGGACAAAGTCATTATGCAACTTATTTTGTGTTGGTTAACTTATATGTTGTTTGAAATGCAATTACTTTTTTTAAATGAATAATGCGACACTTCTTGGTTATAAAGTTCTGTTTGGTTTGGTTTTCAGAATCTATTTTCAGAATTTTTTTCTATGAAACTAAAAATTAAATTGGTGGGAAAGAAAATTAAAAACAATTATCATTTTTATATAATTTTATCTTTTGGGAGGGTAGAAATATTTTTTTAATATTTATTTTCGTTAAATTAGTTTCTATTTTTTC
This sequence comes from Camellia lanceoleosa, assembly GCA_025200525.1. NCBI lineage: Eukaryota > Viridiplantae > Streptophyta > Magnoliopsida > Ericales > Theaceae > Camellia > Camellia lanceoleosa. The sequence continues at coordinate 64,360,102 of CM045761.1, forward strand.
AAAAACAAAATTTTGAAAAAAACTCAAGTTAAACATGATGATAACTTTGATATCATTATTAAACCAACCCATAAATAAAAAAATCCAAAACACATACTAAAAATTAATTTGGTAAAAAATAAAAAATTATAAAAGATTTATCATTTTTATATAATTTTATCTTTGGTGGGTAGAAATAAATTTTAAAAATTCAAAAATATATTTTTGATATTTATTTTTATCAAACTAGTTTATATTTTATCAAATTGATAATTTTACCCTTGAAATGGAGCATTTTCTATTTGAAACTGACGCGTCTTCAATTGTCGTTATTTAGAATGAGATTCAAAATTCAGGATCAAATTTATTACAATTGAAAAGTCATGGACTGAACTGACAAAAGTTCCAAACTACAAGGACTATTAATATTATTTGTCCTAAAAATGAATTAATTATTCATAAATAGGATCAATAGTGATAAATAGAAAGAAAATTTACCCATAAATCCTATATGGGAGAATGTTGATCCGTTTAGTCTGAAGAGTTTTTTAATGAACAATTAGTTTTTTTCGTTTTGGATTTGGTGCCATTTGAGTTTAAGTGCACGTCATTTTGTGATTTTTTGTTTCAATTTTCTGATTTGTTTTTGGAATGAAAATGGAAATATGAGGTGTAAAAGATTCTTTTTGGAGGAATTGGTGACTGAAGTATTAGTTGTCGAGCATGAAAATCTAAATTTTTGTTACTGTTATTTTCTAATATTACATTAGAGTGCTGCATTTGGAAAAAGTACACTAAGAAATTTTTTCATGTTATATTGATTGGAGTGTTACGTTTAAGAAAAATACATTAAATAGCATTTTTTGGAATGTTACGTTGTTACATTTGAGAAAAGTAGATTAAGGAGTTTTTTAGTATGATACATTTGAGTATTACGTTTGGAAAAAGTACTGTACGAGGAGTAAATATTATTCACTTCCGTACTCCTTGCCTCCATATTTGTCTCATTTCTCCTATAAACACAATAGAAGTGAGTTACCCAGCGGGTGTCTTACTGGAAAACCCCTTCGACGATTTAGTTAGCACCCTTAGAAAATATAGGAGAATGAGAGTTTTCTGGCTCAAGATTGTTTACCTTTAAGATTGAATTCGTAGGTCTTCTATAGACAACCTCTCCCACTTCTCCAAGTAGTGTGCACTATTCCCATTGTATTGGGGCAAGGACATTCTGTTCTCTTATTCCCTTACACGCATGTACTTGTCAAAGGCATACAACCTAGTAATCAGCATTACCTTGGGTAAGTCACTGTTTGACCCCCACAAACCGTTAGGGCACAAAGAGCACCCAACCGAGCCACTTTTATCCAACCTAGCCGCAACTTGGTTAAGCTAGTGACCCTTACCCACGGGTCCAGTGCCATGCTACTCTTCAGAGCCCAATCAAACTGACAGCTTGATTGAAGACACGCAAGCTCCTATGACCCTTGTTCTCTAGCAAGTGGCTAATTCTGCTGAGTCATATAAAGAATTCCTCGGCCGATACGAGAGATACCTCAGTCAACTCTATTAGGCACACATCCACCTTTAGTTTGGCCCAGCTAACCGCAAAGTGGTGGATTTAGCTCGGCCCACCACATAGATAGCTTGGCCTATTCCATGGGATAACTTGACCCACTCTGTTCGGCACAAAATTTCCCACTTAAGTACACTAAGGAGTTTTGTGTGTTACGTTTTGGAAAAGTACACTAATGAGTTTTTTTGGAATGTTACATTGTTAAGTTTGATAAAAGTACACTAAGAAGTTTTTTAGTGTATTATATTGGAGTATTACGTTTAGAAAAAGTACACTAAGATTTTTTTTTTTTTTTTAAAGTGCTACATTTAATAATTTCAACATTATAAGAAAACTTACATTTGTTCTTCAACACATTACACACGAGCATTTATGCTTGGCCTTTTATGTAATTCACACTACAATGAGACCTTTGGGTCCACAAGAAAAAATTGAGGACCAAACAGTTCATAAGATCATTGTTTGGGATTTATTGGTACTTTACCATAAATACAATTCATTCCACATTCATTCTAATCAATTAAATATTATGCAAAATTATTTTTTTAACAAAATTGAATGAAAAAAAATTAATGCTTCATATATTTTTAGTAGATACAATAAATAATTTATGAAACATGTTTTCCATAAAAAAAATACTTTTGTATGAGTGGTTGTAAAGTTAAAACTAACATTAATTGTTGTATGGGTGGTAGTGGTGGTGAAGATGGAGAGGTGGAAGTGAAAGTCAGTATAACTTATCCAAAACTCGAGATCAGTTAATTTATCATGTCTAATATTAATTTAATTAAATTATAATTAATTATAAAATTTTAATTATTTATTCAAATTCTTAACTTTTATTCTAATTTAATTTAATTATATTTTAGATCAAAAATAATTTTAAATATTTAATTACTTATTGTAATTTCTAACTTATAATAATAATAATAATATTTACCAATAAATCCTATCTCACAAACTGTTATACCAATCAGTCTCACTTTTATTCTTTTGTTTCGTTAAGTCCTACTAATAGGGAGATTTGTCCTTTGTGATTCTATTTTTTATGTTTGGTTTGACTATGTGGACGATTGTGCCATTTGTTTGAGTGGAATGTGTTTTGCGGGACCACTTATGTGTTTTGGAAACATTGCAGATTTGGTTGTTGGGTTTTGGTGTGTGCGTGTTTGTTGGGGGACATGAGGTGTGATTGTTAGTGTGGGAATGGGATGGTGTGTGATGTGGGTTGGATGGTTGTGTATGGAAATACTTGGTGAAATAAGTTGTGTGAATGGATAATGAAAGTTGGGACCACAGAAAGTAGTAAACAATGTTTTGGTGTAGGGTTGGGTATGTGGGGGTTTAGGTTTTATTTCTTTTTTGTACTGACATTGCACGGATGTACATATGTAGATGTGAACTTGGGTTTTATTTAAGGGTTTTTTACGGGCCAGTCTTGTTTGGAAGAATTATTATCCAACAGGTCCATGATGAAGATTATTTTACCTATAGGTCCTAAATATTTTTGTTTATTCCATTTTTGTCCTCATATATTCATATCCAGATCTGTGAGAGAAAGCTGAAAAACGAAAATAAAAAAGAAGCGCTCTCTCTCTCTCTATACATTCCTCCATCAACGACATTGCCATCTCTACCATTGCCAAGCACCGCCGCCTCCACTGTCATCATTGTCGGCGACCTCAACCGGCATCTTCCTCCACTGTCGTTGCCGACCACTGCTGCCTCCACCTCCATAGTCGTCGTCGCCTCCACCTCTAGATCTAAGATCTATGCTCTTTGTTCTTGTCTCTCTTTCTCTCTCTCTCTCTCTCTCTTTGTATATTGGAATCTGTTTAAACCAGTGATAAATTTGTTTAAACTAGTGATAAATCAGTGACAAATTTGTTTAAATCAGTGATAAACCGGTGATAAGTTTGTTTTTATGAATTTATCACTGTTTTAACCAATAATAAGTTTGTTTTTGTGAATTTATCACTGAAATTTGTCATTGTTTAAACCGGTGATAAGTTTGTTTTTGTGAATTTATCACTATTTAAACCAATAATAAGTTTGTTTTTGTGAATTTATCACTGAAATTTGTCATTGTTTAAACCAGTGATAAGTTTGGTTTTGTAAATTTATCACTGAAATTTGTCATTGTTTAAACCAGTGATAAGTTTGTTTTTATGAATTTATCACTAAAATTTTTGAGTTATAGTGTTGAGTGTAGGGGTAAAAGTAAGCATTTGTTTGAACCAGTGATAAATTTATCACTGTTGAATATTTTGTAAATTTGTTTTTGTGAATTAGTAAGTGTGAGGATGTGATTTTATGAATTAGTGAGTGAATGTGTATGTTTGTGAGTATGAGAGAATAAAAGGAACAATATGTAAGGAATAAAAGGAAGACAACATATAGGGAAGGGCTTGATAAGAATATATCAACTTTAGCTCAATGAAGTATACTCAAAGGCAAAACAGAGGATAACAGAGGATAATAACTTTCTTATCTCTAACAGAATTAGTTACAGAGATATATATATATATATATAGATTGTAGAGGCGGTGTAACAACATTAGATATAGAGATATATGAATGTATAGATTGTAGAGGCGGTGGCTAATAGATAGTTTTTGTATTATAAATATAGCTGTACTCATTCAGATTGTAAATAACATTGAAATTTTCAGTTTCTTATCAGGGCTCACAGGGGAGAAGTCGTGAGCAGTTTATTTGTTTCACGCATGTGGTGTGATATTAAAGGGTAAAATTGGAAACTGAAATAGGACAGGACTTGGTGGGAATTAATTTGTTTGGATGGGACCGGCTGGTAAGTCCCCCTTTATTTAAAAGGCATTGTACACTGGGCTGTGTGCCATGTGGCAACCAGCAAACACACAAGTGCAGTACAAAACTCCTTAGTGTGCTTTACCTTTGTGTGACACTCCAATTATGTATCATGTGACACACATACAATACCTCTATCTCAAATTCACAAGCGTGTGCCACGTGCCTAAACCTTATCCCCTCATATATAGTTGTACCGCATATATTAATCTGTCAACTGAGGGCATTCACGTCCTTCAAAAAACGGCAGGACTAAATGGATCATTAGGGAAAAAAAAAAAAAAAATGGGACCAATTGGATTATAAAATCAACATTTAGGATTTATTGATAAATCTCCCAATAATAAACGAGTTATAATTATTTTTTGTGTGAGTTTTGTTAAATAAAAGGAATCACAAACTTTAAAAAATAATAATAATATAATTTGACACATTAATTGGAGTGTTTATTTTTAAAAATGTTAAGTAACTTTCTAAATCTTAAAAAAATAATAATAATAAACATAACAAAACAAAACCAAAATAAAAACAGAAGAAACCAAAAAAGCAAATGTGAGAGCAGAAAGGGGCAAGGACATGGTTGCATACGGCAAGCAAAGATGTAATTTGTTGACAACAAAAGCGTAATTTCGTCAAAACCAAACACAAGTCTTGCAAAGCAAAGCAATTCTTATATGGGAGCTGTTAAGATGTGCACCTTATTAAATAGTGCACATCGTATACACATCTATTTTAAACCATCAAATTCTTATAAATTAATCTCAACCATCAAATAATTTGATTGGAAATCTTGAATACCCTCTCAACCGGTTACAATTTTTGTTCACCCATTCTTGTATGTTCCACAAACCCTCTTCACTTTGTTTTCCCAAAACCGTTCTTCAGACAAATCCGAAGCTCCTATTCGCCCTCTTCAGACACGACTCTGGTTCTCTTTGCAGAGACGACTCCGAAGCTCCTCTTCGCCTTCTTCAGACACGACTCCGGAGCTTTCTTCAGACACGACTTCGAAGCTCTTCTTCGCCCTCGAAGACTATCCCGCGAACATAATGTGCCCTGGACTTCGCCTCAAGGTATCTCTCTCTCTCTCTCTCTCTCTCTCACTGCAACTTGTTTCTCTCCCTTTCTCCATCTCCATTCTATGAAACCCTAGAAATCCCTTCTTCAATCGCCTTTCACCATTGTGAAATCCCCTTATTTACTGCTGTATGAGAATACTCCTCTGTTTATAGCGGTATATGTCATTTAATTGTTGGAAACCAAGCCAGAAATAACCGCATGTGATAACTCAAAGCGTGCAAGGGCCTTACTATTCTCCCCACAAACTCTTTCCCCTCGCATCATGTTTGCATCATGTTTCAAAGATTGACAAAGAACATCTCAATGCCATAAAGAAAAGTGCTTGAATCTCAATAGGATAACCATAAACACCCTGAAAAATGAATACCTCCCATTAGGATATGCCAATATGTAGATTCTGGGGAATAATACAAAGCTCTTAAAGTGATTCAATAATTATATATGAAAGAAGAGTGAAGGTACACTCTGTAATTATTACTTTTTTCTTTCTTTTTGTACATTAAAACTGAACCAAGTTTCAGTAAATGATTGACTAATACAGCTCAAGGGTTTATTACTTTTTTTTTTAATCTTTTTTTGTGGAAATTAAAACTACTAAGTGTCAATAAAGGATTGAATAATAATACAACTCAATAAATATGTTTCTCCTTTTTTTTTTGATAAATAATAAATATGCTTCTCCTTTGATATGTGAATTGGCCTCTGCATTGTGTTATGATGAATGCAATAAAGCAGTGAATTATCTTGACAATAAAAAAATGCAAGGTATAATCTTGCAATCGATATTATCGAATCGTGATCCGATCATCTTGGTGAAATTGAAAATCTAGAAAGTTTATTTGAAACACTTTACTCACACATTATTACAAGCAAATCTTATGAAACCATTAAACCTGCCTATTTCAATTGTTAAAACCATTGAAATGAAGCTTAAGAAAACTTAAACCACCATATCTTGGATCACATGAACTACCATGTCCACTACTGTACCTCTACTTTATCAATAGCTTATAGCCTCTTTATGATAAAAATGTGTTTCAATAGAAAGGACCAAAAAAAGGACCATATCTGGGCTTGTTTTCCATTTTTTTGGGAATTAAGAAGGTAGGATGGGTATAAAATGTGTTTTTGTGTGGTTTTGCAATGGCTCAGGGTAAGCTATATATAAGGACGAAAAGTTGGAATAAATTCTATAATTGAATCATGTTATACCTTGCTTGCCAGAGGGTTTAAATTTTGTTAAATCCATGCTTGACAGGTGGATAGAGGTATAAGAAAAAGGTAGGCCCATCATTACATTGTCTTTCTGAGAATTTAAGAAGAGGTTCCCCAAAAGATTAATGTTTAATGTTCCCTTAAGCCCTTTTTGAGGTCATTTGATTAACATTAACATGTTAGTTGATAAAGCTACTAGAAGGGTAGGTTTGTGCTTTTTGTTGTCACAACAATACCATGCTCAGTCATTGCTCATGGATATGTTTGGTTTATTTTCAATTTTTTTGGGGAAAAAAATAGGAGAAAACTAGTTTGGCAAACTTTTTCTGAGAACCAATTGTTTAGAAATATCATATATTTATTTTTGAAGACCGCCATCACAAGTTTTTGAACTTTGTTATGACGGAACAAACGAAAAGAAGAAAGTAAAACAGAAGAATCACACAAGAATACAAACATACGAGTGGTTTGGCTAAAAGCCTATATCCACGAGCGAAAAATGACAAAGGGTTTAACTATCAAAAGAAGAGAAATTATAATGACCGACTGTTTCTATCAAAAGTAATTTTTGTAGCAAAACTTCTGTTTAATCTCATAACCCTAATCCTGAAAATAACTCATAATATATACTATGATTGAATGAAACAAGAATCAGGTCAGAACTAGTAAGCCCATTAATTGGGTCGTGAGCATCGCCAACAGGTCATAAGCACAAATCGGATAAAATAACCTACAACAAACCTTTTATTATTTTGTTTCTAAAGAGACCAAAATTAAAATAGAAAAATTAAAAATTAAAAAAAAAACACAAAAACAATATTGAACAGGTGTAGACTAAAAAGAAAACTTATTTTGCCTGGATAGTTAAGAAATGCTCCTCCATGAAAGCAGCCTAGCTAGCTATATCTCAATCTTCATTGTAGCCATTAAACCTTGATGTTATCACTGGTGATTTTAATTTTAATTTTGATTTTGAATTTGAATTTGATTTTGATTTTGATGTTTATTTATTTTTATTTTTTGTGAAGGGTGATTTTCTTGAATGCTCTTTCTTACTTAGCTTTGGTTTGGTTTATTTCCTCTTTGATTTGCTTTTTGGGGTGTAAATTTTGTTAAAGCCATGTTTGCCTAGATAGAAATAAGAACATGGTGGATCCATAATAACCATGTCTTCTGAGAATTTAATGAGGGTTTTCCTTAAGGATTAATGTTAACATTAACATGTTCTCTTAGTTAATAAAGCTATCGTGATAGTTTGTGCTTTTTGCTTTTTATTTTTGGTAAATTAATTTTCATTGAACAAAAACAACACAACAATAGCCGAAACAAAAGTGAGGGCTAATATTAGTAGGGACAACATGATTGGATTAGGAAAGACAAAAATATCAAACAAATTTCATTTACGATATTTTATTGGTCGGATGGTATCCTTGTAATTAATTTTTGTTCCCAAGTAGGGTCGTATTGAATCTATCATGTAGAATAAACTTCTAAATACTACGTACTCATCCATAAATTATGTCTATCAATTAAGACCGCACAAAATACTAAAAAAGTTAAAGACATTTGAACTCAAATGCATGTGGGTTTCACTCTTGGTGTGATAAATATTGATTTTTCATATGGCTCTCTAGCTATGCCAACATCTTTGGTGGTATTGAGTGCAAAACCACCAAAGGGATTGTGCACTGGTAGCTCTTTTGGTTAAACCATACGTGGATCCTATATGCATCCCAAAATCATTTCTTGTTTATGAAATATCCTCCCTCATCCACCACATTGGATCCCATCAATGTTATATTCAGAAAGGGGAAAAAAATAAAATTTAAAATATACAGATTAAATTTATTGAGTATGATTCAAATTATATAAAGTTTAAATCTGTATAACAAATAATCTACCAAATAATCCAATAGTTCATCCAATCAAGTAATCCTTTTTTGTGAATATTTTTATTTAATTTTTGTTTGAAGTGGTCAAACGGTTGGTTGTGGTACATTTGTGTAAGTGTTTATTTGTGTAATGGTTATTCATACTTTGAACAAAGGTAGTAGACTTTCATCTCTGTTATTGCTTATGCAGTTTGTTAAGGTGCAAAGATGTGCAAAATAATATTTTTCGTAGATAGATTCTTTTCTTTTCTCGCCATGATCATTACTTTCCTTCGGTATTGTCTTCTTTACTAACTCTATTTCGATGTTCTGTTTTTGTTTGTCATAGGTCCTCAATTTCTCCATCTTAACGTAGAAGTAAACCTATACCTCCTCCATCCCTTCCTCCGTAGCGGTTGCATTAGCAGGTTTGCTTTTTAATTTATTTGATTTTAATTAATAGCAGGGCACTGGCAGGTGTGCTATTTTATTTATTTGCTTTTAATGAATAGCAGGGCACTGGCAGGTGTGCTATTTTATTTATTTGCTTTTAATGAATAGCAGGGCACTGGCGGGTGTGCTATTTTATTTATTTCTTTCATTTTAATTGATATTAGGGTACTTGCTTTTGTGTTTTTGATATTTTTTGCTTTGAATTGGTAGCAGGGCACTGGCTGGTGTGCTTATTTATTTGTTTGTTTTAATGAATAGCAGCGCACTGGCAGGTGTGCTATTTTATTTATTTGCTTTTAATGAATAGCAGGGCACTGGCGGGTGTGCTATTTTATTTATTTCTTTCATTTTAATTGATATTAGGGTACTTGCTTTTGTGTTTTTGATATTTTTTGCTTTGAATTGGTAGCAGGGCACTGGCTCGTGTGCTTATTTATTTGTTTGTTTTAATGAATAGCAGCACACTGGCAGGTGTGCTATTATATTTATTTGTTTCATTTTAATTCGTAGTAGGGTACTTGCTTATGTTTTTTTGAATTTATAGCAGGGCACTGGCTGGTGTGCTTATTTACTTGTTTGATTTTAATGAATAGCAGGGCACTGGCGGGTGTGCTATTTTATTTATTTGTTTCATTTTAATTAATAGTAGGGTAATTGCTTTTGTGTTTTTCAATTTATTTGCTTTAAATTGATAGCAGGGCACTGGCTGGTGTGCTTATTTATTTATTTGATTTTAATGAATAGCAGAAATCAAGGTGTGCTATTTTATTTATTTGTTTGATTTTAATTTATAACAGGGCATTGAAAGGTGTGCTTTTTAATTAATTAATTTTATTTTAATTTATAGTAGGGTACTTACAGGTGTGCTTTTTTATTATTGGCGTATAATTGATAGCAGAGCACTGGCTGGTGTGCTGATTTGTTCATTTTCTATAAAGAATTAATAATTGATAGCACATTATTTCCGGGTGTGCTTTTTTGGTTTTTTGTTTGGTTTTAGTTGATAGTAGGGTGCTTGCAGACATGTGAGTATTTTTTTTTTTTATTGATTGCAAGGCACTGGCAGGTGTGTTAATTTATTTGTTCTGAAGATTTAATTTATAGCAGCGCAATGGCAGGTGTGTTTTTTAGTTGATTTGTTTCGTTTTAATTGCTAATAGGGTACTTACAAGTGTATATACGATGGATGAACCTGAAAGTAGTAGGCATAAAGAGGTCAATATTGAAATTGATGATCAATTTGCTCCAGATGGCAAGGATGATGTTGTTGATGTAAAAGAAGGGTTAGCTTCCCAAACCTATGATAGTTTACGAATGCTTACTAAGGAAGATGTGTTGCAAATGAAATTCAATTCAGAGGATGATGCTTATACTTTCTACAATGCATACGCTAAGGTCATTGGTTTTAGCGTACGAAGAAGTAGAAAAAGAATTACTGGAGACAACAAATTTGTAGAGAGTAGGAAATGGGTTTGTTCAAGGGAAGGTGTAAGAGAAAAGAAATACTTGCAACGTGTGGAACGGGTAAGAACTCCCAGGGCAGAAACTAGACTTTTTTGTAGTGCCACATTTCGCGTGCGTTATGACAAGACAGTTAGGAAATATGTTGTGACCCACTTTGTAGGGGAACACAACCATCCCTTGGCAGCACCACACTGCGTCCCTTTTCTTTGGTCACATAGGTTTGTAACAAGTGCAGACCAAGCTCAAGCAAAGGCCATGCGCAATGTGGGTATGAAAACGAGTCAGATCATGGATTTTATGGTCCATCAGTCAGGGGGTTATGAGAAGGTGGGCTTCATTCACAGAGATTTGCACAATCAATTCCAAGCTGAGCGCAAAGTACAACTCGCAGAAGGGGATGCAGAGGGTGCGTTAGGATACTTATCAGCTAAATTAGATGCAGATCCATTATTTTTTTTCAAATACAACGTCGATAAGGACAACCGGTTGGACAAGATTTTCTGGGCAGATTGTAGGTCTCGAATGGATTATGCAGCATTTGGTGATGTATTGGTATTTGATACAACTTATCGTACAAATGCATATAAGAAGCCATTTGTAATTCTAGCTGGCGTGAGTAACCATTTTATGACAACTATATTCGGATGTGCTTTGTTGCCTGATGAGACAATGGAGACATACACGTGGGTGTTGGAAATGTTAATGGAGGCCATGGATGGTAAAAGACCCATCTCCGTTGTAACAGATGGTGATAGGGCAATGCGTCAGGCAATCAAAAGAGTTATTCCAAACTGCAGACATCGTTTATGTTCTTGGCATCTGGAGAAAAATGCCTCAACAAATGTGCACATACCAGAATTTACAACTGATTTTGCACAGTTGATGTTAAAGAAATGTAAAATTGATGAGTTTGACAATGCGTGGGCTGCTATGGTGAAACAGTACAAGTTGGAGAACAATAACTGGGTGTTGGATATTCATCTGAAGCGTGATAATTGGGCTGAGGCATATCTCCGTGGTCACATGTTTGCTAGAATGAGGAGCACTCAACGTGTCGAGGGTATGAATGCATATTTCAATATATTCCTAAACCAAAAGGTTAGGCTGTACGAATTTGTAGCGCAATATGATAGGGCTCTTGCTAGAATGCGTGTTAATGAGGCAGAAACAGAATCTAAAACAGAGAATAGTTTCCCGGTTTTGACTACGCCATTGAGAAGTTTGGAGAAACATGCAGCTGAACTCTTTACTCGGAGGATTTTCGCATTGTTTCAACATGAAATCAGGAAAGAGGGTAAATTGTTTGTGATGGAAAGAGTTCATCTGGAGGATCATCACACCTACCGTTTTGGTGAGTACAAGGCACCAACATGCACGTGGACGGTTGAGTATTTTCCAGCTGATATCACAATGAAATGTTGTTGCTTGAAGTTTGAGTCGTTTGGAATCCCTTGCTGCCACATGATTGCTGTTATGAAATCTGAACAATTAATGTGTATTCCACCGAGTTGTGTCTTGCAGAGATGGACAAGACGTGGTAGGTCAAAGTGTCAACAACCAAGTCTTACCCAAATTTGTAGCACCCTAACACAGACAGCTCGGTTTGGTATACTAAGCTCATGTTTTAGTGAAATGTCATATTATGCCTCACACGCAGACAATGATTTTGAAGAGGCAAGGGAAATGGCTTTCCAGATGACATTGAAGATGAAAAAGCGCTGGGCAATGCGAACAAAATATAATACCGAGGTTGGGGACAAAAATATTGCACCCAAACTATGTGGTGTTGGTGATCCTAATGTAGTGAAGACCAAAGGGAACCCCGGAGGGACATCTTCTATGGGTAAACCTCCAAAACCAAGGCGCTGTGGGTATTGTAGGTATGGTACTTTAATTGCATGTCCTTTTTCCATCCTATTGCATGTACATGATTATTAAAATTGTTTATGCATTATTTGCTATTGTAGGAGCATCGGACACACGAAGCGAACATGTAAAAAATTGGCTTCAAGTACCCAGAGAGATGGTAGCGACTCAGACATTGAAACATTTTTCAACACAGAGTTGGAGCCCCACATGGAAGATATTGATGAACCGACAAATTCTCAACTGTAGTTCAGTTTTATGATGAGCCTTATATTGATTGATACGTTGTTTTTGCAAGGAGACATTAGTGCATATTAGTTACGTTTTTTTGATGTCTCATGTGTTTTTATCTTTCACAATATCCATAAATTTTTAGTTTCGAGAATCATTTAAAAAATAAAGGTGAATAACTCCCAAATATGTTTGCTCGAATATTGTCCTTAAGTTGGATGAGCTGTCCTTACGTTGGATGAGTTTACAATCACTACTAATATTGCAATGTGTGTGTCTTTCTCTTTTTCAGCTCTATTATTTGTTTTTCTTTTTAATGAATACCAAAGAATGCATAAATATGGCTATGCCACCCCAAACATGTGGGGCTCCCTTCATATTTCAGTTTTGATTTTTTTAAATTGCCTCATTTTCTTATCAAAATTGACATTTGTCTACCTTGTTCTAGTTGTAAATTTCTTAGTTTGGGAATTCATTTAAAGAATAAAGGTGAATAAATCCCAAATCATTTTGTTGAAATACTTGACCAGTATTTCGGAAGTGTAAGCCTGCTAGACCTTGGAGAATCATTTCCTGATATGTAGTTTTAATATCTTAATCTTAGTTTTGACACTCAAATTTAGTGTGATGGTTCGTTTTTTGGTTTCTTGGCACTTATGATTGGTCTCTTATGCTTAAAATATTGGCATTAAAATATACAATTGCTATCAATTCTCTCTCCGTGCTTTTGAAACCGGGCACTTATGATTGGTCTCTTTTTGTTGAATGTTTTTATCCAATCAGTCTTTATTTTCTTTCCTGCCTGCCTGTGTCTCAGGCAATCTGTCATTTTTCTAAGTAGACTAGTGTGAAACTCAGTGCCCAGTTGACTTTTTTTTTTTGATAGTTGTGGCCCCACCCCCAGGGAAAGAAGGCAAAAGGATAGTCATATAACTTTTATGTAATTGTATAACCTGTTGCTCTTTGAGGTTCTCTTGTTTTGGTATATGTCCTTGCAATTGGTGGTGGTGTGCCATATTATTCCTTATTGTGATAATTTTTGTGGACAATTGATAAAATCTTGTTTAACTTCCGTGACTTTATCTCAGAGGTCGGATGGCCCCGGTGGGTAGGCGAAACTAGTTGTTAGAGATGGGGGCACGGAGGGGGGTCTTGGCAGGGGATGGTGTGGGCTTGTGAGGGAATTGGTGCTGGAGTCACGATTTAAGGTGTAGATTAGAGGGAAAATGAAGAGAGGGAAAATGATTGGAATGTAAAAATTCTAACCTATAGAAGCAGTAACGTGTGAGAGATAGTGACATAGTTTTGTTTGAGGTTCAGGCATGAGACAAGTGTCTTTTCAGTGTTTTGCAGAAATTGAAAACAAAACATCAAATTCTGTGTTTTGCAGAATGTTTTTAGGTTCAATAATATGAAAATTCTTCAACTTCATCCTCTTTCCTTTTTTATTGCATTTCTGGTCACTTAATAGACATGAAATTATCAGTGGGATGGTGTTGCCTCTTATTAGTTCTATCCTTACATGGGTTTAACTCCATTTTTACTATCATCAATCCCCTCTGTCACATAAACATGTATCATAACCATTGAATTATGCTTTCATCAGCCTCTTATATGTATATATTGGTGCTTTCCTTATTGCATCAGTGCTATTGCCTACACTATAATGTATTTTCTGGGTTTTTCCTACACTATATGTATTTTCTGGGTTTTTATGTCCAGGTCTGTAGCATTACTATAATGTAATATATTAAAAATGCTTCTCTGCCTTTGTATGTTCAATTTATTGCTCTATGGTTCTGATTTTCTTTACCCATTTTCCCAACTGCATTTTCTTGACAGCAAGTTTGTCTATTTCCCGAAATGATTATTAATGTTTCTGGAAATTTGCTTTGCATGATGTTAAGATCTCATTCTGATTTTGGGTATATTTTTGTTACTTGTAGTAGCAGTGCGAGAACAGACTCGCAATGATTGGCTCAACAGTTGATGATTCTTCACCTCCCGACATAGTTCTCCCAAAGGACAAAGTCGAACCTCTTGGACTTCACATCCAGCATATCCCTATGGAAGAAGCCTTCTTTGGCCCAGACATGAATTCATCACCAATTGAAACCGAGTTTCCTTCAGAAGACAAGATCAAGATGGGTCCAAGTGTTGAACACCAGTTCATTCCAAGCTTCAATGGCTGGTCTCCGCCGCACCAAAACAACAAACAGAGAGGTCAGATCTGAGAATCTATCTGCGTTGAGAGCTGCCCCCGATGAGGGTATTGTTGTTTCGCTGCAGTTGGGTGACAATGAGCCTCCAAGAGAAGGCGCTCAGATCCCCTGATAGGTACATGAAAGGGAAAATGAGTTTTAGCTTGGAGTGGTAAATCTGAGGGTCCGTTTGGATAGTTGTGAAAATCTTTTTGAGTTCATAGCACAACTGTTCCGCTTATTGTATGGATGGTATGTTGTGTTGTTGTAACTTTCTTACTTTTGACTGATACAAATGTACCAGGACTGTTGCATGTTTAAGTTGCAGTGAATTAATAGTTGGACTGTAAATTATTTTAGCAAATTAATTCAGTCCAACCAAACCATGTTGTCCTTCTGAGATTTATATGTGCTGAATGCATACTAATATGCAGTGTGATCTATTTCAACCATGAGATTAAACATGCTCATTTTTTCAAACCATTCATGAAATTTTCATAAACCCTTATAATTAATATTATTTTTGGGATTCATGTATCTGCATAAATGTCGTAAAATGAGAAAATATACTGAATTTATATATTTATTTTTTGTTTTTAGTGATTTACAAAAAAATATTTTCACTATTTTACAAAAAAATATTATAAAATATGAATTTTAAAACAAATTGTAAAACAATCAAGATGAATTTTTCCTTCCTCACTTGTAAAACAAATTGTAAACAATCAAAGCCTTCCTAGCCTTCCTATGAATTTTTGACTTACTGTAATTGTAACAACTAAGAGTTTTGCTTCAAAATTACATATCAGATGTAGTTTCATCACACCAATCTTTACCACTAAGTAGATATTCCATAAAAATTGGTAAGAAAAATTCAAAACAAATATACTTATTCAAGCATCCACAAAAAATTGCCAAACCAAGTTAGTTACATTCGTCCAAGCTTCTTCCACCATAAAATATGCTCATAATTGGAAAAAAAAAAGTTAGTGGCAAAAACAATGTTTGTTATCAATCTTTCTTTTTCCTTTTGGCCTTCCGGAGCCTAACGTACCTGTTCAAAAGGAAATTACATAAGTAATGAGCTGAGCTAATGAAGGGCATAAGTTGTTCATGGTTTGGGGGCGTACCTCTCTTTGTATGTGTCGAACCGATCCATAACATCAATATACTTACTGTTCGACAAATCTTTCACTAGGTCGACTAGCAGCCTAAACCTTTCCACCTTATCAAACTGAGGAAATAGAACAGACAATATACCATCAACAATACCATCATATGACAATGTAATTGTAGTAGTGTAATTATGTGGTTAAACATGAAATAGTCACCTTGTGTACGCCGGTCGGCATGACAACACCTTGCATATACTTTATGACGAACATACCACAGTCATAACTTCATGAAAATATGCATGTGAAGGTCAACCTCGTGTGTAATATTAATAGAAGAGCCAAAATAGGAGAGTGAAGGAATAATTTTTTTAGTATACCTATCAGTCTTATGTTGGAGAGAAGGGTCTTTCAATCTCTCTAATTCAAATTCCTTGACATTTGCAACATACTGGTCTCCAAAATAGTGTTGCAATAACAAATGCATTGTTTGAACCTATGCATGAGCGTAGTAAGATAGATTATGATGTTTATTTTACCAAAGACAAAAAAATAAAATAAAATAAAATAAAAATTAAATCGCCTACTAGTTTCGTTGCCATTAATTCTCGACTTTCATCATTTGTGCGACTAGGACGCGAGTCAAATAGATAGGCCATGTGATGTGCCATATCTATCTTCACACAAAACCAATGTTCTCCATTGTCATTCACCGGAATATATATCTAAGCAAGAATAATAACAAAACTTAGTGCAATGTTGCCCAACCAATTTAGAAAATAAAAATTAAATAAATAATAATAATACCATAAAACAGATATTTAAAAATTATTAATAGCAGTACAATGGAGAGGATATTTAGAATAGTCGTGCAAAATGTAAGAGTGCTTGACCCATTACTTCTTCACAGGCATGAAGCTTCCCAGTGTATCGAGACTCTCCAAAATATTCGTCGCATAGCTTTGCATGATCCGTCCCATTTAAAATATGTTGCTACATTCAATAATGTACAAGTATGCTTTAGTAAGTGTACATCAACACCCAAACGTAAACATGACACACTATACTACTCACCGATACATATGTGGGAAAGTACCATGTACTATGACACTTATCCGGAAAAAGCCTTCTTTGGGCATTTGTCAATTTTGCTACAACTAAATTGATAATCTACAGTACATGCAACAAATAATAATTTCAGACCTATATCATTGAAAATGACATCACATAGCAATATTGATGTATAAAATGAACACTTACGGAACCACAAATCCAGGTTTTTGGTTGTAATGAGCACAAATCTAAGCGGGTGGCTAGTTCAATCGGCGTAAAACAGCTCCATCACCACAATATCCTCCTTTGAATCATGTGAAAATTGAAGGGTTAAACTTACTGTTAATTGATAGAGGAACATATAAACTCAATAAAATTACCTGTCTTCCAAATCCTTATCGAAACAATATTCCTTCAGAATTTTTTCCTCGTCAGATAAAGGACATGGCCTTATGATTTGTGCAGTGGATGACTTGTGAATATAACCCAATACATAAATAACAAATTGTCAAACTTTGTACAGTGTTATAGGGGATTGGAGATCAGGAACAATAACAGAATGAGTAATAACCTCAATAGCATCAAAATTGGCGCCAAGTAGTTTTCCAAGTAAGTTCAAACTCTACCACAAATTGCAACCAACAATAAAAAACCAAAAATCGTGGAATAGAGTATCACAAATGAATAACATTGTATAATACATATATAATCTACATGACTTACTTGATCAAACTTATTATCCTTAGATTCATCAACAAGTTGGAGTTTTGGTTTTTTTTTCCTTTGCTTATTCTTCAATCCCACTGTCATTTTGTTTTGCTTATTATTCCTCCCTTGTAGCTGATGTGTAATGGGAGTACCATTTGTATAAGAAGAACCATTAATGGAATCAAATAATGGTGAATTTGTTACTTGTTGTTGAACCTGGGTGGTTTGATCATGAAGATGGGAATCGAATTTGAAGATTGATGGTGCGAGCAGAATTCTATTTTCATCCGTGTTTTTTGATGCTTCCATAACAGCAGGTTCTGGCAGTAGCACAGGGGTGACATGTTCCACTGTAGGTAAAACCGTAGATTCTACCACAACATCATGTTTTGGCGGGAGCACATTGGTCACATGTTCAACTATAGGTACAACCGTAGATTCTACAACTCCATGTGCAACTATGTCAGCTAATTTATTACATTGGTTGTGATCCACTTCTCGTTGCTTTGGCATTTGTGGTGTCTCCAATCTTTCCATGACCTTGGGAATGGAAGAATTAGCCATTCCACTTTTAACAATGACAACTAGTTCTTCCAAAATACTTTTAATGTCACAACAATGTCTCAATTTTTGAAATCCGACTATCATCAATATTTTTCATTCCTCGCTTTGTCTTGATGGTGGCATTTGCTCTTCAACAACAAAATTAACAAAGAACCTATTTAAAGACATGTTATAGAGAATTTAGTTTTCCATTTCATTATGAATAAGAACAAACAAAACCAAACCTAAAAGAATAGAAACAAAGGATAACCTTCTCATTCTGGTAACCTCCTGAATTTTTGAATAGTTTCAATGTCTCTTTTATTTCTGCATCGCCCCAATCAGCCAAGCAAGGGACCGAGCGAGCACGAGCAACATGACAACCACTTGGAGCAACACGATCAAAGTAAAACAACTGCATCACAAAAATGTATGAATTTAACACATACTATGTAATGAAATAGGCATTAAAATCAAGTATTTATAACAAAACAATTATTAATTGGTTGCAAGTATACCATTATAAGAAATAAGCATCCATTTGGTTGCGATTGACTTTTTGAACTGTACTTGCGTAAACCACGAACAAGGAATTGAAGAGTGAACTTTGACCAATTATAATCCTTCATGCCATCCACATTCTGAACGAGGTGAATGAAGGATTGCTTAACAACATCCTTTGTGGTTGGGCATAAGAATGCACCTAATATGTATAGGGAAAATATCCTCTTAAATTCCTCTCCAGCTCCATCAGTTTTGGTTAAATAATCTCTCAAAGCATTTAATTTGATAGCACCTTGGACAACTCCAAGTTCTTCAAATAGTTTGGGAAATTCTTTTGAAGATTTATTCAATTCTATGGTTTTTCCTTTGGCAGGAATGCCCAATAACTTGTGAACGTCTAGTTCTGTAATGAGGAGTTGTCGCCCATGAACATTCAAGGAACAAGTTTTGGGATCAAATTTTTGAATCAACCATTCGCAGAGGTCATGATCAAGCTTTGTACATCTGAGATTCAATAGGCCCCCTAAACCACTATTACTAATTGCATCATGTTGTTCCAAGCTCAATCTTTTGATTATGTTAACAATTGATCTCAAGGAAATTCGCGTTTGGAAATGCCACTGAAAAAGAATATAGTGGGTGTTAGAATAATTTAAGATAGACAACTTCAATAAATTAACAGTAGTGTGTGAATCAATTTATGCGAGTATATGCAAATGCGAACATATTAAAACAATGCCTCCCTATATTTCACCTTTCTTGGTTTTGTGGGAAGGGGACCTTTCAGCTTGGCTTGCTTATCAACAACACTACACCTTCCCATCTCTTTGTAATCATTCATCTCCTCCTTCCGTTGGGTTCTCCATTGATGTCCTATGTCCTTTGTCATCTACATTGCCTCAAAAGTGAACATAAGTGATGCTTGTAGAAAAAAAAATATACAGATAACATTAAATATGATAACAATATGTGGTAAGCAATGTGCAAACCGTGTCGGTGACTTTTATTTGTGTTTTCTGCTTGCTTTTGTTTTCATCGCTACAGGTTCAACCAAATGAATAATAAGGATTAATATTTCAACCTAACATGACAAATGTAATTAAAATAAGAAATTGAATAGTGTGAAGGAATAATACTTGTAGAAGAAGAATGCCGGTGTAAATCTTTTGTGTATGCAAGGTTTGTTACTTCCTTCGCTCATTGTGTATTGTTATATATTAACTACACAAGCAAATCGTGAAATAATCGTGTGAGAGAAAATTAAATCAAGTTAGTCAGTGCGAGAAAAGTACACAAAATAAAAGAAAAATAGTAAAGACAAACTGTTCAATTATACATCATTTATAAATATGAAAATAAAAAATTAAAAATTAAAAAATTAAATGAGGCAAACAAATAAACATTGTTGTTGATTAGATTAACTAGCATCTACTTTATTAACATTTGACACATGAAACTCTATTACTATATCTATAATCTCTAAAATTTGCTTCACCTTTGCCCATATGCAACCAAAGTCCCTCCACACTTATTTTTAGCTTTCAATGTCCCAAAGGCTCCATTCCTCTCTCCACACCAAAACACCATTCTCCCCATCACCTGAACACTCAAATTTGTATTACCATAAATCTACACACCACTAGGAAGGAAAAACAAATCTAACAAAACCTCATACCAATCACATATTCTTTCATTTAAAAAAAAAAAAAAAATCTATCTACTATCACAACAAAATCAGAAAAAGATTTCCTTTATGAATAAAAAAAAAATGTAGGGTAGTTCCTAAAAATAAGACATGAGAAAAACATGTAATACATTGAGGCTACCCACCAATACAATCTAGGCCGAGTGAAATTGTGTTCCCACACGTTTAATCGAGAACCCATTTGGATCGGCCTCATAAAAGTACACCAGTATTTTCAAATTAACTAGGAAAAAAAACAAATCAACAACAATAAATTCACTCCATTCCAATCAACGAACAATGATTTGCCACGATTAAGAGCACGTCTAATCCTCAACCAATTCTTTCAACAGTCAATATTATTACTCGAATTTGATAATTTTTTTTAAAAAAAAGTACGGATTGATTTAATCACAGTTTTGTCTAAATTTACCTACTAAAATATCCCCTGTCTCTACCCAAGATCCCAGCAGCACAATTCCATTTTTGTCTAAATTGCGTAATAAATGGGCTTCTAAATGCGGTATTTCGTTAGTGACCCTTTCGGGGCCTTGGCCTGTCACATGAGTCTGAATTTCATATTTCCGTATGTGAAAAGAAGTATAAATATCTCCATATACCAAGCGCTCGTTAGTGACCTTTTCGGGGCCTTGCCGTTCTATTTGGAGCAACGCGAGTCGTGCTCTATCAAAATTTCAATTTTTCATTAAATACATTGAATAAAAAATTGAAGCATTATAATTCTCTATAGACAACATATAGAAGAAAAATACCCCATTACATATCTGTGTAACAATTTCTATTATGGGGTTTACATATACTCATATATGTTGTTATAATTGAAATTGAGAAAGAAGGGTTTTTTATGGAAAACAATCCATATTGATTAGTTATGTATCAATTTGTATTTTCTTATGTTCTGTCATTAGGAAAACACAAAGTGAGATTCAAATCCAAGAATTGTTCATGAATTCACAGTCCGTAGTCAATAGTTAATGGCTCAAATTTGTCATGAATTTTTTCTTTTGTGATTGAAAATCCACATTTGATTTTTCAATAGAAAAGGGAGGAGAAGTTTATAGGCATTGTGTGTTTTGAGATACTATACAATCAATTCAAGGAGTGGATCAAATCCAATTTAAAAAATGAAGGATTTCTTTTAGGAAAGGGATTGAGGAAAACAGGATTCAAAATGCAAGTACAATAAAAAAGAAGTTTAGTAATCCAACCAAAAGGCGGGGGACTGCAAATCCTTTTCCCCCGGTTCAAATATGGGTGTCGCCTGATCAACAAAAGACTCGAAATCTCCTATTTTGTTCTGCTGATATAACTGGCCTAATTATTCCCCAGCAGAAGCAGAGGAAAGGGACTGCTAGGTGGTTTGATATAACTGGCCTAATTGTTCTGCTGATATATAATGTTTGCAATTATATATATATATATATAGATGTACGTATGAATCGAAAGATTGTCGCGACAGGATTGCTAGGTGATTTCACACAGTTTTTTTTTTTTTTCTCCTCTTGTTCCGGTTGGCCTCTTGGCAACCATTGTTCTGCTTTTAAAACTCATAAAATATATAACTCATATATATTACGTTTCATATTAGGTACATCATATTAGGTTTTAAACACATGAACGACACATATACACATATTAGGATATACGCACAACCGAAAAATTGAATGAACACATAAAAATCCAAGCATCAAAAACAAGTTTAAAACAGGGAACTAAAATCAACTTACATGAGTTTACAATAAAAGAAAACACACCATACGTGGTTTGATCATGAAGGTGTTGGCTAGTAATGGTGGTGGCAAAGAAGAATCGTGGTGGTTTCCAAAGAAAAGGAGTACACGGCTGTAAATAGGAGGCTGAGAAAGAGAGAATGAGAGGAAAGGAACGGGAGGGACAAGGGTTATATCTCTTTGATTCAAGGGTTCCGTTTGGGTGGGAGCTTTTGGGTTGCCAAATAGGCATTGGTTCAGTTTTTATTTATAGTTTTAAATTATTTTTTTTTGGAAACAAAATATATGATTATTGTAATGGAGGTGGATTGACTTCAGCCCAGAATATGGACCGGACCGTGTTTTTTGGGCCTTCTTTCAATACAAAACCCTTTATTTTGTATTGCGTTTTGTGTATTTTATTCAGAAAAAAATTAGATTGATCTGATAATGAATCCAAAATCAAATAATATATGTGTAAAAATTAATATTATTAAAATAACATAGGTTAAGTTAATTTTTGAGTGATCCTTTGACGGGGAGAATGATATTCATCTTTTACGGTTTATAAAATAATTAAATCTTCATATTAAATTATGTTAGCATATTTTCAAATAATAATTATAATTTATTATGACATTACTTACATAAATAATTTCTTCACAGATTAGGGCATGATTTGTATGTTTTAAAATGCTTAATTACACATTCACAGTTTCTCACTTTGTTCTCCATAGTATTTAGCATGTTTGGTTCTGGTTTTCAAAAAACATTTTTCAAAAAAATCTACTTTTTAATTTTTTGTATTTTAATGTTTGCAATGACAGGAGATGCCTCTTTTGGTTGGATATTTGGATTGGAAGTCAAAGGCTTACAGATGTGTTCCCTAGATTGTTCTTCGTGTCTTAAGATAAAATGGAGTCTCTTACAAGTTTACTAGCCTGAACCCAAAACAATAGGAATTAACAAGGCTTATTACTATTTTGAATGATGCAACACATCTTACAGAAGGTGTTGAAGAGAAATTAATATGGAGAGCAGAACCCTCAGGGGAATTCAGTGTTCACTCAATTTGTAAATGGTGTGAATATTCTCAACGCCCAATCATGCTACCTCCTAAGCTGCTCTGGAACAACATTAGTCATCCAGAAGTTCAATTTCTAAGCTGGTTTGCTTGGAAATGGAGAGTAAAAACTAAGGTATTACTTCAATTTCTAAGTGGGAAGGTTGAAAAGGGTTTGACGGTCTATCCCGACCTGAGTGTGAGATACCGAGACCGTTTGTTCGTGCCGGAGTCTTGCCGAGAGGAAGTACTCCAAGAGTTTCACCATTCACGTCTTGCGGTGCATCCGGGAGGTACTAAGATGTATCGGGATTTGGGTCGCCAGTTTTGGTGGCGGGGTATGAAGAGGGATGTGGCAGCTTTCGTGTCTAACTGTCTTACTTGTCAGCAAGTGAAGGCCGAACATCAGAGGCCACCGGGTTTGTTACAACCCTTGCCTATTGCCGAGTGGAAGTGGGAGCATGTCACTATGGACTTCGTTGTGGGTCTTCTGATGACTCAGCGGGGTAGTGATGCTATTTGGGTGGTTGTAGACCGGTTGACTAAGTCGGCGCACTGTATCCCTATGCGCGTGAGAGATTCGGTAGATCATCTCGCCGACTTGTATGTTCGGGACATAGTGAGATTGCACGGGGTCCCAGTGACGATCGTCTCAGATAGAGATCCTCGTTTTACTGCTAGGTTGTGGTAGAGTTTGCAGAGTGCCTTGGGCACTAAGTTCACCTTTAGTACGGCCTATCATCCTCAGACTGACGGGCAGTCTGAGCATACTATTCAGATCCTTGAGGATATGCTTCGGGGTTGTGTCCTGGACTTCAGTGGGACGTGGGAGAGGCACTTGCCATTGGAAGAGTTTGCCTACAACAACAGCTTTCAGCCTACCGTCGGTATGGCACCGTTTGAGGCCTTGTACGGCCGACCGTGTAGGTCTCCAGTCTGTTGGGCCGAGGTGGGTGATGCACCTTTGTTAGGTCCGGAGTTGGTGAGGGAAACGACGGAGAAAGTTGAGCTTATCCGTAGGACGCTTGTTACAGCCCAGAGTCATCAAAAATCTTATGTCGACCATAGGAGGAGACCTTTGGTGTTTGAGGTAGGTGATCATGTCTTTCTAAAGATATCACATAGGCGGGGATTGATGAGGTTTGGGAAGAGTGGGAAGTTATCCCCTCAGTTTATTTATGTAACTAATGTATAGCTCACACGGACAGTTTCCCAATGACAAATAGGACTTGTGACAATTGACGGAATGTAATCCAGACCCGTAGGTTAGGTGTTAGAGCAGAATACGTCCTAAACTTAGTAGAAAAAGGGTGTTTCGGGGGCGAAAATTCAAAACTAGATTGATGTTTCCTATCTTCTACATGGAAGTTATCTTACAATAAGTCTTTCCAAATGTGACTACAAATCACTTGTGTTTCCCAGGCAAAGGAGATTGATGAATGGAAGCCAGAGGAGGAACGCAAGGTTCTGGAAGCAAAGCAAGCCTAAGAGGCTGCGATGGCTTTGGCCGAGATGGAAAAACAAAAAACCAAGGTTGCAATTAAAGCAAAGATGGCGGCGAACGACTAGCAAAATATGAGATCCAGATCGAAAAGAATGCAGAGATGAAGGCCATACATGAGGTAGGAGAGAGGAAGAAGGCTATGGATGCGTTGACTTGCTCTGAAATTCGGTATAGAAAGTACCCCATTAAAGAGATTGAAGTTACAATGCATCGCTTCTCCAATTCATTGAAGATTGGTGAAGGAGGATATGGACTGTTTATAAAGCCTTTCTTGACCACACACCCTGCCATTAAGGTTATAAGGTCGGAAATGTCACAAGGAATAAACAATTTCAACGAGAGGTATTATGTATTCCTTGTTTACATTTGCCAATTTGTAGATGTATACTCGGATCATGTAGAAAACTATCCTGAACAAACACCATATATGAAGGTTGCAGCTTTAAATAAGCTAATTATGTCTGTCTGTGTCCAAACACCAACTTAAGCATCTAACTTTCTATTATTGTTCTCACCATGCAGGTTGAGGTACTAAGCTACATAAGACATCCAAACATGGTTCTTCTTCTGGGTGCACCTACGAGTATGGATGCCTTGTTTATGAATACATGGAAAATGGCAGCTTAGAAGATAGGCTCTTCCGGAAAAACAACTCTCCTCCATTGCCATGGAAAACACGTTTCAGAATATCTGCCGAGTACCAATTTGCTGAATTATGTCATTTCATTTTGCTGGTTTTTGCATTAGTAAGATGCTGCTGAGATCCAATTTTATAGGAAATTTGGTACTATTTTGTACATTACTTGCTCAATTTCCTGCAATATCTTGCGCCTCTTGTAACTTGTACATGTCGACCACTTTGGTTTTTGGCTCATAAATGAAAGTGTACGTTATATCAATTTTTGAATAGTATTTTCTGTTAGTCTTTACGTGAACTGCATCTTGTATTAATATTTTGTGCCTCCTTTTCTAGTTTTTAGCTTATATTCATGTTCTCGTTTAGTAATGTCGTGCTCCATATGCAGATAACAGGGAATTTTCCAGCTGTGAGAAAAGCATTATTGTCTGTTTCAAGCTGTCTTCAAGATAACCCAAGGGCAGAGGCTGTGAACTCTACTACTCCCGGATCATCAGGCATGGCACTCCATGGAACTGGTACTTTGTTTCTTTGGATGATCAATACTGAGTTTTTATCACTTATAATCAAAAGCTTGTTCAGCTATCATGTCTCAAGTAAGAGAATGTTTTGTGTTTTATGAGCACATGTTAGTGATTCGCATCAATTGTCTTTCACATTTATCAATTGAGAACCAAGGACGCAATGCTTTTGGGAATCTTGAAGTAAAACAAGGAAGGCAAAATGGATTGTAGTTCGATACACTACCTTGTTCTGCGGTGCCATTACGATTCTGATGCTTGTGGACTTGGCTTGATGGGACAGAGAGGCTTGTGCAATTGGTGCAAGAAATGCAAGACAATAAAATGTATAACATCGAAGACAGGACTTTATATGGAGCGAAGATTACGGTGGTGGATCGGGTGGGACAATTTGCGTCATTGGCAGAATTGTTCATGAGCGCCCAACACATTCTCGAGGTAAATCTACTCCTTTACTTGAAAAGAATAACTAAAGATATGTTACTCTGATGTGTATTAGACCCTATGATGATTGAAAGTAACAATTGCTATGAAGCACTGGCATTCTCGTTTCTCTATGAAACCAACATAATGCTCAAAATAAAAATGATCCAAATAGTTCTTGTTTTCTTATTAACATGATAGGTAGTGAGTCCTTGTAAAGCTATTGACGAATCTCATCAGGTCTCCGCAACTGCAGTGGCCAAGGTTGCTGAACTGAGTGACAGAATTGGGCTCACTGATAAGTTTTGTGCAGGGGTTGAAGCTGTCATGTCTGTGGATCAAAAGTACCACATTTTAGACACCACGAAATCAAGAAGATTACTGAGAGAATCATGTAATAAAGAAGAACTCTATGGTCAGCAGTAGTTACTTCTCTAAGGGAGCTCTTTGGGTATCGGATGCACTAACTCGGGCAGTGAAAGTTGCAGCTGATTTGGGTACTGGGACTGCTAAAAATGAGAAGCTGGCTTGACTCGAGTACAGGTTCTTGATCTTGTCTTGTAGTGTTAGCTTAAAGACAATAGATGTAGTTTTCTAATGTACATACAATCTTGTTACTAAAACCTAAGAGAGATGAATGAAACAAAGTTTTATGCAAATTTCGTGTAATGTTTGAGGACCATGATATCTTTTAAACTTGGGTGCTCTTCAATTGGTGGCGGACTATTCCTCCACAGAGGAGTCACCATTTATATTGGCATAAATCTATGTACTTGGAATTTGTTAAGAAAAATCAATGTGGTTCAGATTTAATTCTTGCGTGGTGGAGTTTGCAAAGAGTTTGAATTTGGTTCATATCACACATTGATTTTTCTTGGTAAATTTTTTAATACAAATTGTAAGTATATAACATTGCTGGTTTTGTGCTGACATGATTATACAAATATAAAGCATAGTGAGTCAATTACTCTTTTGATCCTATCATATTCCTATTCTCTGCTTCAGTATAGTACTATTGTCTTTCAGGATATTATTGCGAAGGATATTGACACATGTTGCAGTTAGTTTAGTTTGTTTATTTACTTATTAGTCCGCGACAATGTATTCTTGAATCATGAGGTAAGCTCTACCTCATGATTGGTGGGGGTTAAGGTGGGCTGTCCTCGGTTCAATTGAAGGGCTTCTTAATTGGTGGGTGGGTATAAATTTGAGAAGTTTGAGTGGATGATTTGGAAAACAATTCCTATGGTGTGTTGTGGTACATATGGAAGTGCAGAATGACTGTGTATTTAGAGGAGTTCACCATTGTGGATGGATCGAAGTGAGATGGTAAAACTAGGATAGCTCTGTGGGTCAAGTTTCATAACCCAAGCTTTGCTTTTTCTGTGCACGATCTGGTTCATAATATGCAGTTGATTAGGGGCCAAGTATTGTGATCTTCAAGGGCTTTTGATGGTTGTTTTTATGCTTATAAGAAAATTGGAATTTGGTCTGAAAATTGGAATCTGTACGCTGCCATTGTTTGCTGATGTTGGCTGACTTATACTAAGCTTTGATCTTCAAGGGATTGATAGAGTTGGAATTGGGATTGAAGTTCATGGTTGTCTATGTTTATATATGGATGGGAGTTGTTTGCTGATGAATGGAATGGTTGACTTGATGTAGTACATGGCTATTGGAATGGCTGCTGATTTATGTGAAAATTGCATTGTGGATTAAAGTATCATGTTCAGGTTGGCCTACCTAGGGACCGAATTCATTTTCAAGCTGTTCCAGGTCAGACTCTGTTTGGGTTCTGCTGCTGCTCGGGCCAAGCAGAATATGAAACACAAGTTGAGAAGCTGATAGTGGAAGTTATGTTCAGGCTCATTGAGGCAGTGGTCGATGAGAAGGTTCAAGCTAGAGAGACATCTGAATCTGAGGTTTGTTTCAATTCCTCCATCTCTCTCTCTCCCCCCTCATGTGCTGGTGCATGTTTTAGTTAAACTCTACAACTTATAGATAATAGAACATCATTTTGATGTGGTTTAAAAGAAACAGGAAAGCCAAAACATGAATTAGGAAACCCAAAAAAGTTGTTTTCGAAAAACTATTTTCATGCAAAAATTAAAGTGTAATATGAAAATGTTAGGTGTTTTCGAACTTTTTATTATCTTGTTTTTGAAAACACGAAAATGAAAAAACAAAAACAAAATCACAACTGAAAATGAAAAAACAAAAACAAAATCACACACTTTCAACCACCAACAGCAGCCCATATACCAGCAAAGACCATACCAGCAGTGGCTCAGCCCACCCCTAGCCACAACCATCTCAGCAACCCTGCTCACCTTAACATATTACAAGTAACTACGAATTTATAGGTGTAGCTGAAAACCATATAACGGAACACCAATATTAACAGAACATTAGCAGCAGGTCCTCGAGTAACAACACCACCACAGGGGCAGACCAAAGGCAGGGCACCAGCCCACCCACACACTGCAGAGAACATACCAACAGAGGCTCAACCCACCCCCAGCCACAACCAACTCAGCAACAGAGCATTAACAGCAGCAGAGCCATGCTCACCCTCCAGATCTGAGACAGCAGATCATACCCAGCAGATTATGTTGTTACAAATTATTACAGCAAGGCCTCCGATTGGTTTGTCCTACCATCTTGGCAAGGCAATTGAGAGACGAACATTTTCGAAGATCCTTGATCCGATGGTGCCAGGCTACTGGTGATGAGGAAGTGGATGTGGATCTCCTTCTTCCTGGTACAGCAAGGTATGATCATTAAACCATAATTCTTTTTAACTTTTGCAAAAGCATCCAAAGAAAGCATGCATGATTGATTCTTGAATGCGAAATCCTGTTTACATTTAGTGTGTAGGTGAATTCAAATGGAAGCTGAAATAATATTAGTCGCTAATTACCTTTACCGACAATTCTTTGACGACGACTATTGCGACCAAATATTTAGTTGCTAAAACCCTACGGCGACTAAAAATTAACTTTTGGTGACTAAACATTTAGTCGCCAAAAGTGAAAATTCTTGTACTGTATTGTGGTTATGATTCATTAATAAAAGTTATGACATTTTGTTAATCTTATTATGATTGTTGAGAAAAAAGTTGTGGTTATGATTCATTTTAGTAAAAGTTATTATTTTACTACCAAAAGTTATGATTTGTCATGGTGAATCATAATAAAAAATGTTACGATTCAAATGTTATGATAATTGATTAGAAATAACTATATTTGTTATGAGTTGTCATTATATTGTTATGATTTATTGTCCCTTTGTTATGACACTTTGGTGAATATTATGACATTGTTATGATTCATTGTAACATTGTTATGATATTTGAAAAAAAGTTATGATTCTTTCTGTAACCTGTTACATGACCGGTTTAGCAGGTCATTTTTTATGATGTGGCACAATATGGACCATATAATAAGTGCATATCATATACCCTTTTATAAAGTGCACATTGTAGACTTTATATGCTAGCTTTAAAAGGTCGTGTAAAGCACAGGTTATTATTATAGTATATTTAAATTTTATATTTTAATAATTTTTAAAGAATTAGAATATTATTTAATAAAATTGAATAGAATAAATTACTAGATATATGATAATATTATGTGGCATAATATGTATCATTTTTTGATTTGTTATACACCTAATAATTTAGACTCCAATTCTATTACCATATCATTTTGAATGAATTTATGAGTCTTTAACATTTCTTCCGAATTTATAAAAAAAATTATGGTGTATAGTTTTTCTTAAAAGATAAATATAAAAAAAATACTAAGATAATTTTCTCATCTAAAAACAAAAAAACTACTAAGATAATTCACTGAACTAATAAGCAAGCAGAAAAAAATACATATATATACAAATGACTAATTTTATTAATACATAAATCAAATTCGCATAACAAATTATTAATTTTATTAATAAGTAAATCAATAATTTTTAATAATATGAGAAATGTTTTTCAATTAACCATTTTGTTAATAAATAAATTATTAAGTTAATTAACAGCTTTTAATAATATGAGAAATATTTTTCAATAAACAATTTTGATAATTTATTACTGTATAGGAGAATAGTTTTTTTCTCTGAGTACTGTGTTAAATTAAAATTGGATAAATTACATTGACCTGAGGCTTGAACCAATTACATTCCACCCCTTGACGTTCTGGAAATTACATTCTCACCCCTGTAGTTAATAGTCTCATTTCACAAACCCCCTACTTATATAAAAGATGACAACTCCTAGTTGAAAAACATAGGAAATTACATTGAGGAAGAAAAACAAAGGCAAAGCAAAGGAAATGAAAAAAAAAAAAAAAAAATAGAAAAAGTAAAACAAAGTAAGAAAAGAGAGAGTATATGAGTTTAATGTTTTTATTCTGTCTAAATAATTACAATGACATGGGAGTTAGTGTAATTTTTTAAACGTCAGGAGGTGATATGTATTGAACTCAAATCTTAGAGAGTGTAAGTGTAATTTACCCATTAAAATTTATAACAAACGACAGTTGTAATTTCTAGTATTATAGGAGATTCATATTTTAAACAAACTTTATGGGTGTATTTGTAATTTGTTAAAAAATAAAAAATTTATATTTCATAATCGATCAAGAATTTTTGCGTAATTACAAAAAAAAACATGTTTCATAATTGACCAAAAATATTTACGTAATTACAAAAAAACCTGTTGCATAATTGACTAAGAATGTTTGCGTAATTACGAAAAAACTTTCACTCAACATATATGTCACCATTAGTAAATTATTTAAAATGAAAGGGCAAAATTAAAAAGAAAAGACGAACCTCAAGCAGCTAAGCGGTTCTTATATATATATATATATATATTAGTTTACAATGGCCCGTGTAAGGCACATGCTATTATTACAGTATATTTAAATTTTGTATTTTGATAATTTTTTTAAAATTAGAATAATGTTCTATGAAATTGAATAAAATAAATCATTAGATATATGATAGAATTATGTGGTATAATATTTATTATTTTTTGATTTTTTATACACTTAATGATGTAGACTCAAATTCTATTACCATATCATTTTGAGTGAATTTATAAGACTTTAACATTTGTTCCGAATTAAAAAAAAAAAAATTATGTGTGTAACTTTTCTCAACACATAAATATAAAATAAATACTAAGATGATTTTCTCATCTAAAAAAAACTACTAAGATAATTCACTGAACTAATAAAAAAGCAAAAGAAAATACATCTATATACAAATGACCAATTTTATTAATACATAAATCATACTTGCATAACAAATAACCAATTTTATCATTAAGAAAATTAATAATTTTTAATGATATGAAAAATATTTTCAGTTAACCATTTTGTTAATAAATAAATTATTAAGTCAATTAATAGTTTTTAATGATATGAAAAATATTTTTCAATAAAAAATTTTGATAATTTATTATTGCATTGGAGAATAGGTTTTTTTTTCCTAAGTATTATGTTAAATTAAAATTTATAACAAATGATAGTTGTAATTTCTAGTATTATATGACTGATTCATATTTTAAACAAACTTTATGGGTGTATTTGTAATTTGTTAAAAAATAAAAAATTTATATTTTATAATTGACTAAGAATGTTTGCGTAATTACACCCAAATTGTTTCACTGAGGGCAAAATAGTAATTTCAAAATAAACTAAGGGCAAAATAGGAAAAAAAATTACAAGCCGCAAGCAGCAAACCACCTCTTATATATATAGATATATAAACAACACTGCTAGAGACACATGTTTTGTATTTATAAATACATCTATAATGATGTGACAATGATAGTAGGTCCTATATTATTGAGTGAGTGACCAATCAAAAACTTACACTTCTTCAAATCATATCATTGTGGGTTAAATTGTAAAAAATTTATGAAAATCTCAAACATTTTCCACATATAAAATGATACAAACCATACTCTATAGTCTTTTTCCTTTTCTCAACTTCACTTAACCTAATGGTATTGACACATTGACATGTATCTTAATCCATTTTCTAAGAGCATCTCTAATGCTTCATCTTTTATTTCATCAAATTTAAATTTGATTAAAAAAAAAAGTACAAAACTGGTACTCCAACGTTATCATCAATTCAATATCAAATTGAGGATATCTCAATTTTTTTCTCAAATTGAAGATGCTGGAACCTTTTACCAAATTACTGTAGATAGCCGTTAGCTTTATAGGTGATGCATGAACACCAGACGATCGACTAGTTGTTTCCCTGGTCGACCACCTCCTTGCAAAATTTCCTATAACTAAAACAAAAATTTACACTAGCCGGTCGACCAATCGAACATTCTCCCGATCGTCCTCCAGATCGATTGGTGGTTTAATGAAATCTCAAATTGTTCTGTTAGAATGCACGATATGAGATGAAACTTTTACTAAAATTTAATGAAATAAAAGAATAAATGTTAGAAATGCTCTAGATCATTCTTTCATCAACATGATAAATAATGATGAAAACAATTTGAGTAGAACTCATTATTAAAAACTAACTTGCAAGAACAATATGTCCAAAAACCTTAGGAAAAATAATCAACAAGTGTTATTTTGCTCCTAAGATTATTATCAAGTCTTATCAAATTTTGATATGGACAATTAAGTTCAATTTTTCATGACATATTTCCAAAAAGTTTATTACTCCATAGTGATGGATGTTATCTCAATTTTACCCCTCATTTAATATGATTTTTTTTTTAATCTAAGTAAAATAATATATTTTTTAATTGTAAAAAATATGATGTTGTATTAAAAATATCATAAATCATATTGAAAAAATTATAATAAAAAAAAAGTTCTATTTTGTTTTGAAAATTATTATCGAGTTATATCAAATTTTCATATTAACAAATAAATCATTTTTTTTATATATAAATTGTTATACATAAAAAAATTCAACTGTTCATAAATAGTATAGTATAGTATATTTTATTTTCATTTATCTTTTTCATTATAATATGAACAACAAGGGTCATAAATAATTTTAATTTATTAGAAATTTTATAATTAAGTTATTTTTAATCGTTCAAATTAAATGATTTTTCATAAACAAAATTATAAGTATAAGATTAATAATTTTTACAATTAAAATTTTAAATTTTAATTAAGTTAAAATTATTTATAAAAATGTTGTTCATATTAAATAGGAATGATAAATAGGCCTATCCTAGTTGGCCACCATGTCTTCCTTAGAGCTTAAGTCTTAAGAAGGTTATGGGTTCAATTCCCCTTAGGGGGTTGAATGAAGGGAGTACAAGCACTTAGGTGCTTTGCTATGGGTGGGGAGATTTTCTCTCATATGTGCTAATCTAACAACTAACATTTGTCGATCAAAAAAAAAAAAAAAAAAGGAATGATAAAATTGAAATAAGACAGATCATTATGGACCAATGAATATTTTGGGAACCTTTTATCACAAGTATGATTTTAATTATCCATATTAAAATTTGATAGAATTCATTAATAATCTTAATAATTATTTTTTCAAAAATTTATATACACATAGTAAAGTCTTAAGGTAAACGACTAAGATTGGAACTTAATATAGTTCCTTCCAAAACACAGCCTATTATCTATGTATACATACAATTGTAGTAGCAATTATTCATTGTCTAGTTGGATTCCAATTTCCAATGTTTTATATGGGGAAAGAGCAATTATGGATTTGGTTGTTAAGATACATACATACCTCACTATATATTCACACAAATTCTTTTTCCCCCACAATTCTTTAATGAGGTGGTAAGTTAAAATATATGTAAGGAGAGTTTAAAAAAATATTTGAATGTGAGTCAATTTTTTAAATTTTACTTGTCATAGGGATTGAAGGAAAGAAATTTTGTGAATGAATAATTTTTCTAATTATTAAAGGAGTTTAAATTAGGGCAAATTATACACCAGTAGAAGTTCTTATAAAATATTATTAAATTAATGAAACAATTTATAAATTTAATTATTAATATATATAAAGTTTTCTATTTATTTGATTTTTTTTTTTTTTTTGAAAGATACCTAATGTGTAATTTTTCCTTTAAATTATGCAAGGCTGTGTTTGTTCTTATAAAAAGCACATAATGTAAACATTCGGATTGTTTTGGGTATAACTTATAAATGGTCTTTTTTTTCTTATTATAAAAAGACATGCAAAAAAAGTAGAGAAGTAATATAACTGAAATAAGTTTATAAGCTGACTTTTTTAGATGTTGCCAAAAGAAATCTAAATGTATTATGAAAATTGATTAGTTAAATGTGTTAGAACCCACAAAGGTGTATGTGTGTAAAGTAAATGTATAAAATAAATAAACAATAAAATAAAATAATTCAAAAAATAATTATATCAATTATTTTCCGAATTAAATGCTTACAGAAAATAATGTCGAGGCTTGTGTTGGATACAATCTCCTTAAATTAGATTTTGCCCTCGCTCCGGCGCTTCGAGATTAACTAGCATCTACTTCCTAGGATGCAACGACTAGCACTTGATTTTACAGCACTATAAAATCAAGTTTGGCAAACCAAATAATGTTGTAACTCTTTTTCTTCCTTTTCCTAAAAATGAATGCAGAAACAGATGCAAGAGCAACAGAGGACGAACAGAAAAAGAAAGTGAAGAAGTCTGAAAATTTTCAGATGCAAAATGAATTGCTGGAGCAGACTTTATATAGGCAGGTTGGTGGCTATTTGAACAGGTGCCAACAAATAGACAACTGTTCAAACATATTTCAACAGATAGAAAACCTGTTTGAATTGTTTGGACAGTTCCAGATCTGTCCGAGAAAGATTCAAAAGGTTCAAACCCGTTCGGGTGTGTTAGGAACTGTTTGGTGAAGGGGAAAAATTTGGACCAATTTATTTTGATTTTTGAAACCAAAAATAAAAATAAATAAATAAAGTTCAAATGTTTTTAGCCCAAAAAGATAAGTATTGGGCCGGACAAGCCCAACCCAACCTCACACCACGCACCCAAGCCCAGGCCCAGCCCGCCTGACCGGACGGATGACGATGCGCGCGCACGGTTTTAATTTTGGATCCAATGGGTCTAGCCCACTACACACAACCTCACCCTTCCACAAACTTGGGTACCCCTTAGGGCCCATTCCAAGTATCCAATACTAAGGTTTATAAATCCAAACAATTCCTCAAGTCTTTCCAATGTGGGACAAATACATTTTCACAAATGTGTAGTAAACCCACCAAAATACATTTCCACGAATCCGAAAATGTACGTTGAATTCTCATTCACCCGAAAATGGTTTTGAGCAACCATATACATGAATTTATTCACTACGCGGCATTAAACATGAACCCAATCAGAAACGTTAAAAATAACGCTTGGGTCCCACCTTAATTAATGCTCAAAGTTAGCAAAAAATAAGGCTATACAAAAGCCATTTTCCAACAATCCCCCACATGAATGAAATTCACGATAATGGACATGCAACAAGATGCAGACAAAAAAAGAGTACATTAAGAAGATACACCACATCGAGATAGGTAGCTTTTGGCTTTGAACCTTCTCTAGTGAAAGCCTATCAGACTTACTGGCTAACTAGTGGACGTAATGCCTTGAATTGTTTAGCTGTTTGTGTAAGCCAAGACAATAGACTACATATAGTGTATCTTCAGACACAGTTTGGTTCTTACGGTTGTGTTCGGTTTGGCCCTAAACAACACCTGGTAATTCATGAGTGCTCTAGAGAATTTAGCCTTCTCAATTCTCACAGAACCGGCCCAGTTCACACTCATATAGATGATTTCTTATTAAGAGTATCCTGCTATACCCCACTTGGATGTCCGAGCTATAAGAATCATTAAAAGCAAAGCTTATCCTACTAACGCTGCAGATATCACTCTTCTTATCATAGAAATGGGTAAGAGTAAACCTCCTTAGTGATACGTGAAGTCATCCATAATTCGATTGTCCCTTTGAACCTAGATCTTGGGATCTCCAATCAACTAGGTTGGGTTGCTATTATGGCGACTTTTAAGTAATAGGCTTTAATCTCATTCCTCTCGATAAATGGTACACTTGTTCTCTAGCTAGCCCTTTAGTCAATAGATCTGTAATATTCTTCTTTGACTATACATATTCTATGAAAATTATTCCATGTGAGAGCAAATGCCTAACAGTATTATATCTTTGACGAATGTGCTGAGACTTACCGTTGTACATATGATTTTGTGCCCGTCCTATTGCTACTTCACTATCACAGTGAATGCATATAGCTGGCATAGGTTTAAGCCACATTGAAATGTCTTCTAAGAAATTACGAAGCCATTTCGCTTCTTCTCCTGTTTTATCTAATGCGATAAACTCATATTCCATTGTCGACCTTGCTATACATGTCTACTTGGAGGATTTCCCAGAGACTGCAGCACCTCACAGGGTAAAGACGTATCTACTATTGGATTTTGAGTCTTTAGTATTCGATATCCAATTTGCATCACTGTACCCTTCGAGTACTGCTGGATATTTGGTATAATGAAGGCCATAATTCTAGATATGTCTTAGATACCTAAGTACCTTAATTATCGCTTTCCAATGATCGGACCCTGGATTACTTGTGTACCTACTCAATTTGCTTACATCATAGGCTAAATTTGGCCTAGTGCAATTCATTAAGTACATCAAGCTTCCGATTTTTCGAGAGTACTCTAATTGTGATATGCCTGGACCAGTATTTTTTGACAAATGAAGACTAATGTCAACAGGTGTTTTAGCAGGAAGATTGTCATGCTTTCCAAATTTCTCCAGAATCTTCTCAACATAGTGAGACTGAGATAAAGCATATCCTTCAGATGTTCTAGTAATTTTTATTCATAAAATTACATCTGCTACTCCTAGATCTTTCATGTCAAACTTTCTGTTCAATATTTTCTTTGTAGATTTAATCATGTCATTATTGCTTCCAATAATGAGCATATCATCCACATAAAGACAAACTATGACATATCCTTTGTCTGTGCTTTTAACATAGACGCATTTGTCACATTCGTTTATCTTAAAACCATCCGAAAGCATAGCGTGATCAAATTTTTCATGCCATTGTTTCGGAGCTTATTTTAATCCATAAAGGGATTTGACAAGTTTACAAACCTTTTTCTCTTGGCCGAGAACTTGAAACCTTTCTGGTTGTTCCATATAGATTTCCTCATCTAACTCGCCATTCAAAAAAGCTATTTTAACATCCATTTGATGTTTTTCCAGATTATACAAAGCTGTAATCGTAATCAACATGCGAATGGATGTTATTCTTGTCACTGGTGAATATGTGTCAAAATAATCAAGGCCTTCTTTCTGCCTATATCCTTTAACAACAAGCCTAGCCTTGTATTTATCTATTGAACCATCTGCTTTCATTTTTTTTCTTGAATATCCATTTATATCCAAGAGGTTTACACCCTGGTGGAAGATCCACCAGTTCTTAAGTATGATTTTGCAGTATTGATTCAATTTTACTATTCACAACCTCTCTCCATAATGGAGCTTCAGGACTTGATATTGCTTCCTTGAAGTTTTGAGACTCATTTTCTAATAGGTATGTCAAAAAATCTGGACCAAATGATGTAGAGATCTTAGCCCTCTTGTTACGTCTAGGTTCATCTACTTCATTATTATTTTGGTCTTCACTGCTACCTATAACAGTTTCAAAAGTTCTTTTATTTGAACTTTTCTCTTCAATTTCCTAGCTAGAAAAAATGTGTTCAAAAAACTATACATTTCTTGACTCAATAATAGTGTTTACATGCATATTTGGATTTTTAGATTTATGAACTAAAAATCTATATACACTACTATTATTTGCATATCCAATGAATACACAATCAACGGTCTTTGGTCCTATCTTAGTCGTTTTGGGACTAGAGACTGCCACCTTGGCTAAACACCCCCATACTTTAAGGTAATTATAGGTAGGTCGTCGACCTTTTCATAATTCATAAGGTGTTTGATTGAGTTTCTTGTGGGATACCCTGTTAAGGATAAAGTTAGCAGACAAAATTACCTCCCCCCACAAGTTCTGAGGTAACCCTGAACTAATTAACATGGCATTCATCATCTCTTTAAGAGTTCAATTCTTTCTTTCAGTAACTCCATTTGACTGAGGAGAATAGGGTCAGTGGTTTGGTGAATGATACCATATTCATAACAAAATTCTTCAAATGGTGCATCATACTCACCACCTCTATCACTCTTCACTATCTTAATAGTTTTGTCAAGTTGATTTTCAACCTCAAGTTTATATTGCCTAAAAGTTTCTACGGCTTCATCTTTACTTCTCAATAAATAAACATAGCAATATTGAGTGCAATCATCAATAAAAGTAATAAAGTATTTTTTACCTCCTCTAGTGAACAAATTTTAAATCACAGATATCTGTGTGAATTAAACTTAGAGGTTCAGTAATTCTTTCAACTTTATTAAATGATGCCTTAGTGAGTTTTGTCTCAACACAAATCTCACATTTATGATTATGATCAAATTTTAAATTTGGTAAACATTCTAAAGCAACAAGTCTACGCAAATAATTAAAATTAACATGTCCTAATCTGCCATGCCATAAAAAAGAAGACTCAGCAATATAAATAGAAGATGTGTTCTTATTATTAAAAGTCAAATTAGGTACAACTGTTATTATATTGAGCTTAAAAAGCCCATCACTCATGTAACATCGCCCCACATACATTCTACTCTTCGAGAGTACAACTTTATCAGATTCAAAGACTAATTTAAACCCATTCTTAATCAACAATGACCTAGAAATCAAATTCTTGCAAATTTCTAGCACATGGAGTACATCATTAAGAGTGAGTTCTTTCCCCGAGGTCATTTTCAGCACAATCTTTCATTGTCCTTCAACAGTTGAAGTGGAGGAGTTTTCCATAAAAAGTTGTTCCCCACTTTCCACCACTTTGTAGGTTATGAACATCTTCTTATCTGCACAGATATGACGGGTTGCTCCAGTATCCACCCACCATTCTTTAGAATTGCCCACCAAATTTGCTTCAGAGACTACTACAACAAGATTGATGTCTGCCACTCTATCGGAAAGATAAAAATCCTCGGCTATGTTGGCTTGTGCAAAAGCTTTTTGCTTAAACTCCCTCCGTCCTTACGAACGTGACAATCCTTAGCACGATATCCATCTTTGTCGCACACAAAACATTTGCCTTTGAACCTCTTGTTGAACCCGTTGTTGATCCATTTGTTGATCTTACTAGTGGATCCTTGTTTGGGACCATTGTCATCATGCTTCCGCTTCTTGTTGTTGAACTTTGATTGTTTTCCATGTTCCAAAACATTTGTTTTAGCCTGCATGACATGGTTTCCTGACTTCTTGTCGGAACCACGGTTGTCTTCCTCAATTCGGAGTTGCACTATCAGTTCCTCCAATTTCATCTCTTTGCACTTATGCTTCAGATAATTCTTGAATTCTTTCCAAGATGGTAGCGATTTTTCAATGATTGCTGCTGTTTGGAAAGATTCACTGAGAACCATCCCTTCCTCATGTATGTCATGGAGAATTAATTGGAGATCTTGAATGGCTAATAACCGTTTTGGAATCTATCATTTTAAAATCCAGAAAACGCCCGATAACAAATTTCTTTGTACCGGCGTTCTCTATCTTATACTTATGATCCAGGGATTCCCACAATTCTTTAGCTGTGCTTTTCACACTATACACATTATACAGTGTATTGTCCAACCCATTGAGGATATAGTTTCGACACAGAAAATCACTATGTTTCTATGCATCGACTGCGGCAACCACTTTCTGGTCAGTTTCTCCCTCGTTCAGTGCTGGTGCCTTTTCATGAGTGAAGCGAGCCAAATTCAATGTGGTAAGATAAAACATCATCTTTTGTTGCCATCTTTTAAAATCATTACCATTGAATTTTTCTGGCTTCTCCCCATAATTTACCGATACTGCCGGAGTCATCACAGGCACAACAGGTGTGGGGGTTTGAGTAATAACAGTCTCAGTACTGTTAATTTCAGTTGTCAAAATTCTGACAAAATAAAAATTGTACCAATCACAAATTTATACAAAAAAGAATTTACACACAAAATAAACAGAATAATATTTTGTAACAAAATTTCAATGATAAACAATATATTACTACTATGTTATCAAAGAAAATATTAAATAGTATATTACTACTATTTAATTTTTCGAAACAAAATATTTGTCTGTATATCGCAGAAATAAATAAAAATAGAAATCTACTTTAAGATTGTTAGAACCCACAAAGGTGTATGTGTGTAAATTAAATATATAAAATAAATAAACAATAAAATAAAATAATTTAGAAAATAATTATATCAATTATTTTCCGAATTAAATGTTTACAGAAAATAATGTCGAGACTTGTGTTGGACACAATCTCCTTAAAGTAGATTTCGCCCTCCCTCCGGTGCTTTGAGATATAACAGGCGTCTATTTCGCAGGATGCAACGATTAACACTTGATTTTACAGCACTATAAAATCAAGTCTGGCGAACCAAACAATGCTATAACTCTTTCTCTTTCTTTTCCTAAAAATAAATACAGAAATAGATGTAGGAGAACCAGAGGACGAACAGAAGAAGAAAGAGAAGAAGTCTGAAAATTTTTGGATGCAAAATGAATTGCTGGAATAGACTTTATATAGGCAAGTTGGTGGCTGTTTGAACAAGTGCTAACAGATAGGCAACTGTTCGGACATATTTCAACAGATAGAAAATCTGTTTGAACTGTTTGGACAGCTCCAGATCTATTCGGGAAAGATTCAAAAGGTTCAAACCCGTTCGGGTGTGTTAGGAACTGCTTGGGTGAAGGGAAAAAATTTAGACCAATTTATTTTGATTTTTGAAACTAAAAATAAAAATAAATAAATAAAATTCAAATGTTTTTGACCCAAAAAGATAAATATTGGGCCAGACATGTCCAACCCAACCTCACACCACGCACCCAAGCCAGCCCAGCCGACTGGAGGCGCGCATGTGGTTTTAATTTTGGGTTCAATGGGTCTAGCCCACTACACACATAACCTTACCCTTCCACAAACTTGGGTACCCCTTGGAGCCCATCCCAAGTATCCAATGCTAAAGTTTATAAATCCAAACAATTCCTCAAGCTTTTCCAATGTGGGACAAGCACATTTCACAAATGTATAGTAAACCCACAAAAATACATTTCCACAAAACCAAAAATGCGCATTGAATTCTCATTCATCCGGAAATGGTTTTGAGCAACTAGATACATGAATTTATTCACTACGCAGCATTAAACATGAACCTAATTAGAAACGTTAAAAATAACGCTTGGGTCCCACCTTAATTAATGCTCAAAATTATCAAAAAATAAGGCTATACAAAAGCCATTTTCCAACAAAATGTAGAAGGATTTTTTTTTAATATAAAAAAGTTATCAAAATTTGAAATTCAGTATCAAAATCTAAAGTAGTTATTAGATGTATACAAAAAGTGTGTCGGTTTAGACTTGTGTTTTATATAATTTATGAATATTTCATATACTTAAATTAGAATTAGGATTGATGATATTAATGTTTCATAAAATTTAAAACTAAAAGTTAGATATGAGCATCGAATTCTGAGTTTTTTAAGTTCTATTTGATATGTATAAAATAGAATTTAAAATTTTGCTGAGATAATGGTAATGGAGGTGGCGACAACCTCAATAGTGGTCAAGATGGAGAGGTAGCGATTGTGATGATAATAGAGAGGTGTAGTAAAAATGAAATACTAGCAGTGATTATAGTTATAGTGGTGGCGGTTGTGATGGAGGAATGATGGTAGTGACTATAACAGTCGTGGCAATGGTAGCAGAGGTTAGAGGGTTATGTTTTGGTAATTTCGTGGAACGGATGGTATATTTGTTTTGACACTTATTAATTAATGGGTTTGAATTATGCAAGTCTGCATTTGTTTTTGTGAAAAATCATATATTTAGTCCAGAATTTAGAGTTAAGATGGCCTCTAATTCATGTTTATTGAAGTCTGTTGTATCAAATGCGAATGATATTTGTCCAAGTGTTTTTGTGAGCCACATTATAGGAGTGACTTTATTGTTTAGACCTCTGTAAATATAAAATATAAGATAAATTATAAATGCAGTTTTTAAAATTTATTAAAAATACAAATTTATTTTTCACATTTGAGAAATTACATCTTATCTTTTAAGATTTTCAGTCACATAACAAATCACCCTTCTGTTAATCAATCATTAAGTTAAATTGTATGATGTAAATAATAAATTCCACCAATTAGAAATATCTATATTAACTTTTATGAAGTTAAACACTTTATATTCTTTTTTTTCTTTCTTTCTGATATCATCTTCCTTATTTTCTCATTTTCTCTCAACTAGTTTTACTACTTTGTCCAACTATTGCACCACCCTCTCTCACTCTTGATCAACACCACCATCATTTATTATGTAAAGGGTCAAAAATTAAACTCTAAATTAAGTATGGGCCTAAGTGCTGAGGTTGCCCTTTTAAGGCAACCAGGAATGACTAAGGAAGCATCGAATAAAGCCCAAGGAAAGTGGGCCAACAGTAGACCGAAGCAAGTCCGACCTACCAAGGGTCTAAATAGACTCCACGAAGGAAAATGCCTAAGTGAAATTGCAAAGGTAACACTTGCATCGGTCAAGTTGCGGAGGCACTTTGCCTGAACGCCACCATTCCCAATATTGTCGATTCTGCTGCCATCTAAAGTTGCTGAATGAAAGAGAAATCCGAAGCAACTAAGTTGTAGAGGCAACATTTGTAGCGGTCAAGTTGCTGAGGCACTTTGCCTCAGCGCCACCATTCCCAATATTGTCAGTTTCACCGCTATCTGAAATTGTTGAGGAAAAGAGAAAGCCGAAGAAACTAAGTTGCAGGGACGACACTTGCGATGGCTAAGTTACGGAGGCACCTTATCTCAGCGCCGCCATTCTAAATACTGTCGGTACTACAGCCACCTAGAGTTGCTGAGTGAAGGAGAAAACTGAAGCAACTAAGTTGCGGAGGCAGTACTTGTAATGCCCAAGTTGGGGAGGCATTTTGTCGGCACCGTCATGCCTAGTATTGTCGGTTTTTCCATTTAAACTTGCCACGGAAAATGACTACCTCCACAACTACAGCTGCCGTAACTAACGTGCGGAGGGAACATCCTTCCAAGGTGATAGCAGCCTTTAGGAGAAGTTTTCCCTTTGCAAGTAGAGGTTAGTGCTTGGCGCTGATACCAGGCTCTAAGGCATTACTAGCCTAGGACAGATAGCAGGCTCTAAAGTTCATTAACTTGGAACTGATAGTAGGTCCCAAGACTTACTGGTTGGAGCTGATATCAGGCCAAGAGATACCACTTTACCGCGGCAATCCTGCGAAGATGGGAGCAGGGGAGCTCAAGCGCAAGGGACTCCCTTTCAATTTACCCCGGTTATAGGCCTACCTTAGTTGCACAAGCAAGGCCAAGGAAGCCCCTTTAGGTTTGGTACTAAGGCACAACATAGCTGATAGCAGGCTTGGCTGTGGCCTTCGCCTTGGAAAGCTAGGGAGTTTGTGATTAGGTGGCTAAGGGTGGAGGCTTCGCTGAGGTGAACACAAATATAGTCGATAGCAAGCTAATGGAGTCCTGAGAATGCATGT
Source organism: Camellia lanceoleosa (assembly GCA_025200525.1). Taxonomy (NCBI): domain Eukaryota; kingdom Viridiplantae; phylum Streptophyta; class Magnoliopsida; order Ericales; family Theaceae; genus Camellia; species Camellia lanceoleosa. The sequence goes on from CM045761.1 coordinate 64,404,039, forward strand.
ACTGACTAAATAGAACTAAGAATGGAAGTGCAGCAGTAAGGTTTACCGCTGCAAGAGCACTTACTGAGCTTCGAACTGAGAAGACAAGTGCAGCCGTAAGGTTTACCGCTGCAAGTGCACTTGCTGAGGTTTGGGCTGAGAAGGCGAGTGCAGCGGTGAACACTAAGGGAGTTGTAGCGCCAAACACTCCCGTCGCAACTACACTTGCTGAGATTCAAAAAAAGTAGTTGCGAAGGCAAACAGATAGTACACAGTACATGCAAGCTTGGTGGCTCAAGGTAGAATATTCTATGTGATCCTTAGGGACACCTGTCTTCTCTCTATTTGGCCACTTGGTGTCTTCTTGGTACCAAGGAAAAACCTATAAATAGAACTCATTTCCCAAGGTCCAAGAAAAAGAATTTTGGAGATTTGGGAGAGATGCTGCCCATTTGTGCACTGTCATTGTCTTCTTCTTGAGCTACTTGCTTCACCCTCACCCAGCTGCTCACTCTCCAACCTCCCAGCCAGTTGTTGCTGCTCATTCTCCAATCATTCCACCATTCTTAGACCATTAACATAGTTTTATCTCTCTAATTATCTTCCTAACCTCGAACCTCCCTATATATTATCTACAAGCATTTGGTGTGTCACTGGATTAGAGAATATTGTAATGGTTTAGAGAAAGTTTTGGTAGTGGATGGATGAAAATAAAAATAGTATGATAATTTCAATTAGATATTAAAGAGTAATTGGATAATTTTCTTTTCTATTAAGTTGCAGGAAAAATTCTTATCAGAAAGTATTTAAATAATTTTTAAAATGTGGGAGAAGAATTTATATTTTTATGAATTTAAAAAAAAATATTTGTAATTTACCCTATATATCTAGAGAAGAGATACCTTCAATTAAAGATGGTGTTGTTTTACCCGCTTGTGGCAGAAAAATAAAATTAACAAAAATGCTCGAATTGAAGATGTGCTGTTATACGTCTTTGCGGGAGGGGGGGAAAAACACTACCTTACATTGAAGATGTGTTCACCTACTTGTGGCAAGAAAGAATAAATAATACTTTGAATTGAAGTTGTGTTGTTTTACCATTTGCATTGTAAAAGAAAAGAGGCTACCTTGCATTGAAGATGTGTTGTCATACCCATTTGTGGTAGGGAAAAAACAAGAAGATTAGATTGGTTCAATTGGATTGTTCAATCTGGCTTATTTAGGATTCATTTTGGATTCGTCCTGATAATTTGAACTGTGCAATGTATAAAAATCGTCGAGTACTTTATTTTTATAAAAAATTACATTATTCGGATATTAATAATCATTTGATCAGTTCACATTTCTGTCAATATTTTTTTTAAATTATATTTAATGTTGACAGAAATGTGAACTGATTAAGTGACTATCGATATTTGATAAACGTAATCTTTTACAATGATGAAATACTTAACAAATTTTACACATTTAATAGTTTGAATCATCAATTTAGGCTCCGTAGTGAACCCACAGACAGGCTGCCGTGATTAAGGGTTGGTTTAGGGTGTCCTAAAAAAGTGCACTTTTTGTCTTTTTACGAAAAGATGTGCAGAAAAGTAGAGAGATGATGTGATGAAAAAAAGATAAAAAGATGAATTATATAAATTATACCAAACCTAGCCTAAGCCTATGAAAAAGACTTTTTTAGGAGTACAAATTGAAGATGTGTTATTATTATTACTTGTGTGGACAATCAGGTTGGGTTGGGTTGGACCGGGCATAAGTTATAAAAATACAAAAAATTGAATCCAAGCCCGTGTCAACCTTATATAACATCAGGGCTAAAAGTTCAATCTCAAATTCGGCCTTAAAGTTACATTACGATCCCAAGCCCACCCAGGAAATTCATATATTACATAAAATAAAATAAAAAAGAAAAAAAAGAAAAAGAAAAAGGCAAAACAGAAAAAGAAAAAGTGGACTCCTTTGGCAAATCAAAAGTGAACACCAATCCGGTATAATCATGTCTATTCATGTATAGTTTTATGATTTAAACTTGAATTGCACATAAATTTTAGTTTTTTTTTTTTTTTTCCCAACTAAATCATTAATTTTTTAAAATTTGGTTCTATTTATATTTTTTTTTAGAAAATCATTAATAACATGAAAAAAATAATTTATATAATGTAAGAGAGATGCTACTATAGTAGTCTTTACAATTTATGAGTGAAAATAAAAAATATAAGATTTTCTATTATGTTAATTATGTATATAATATATATTCAATATAATTTAATGATCTAAATTACTTTAATATCATATAATAACTAATAATTTATATGTAAATTAAACATTTTATATATATATATGGATATATAATTCAGATTTCGAGTTGTTCGGATTATTTGACCTCTTTACCTAAATCCATCCAAATTTAATTCAGACTTCTAAATTTTTGCCTAAATTTGTATTGAATTAAAAAATATCTTACCCAAATCTTAAAAAAATTTAGAATGAGCTCAGATTACTTGGATTGAGTTTGCCCAATTTGCACCCCTAGTTTTTAAATCTTAAATTTGTGAAGAAAAAAAAAGTAAAATGAAGTATAAGTTTTTATTTTGAGTTTGCCCAATTTGCACCCCTAGTTTTTAAATCTTAAATTTGTGAAGAAAAAAAAAGTAAAATGAAGTATAAGTTTTTATTTTTCACTTTTCACTTTCTTTTTATTGGGTAAATTACACTTACCTCCCTTAAGATTTGGAAAAAATACAATAGCCTTAATTACACTAAACTCCCTCGAGATTTTAATTCACATAACATTTAGGTCATTTTTCATCAGTAATTCAGGAGTCGTATGAATGAAGAGATGATGACTTTAATTTTGTTTGTTTTTGTGTCTACTTACCATTTGCATTAGTTTTGACCATTTTAATTTTACTGAAAGGAAGGTTAATGTAACTATGCCAAATTCCTGGAGCTAACCGTATTTTTCTCAAATCTCAAAGGAAGTGAGTGTAATTTACTCTCTTTTTATTTTTATTTTTTATTTTAGCTCAATAAAATTGAAGATCCAAACAGAGCCTAATGCAAGAGACGGAATCCAGAAAAGACTGATAGCATATAGACTGATCTGCTATCACTGATGAGTTTAGATCCTTTCTACCACTGGCCTTGTAGTCCTAGTTGGCCAAGCAAAACTAACTTACTACTATGTTCAAATGAGCTACTTTTTATGGAGCAGTTGTGAGCATGATTAAAATTCAGTCAAGAATTCAAGCAGGTTATTTCCAGATGATATAGAAGAAAAGATAATTGGATGGAGGAGAAAAAAATATAATAAATAATTTGACTTTATATCAGCAACAAGGCCAAAATGAAAGATAGAAAACGACATTGAAAAATCTAGAAACCCTAGATGTTGATTTGTGATTATGTACCAATTTTAAGCAAAATATAACAATCCCAATCAAACAATCAAGAGAAAGAGACACAAAGATTTTACGTGGAAAAATCACAATTGGACACCTTCCAATTGTGATTAAAAAACCACGGGCAGCAGCCACAAGAACAATCCACTAAGAAGATATAAAGGAATTACACAGGTATCACTCTCAATTATCTAGCGAATTCACAACGCCTAATTGAACTAACCTCTATGTGCCTCTTCCAACCCCATCTTCAGCACGGAATTGTCTTTCTGATGAGCCACTCCGGATTCCCTCCAAAGCTTCAGGCTCGAATTCTTCAGAATTCACAACTGAAGAACAACTCTCTCTTTTGTGTATAACAAACAAGCCTTTGATGTACTCTCTTTAGACCATGAGTTGAATACTCAATAAAACATCAAAGAAAAATAACAAAATATCCCCAGATATAAACCTTTAAGAACCAAAAAGAAGATCTGGAGGATTTCAATCAATTAGTCAATGAATAGCCTAGACTTGGGAGAAATCCAACTATTTATAGAAAACCAAAGCAATTCTAGTTGGAAAGAAAACCAACTTCTTGTAGAACTCCAAAGTAATCATGTTTTTGAAGGAAACTAACTTCTTAAAGAACTCTTGTTACAACTTTGGTTTTGATCCATGAAATTTGACAACAAAAGGTCCTAACAATCTCCCCCTTTGTCAAATCCTGGATAAAACCAATCTAAAACAAATTTCCTAACAAAATCTCTTAAGCAGCACCACCAACTATGAACCAACACTCAAATCCATGCTTTTGAACAATTATCCTGAAATAAAATAACCACACACAAGCCAACCAAAATATGTGGAACTAGATTAAACAACAAAATATAAATCAATCCATAAACAAAATACTAACAATCCAACTGTACCAAAGATGGATATAAGCAAAAGTAAAAACACTGTACCATCAACCAACATCAAACACTGGTAATGATGAACCAAACTACTCTCCCTCACTAAAAGCAACCACAAACACTGAAAACAGTGAACAAGAAGAAAAAGACAAAAATAATATGGTGGAGCAAGCATGAAATTTCAGATTTGTACCTTAGAACACACAAGATTATCCAAGAAGCATAATTACATGAAAACACAATGTGCACAGCCTCTAGAAGATTCCTCATAAAAGAAAGTGATGCATTATGTGAAAAGCATAGATCCCATGATAAAAGTGTGTGTGTGACTCTTGGAGTTCGATAAACACAAGATTCAAATCCTAGTAGTGATATGAAAGCTGGACCTCTGACAAGATAATCTAAGCACAACTAAGGAAAGTCAAACCACTAGGAATCAAGGGGTATTTGGTGAGTAAAGGCGAAGGCTCCCCCTCAATCAATGAATCCTTTATTTTTTTCTTTTTTCTTTTTTCACATTTTTTTCTCTTTTCTTTTTTTTGCATATTTATTTTCTTTCTTTTCTTTCTTGTGCACATTTTTTTTTTCTTTCTTTTGCACACTCATCGGCGGCTGACACGCTCAAGAGTATGGAAACCGAACCAGAGAAGCATGGATATATTAAGGATGGCCTGGTTGGTGACTCTGAGGTAGCCTTTTCCTCATGCTTGGACTACAAAGAACAGAGGGGAAAGCCATGGAGATGCAAAAAGATGGAAGGTGGTTAAGAGACTCAACATCACCCATGATATGCTAGTATAGGTCAATTCCTCTAGAAAAGCAAAAGATATCATGCCAGAAGTCCATAGAAAAAATAACCACTAAGGCAAAAGACTCCAATATTTGCTAATCCAAGAGTGTGTACAGAATGAGACATACTAATCAAAGAACACACACTCCAAAATGAGTAATTACCACAGAAAGCACATACATATTAACATGTAATGGATATTCTCATCAATTCCAATATGCACCAAGGACATCTCAAAAATTCAAACTTGCAAAACCATACAGAAAATCTTTTTGGTTTTTTTTTTTTTTCAACAAAAAGCAAGACAAAAAAAAAACAAAACATGCACACTTTTTTTTTTTTTTTTTTTTATATTAAAAAGAACAGAGACCCAAAAAAACTAAAAAGAGAAAACACATTAACACAAGTCAAGTTTTCTTACCCAAATCTTTTTGGTTTTAACAAAATTAGGTCTAGCGGTTTTGGTAAATGTCATGGTGTTGTGAACACCCTCATGAATCTTGGTATTCCGCCTAGACAAGTAAGGTTGTCTCCTAACCCAAAAAGTATTCGAATTTCTACTCTTTTGAGACATTCTCCCATGCAATTTATAACAAAAAGGGCGAATATGGCCATGCATACCACAATGATGACAAATAAAAACAAGATGTACCTTCTTTTCTTTTACCTTACCAACTCTAGGGAGTTTGAGAAGTCTTTTCTCTTGTTGAATCTTTTGTCCTCCCTTTCCTTGAGTTCTTGTATCACAAGATGTGAAAGCACTCTGTTTTTGCTCTCTCTTATCTCCAAAGCCAATGCCACTCTTGTCTGAACAGATTTGTTGAGACCCAATTATATCCTCCAAAGTCTTTGATCCTTTGTTCCAAAGACCAATGGTAACCATGGCACACTTGAGCTCTTCCTCTTTCTTGATCATTAGTTCTTCCAAGGCAACTTGTGATATCTCGAGAGATTTAATCTTTTCTTCATACATAGTATGAGTTTCCTGTAGCTCATTCCTCTCTGTCTCACAAGTCAACAGTTTAGCACAAAGAACTTGTTGATCATCAGCTATCTTGATGGCATTGATCCTAGCCTCGGAAATCTCCTCCTTAAGTTTGACATTCTCACATTCACATGCTTTGAGTTTCTTTGTGAGTTTGTCATTCAATTTGAATAAATTAAGAGACTCCTTATACAGCTTTTCATAGGCTTGCTCAAGCTCTTCATGATCACTCTCCGAGGATTCATCATCAGTAGTATTCTCAACCGACCTTTTTGGAGACTCTGTTTGTCCTTCAGTTTCGGAAGCCACCATGAAAGCAAGGAATTGCTTATGTCCCTCTTCGCCTTGATCTTCATCGTCACTTTCATCTCCATTAGATTCCGATTCATCATCCCAAGTGATGGCGAGGGCTTTCTTCTTCCTCAAACAAGTGGGGCATTCTAAAGCAAAGTGGCCAAATCCTTGGCATTCATAGCATTGGACGCTTTCAGAGTTCCCTTGTATCTTTCCTTTCTCCTTCTTGGCTATAGAATTAATTTTGACTTTATCTTTGCCTTTGGATTTATGAGTATGAGTAGATTCCAAAAGATTAGGATTTTTATTCAAAAAAGTTTTTTTAAATTGTTTAACAAAAGCAGCCATAATCTTGGAATCTATCTCACAATCCTCATCAGACTCCTCAACCACTTTATGAGCACTATTAAAAGCAATATCTTTTTGTTTCTTTTTGAAATTTCTATGTGCCTCATAAGTTTGAAGATTTCCAACCAACTGATCTAGCTTGAGGTTGTCAACATCTTGAGCCTCCTCAATAGCCGTAACTTTTGGTTGGAACCGATCGGGCAAGGATCTCAAAATTTTTCCCACAACTTTGGATTCTGGTATTTTTTCACCTAAATTGAAGCTGGAATTTACAATGTCACTCAACTTCGCATAAAATTCATCAAAGGTCTCACTATCTTTCATTGAAAGGTTTTCGAAACTGGATGTGAACCTTTGAAGTTTTGAGCGTTTAACAGAAGGAGTGCCCTCATAAATAGTTTGTAAGATATCCCAAGCCTCTTTTGCGACTTCACAATTACAAATACGACTAAACTCTTCAGGTGTGACAGCGCAAAAGAGAGAATTGATAGCTTTACTATTCCAGCTACTATTTTGGTAATCAGTTGTGTCCCACTTATCAATTGGTTTGGGGAAAGTTACTCCATCAACAGTAATTGTTGGTTCAGTCCACCCATTCATGACGGATTGCCAAACTTTTTCATCAATAGATTTTAAAAAAGATCTCATCCGAGCTTTCCAAAAAGAATAATTGGATCCGTCAAGTAGGGGTGGTCGAACCATAGAATTTCCCTCACGAATTGAATCCATTATCACAAATCAAACAAGATCTCGTTCTAAAAGAATTTTTTTTAAAAAAAAAACAATAGAGTGATCTAAAAGAAGTTTTTTTTTTTTTTTTTTTTTTAAAAAAAAATAGAACGACCCGCTCTGATACCAATTGAAAAATCTAGAAACCCTAGATGTTGATTTGTGATTATGTACCAATTTTAAGCAAAATATAACAATCCCAATCAAACAATCAAGAGAAAGAGACACAAAGATTTTACGTGGAAAAATCACAATTGGACACCTTCCAATTGTGATTAAAAAACCACGGCAATGACCACAAGAACAATCCACTAAGAAGATATAAAGGAATTACACAGGTATCACTCTCAATTATCTAGCGAATTCACAACGCCTAATTGAACCAACCTCTATGTGCCTCTTCCAACCCCATCTTCAGCACGGAATTGTCTTTCTGATGAGCCATTCCGGATTCCCTCCAAAGCTTCAGGCTCGAATTCTTCAGAATTCACAACTGAAGAACAACTCTCTCTTTTGTGTATAACAAACAAGCCTTTGATGTACTCTCTTTAGACCATGAGTTGAATACTCAATAAAACATCAAAGAAAAATAACAAAATATCCCCAGATATAAACCTTTAAGAACCAAAAAGAAGATCTGGAGGATTTCAATCAATTAGTCAATGAATAGCCTAGACTTAGGAGAAACCCAACTATTTATAGAAAACCAAAGCAATTCTAGTTGGAAAGAAAACCAACTTCTTGAAGAAAACCAACTTCTTGTAGAACTCTAAAGTAATCATGTTTTTGAAGGAAACTAACTTCTTAAAGAACTCTTGTTACAACTTTGGTTTTGATCCATGGAATTTGACAACAAAAGGTCCTAACAGACATGAATATAATATTATTTATATATATATATTATATTTTTCTTTCTTTTTTTTCTGACTTAAGCCTATTTTAAAAAGATGGTAAAAAGTAATTTTTTAACTTTTAACCAAACTTTTAGCTTTTTTTAGACAAATGATTTGAAAAGTTGGTAAAAACTTACTTTTGGCTTTTTTGATTAATATTTATTTATGATGTCAAATCACAATAAAATGACCAAACTATCCCCATTCAATTTAAAATATTTACAACTTTACCCATGTAGCACATTTTGACTTATGAGAGGTAGAATTATAATTTCACCGGTGGCTGAAAATCAACTTCCCAAATCAAAAAAAAATACAAAAAAATCAACTTTTGACTTTTACTACAAACCTAAAAAAATGACTAAAAGCCAAGTTGTCAAAACACTCCTTAGTGGATACACCAACAAAATTTACTTACCAACGAATGACAAGTACGGATGTCAGCAGAATAGAGTAGATTAGAAGAATGAAAATATTAGCACATGAAAGGTCATGCAGAACCGAAACATTCCCATTTTTCTTTTTCTTTTTTTCCATTTCGTGCATATAGGCATGAATATTACAAAAGTTGGAGGTGGTCAATCAATTTATATTGATGTAGAAGAAGAGAGTAAGAGAAGAAGAGGGTCACAACCCTAATACAAGACAATCTTAAACACAATATACTAATCCAAAGTTAAAATAAACATAGTACACCCATTCAAGAAACCCTAACTAATGTTCTCAAAAAGAAAAAAAAAATTGAAAAAAGAAGCCCTAACTAAAAGTTACCAAGAATAAAATAAATCCCAAAATATAAAATATTATCTAAATTAACTATTTAACCATATTTCTTCAATCAATTCCTTTATGTTTCCCATCACTCATCTTAAATGATTTGCGCTTAACAGAAACAACCATGACTAGTATGAACAAGGGCATGAAGTTCAAACAAATACAATGGGAACATGAGTATATTTATCCTCATCAGATATCGTAAGCTAAGACCATGTCCCATTTTTGAATTTTTACCTCTATTATATTATTGGCATTAATAAATGAAGCAATGGGGATGTAACTATCAACACAAACACTATTTGCAATTAGTTAACAAAGTAGTAATTGCAACTTTTATCTTTCAGAAAAACAGATACACTTCGACAAGATGATTAGCAGTTTTGTATAAATCGAACCATATAAATAGAGTAATTTTTTCTTTCCTTCTTTGCTCGGTCTTTTACATCTTGCAGTACAAGTGTGTATATAGAGCATGCAAACCTGAAGCTCACCTAAGAAGAAAAACCATTAGCATTGACGATCCTGTAGGGCAACGCCACATGCTCGTGACACCACCATGATCCTAATTAGTTGTCATTTCAATTGTTCAAGGCACATTTCTATAGAGGTTAGTTAGACATAGTAAATCATACCCACTTCGAGCAAAGAAGTGTGAGGTACACTCAAAGCAACATCGGGACCTCTACAGTTTTTGCTTAAAAAAGCATAGACAACGCCAATAGCAAGTTTCTTGAAAATCGACGATGATTTCTTCGCCTGTGCATAAGAATGCCCAAGGATATATGCAATGCCAGACTCCCTAGCCGTCAATATCTGCAAAGACTCATCTTTAAGTAAAGAACCTTCCAAACGCCCATTCCTAGATCCCATCACATGAAAATCTTGTAAAGAGTGAACGATTTTTTCTTCATGACTCAAATGTGTTAATGTGAGGTCAGGAGAATCATGGGTTTCGATTTCTAAGTTTCCAAACACTCTAGATGATTCTGTTATCGTTTGCTGCAGGTCATCTTTTCTTTTTTTTACAAATTTTACGATCATGCAAACCAGTCTATTTTTAAAATCGTAGTTCTCTTGTTGCAGATCCTTGTAACCATATTTGACGACACACCTGAACATGCCGTATTCTTTGGGCCCCACCCTACTTATCAGAAACCGTTCCTTCTCATTAACATACGGAACTTGAACAGATTTGATGTAGATAAATACCACCACCTGATGGAATGCCGATAAGTTTGTCACAAAGTGTCCGAAAACAGCTGGGACACCTGTCATGAGATTAGTGTAAACAAGTCCTATTCTAGGGACGCGAACCATGCCAAGGCTAGGCCCTAGAGATAGTATTGTTGGGGAGCAGGAATCCCGCCCAAGACCTTCCAGAAATTATACCAAACAGAAAAACACACCCACACTCAAGAAGACACCATATTTAATGTGGTTTGGCCTCAATGCCTACGTCCACGGGAGAGTAACCGGTTATCACTATAACAATGGAGAGATTACAGAAAAATTACAATAGAAAAGGAGCTCACACTATCCTCACTCAGCCACTCTCTCGTCTCCCTCGCTCACACCGAGAGAGACAGTCTCTTCGCCTCACATCTCTCACTCTCTTTGGTTTGCTCAGTTTGCTCCATTAAGCTTCACACTCTCTTCCTCTATTTATACACAAACTAGAGGAGCTTTGATTGACCACTACCTACCCCTTCCACTAGCTCCATTCACTAGCTAGTGGGGTAGGTGAAGTGGAACCATCTTCAAGGTGGGTCAGTGCTTGTAATGGGTTGATATCCTACAAATCACCCCCTCAACCCATGTGAGGTGATCCACTGCAAACACTATTGCTAATCTTGTCACGCCCAAATTTCAACATAGTCTGCATCTCCTCACTGAAACGTTTGCATCCTCTGAAGCTAGAGATAACACACCAGAGATACAAGAGGAGGAGGGAATCCTACATCCTCAATTCAACTCACACCACTCTCTGATTTGGACAGAGCCTCTGCTCCTATCTCCCACAAATCTCTTCTACGTTTTTTGTCTCGGATGTCTTTATCTGCTATGCTAGAACTTGTGTAACCAAAATATCCTACACCTCCTGATTGGATGCCCTGCACCCCCTAATTAGATGTCCTGCACCCCCTGTCTGAGATGCCCTTGATTGTCATGCATTACCTCGCACGACCAATCATTGAAGCAATAGAAAAACTCATCGTTTGTTCCATTAACAGCCTCGATTTTCTTTGCTCAGAGCTTTTTCTCTGAACTATCAACCTTTGCCTTCTACACTTATGAATAACCTCCTAGCGTTTCCACATACGCTCGTTGTCTATGCCTTTGCAATTCCTGATTTGTTGTTCAATAGATTGATGGTTGACAGTAGCTCCATCTGTCGAAGCATCGTCAGCTATGCAATTTATTGCATAGTGCTTGCACCCATGGCTTCTGGTCTCCCTGCGTTGAGCTCGCTTGAGAGATCCGCATTAACTCTATCCTCCGCTGCCATAGAAATAAAGAAACCACCATAGAGAAAAAGACTTGCCACTCCTTGGCGCGCACTTTTGCGTTTTATCCATCTTAATTTCTCTGCCTGGAAGTTCTTGTGAACTTTCAACAACCCGTTGTTGCACACTCTACCCGCGTCTTCTCTGCACTGTACATCTGCACCTTGTACAACACTCTTGCGTACCCACTTGCGCTTTTGTACCTCTATGCTTGTGCTCAGTATGCTCCTCTACAACTATTGTTCTACACGTCCACATATCACCAGTACCTACTCGTATATAGTAGCTCTAACAGCCACAGCATTTCCCTGAGCCTGTACTTGTTGCCAAATCATCTATCCGTTGATAAATGGTCTTCTCTTCTGATTGAACCAGATCTTTCGATGAACTTTGGAGATAATCATTTCTGCAATCCTCTGATTGCCCCTTGACCAATCCTAATCTCCCTCAATTTGCCATTTGATCAAGCTTGATCTCTTTTGGTCTTCAATGATCTATCTGGATCTGTATCTGGTTGTCCAATCTGGTCAGAATCTGTCCATTCTAACCTCTTTAGTGAATCCGCAGCATTCCATAATATCCGGCAACCTTCCTTCGATTATTGAAGATGACAAATTCCCATGTTTTGACAATCTTTAAAAAATCATTCAGAATTTCATTATTCTGACCTCGTGGTTGCGTCCGAAACGATCCATTTAGCTAGGACCAACCTTCGCTATACTTCCGAAGACCTCATTGAAAAACATCCCCGAAACTTGGGGCAAAATTGCAAATTTCCCAAACAACAGGGGCCAAACAGTAATTTCACAAACTACAGGGGCCAAAATGAAAATTTCCAAAAATTTAGGGGCCAATATGTAATTTCTCAAACATTTTGGGCCATTTTGTAATTTCCAGAAACTCCAAGGAATATTCTGTTAACCGAAAGGAATATTCTATCCAACTCCACTGATGTCTCTACCACGTATCACTGACGTCATTTGGGTCGGATTTTCCTGGGTCGGGTTGGATCTGGGCAACCCACCCGCCTGCTGATGTCACGCTTGCATCAGCACTGTGTCAGCACCTTCAATGAAAAAAAAAAAAAAATTTCCATTTCGTTTCCTGAGTCAAGACTAAGGGGTGCCTAAGCCTTAACCACTGCGCCAAAAGAGCCCTTGTGTTAAATAATTCCAAACATATTATATTTGAATTATTTTAACTTCTTCTTCTTCACCACTCCTCCGTCAACCGGACTGAACTTTCTAGCAACTTTTCGGCATATTCCGACGAAACTTCAGGCCGTGCGTGGAAGCACGTGAGTCCTTCTTTTGGGCTCGTTTTTCTGGGTCTAGATTCCTCACGTCGAGACCTTCCTCCTGGTATGCTCAAAACTCGATTTTGAGCAACTTGATTTCTGGGCCATTTCGAAAAACACACTATTTTTCACCACCTCGCTTTGATACCACTTGTTGGGGATCGGGGATCCCGCGCAAGACCTTCCATAAATTATACCAAGCAGAAAAACACACCCACACTCAATGAGACACCATATTTAACGTGGTTCAACCTCAATACCTACGTCCACGAGAGAGTAACCGATTATCACTATAACAATTGAGAGATTACAGAAAGATTACAATAGAGGAGGAGCTCACACTATCCTCACTCAGCCACTCTCTCGTCTCCCTCGCTCACACCGAGAGAGACGGTCTCTCCGCCTCACATCTCTCACTCTCTTTGGTTTGTTCGGTTTGCAACATTAAGCTCCACACTCTCTTCCTCTATTTATACACAAACTAGAGGAGCTTTGATTGGCCACCACCTACCCCTTCCACTAGCTAGTGGGGTAGGTGGAGTGAGAGAACCACCTTCAAGGTGGGTTGGTGCTTGTAATGGGTTGATATCCAACAAGTATCCTATTCATTGAAACCTTGTTCTCCATGTCGAATTGGTTTTTCTTCAACGTTCCATAGTTCCATAAAAACATTACAGCCATAAAGATAGAAGAGAGTACAAGTGGGATCCACCCACCCTCTGGGACTTCATATAATGCAGCTGAGAGGTAAAGAAGTTCCACCGATCCAAGAAACGCTAGAAATGCAAAGGTTGTGACAATATTTTGCTTGCACACGATTAAAATCACCATTGCCATCAAGCAAGTTGTCACAAACATAACGGAAGTAACTGCCAACCCTACGAACTCCGGAAAACAATCCTCTAATTAGGACACAAGAAGGGCCTAAAGGTAAATTAAGCAATTTTGCATTTAAATTAAAATGCATAGATTGATACCATAAGCATGTCCAATCATGTTCGAGTCCCTTAATCCGATTGTCACAGCTAAACAGAGGCACATTAGCATCCAATTTACCTCCGGAATGTATATCTGCCCATATATTTTACTTGGAAGTATGAACAATTTTCACAAGGGGAAAGCAATTCAATGCACAACACTGGCTTATGATGGAGAAGGTAGCTGATATTACAGCCTGACTCCCTATCATGGCTGCGAATGTGGCTACTATGAACGCTGGCCAGAATATTGGTTCTGCAAATGAGAGATTTTGTAATTAATAAAATTAATAAAATAAGTATAAGATGTGGTTGTGAGGGTATTTCAATAAACCCTTGCCTGGTATGGCTTTATAAAAACTTCTCTGGATGTCTTCGTGGTGTCTAGAGAGGAATGCAGCCTCACCCAAATATGCAACGACCAAACAGGGATATACAAGAAATGTGAAGGCTATCTGGAATATGAATACAAAGGATTACAATCAAGATTATATGTGAAATAAACTCTGCATTATATGCAAGGACCAAGGTTTGACCATTGTCGTAACAAATTTAAACCTGAACTTCTAATATTTTCATATTAAACTCGGTATTTTTATTGGGTACAATCTTAACCATCCGAATATCTGTGTTATCCAATGTGGCACTATCGCTTGGGCACTTTCAACTTATATGTATTTGCAGTGGTGGGTATGGGGATGGGGTGTAGTGGTTGAACAAGGAGGTGGAGGTGGAGGTGGAGGTGGAGGTGGAGGTGGAGGTGGGTGGACCATGGTAGGAGATGGGGTGGTGGAGGAGGTGGTGGTGATGGTGAAAGAGGCCAATATATATAATGTATATATGTATGTTCTGTTAATGAAGATGATATAGAAAAAGACGGTGTGAATATACCAAATTTGCCTCATCTGTTAGTCATTCTAAATGGAGATGGACGGATGTTTAGGAATGGAATCTCTTTATTAATTTATTTAGGGTTTAATATATAAAAAAAATTAAAAACACAGGGCTTAATTTGTTACAATGATCAAACCTTGGGTGTTTTTTTTTTTGTAATTTCCCCATAAACGACGAAGCTTCTCTTTTATACTTTTTAGCTTTTATGGCTTTAACGTCAGATATTTATAGTAAAAATTACCTTCATTGACAATGTGGAAAAGTGGCCCAAATCAGCAAACATAGCCTCCACACCTGAGAAAATAATATGAAGAAAACAAGTTTCCTGTAGCTTTATTCATTAGCAAGTATACAACTAAATTGTATCAGAAGCACTAAAAACGGTACCTGTGATTGAGAGAACCACGCCCCCTAGGGACACCCAGCCTTCAATGCCGGTGCTTCTGAGGAACTTCAACATGTAAACTGGAGAAAGTGCATGAAATATATGCGGATTCCACTTGATAATGTTATATGTCCCAATGCCGCCAATACACAAAAGCCATGCAGTGACAATTGGAGCAAACATGAAAGCAACTGTGTGTGTTCCATGATGCAGAAGAGAGAAAAGCCCCACTAAAATGACACATGAGATTATAATAACATAGTCTGGAAGAAAAAGAAAAGAAAATAAATAAAGTAAAAAGTTTATCAGATATTGACAGCAGTCAGTTGTTAAAGTATTTAAGGTTGTGTTTGGATCTTAAATTTGTGGAGAAAAAAGAAAAGGGAAGGGAAAATTAAATGAAGTAGAGGTTTTTTCTTTTTTTTCTCCTTCTCCTTTGCCTGTGCAAATCTAAGATCCAAACATAGCATAAAGGTAACAAAGGAAACTAAACATATTCTCGTGAAGTCCTGTGAATTTAAGTTTAACACCTAAAACTGCTGAAAGAACTGAAAAAAAGAAACACGCAAATCTCTTAAAATAATGGAACTGTAATCCTGAAAATAGAACTTTTCTAAAAATAGAACAGACAGAGAAGTCCCTGTAAATGGAATTGAAAAAGCCTTCACATATCCATTTTGACTTGGAATTTGTGTTTCATCATTTAGAATTCAGGGGAAAAAGAGACGAAAATATCCATCATAAAACTCATATAAAACACAAACTTTAGGCATGTAAACAAACAGAAGGACTGTCATTTTCACTCTTGCACACTAAAAAATAATTCTAGTAACAAAATCTTTGGTTAAGATTCTTTACTCTATCCCCATAATTTTTGTTACGTCATGAATGTGCTTACCATTGTCACAAATTCAGTTGGTCCATGTCAAAGAGTAAATTTAAATTAAATTGGGTCATATCTCTATGAGCAAAATCATCAACAAGAACATATGCAGACAACCTACTTTAAGAGAATATTGAGAGATCTTCAACTTCACAAGTCCAAATTGAGAACTTATCCTATTGAATCTGAAGCCAAGCTCAGATTCAACAATGGCCAACCATAACTTTTCCATGTCATTGATGAGGGAAAGAAAAGAAAAGAAAAGAAAAACCACATTTTCTCCTTTCCATGAGTGTTAAATGTAAAAGAATGATAGAATTAGATTTGAAATACATATATTACATATAGCTATACAAAATACAGCTCTGCTGAAGGTATGTGTTTAGGAGCAGGGTTCATCCAAGTACAGGTTTGGACATGTCATTTCCTAAACAATGCACATGATTTTTATGTTAGCAAATAAATAATTATATAACTCAAATAGAAATCCATTGTTAAAATCCAGCAAACCACTAGGCTGGAGATTTATTTATTTATATTTTTTGGTGATTGACTGAATTGAATGATTGAATTAAGAATTTTATATCCATTACTGATGTCAAGGTTTAAAACGAGAAAGAAGAAAGCACTGCAATATCAATATCAGCTACCTGCTATAGCAAGAGTGAGTATACCATCACCAATTGCCATACACGTTCCGAGCAAAACAAAAATCAATAGACCCTCGAAAAAATTTGGATGCTTCTTGAAGAATGACTTCATAATAGAACTCTGTTATGTTTCTGCTGATCTTTCTACAGCATATGAAGACAGTGTCTCATCTGTGTCTTGTTGATTGGGCAGAATGCTAAGTCTTGCATGTCGACAGAGTAGGGAGAACAATGCAAAGGTACCACCTGCACTATCAAAGCAAAATTGATGTAGATATAAAGCTTCTTTTTGCTTTCTTTAAATTGAAGCATTTATGCTTCGAATTATTGAGCTCGTGACACACCTTAGAGTTTTGTTCATTGATGGAAGTGTTCAATTTACAAGGAGATTACAGATGCATAAATGGATTGTAAGAAGCATGCCAATTCTTTTCTTCACTTAAAAAACTGACCGATTGTGGCAGCATTCAAATGAAGGAGAGAGAGAGAGAGAGAGAGAGAGAACTTAAAGATATAAAAGGGCTTGTATAGATGCATTACCAGAGAATCTTTTTAATTTGTAAGTACAAGCAAAAATAGGAAAGATGAAAGAAAAAATAAAAACTGGAGAAGTGCGTGCATTTTTGTGCAGATTTTCTAAAATGAAATGAAAGTGATCTCAAAGGAAAATGTTTAACAAGAGAATTTTTATGTAATTCCTCCACTCAAAACGAAGTCAAAGCAGCATTTATGAAAGTACAATGCATCATGATGGTTCATAATTTTGAACTAATAGGACCCAAATAAACCATGTCATTATATGTAAGTGTGTAAAACTTTTCTGTTTGTATGGTAAGCTCTTGAAATGTGAAACGGAAAACACCGCCAAACAAACCCACATTCTTTGTATCTTCAGTTAAGCTCCAAATCTGCCCAGCATAGTTTAATAGTGATTGGGAACAAGATTGAGTCTCGTACAAGATAATAAATATGTTACTCTGTACAAATAAAAAGCAAATGGAAGACAACAACGGAAAGGTTGCAGCAAAAGATGCAAACTTTTAAGCAACAAGCTCGCTTATTTCTTTTATTTTTATAGGAATAAAATTGATATTATGAAAATAGTGATTTCTTTTCTCTCCCAATCTCTTCTTTTTTGGAACATTAAAAATGAGGCGTAGAAGAGAAATAAGTTTCTTTCAATTTCTTCCTATTTCTCTCACCTAAGTTATCTAAACAAGTAAGAAACATAGCGTAAAGGAAATGATTACCACTCGACACGACCCCAGAAATCAAAACAAATTAATGAGTACAAATAATGTAATATACTGAAAGACGGACAAAGAAAAATTAAAACACCTATTGAGAGAGAGAGATGAGAAGGCAGAAATACCTGTCGAGAAATTTGCAGAGATGGTCTTGGTTTCATTGTTGAAGGTGGGTCTTGAGAAGCAGAGATTTGAGAGGGGGATGTGAAGAGCAGAGTAGAGTAGAGAAAAGAAACCAATGAGTCAAAAGTATAAAAAGAGTGAGGAATCTGAGAATGTAGGAAGCAAATTGGCAAGTGGTGTGTGCAAAGAAGTTGCAGAATGCATCCAGTGTTCTTTCTCTCTCTCCCTCTCTCTCTCTCTCTCTCTCTCTCATATTGTATAGCTCTTTTTTCAATATAATTTTTATTTTATTTTATTTTATTTTCTTAATGAATGAGATGATGAAAATAAGAGTAGAGATTATTGTGGCACTAGGATTGCGTAAAATATTCTTTAATTTGTTAAAATTATATTGATTTATATTAATTCGTATTATTTTATCTATTAATTACGGATTAAATTTTAAAATTTATAATTCACTTTTTGAGTTGCTCTTCTTTATTATAGTTCATACATATATATTTTGTAACCTCTAATGAAATATCAAAATAAAAATAAATGTGAAAGAGATTTAAGATGTAAAACTTATTATAAATTAATAGTTATATATGAAAAATATATAAAATTAGTGTTATATATATATATATTATTTAAATTAATATTATATATTAAATACTTGATATTTGATTGAAAATATTTTTCAATTTGCCCCAAACCATCTAAATCAGGATTTGTCAATCTATCATTTAATTTATAATTTTACTTTCAAACCGCTTGAATCACACCGCGCACACCCCTCATGCTAACAATTCAACCTAGACATTATGTTCTACATTAGAAATGGAAAAAGACTGCATTCACTGGCTTAAATTCATACTAGAATATTACATTTATAAGTTAACACTTTAGAAAATAAAAAGAGAAAATTAGTGAAAAGTCCATCCGAAAGGGGTGTAAGGTATTAAATTCAAGATAAAGTCTTATTTGGTGATAAAGACACGTCGAAAAATTAACCGGAAAAGCCATTGTCAGCAGCGGCCAACGGCGACAAGTGATGGTGGTGAGATAGAGAAATATGTGATATTCAACAAATAGAGTGTTGAATGAATGATATGTGTCAAATTCCAATAGATAGTTTAGTTTGGCGAAAATAAGTTGATTTCAACAGACAGGTTGATTTCAATTTCAACATATAGTTATTCTTTAGCACAAATTGTTTTATTTTGGCCCAAAAAAATTAAACTTGGGCCTACTGATCCAAAATATTTAAAAATAGATTTATAACCTGAAAGCCCAAAGTAAAACTTAGGCTTCATTTGGCAAGTGATGATTCTAGCTAAAAAGTCACTAAAAAAAATCAAAAAGTCAACAAATTATAACAAAAAGTCAAAATTTTCCTTTTATCTCTACTTTTTGCACATCTTTTCATAAAAAATCAAAAAGTCATCCCAAACTTATTGATTTTTTTTACATTATATTTTAGCCAAAAAGCTAAAAAAATACTAAAAAAGCCTGTTCCCAAATGAGACCTTAATGAGTGTAAAACGAAAGCCAAGTAATAACATAATAGTAATTATTATTTTTTTGTTTGGTTTACGTGGAAAAAAAATAAAGTACAAAAGAAAAAAAAATACTGATAATGAAACGGTAATTATTTTATCATTGGAATGTTTGAAGTTGTTTAGAGTTGCTGTATAAATCTATTTTGGCCAAAAATTGGCATTTTACCCCTAGACTTGTTTTTAGCCAAAAATCAACTTTGTAACCTTGAGAAAGAGAGGAAAGCTTGATTGTGCTCTGATCAAAGACATTTTCCAAAATTAGTAGTCGGATTTATTAAAAACATTTTATCGGAGAGCAATTCGAGCTTATTTGGACCACAACTAAGCTAAGAGCATGGGACTCTATACTTGTGTATGCATAGATGGCGCATATACCAAGGCAAGTCGTGTATACGCACATGAGTTGTGTGTGCACATATCCATAGGTGGTAGGGCCAGTTTTGGAAACTCAATCTTGGTGCATTTCTAAAGGAAGGCAACAAGAAAGAAGCGATGAAACCTTAAAAGGGTTCCAGAACCTTCCCCTTTGCCTATGAAAGAGACATCTTCCCTTCCCTTTAAATGGGTTAACAACTTGAGAACTTTTAGTAAAATTTTGAAAGCCAAACACCACACCTATTCTCTTTCCCTTGTCTTAGCTCCAAAAATATCCTACCAACAACAACTCTAGACTTCTAAAGATCTTCCCAAGGCTAAAGAATTCAAACTAACACAAAACCTTTACTTGAGGGATGCTTGCAAGCAAGAAAACTTTTTCTTGAATGTTTTTCAGTTCATTGGAACCAGTGGGTACGCTCTCTTCTTCCCTTTGTTTCAATACCTTTTTCTTACTTTTTTCAGTATGTAATCATGTGGGAGTGTTAGAATAGCAGATCATCATGTAGCTCATCATCTTTGTTAAGTTTTTCGCTTTTTCTAGTATGTTTCATCTATTTCATTAGAACATCATGTTTTAGGTTTATTTTGATCATATAATAAGCATGTATGGCCCGGTTTGAATCATCATATAGTTAGTTTATATTTTCTCTTTTTATTTGTTAGTTGCTTTCTATGCATGTTCATCATTTTATAGTTTCAAACCAGGTTTAGGATCATGTTTTGTATGCATTATTGGTATGCTAGGACCATATTTATTTGTCTTTGCATGAAAGACACTGAAAAGTGGGTATTCGGATAAGTTTTCTTCATCCTCTCGGCATGTGTGTGCTTTTTACATTGTCTTTTTAAATAATCAAAGTCTATATGCTCTTTATGTGCAAAACTGTATATTTTGAATGATTTTCTATGAATATTGTGTGTTTTAGTTTAGGAATATAGCCACGGATTGCTAAATCCACATTTTTATTCAAAAATCAATGTTTGAATAAAATATGTGACTTTATTATTTTAAATTAAGATAAATGATATTCATTTTTCTTCAAATTACATAGTTCTAGGTTAGTCAAGGGATTTTAGGCTTAAAATGAATGTTTGTGAATAATTATCCACTAAAATCATAAAAGAGAAAGTAAGTAAAGGCCAATCTTTGAATTAGACAAAAGGAAGTGCTATCATTCAATAACCTTTTCCTTTTGTACTTAAGCTCCCCGAACTTAGACATTTTCTGGTTATGACGAATCGGTCCTTAACTTAGTTTTCATTTATAAAAATTTATTAATTTGCTTTAAAAATTAAGTGGCGACTCTTTGTTCATTACAACAAGTTTGCACAACATTTGTGTGGAAAACGGGCCTTAGACTCGAAAAAGGCATGGCGTCCTTTTTAGGAGGCAAACAACAGTTAATTACTAAAGGGCAATGATTAGAACCGAGACACACCTCATGGAACACTTCGGCTTGAAGGAAAAAAATTCTCTAATCCACAGTTGCCCAAGCTCTATCAAGTCTTTCCATAACACTCTCCATACCGACTTGATTATTGGACCAGGTGTACAAGTTGCCTTTAAACTCAAGGTCCATCAAAGCATATTTTGAAATCATTTCCTGAAAATCTCAAATCTGGGATCTACTAAAAGCCAAACCCCCTTGTTTTTCCCACATTGATCCCACTTGATTAATCCCTCACTCAAAGCCATGAGTACTGGATTTCCTTCGCCATTTGGACCAAATAACTCCATAAAGTCTTCATTTCCTTTCTAATTGGCAAACCATAAATAAAATAAGCAACCCAATCCATCCCTTCATGGCAAGAAATCACAGACTTGGTGATATTCTTGAATTTGAAATGGACATCTAACTGAATTGCATCCATCCACCACAGAGCTTATACCTTCTGAAAGCCCATATGGCTCGTCATACCACTTACTAGGAAAATAGACACTTTGTCTAAGCTTCTCCAATTTTGCCTACTTATTTTTGGTTTCCATTAAAAACATGATCACGAGACGATGGTTTGTTTACAATCCTCGTAAGATCTGGACTGCGAGAGGTCATCCCAACCCCTAACAGTTCCAACTAACAATCAACAAAACTCTTGTGGCTACTTTAGGCCAGCCATTACCACCCGTTTGTCCGAATTCACCCCATCACTAAATGGAAAGGTACTTAAGACCTAAGAATAGCAATCTTCTGCATCAATAGAGACAAACCCCATTGGAATTGAGCCATTTGGTGAGCCTCCTTCTTCCATAGTTGAAGTTTGGATAGCCACATCAAACAGACTTTCCTTCCTTGGTCGTCCCACACACCTGTACCCTTGCTGCAACCGCCTTTAAACTCCTCTTCGACTCATTTACACCCATAGTGAACTGGAGGCCAAGTACCCCAGGATCAGGTTCTTCTTCAGCCCCTTTTAAGGAGTTTAGTCTGATGACCTTTAGAAAATTCCTCAGATAATTTTCATTTCAGAGTTATGCCTTGAAAAACATTCGAGATACAAGCATCAAAGCAAACCCCATTCAGCCTAACTAAGTCCTAATTAAACTTGTGGGCCACCTTGCTTGGAGACCCCGAAGAAAGGAGTGGGTTGTCAAAAAGCTCCGTAACAAAGTAACTAGGACTTGGGCCGAATACGTTATTGATAGGTTTAGCTATTGGCTCAGATTACTCCCCCACTATTTCACAAATTTGAATAGGTCCAAAATGTTTCAAAGAATACACATTTAGACCAGGGTTAGGCCCACTCACTTGCAAATGAGTCATCTCATAATTATCTTCCACCTCATTTCCCAAAGAAAGTTTTGGAATTGTTGTAGGGCCACTTGCTAACCCCTCATCGCTACGAGTCTGGATCCCTTCCTTAGCTCTCCTCCTTCATTTCCTCCATGCAACGGCTGAGATTAGCCGTTGCATATCCAACGGCTATAAAAAAATAAAAATAAAAATAAATGAAATTGAAATTAGCCAATTTCCCGACCAAAAGCTATACAGCTTATACAGGCTATACAGCAACTATACACTCTCGCTCAGCCTCACACTCACCACATTTCTCCTCTATCGAACCCACCATCACAAGCGACCCAATCCCAGCGGTGACCATTATTGACGGTTATCCACTCCCGACGACGACCGATCGAGGTGTCTGCTTCGCAAACTAGAGCCCTTACGCTCTTCTCCTCTACCTGACCAAACCCTCATTCTCTCTGCCCTCACATCGCGAACCCATTGCTCCATTGTGAGCAAACCAGTCCAACGTCAATCATCCACAAGTTAGTCTTCATTTTTTAAACTGAAATTTGTCTCTACAATTTTTATTTTTTATTTTTTTGTCTTGAAGCTTTATAAAGACATTCCTTTATTTATTTATTTATCTATGTAAAGACTTCTTTTTTGTTAAATTTTGCAAATCTGCTACTGGTGTGTGTGTTTAAGATTTAATTCATTGAGGCTTCCTCTGTTGAAAACTATAAAAAAAAAAAAAAGAAAGAAATTTACAGACATTTCCACAGGTTAGTCTTTTATTTTTGAAATTGAAATTTGTCTCTGCATTTTTTTTTTTTCTTGAAGCTTTGTAAAGGCAATCCTTTTTTTTTTTAATTTATCCATGTTGCTGAAATGTTGCTGAAAATGTTGTCCCTCTGTTGCTGAAATGTTGCTCAAAGTGCTGTCCATTTGTTGCTAAAATGTTGCTCAAACTGTTGTCCCTCTGTTGCTGAAATGTTGTTTTTTTAATGTTGCTAAAATTGTTGTAAACATGTATGAAGTTGATCTTGTTCTTGTTTTGTGTGTGAACATGTATGAGGTTGAATTTGGTGTGAATAGATTAATGTTGGAGGTTAAAACTTGCTGTGAAATTGAATAGATTATGATGGAGGTTGAAATTGAAATTTGGTGTGAATATATTAATGTTGGTGTGAATTTGGTGTGAAACCATCCCTGTGAATTTGGCACATTTCACTTATAAGATTTTGATGCACACTATCAATCCACATTATACATTGTCCATAAAAGTCTACTACTATAAAAAATAATATACAGTTAGGTTCATTTAAAAAAAAAAAAAGATTTTGGTGCACTTTGTGACTTCTGATGCACCCTTCCTTTCAAGAAATAAGATCTGAGATAGTTATGCAAATGCATATCTTGAGATAGATATGCTGTTTAGGTTCATGTTAAGCAATGCATCAGTTGCGTTCATTCCAAATCAAACACCGTCATAGAATGTGTTGAAATTGGGCTGAAATGTGTGTTATGGCGTGTATTTACACTGGAAATGTTCCACATTTTGTTAATTATTGTTGTGCCAAAGGTTGTTGTTCATGTTCCTGAAAAAGTTGCTGAAATTGTTAATGTAAATGGCTTGTTGCTGAAATTTAGTGTGTGTTGAAATGTTAGTGTGTGTGTTGAAATTTTGTTGCTGAAATTGATAATGTGTGGAGAAAGGGATTAATAATGTCAATCCTATCTAATCTAGTTTGCTCCAATAAACATGGCCTTAATACATATACATTTTAAATTCTAAATATTTTTCTTACTTTATTTTTCATAGGTAATTTTGCTATTTGGAAATTTATCCTATGGAAATCATTGCTTTGGATTATGATTTATGACAAGTTGGCACATTATAACAAACTCAAGAAGATAATTGTAAAATTCAGGAACTATATATGCATCTTGGGGAAGTCAGGATTTCAAAAAACTGATAGAAATTAGAATACTTATAAATGATGGTGCTTGCCAACGCATCTCTTACTCTTAATTAATTACTATTATATTAGATTTAAAAGTCTCGAAACACAATTGAAAGAGATTAAAAATAAATAAATTTGAGGACATAAAGATTTATGCTGAGAAAGGGAATTAAGTGCAAGTATCTGAAGGCAACATTTCTTTACTAGCATGTTTCGTATTCAATCCATAGTATCTATGAATCTTTCAAGAATCAATCTGGATATTGTAAATTAGTCTTTGAATCTTTTAGAGATAAACACACATTTCATATTATTTTATGATCCCAATCAAGATTTTGAAAGATAAGAAAATAAAATCAAGAGAAAGGGAATTTTATTCTTATACATATATAATGCATATTGCTTAACAATTTGCAATTTCACAGCGCTATATGAGCACTAAAATGCTTAACAATTAAATAATTATCAGACCATAAAATTACTCTTCATGTCAAGGCCTAGACTAAAAAAGCAACAAAAGATACAAATTGAGTTTTTTTTTTTTTTTTAAAAAAAGCCCAAAATAAGAATTAATTCCTCTAAAACAATTCTTCATTTTCATCAAATGAAAAGTCAGTCAAGTCTTCTTTGATCCCTTAAACAACACCTTCATCAAACAACCAATTCTCAAGCATTGACAATGGCACATGCATACTAAGATCTGGTTTACTTTCCCTTTGAAGAAAACTAGCCTCAAATGACATAGATTGAGAAAAATCAGAATTTGACGAGTCCAAGGACTCAAAACCAAAGAGCGATTTAAATGCCCCAAACAAATCAATACCACTATTGTTTGGAACACTTAAAGTCTCTTCACAAGACATAGAATTCTGCAACGGCGTCGAGAGGGTTTGCCGGTGCAACGAGTTTAGTGAGGTGAAAGAGAAGAGCGTGATGTTAGGGAAAATATGTGATTCCCCACAAATAAATCAATCAATGGGAATAAAAACTAATGTGAAAAAATTAAATAAAAAACAACACAAGAATTTTACATAGTTCCCTCAATGTGAGGTACGTCCATGGGATTGAAATCAGATTTCACTATCAACCAAAAAGATTCCAAACGATTACAAACGAGACACGAATGGTTTCACAAACCACCCTTAGGTGAATTCCAAATAATCACAAATAAACAAGAGAAAAGACCTCACCAAATAGATGAACAAAAGTCTTCAAAACTAGAGTTGTAGAAGACCCAAAATAATAACCCAAATCAACACCGAACACTGAACCAAAAGTTTCAAAACAGAGCAACAACGAAGGCACCAATCTTGAATTTGACCAAGTCGAATTCCCAGCAAAACTTCTCACCAATTGAATCAATTTGCACCAAGCACTATGCTACCTTCTTCGGATTATACCAAAACAAAGCCACACACACATATATATATATATAGATATGTGTGTGTGTGTGTGTGTGAGTGGTTGAGTCTTGAGTTTGTTTTATCAAACTCTAGTTGTATCCAAATTGAATTAGGTCTCTAAAAATTAGATATAATATATTAAAATATAATATACCCAAACCAAATCAAATTAGAATTCTTTTAACAAACCAATTGGGTTCCAAACTCTACTAAGGAGGTATACCCAACAATTCTTTCCCTACCAACTTAGGTGGAGACATCAACCATACCCGCCAAAGTTCGACACTTCAAATGTTTGTCCCTCGATAAAGTCTTGGTCAATATATTCGAAATATTATCATCCGTGTGAACCTTTTCGAGTTGCAACAACTTCGAATCTAACACATCACGAATCCAATGGTATCTCACATCAATGTTTTGATCTCGAATGAAAAGTGAAATTTTTACTCAAGTGAATAGTACTTTGACTATCACAATAAAGCACATACTTTTCTTGCTTCAAGCCCAACTCTTGCAAAAATTTCTTCAACCATAACTCTTCTTGATAAGCTTCCGTAATGACAATAAATTCAATTTTGGTAGTTGAGAAAGCAACACATTTTTGTAATTTAGATTGCCATGCCACAGCTCCCTCTGCAAAAGTCATCAAATATCCCGAAATAGATTTCCTTGAATCAACATCACCAGCCATGTCAGAATCTATGAACTCATCAAGCATCGGTTTACCATCCTCAAAACACAAACACACCTTCGAAGTCCCTCGAAGATATCTTAAAATCCATTTTACCGCTGTCCAATGTTCTTTACCCGAATTAGAGAGAAATCAATTCACTACACCAACGGCGTGAGCAATATCCGGCCTTGTACAAACCATGGCGTACATCAAAGAACCAACTGCTGAAGTATAAGGAATTTTCTGCATATCTTCCTTGTCTTTTTCACTTGTAGGACATTGATTCGAACTAAGCTTGAAGTAACCCGCAAGTGGACAACCAACCGGCTTTGCTTTATCCATGTTGAACCTCTCAAGAACTTTCTCAATGTAGCTTTCTTAAGACAACCAAATCAGCCCCTTTTTGTGATCACAAACAATTTTCATACCAAGTATTTTCTTTGCCGGTTCCAAATCTTTAATAACAAAATACTTGCTCAACTCCAATTTCAACCTATTTATCATGGTAGAATCTTGACCCACAATTAACATGCCATCAACATAAAGCAAAAGAATAATAAATTTACCATCAAGAAAATTTTTCACAAACATACAATGGTCTGAAGTGGTTTTAGAAAAACCATTATTCACTATGAAAGAGTCAAATTTTTTGTACCATTGTCGCGGGGCTTGCTTGAGGCCATATAAACTTTTCTTCAATTTGCAAACAAATTTCTCTTTCCCTTTTTCCACAAAACCTTCTGGTTACTCAATGTAAATTTCTTCTTCAAGATCACCATTAAGAAATGCAGTCTTCACATCAAGTTGCTCAACTTCAAGGTTCATACTTGCAGCCATGCCAAGTACAACCCGAATAGAAGACATCTTCACAACCGGCGAGAAAATCTCATCAAAGTCAATACCTTTCTTTTGCCCAAAGCCTTTCACAATAAGACGTATTTTGTACCTCAGATTCTTGCTATCATTCTTCAATTTGAAAACCCACTTATTTTTCAGAATTTTCCTCCCTTTAGGCAACTTCACTAAATCATAAGTGTGATTTTCAAGTAAGGAATTCATCTTCTCTTCCATTGCCTTCTTCTAATCATCTTTCTTTGCATGCTCAATTGCTTCTTGGTAGCTCTCAGGCTCCCCTTGATCGGAAATCAACACAAATTCATTGGGAGGATACTTTCTTGAAGGTTGTCGGTCCCTTGTAGATTTTCTCAACTCAAGTTGTGGTAGCGGTTCTTGAGTTGGATGCTCTTCCTCAATTTCAAGCTCAACTTCATTAGGATTAGCATCATCCTCCACATCTTCAATATGTGGCTGCACATCTCCCCCATTTTCATCATCAACTGAAAATGAAGGAGATGGATCCATGTCAATGAGATCATTAGTTTTTGGCTCCAGTTGATCACCTTTGCCAAAGTCTTCAATTGTTTGGTCTTCAAGAAACACAGCATCACGGCTTCGAATGACTTTCTTGTCAACCGGATCCCACAATCTATACCCAAACTCATCATGCCCATAGCCAAGAAAAATACATTGTCTTGGCTTACTATCAAGCTTGGACCTCTCATCATTTGGAATGTGAACAAAATCTCGGCAACCAAACACTCTCAAGTGCTCATAAGACACATCTTTACCGGTCCAAACTCTTTCTGGAACATCACCATTTAAAGGATAAAAATAAGACAAATTGATTACGTCAACCGCTGTCCTCATTGCCTCACCCCAAAAGGATCTTGGCAATTTAGCTTGTGAAAGCAAACACCTTGTTCTTTCCACAATGGTGCGGTTCATCATCTCGGCAACGCCATTTTGTTGAGAAGTCTTCTTAACTGTCTTTTGGTGCCGAATGCTTTGGCTGCGACAATACTCATTAAATGGCCCAATGTATTCACCACCATTGTTTGATCGGATGCATTTCAATTTCTGCCATGTTTCTCTTTCAACCATGGCCTGAAAATGCTTAAATACTTCTAGAACTTAATCTTTAGTTTTTAGTAGAAAATCCCAAATTTTCCTTGAATAATCATCAATGAAAGTAACAAAATAAAGTGCACCACTATGTGTTCTAACTTTTAAAGGACCACAAACATCCGAATGAATCAACTCCAAAACATTTTCTTTTCTATAAGCAACATTTTTATGAAAAGAAACTCTATGTTGTTTACCCGCTAAACAATGAACACAAGTTTTGAGATGTATACCTTTCAAATTGGGTAGAAGCTCTTTCTTGAACAAAACTTGTAGCCCTTTTTCACTCATATGGCCAAGCCGCTTGTGCCATAATTTGGTAGAAGTATCATCTTCAAGTGCATTGACAACACCTTTACAAATTTTTCTTTGCATCGAATAAAATATGTGAGTCTTCTTGCACTTAGCCACCACCAAAGAACCATTTGTGAGTTTCCATATTCCATCACCAAATTTGTTGTTGAAGCCTTCATCATCTAGCTTTCCAGTAGAGATCAAATTGAGGCGAATGTCGGGAACATGCCTCACATCTTTAAGCAACAACTTGCAGCCTAAATTTGTTTCCAAGCAAACATCACCCATGCCGATAATCTTGGACAAACCTTCATTACCCATTCGAACGGAACCATAATCTCCTTTGGTGTAGGTAGTGAAGAAATCAACTCGAGAAGTCACATGAAAAGAAGCACCGGAATCAATCACCCAATTGCTCTCTTGGCCTACAAAATTGATACAATCATCTTCACAAACGACCATGAGATCATTGGTAGTAACTGCTGTTGTGTCTTCTTGCTTCTTGTCCATACTTTTGTCACGCCTTTTCTCCTTGTTCTTGAGCTTTCGGCATTCTCGTTTCATGTGCCCTTTCTCATGGCAATAATAGCATTCAATGTCTTTCTTTAAAAAAGAACCATCTTTTGATTTGTCACGGCTTTGATCACGACCATGAGGAGTCTTACTCCTCCCCCTTGTTTTGCTTCGGCCTCTCACAACAAATGCTTCCAAATGAGAGGAACCCATTGATTTTCTTCTAGTTTCTTCATTTAACAAGCTACTAGTGACTTGGCCCATTGTGACAACTCCATCAGGTGTCGAATTACTAACTGTCACAACCAAAGTCTCCCAACGTTCGGGCAAAGAACTAAGTAGCATCAAAGCCTGCAACTCATCATCAAAAACAATTTTCATAGAAGCAAGTTGGTTAACAATACTCTTTATTTCATTCAGATGTTCTGGAATAGGGCTGCCCTCTTTATATTTTAAATTAACCAACTTATGAAACAAAAAAGCTTTATTTGTGGCTGATTTTCTATCATAAAGACTCTCTAATTTTTTCCATATATCATTTGCCGAAGTTTCAGTAGCAACATGATGAAACACACTGTCATCAATCTATTGACGGATAACACAAACGGCTTTTCGATTAAGCCTATTCCATTCATCATCTTTCATACCCTCGGGTTTGCCACTATCACCCTCAATAGGCCCATACAAATCTTTACAAAATAATAGGTCCTCCATTTTAGTTTTTCAAGTTACCCAATTGCTTCCATTGAAGCTAGACATACGACCTACATTCCCCTCTATTGATTTACATGAATAAATAGACCCAAATAAACCATAAACTCTGATACCAGTTGTTAGGGAAAATATGTGATTCCCCACAAGTAAATCAATCAATGGGAATAAAAACTAACGTGAAAAAATTAAATAAAAAACAACACAAGAATTTTATGTGGTTCCCTCAATGTGAGGTACGTCCACGGGATCGAAATCTGATTCCACTATCAACCAAAAAGTTTCCAAACGATTACAAACAAGACAAGAATGGTCTCACAAACCACCCTTAGGTGAATTCCAAATAATCACAAATAAACAAGAGGAAAGACCTCACCAAATAGATGAACAAAAGTCTTCAAAACTAGAGTTGTAGAAGACCCAAAATAATAACCCAAATCAACACCGAACACCGAACCAAAAGTTTCAAAACAGAGCAGCAACCAAGGCACCAATCTTGAATTTGACCAAGTCAACTTCCCAGCAAAACTTCTCACCAATTGTATCAATTTGCACCAAGCACTATGCTGTCTTCTTTGGATTACACCAAAACAAAGCCATACACACACACACACACACATATATATATGTGTGTGTGGTTGAGTCTTGAGTTTGTTTTTATCAAACTCTAGTTGTATCCAAATTGAATTGGGTCTCTAAAAATTAGATATAATATATTAAAATATATTATATCCAAACCAAACCAAATTAGAATTCTTTTAACAAACCAATTGGGTTCCAAACTCCACTAAGGAGGTATACCCAACACGTAACGGCTCTGGTTTCCCAAGTAGACAAAATCTATAACGGTGTTGAGACTGGGTCACCATTGTCGGATCTGCAACGGCGTCGAGAGTGGGTTGCAGCTGGTATTAGGTCGCCGATGAGGGTGGGTTCAACAAAAAAGAAGGAGTGAGTGTGTGTGTGTTTTGTGGGTTCGACGGAGAAGAAGGATCAAAATCAGTTTTGTTTTGGGCGGGAATAAAATGAAATTTCAATTTAATATATATATATATATATTTTATGGCTGTTGGATGTGCAACAGTTGATCTCAACGGTCGCAAGGAAGATATGCAAGGAGGGGATCCGGACTCCATTGCTACTACGTGCCTTGGGAGACATCGTGCTCACTACCCCCAATCGTACTGATTGTAAAGACACGTCCTCCTCTTGCCCATCAATGGGTACTTTCCTCTGCTCCATTCGTCTAACTGTACTATGCGTCGACGACCCCGTCTTCGATGACCGCTTTGATCCCAATAAGGCATTAACTTTGGTTTCAGCTTCATCCACCATCCTCCAATAATGTTACATCGGAAAGCCAATGCTATGAGTAGTCTTAGTTCTCAGTTCAGGCCCAAAACCAGAGTTCTTACCATCTTTTCTTGAAACAAATTTGCATGAGAGATTATCATGGCCAATCCTCCTGTAATCATAGCAAAATTCAATCAATTTTTCATATTTATAAAGAACCCGAACCCCCTCATCTTCAGGTTGTTCAGTGGCAAGCCTTTGGTGGAGAATAAAACCTTGGGCCAACGGCTTAGTAACATCAACTTCCACCCGAATTCAAAGGAAGTTCCTATAAACTAGAAGCCCTTCAATATGAGTCTTCACCCTTACTAACTTCCCAATTATGTTACCGATGGTCTTACCATTTGCTTTGGTAAGTTTGTCAAGAGGTAACCCATAAACTTGAACCCAAAAGGGACATTACCAAAATTCCAACTGTGGGGATATATTTTCTGAATACCAACACGTGGCAGGGTGACGCCGACGTGTCAGCCGACGTGCCACGTGTCGTGGTAAGTTATGCCGAGGTAATCTCGGAGTTGCCAAAGTTATCTCTGAAGATGTCGGAATACCGAGATAAGCGGATAAAGGACAGGAGTCCTAGATTGGGAGAAGACTTCAGCTTGGATAAAGGTAGAACTCTAGGGGAGTTTTGTCCTGAACCCATTGGGAGTTCCAGATTAGCAATAATCCTGAGTCCATTGGAGTTAGGCTCCTATTGGGACTAGGATTGTATTGGCTATAAAAGAGAGGCACCCCCATGGGTCTGAAGTATGTTTTTTATACTCAAGCTTGTGAGTTGAATACTTGATTATCTTTGAGAGATATACTGACTTGATCGTCGGAGTGCCCCCGGGTGGAAGAACCACTGCCGGAGCCTTTTCTTTCTGGCAGATGACAGGTGCCATCTATTCTGCCTGTGTTCTACAGCTGAATCACTAAGGAGGGCAGTGTGATCAGAAAATCACTCACACAATTTGGCGCCGTCTGTGGGAAAGAAAGACGAATAGATGGCCAGTAACGCACAAAACGAAAAGGTTGGGGACGACGCTCCCGCTGGGAGTGGCAGGCCTATCGACCTTGACGTCGGAGGAGACAACCACAACGAAGAAGCTTGTGGCCAGGGGCACGGGGGAAAAGACGTCGTCCAGGAGGGCGACACTTTGAAGAAAACAGACCAGGGCAGATACTACAATGAAGACAACCTCCAGGTATGGAGGGATAGGTGCCTACGAATGGATGAGAAAGTAAAACAATTAGCAGATAAGTTGGCTGACCTGCAGTCGATCGTCAACTTCATGATGCAAAACAATGTCATGCAGCCGCCATACCCGTTGCAGGACACGCCAATTCCAGCAGTTAATACTCAGAAAGGAGGAAGGAAAATAATTCCTGAAACACCACAACACTCCAGGAGCAAAAGGCATTCTCACCCGCCCTCCAGGAAGGTCGGGCGAGAGAAGCTAAGGCAAGAGAAGTCCCAGAGGACGTATCAAACAAAGGATCAAGAACGCAGAGAACATCGGAATGTTCAAGGGCAGGCGCTCTGCTTTGACACAACCCATGGAGAAAGATCAAAACGGGCCCATCACGAGGCCAAGAGTAGTGTGCCGAAGAGACTGAAGTCCAAAGACAGCCGAGATCCGGGGAGGAGTAAAGAAGACTTGAGAAACTACCTCAAGAGGAAGGAACAGAAAGCTGAAGCCGAGGTAACCTCACCCGTCAAGTCGAGGACACCGTTCTCGGTAGAACTAGACAAATTTGAAGCACCAAAAAGATTCAGCATGCCGAGGTTTCAAATATACGATAGTAAGTCAGACCCTAACTTCCACGTTGGATTATTTTTAAACTCAATGGCGTTGTACAGTGGAAACGAGCCATTACTCTGCAAAGTGTTCCCCTCGTCCTTTGGGGAGATTGCATCAGATTGGTTCCATAAATTACCAAAGGGAAGCGTGAAGACGTGGGAAGGCCTGGTCGAGATGTTTGTGGCCAGGTTCGTAACAAACAAACTACAGCCATTAAGGGTGGATGTGCTAATGGCTTTAAAAATCAGGAAGGATGGAGGCCTCAGGGCCTATGCAAAAAGATACTACGAGGTATTCAATCGAATACCTGAATGCAACTAGGAGATAGCGGTCGTGTCTTTCAAGAACAGCCTGAAAGATGACTGTTCACTACGGAAATCTTTGGCAAAGACATTGCCAAAGAGCATGGAGGAGCTCATGGCAAGAGTCGAAAAATATGTGCGAGCCGAGGAGGATACATCGGCCCACAAGGAAGTCAAACAGGAAAAAGGGAACGGCTCGCCAAAGCAAGGCCAAAGTAACAACGGATTCAGCAAAACAGAGATGGAGTTAAGGGCTAAATAGGTAGTGACCACCGTGTTCCGAATTCCAATTCAAAAAATCCTAGGAAAAATTTGGAGCCAGCCCTATTTCAGAACACCAGCAAGGGAACCAGGAGAATTCATGGGAAGAAAC